>CM066031.1:729859296-731059296 GCA_033557465.1 Ichthyophis bannanicus
CTTAGGGGCATCCCATTGCGTGTCACATATGAGCAGAGGGCTACCGCCTCCTGGCAGAGGGAGTGTGACCCCATGCCCCCTTGCTTGTTCACATAGAACATTGCAACTTGGTTGTCAATCTTGATCAGCACAGACTGATGCTGCAGTCAGTGGCGGAAGGCTTGGAGAGACAGGAATATTGCCTTGAGCTCCAGAAGATTGATCTGCAGTTAGCATTCCATATGGGACCAGCTGCCTTGTGTGAGGAGGTACTTGCAATGAGCTCCCCAGCCCAGTAGGGAGGTATCTGTGGTGAGGACCTTCTGAGGGGTGGCTGCCTGGAAGAGCATCCTGGGCATAAGGTGGCGGGCCCCTATGAACTCCAGGCACTGAGCCAGGGGGAGGTGGGATTTGGGATAGTTGATGATAAACCTCAGATGCTGCAGTGCATGGATGGTGCGCTCGGTGGCGTGGTGCCCCTCTGCAGCTGTGCCTCCCTTTATGAGCCAGTCATCCAGGTAGGGAAAGACGAAGGCAGCTGCGACCACCACTAGGCACTTGGTGAAGACCCTTGGCGATGAGATCAGCCCAAAGAGCAGCACCCTGTACTGGTAGTGACCTCCTCCCACCACGAAGTGGAGGTATTTTTGGTGGCTGGGATGGATCAGGATGTGCATATAGGCAACCTTCAGGTCTAAGGAGCATAGTCAGTCTCCCTGCTGGAGATATGGCTGCAGTATTCAAGGGAGCGCATCTTGAACTTCTCCCTTACTAGAAATCTGTTCAAGTCCTGCAGGTCCAAGATGGGCCTAAGGCCCCCTGTTTGCTTGGGAATGAGGAAATACCTGGAATAGAAGCCGGTGCCCCAGAACTGCTTGGGAACTCGTTCCACTGCCTTGTCCTTGAGGAGGCCTGTGAGCTCGGTGAGGAGCAGTCTGGTGGAGGAGATGTCTTAAGGGCTCTGCTGGAAGGTATAAGAGTGGAGCCTGTTGCAGGTGGAGGCGGTAGCCCTCCTTGACCACTTGCAGTACACAGGAATTGGTGGCGATAGTGGACCACCTGTGGGCAAACAGGGCCAGATGCCCCCCTGTGGGCTGCTGAGGACTTCCTGGAGGAAAGGAGGTCGTGCCCAAGAAATCAAAAGCTCCCCCCCAGGCTGAGCGGTGGTCAGTGCCTGGGACTTTGGGGTCTTTTGTTTGCGGGGCCCGTGCTCTTGCCCCTTGTGCTATTGGCCTTGTTGCAGGGCCAAGAAGATTTGGAACTGTGAAGCACTGCCAAAACCTCCCTTTTACTTCAGGGTAAAAGGGCTTCTTCCCCGGGCCTTCTTAAGGGACTGCATCAAGGTCTTTTTTTTTTTTTTTTTTTTAGAGAATCTGGTCCTTGTCAGGAACTCAGTCTCTATTTCAGCCGCTTTGTTTGCCCTGGGTTTCCCGAAGAGATATAGTTACTCACCTGTAACAGGTGTTCTCCAGGAGCAGCAGGAATCAGGCCTCACAAATGGGTGACATCGGTGCCGATGGAGCCCCCGTGTGGAGTATTTCCCCAGCTTTCATAGAAAGCTTTTGGGAATGCAGCGCGCATGCGCGGTCCCCTTCCCGCCAAAGGGTGCCATCTTGCTCAGTCTGATGACATAGCTAAAAGACAGCAAAAATAAATCATATGACTGCAACTCCAAGGGGAGGAGGGAGGGTTGTGAGGACTGATTCCTGCTGCTCCTGGAGAACACCTGTCACAGGTAACTACTCTTTCTCCAGGACCAAGCAGGAAGTCAGTCCTCACATATGGGACTCCCTAGCTTAGGGCTATCAGAGGCCCCAACTGAAAAAATGAGCTCCCTCTAGAGCCCCAGCATGCAAGAACAGAATCTTCTCTGATAATGCCCCTGACAGGTAGCCCAACACCAGGGCCGGAGGGTAGGAGTTGCCTAGACCTCAAAGAGATTATGGAGTACCGCTTGCCCAAAAGCACTGTCCCTGCGGGACTCCCTCTCAAGGCAGTAGTGGGCCGCAAAAGTCTGGCTTGAAGACCAAGTAGCGGCCCGGCAGATGTCTGCCAACGGAACAGAGCGGAGATGAGCCACTGACGCAGCCTTCACCCTGACAAGGTGAGCCGTAACTCGACCCTGCAACGAGAGGCCGGCTGCCCTGTAAGCCCAGGCGATGCAGTCAGCCACCCATATGGACAAAGTACGCTTGGAGACAGCTAACCCCAACTTATTGGGGTCATAAGAGATGAAGAGCTGAACCGCCCTCCGGTGCTCCCGCATACGGTCAAGGTAGAAGGACAACGCCCTCCTACAGTCCAGGGTATGCAAGACTATCTCAGCCCGGCTAGCATGAGGCCTGGGAAAGAAAGTCGGAAGAACCACCTCCTGATTGAGGTGGAAGGAGGAGACAACCTTTGGAAGGAACTTAGGGTGAGTCCGTAAGACTACCCTGTTCCTATAGAACCTAGTATAAGGTGCTTCTGATACTAGGGCCTGAAGCTCACTCACTCGCCTTGCTGAGGTAAGGGCTACCAGAAATAGCGTTTTCCAGGACAGAAAACGCAGAGGGCAAGTAGCCATAGGATCAAATGGTGGGCAAGTAAGCCGTTGCAAGACCACATTTAAATCCCATTCAGTGGCAGGTGGATGCACTGGAGGCTTAAGCAAAAGCAGGCCTCTGAGGAAGAGAGCCACCAAAGGATGACTGGAGAGAGACTGACCCTCCAACTGTGAGTGGTGTGCTGAAAGAGCACTAAGATGAACTCTAACAGAATTGGACTTAAGGCCCAGGTTGGAGAGGTGAAGCAAATACTGCAGCACCACGGGTACCAGGCATGAGAAGGGATTCTCGTTGTGTTGAGTACACCAGGTAGAAAATCTACGCCACTTAAGGGCATAAGACTTTCTGGTGGACTGCCTCCTAGAGGCCAAGACTATGTCCTCCACTTCCCTAGGCAGTAGTAAAGGGGCTAGGAATACCCTTTCAGCAGCCAGGCCATCAAATTGAGGGACTGGAGATTGGGGTGCAAGAGGGATCCCTGCTCCTGAGACAGGAAATCGGGTTGCATCCCCAGAGGAAGAGGAGTGTCCACCGCCAGTTGCAACAGTAGTGGGAACCAGGGTTGCCTTGGCCACCTGGGGGCCACCAGAATCACTGAGGCCTTGTCCCGGGTCACCTTGAATAGTGTCTGGGACACTAGAGGCGTGGGAGGAAACGCATAGAGGAGGCCTGTAGACCATGGAATGAGAAACGCATCCGCTGCTACTCAGAGGATGCGGTTGTCTGGAACAGAACCTGGGTAGTTGACGGTTCAGAGGACTGGCAAAGAGATCTATGGTTGGAAGACCCCATCTCAGGAAGATCTGTTGAACCACTAAAGGGTTCAACTGCCATTCGTGCGGCTGCAGGATCCTGCTCAATCTGTCCGCCAGGTAATTCTCCTGACCTGGGAGGTAGACTGCTTTGAGAAGAATGCCATGATTGACTGCCCAGGAGCACAGTTTCTGCGCTTCCTGACAGAGAAGGCGGGATCCTGTGCCCCCTTGTTTGTTCACATAGAACATAGCCACTTGATTGTCCGTCTGAACCAAGACGGACTGGTGAGAGATGAGATGAGAGAAAGTTCTCAGGGCTAAGCGGATAGCTCTCAGTTCTAATAGATTGATCTGCTGTGCGGCCTCCCAAGGAGTCCACAGGCCTGGAGTACATGCCCCCTGGCAATGTGCACCCCAACCTTGAAGAGAAGCATTGGTTGTCAGCACCTGAGAGTGTGGAGGTGCCTGAAAAGGCACCACTTGCACTAGATTTGGAAGATGAACCACCATTGCAGAGAAGACTGTAGTAGGCTGGACACCCACACTCTGTCCGTGAGGCTTCCTGTGGCCTGGTGCCACTGAGTCCTGAGGCCCCATTGAGCTGGCCTCATGTGTAAATGGGCATTGGGAGTCACATGGACCGTAGATGCCATGTGGCCTAAGAGCCTCAGGAATTGTCTGGCGGAGACCAGAGAATTGCTGTGGAATAGCCTGGCTAGAGCCATCAATCTGTGGGCCCTGTCCACTGGTAGAAAGGTTTTTGCCTGAAAGGTGTCCAGTCGAGCTCCTATGAACTTCATGTTCTGGGAGGGTTGCAAACTGGACTTTGCGAAGTTTATGACAAACCCCAGGTGCTGAAGCAGAGCGACAGTGCGAAGGGTGGCTTGACTGGCCTCTTGCGGGGAATGACCCCTGATGAGCGAATCGTCCAGATATGGAAAGACAAAGAGGCCTTGAACCCTGAGGTAGGTTGCTACCACCGCCAGGCACTTGGTGAATACCCTGGGGGCGGATGTAAGGTCAAAAGGCAGTACTCTGTACTGATAATGGTTTCCTCCCACTACAAATCTGAGATATTGTCTGTGGTCTGGATGAATAAGGATGTGAGTATAAGCATCCTTTAGATCTAAGGAGCATAGCCAATCTCCCTGCTGGAGGTAGGGCAGCAGGATTTCAAGGGTAAGCATCTTGAACTTTTCCCTCTCCAGGAACTTGTTCAGGTTTCGCAAGTCTAGGATGGGTCTGAGGACTCCTGTTCTCTTTGGTACCAGGAAGTACCTGGAATAGAAGTTGTGACCTCTCAGTTGGTGGGGCACCGGTTCCACTGCCTGTTCCTTCAGAAGACCTGCCAACTCCTGCAGGAGTAAGTCCCTGTGCAGAGGGAGTCTGGGAGGCTCCCCTGGAAAATAGGAGGGGGGTACCTGGTGGAAGTGGAGGAGATAGCCCTTCTGGACTATACTGAGAACCCAGGTATCCCTTGTGACGGCTGACCACCTGTGGGCGAACAGGGTCAGCCTGCCTCCAGTGCTGATGGGGGCCAGCTGAGGAGGAGAGGCTATGCCAATGCAGTCAAAAACCCCCTCCCTGCTGAGCAGGAGCCAGAGTAGGAGGCTTGGGGGCTTTCTGCCTTCGGGGCCCATGACCCTGCCCCTTGGCCTGGTGACGCTGTTGGGGAGCTACAGAGGTCTGATAATGAGGGTACTGTTTATAGGTAGATGACTTCCTCGGGTAAAAGGTCTTTTTTCCCGAGCCCTCCTTCTTCTGAGAAGGGGCAGAGGTTTTTCTGGACAGCCTTGTCTGGGTAAGAGTCTCAGTCTCGAGTTCGGCAGCCTTGTCAGCCATGGGCTTGCCAAAGAGGTTTTCACCTCGGCAGGGGACATTGACCAACTTGTCCTGCACCCATGGCTCGAGGTCCGATGACTGTAGCCAAGCCTGACGGCGTGCACCGATGCCGGCCGCGGCTACTCGGGCGGAAGCCTCTAAGCCATCATAGGCTGCTCGAGATATAAACTTCGAGCACTCACGAATACCCAAGGAGAGAGCATTGAACCTCTGCAAAGTTTCCTTGGAGAGACCAGCAGAGAACCCGGCAATCTCCTTTGCCAGGTCTCGAAGGTACATGCCCATGTACAGCTGGTAGGTCTGGACATGGCAAGCAAGCATAGAGCCCTGGAAGCACTTCTTACCGAGGGCATCCAGGTTGCGGGCCTCCCGGCCGGGAGGCACCAAGGAGTGCATCTTCTGACTCTTCAGACAATGCAAGGCCGATTCCACAACCATGGAGTGGTGCGATAATTGTGTCTTTTGGAACCCGGGGCTCTGGCGGACTCGATAGATGGAATCGACCCGCTTTCTTAAAACTGGCGTCGATGCCGGCGCCCCCCACATGCGGAAGAGCAATCGTTCCAGCATCGGAGGAACCAGAACAGTAAAGGCCTCCTTCGGAGGAGATTCATACTGTAGGGCCTTGAGCTCCTCGGCGCGAGGCTCCTTCTCAGGATCCGCGGGGAATGCCAAAGCCTTGGCCATGTCCCGCACGAAGTCTGAGAACCGGGTATCCTCCGCGGGGGACCTTCTCCGAGGCTCGGACTCGGGCAAATCCGAAGGAACGCACAGAGTCCGAAAGATGTCGGGTGACTCATCATCCTCCGTCTCCCAGCCCGACTCCTCGGAAGAGGAATCGAGTGACTCCGGTCGGGCAGGCATCAATGCCATCCGCCCCGACGCCGAGGGTACCGGCGTCGACGACCTCGGTCCCGAACGGGAGGCCGAGGGGGACTTTGGCTGAGGACCGACTCGAGCTCGCATGGACTCGAGGATCAGCTCGGTCTCCGGGGTCGACTTGGACGTCGATGTCCCGGTGGTCGGGGCAGATGCACCAGTGAGACCAGCGATCAGTGCCCACTGCTGTTCCATGAAGGCAGCCAAGCTGCTCTCCAAGGCCGTCAACCTGAGTCCGAGCTCAGGAGACTCAGCAGCCCCTGACTTGGGCCCTGGCGGCGCCGGGCCCGACGTTGGCTCCCCTGGAGGTGAGTCCACGAGGACTACAGTACTCACGTGACCCGGGGACTCCATCTCCACACGAGGTTGTTTTGCAGGCCTCTCCGACTCCGAAGACCCGGGACGGCGCTCGGGGCTATGCGACTTGGCCCTCGAGGAGCCAAGTGCGTCCACCGACGCTGCCCTCGCGGGGTTTTTTTTCTTACGATGCTCCCGCGAGGGAGACCCCCTTTCAGAGGAGCCTCGATGCTGCTCGGGGCCGGAGTCCCAGGATGTCAAGGCCTCTGACGAGGTCTGGGCCCTACCGGATGCGGAGTCAGAGAAGATTCTTTCCTTTTGGTGCTGCCGACTCCTTAACGCCTTAGAGGACATCTTCCCACATGGACCACAGATCATCGGGTCATGATCGGGTCCGAGGCACTGGAGGCAGCAGTCATGTGTGTCGGTGAGAGACATAAGTTTCTTACACCGGCAACACTTTTTAAACCTGCTGGCAGCCATCAGGGGAAAGAGGGCCCCTGCAAGGTCAAAAGACAGGGCTGCCAGTGAAAAAAGAAAAAATGGCGCAAATGCTAGTCACTAAGGATAAAAACCGAAAAAGAGAGCCGGGCTCGATACTGATGTATCGGGCCCAGGTGGGAAAGGGATACCGGCATCGAACCGAAGAAAAACAGGTTAACGCAGAGAAAATCAACTTCTTCCTCGGGTGAAACGAATATACATCCGTCGGGCTCCACGGAAAAAAGAAGACTGAGCAAGATGGCACCCTTGAGCGGGAAGGGGACTGCACATGCGCGCTGCATTCCCAAAGGCTTTCTATGAAAGCTGGCGAAATGCTCCGCACGGGGGCGCCGTTGGCGCCGTCACCCACATGTGAGGACTGACTTCCTGCTTGGTCCTGGAGAATCCATCTGATACAGGTGACATCGACAAGTTTGTTCAGAACCCATTGTTAGACGTCAGACAACTGCAGCCATGTCTACTGTCAGGACCTGATGCCCGCAGTGGCTACTCTGGCTGAGAACTCAAAGCAGTTGTATGCTGCTTGGAATAAAAACTTCGAGCACTGCTTGACCGTGAAGGCCAAAGGCTTGAACCGCTGGAGGGGTTCCCCGTTGAGGCCTGATGAGAAAACTGTGAGCTCCCTCGCCAGTTCTTTGAGGTACATGCCAATATACAGTTGATAGGATTGGACTTGGCATGCAAGCATTGAGTCCTGGAAGGCCTATCGGCCGAGGGCGTGAAGGGTCCCAGGCCTCCCTGCCGGGGGGCAGCAAGGAATGGGTCTTTTGGCTCTTGAGTCTGTGCACTGCAGAATAAACGACCATCGAGTTGTGGGGAAGTTGTCCTCTGGAACCCAGGACTTTGGCAGACTCGGTACATAAAGTTGAATCGCCTGCTGAAAATAGGTACCAATGCCAGTGTGTCTCACATATGGAGAAGGAGATGCTCGAAGTTTGGAGGGACCGGCACCATAAGGGCTTCCTTAGGGGGGGGCCGCATTCTGGAGAATCTCCAGCTCCTCCGTGCAGGGATTCTTCTAGATCTCGGTCTTGATGGCGAGTGCCTTAGCCATATCCCGCACTAAGTCTGGGCGCTGGGACACTGGGTGAGATGGGTCTGAGGGCACATCTTGGTGTTGCCAAGTGTGCAGGGACTCCTCGTCTTCGGTCTACCATTCCAACTTGAAGTCCGAGGATGAGTCCGAGGTTCTGCGGTCGAGGCCCAAGCCTGAAGGACAACCTGTGGTCCGAACCACGTGCACACACTGGAGAGGACTGGTGTCCCGAGGAACTGGACCGGGACCTCGTCAGATGGGTCTCTCGAGGATCAGCTCGACGTTCAGGGAAACTCTCGATGTCAAGGGTCCCGTCGTCGGGGCAGATGAACCAGACAAACGCCCGCTGCATGGTCTTGAAGGACTAGAAAAAGGGACTGTTACTTCTGGAGAGAGAGCTGCAACTGTGAGTATATACTTCTGGTAATTTTCTAAAAGGAATTCTTTGTATTAAAGCTAATTAATCTGTGAACCCACTATTTTTTGTTAAATCGGTCAGGGCCTAGTAGCAGCAGTTTAAATTTAAAACACAGATGAGAACTTTCTGGTTACATTTCATACCCAGCAGAGAGCTTGTAGTTTACATTTAATAGTCACTCAGGGCCTAGCATCAGCAAAGTACTTTTAGCTTAAATTTAAAACACAGAAAAGAGCTTTCTGGTTAAATTTACAACCCAGCAGAGAGCTTGTAGTTTAAATTTAATAAGAAGTTAGAGCCTAGCAGCAGCTAAGAGCTATAATTTAAATCAAATCATAATATAGCTTACCTCAGCAGCACAAGACAGGGTACTGTTTAGCAGCCCTCTTTTAATAAGTGTTATATCCCTCCCTCCCCTGGGATAATTGTAGCTTTATAGGTACATACACATCTTAAAAGGCAGGAGGTGCTCTCAGGTGAAGCTGGTTACCCAAATCAATCATACACTAAGGACCTGAGATTAGTTAAGCTTCAGGTGAACAAGGTATATTACACGTATTAGGTACAGTTTTATTAGTATAAATATCCATAGCAACCCTTAGTAAGTAAAGAACTTAGATCTAAACACAAACTTAAAACTTAGATGCAGACAGCAGTCCAGCAGCGGGATGGAGGCTTTCCAGTCTTTTGCATTGAGTGTCACATGTACGATTTTCTCCCAGTTGGCGAGAGGTCTTACGTGTGCACCAGGTGCAAGGAGCTCTTTGCTCTCAGGGAACGAGTCCGTTCTCTAGAGGCTAAAGTAGCAGACTTGGAAAGCATAAGACAGACAAAGAGGTACATAGACGAGACCTACAGGGATATAGTCCTGAAGTCCCACCTCCCGTCTGGCAGCATCCCTGTTGCCATGGAGGAGAGAGGTCACGTGACAGGAGAGCATCACTCTGGTATGGCAGGAAGTGATCCTGTAACTAGTACCTGTCCTCCAGGTGATGTAAAACCCTCTCGCACCGAGGAAGTTTCTCCAGGGCCATCTGCCCATGAGGGAAGGGTTAGGACAGCCGTTATAGTTGGTGATTCGATCATTAGGCATGTAGATAGCTGGGTGGCTGGTGGACGTGAGGATCGCCTGGTAACATGCCTGCCTGGTGCGAAGGTAGCGGACCTCATGCGTCACCTAGATAAGGTCTTAGATAGTGCTGGGGAGGAGTCTGCTGTCTTGGTACATGTTGGTACCAATGACATAGGAAAATGTGGTAGGGAGGTTCTGGAGGCTAAATTTAGGCTTTTAGGTAGGAAGTTGAAATCCAGAACTTCCAGGGTAGCGTTCTCCGAAATGCTTCCTGTTCCACGCGCAGGACCCAAAAGGCAGGCAGAGCTCCGGAGTCTCAATGCGTGGATGAGACAATGGTGCAGAGATGAGGGTTTTGGATTTGTTAGGAACTGGGGAACATTCTGGGGAAAGGAGGGGCTCTTCCGAAGGGATGGGCTTCACCTTAACCGGGATGGAACCAGGCTGCTGACATTAACCTTTAAAAAGGAGATAGAGCAGCTTTTAAACTAGATATTAGGGGAAAGCCGACAGTCGCCCAAGTAATCTCTCCAAAACATATATCACTAAACCCCCCGTGAAACTCACTCAACTTTTTTTGTTGGATAACACCGGAAAGGGACATGGACTAAAAACCATGTTCTCCACTCAGTTATATCCTGTTTAATCGTTTTTTGTAAAAAAACTCCATAAGCATTCTCAAAAACATTCTTTCATTACTTAGCTGATTCGAAGAACTGGAGCACGACGTGCACGTTTCGGGTTGAACACCCTGTTTCAAGTGCTATCATATCATGTGGAAAACCGTAATAGAACGCTGAAAAACAGCTGTTTCTTAAGAGGACATAATTTGTATGAATGGCTGTACTCTGCCATCAGTCAAACAGACAACCAATTGGGAACAAGGTGAAATCCCACCAATCAGGGAGTCCCACACCCAATCGGATGACGTCAAACGAAACTCATCCATTCAACTTCTTTGTTGAGACCAGTGGGATGTACGGTGCCCAAACGAAAGATCCAGGATTGCTCCAAACGTTGAAGTTTATTAACACGATCTCCTCTACGAGGATCCGGAGGGACAAAATCAATGACAGTCCAACGTAAATCCTGATATTCATGATGTAAATGCTGACAGTCGCCCAAGAGCAGATGGTTCGGAAGAATGTATCTTTGAAGGATACTACCAAAAGCAGAGAGGTTCCACAAAAGAGTAAACTAGCCCAAATGCCCTCAAGTATGGAGCAGACAGAGCTTCAAGATCCCAAATTACCCATGTCTAACAATAGCCAAATTAATATGAATAAAATACATTCTCTAAAATGCCTGTATGCAAATGCTAGAAGTCTAAAAAATAAGATGGGAGAGTTAGAATATATAGCACTAAATGAAAGGTTAGATATGATTGGAATATCAGAGACATGGTGGAAGGAGGACAACCAGTGGGACACTGTGATACCTGGGTACAAACTATATTGTAATGATAGAGCTGATCAAATTGGTGGAGGGGTTGCTCTCTATGTTAGAGAGAGCATTGAGTCAGAAAGGATTAAAGTTTTGCAGGAAACAAAATCTGCTGTAGAATCTATATGGATTGAAATTCAATGTAAAAGGGGGAAGGCGATGGCAGTGGGGGGTGTACTATCGACCGCCTGGCCAGAATGACCAAATGGATGATGAAATGTTCAAAGAAATCAAGGAAGCTAAGAAAAGTTACAGCGCAGTAATAATAATGGGTGATTTCAACTACCCCGGTATCGACTTGGTCAGTGTCACGTCAGGACATGCTAGGGAGATAAAGTTCCTAGATGAAATAAATGACTGCTTCTTGGAGCAGCTGGTTCATGAACCGACCAGAGGGGAAGCCATATTAGACCTAGTTCTTAGTGAAACACCAGATCTAGTGCAAGAGATAAGGTTGTTGGGGCCACTTGGCAATAGTGATCATAGCATGATTGCCTTTGATTTAATTAGTGGAGGAGGGATAGTAAGGAAATCCACAGTACTACCTTTTAACTTTCGAAAGGGAGACTATGATAAAATGAGGAAAACAGTTAAGAAAAAACTAAAAGGAGCAGTTGCAAAGGTTAAAGACGTACATCAGGCTTGGCTGTTGTTGAAAAATACTATCTTGGAAGCCCAGACCAGCTGTATTCCACGCTTTAAGAAAAGTGGAAGGAAGTACAAAAAACTGCCAGCATGGTTTAAAGGTGAGGTCAGAGAGGCTGTTGTTGCCAAAAAAGCATCTTTCAGGAAATGGAAAAAAGAGCCAAACGACGAAACCTGGAAACAGCACAAGCACGGGCAAGTCAAATGCAAGGCATTGATAAGGCAGGCAAAGGGAGAATTTGAGAAGAAGCTTGCTGCGGAAGCAAAAACGCGAAGTAAAGACCTTTTCAAGTACATTCGTAGCAAAAAACCTGTGAGAGAGTCAGTTGGTCCATTAGATGATAAAGGGGTTAAAGGAGCACTAAGAGGCGACAAGGCGATAGCGGAGAGACTGAATAAATTCTTTGCTTCGGTCTTTACTGAGGAAGATGTAGGGATGTTACCCATGAGTGAAGTGGTATTTAAAGGTGCTGAAGAATTGAAGGAAATATCGATACATCGGGAAGATGTATTACAACTATTACATAAACTGAAGAGTAGCAAATCACCTGGGCCGGATGGTATACATCCAAGGGTGTTGAAAGAACTGAAATATGAGATTGCAGACCTGCTATTAGTAATCTGTGAACTATCATTAAAATCATCTATAATACCTGAAGATTGGAGGATCGCCAATGTAACACCAATTTTTAAAAAGGGTTCGAGGGGTGATCCGGGAAACTACAGACCGGTGAGCCTGACGTCAGTACCGGGAAAAATGGTAGTAACCATGATAAAGAATAAAATTACTCAGCATGTAGATAGTCATAACCTAATGGGAGACAGCCAACATGGCTTTAGACAAGGAAGATCTTGTCTTACTAATCTGTTATGTTTTTTTGAAGGAGTGAATAATCAGGTGGACAAAGGTGAGTTGGTTGATATTGTGTATGTGGACTTTCAGAAAGCCTTTGACAAGGTCCCTCATGAGAGACTTTTGGCAAAACTAAAGAGTCATGGGATAGGAGGCAGTGTACTATTGTGGATCAGGAACTGGTTAAAAGATAGAAAGCAGAGGGTAGGGCTAAATGGCCAATTTTCCCAATGGAGAAAGGTGAATAGTGGTGTACCCCAGGGATCTGTGCTGGGTCCGCTGCTTTTTGACATATTCATAAATGACCTGGAAGGTGGAATAACGAGTGAGGTTATCAAATTTGCAGATGACACAAAACTATTTAAAGTTGTTAAAACCCAAGAGGATTGTGGAAAATTGCAAGAGGATCTTGATAAATTGGAAGACTGGGCATCAAAATGGCAGATGAAATTTAATGTGGACAAGTGCAAGGTTATGCACCTAGGGAAGAACAACCCAAACTATGGTTACACGATGCAAGGTTCCACATTAGGAACTACCGCCCAGGAAAAAGATTTAGGCGTCATTGTGGATACCATGTTAAAACCCTCGGCCCAGTGTGCAGCAGCGGCCAAGAGAGCAAATAGAATGCTAGGTATGATAAGGAAAGGAATGGATAATAAAACAAAAGATATTATAATGCCTCTATATCGTTCCATGGTGAGACCGCACCTTGAATATTGTGTGCAATTCTGGTCGCCGTATCTTAAAAAGGATATAGCGATTTTAGAAAAGGTTCAGAGAACAGCCACCAAAATGGTAAAGGCGATTGAAGAATACTCCTATGAAGAAAGGCTAAAAAGGTTAGGGCTCTTTAACCTGGAAAAGATACGGCTGAGGGGAGATATGATAGAAGTCTATAAATTAATGAACGGAGTGGAACGGGTAAACGTAGATCGATTGTTTACCTTATCAGAATAAAGAAAGACTAGGGGACATGCAATGAAGCTACAGGGTAAACTATTTAAGACTAATAAAAGAAAATATTTTTTCACTCAACGTGTAATCAAACTCTGGAATTTGTTACCGGAGGATGTAGTAAAGGCTGTTAGTGTAGCTGGGTTTAAAAAAGGTTTGGACAAGTTCCTGGAGGAAAGGTCCATAAACCATTATTAAGAAGGGACCCAGGATATCAATGCTTGAACCAATACAAGCATTGCGGAACCTGTGTCCCTTGGGGAAACTGCTAGGTACATATGACCTAGATTGGCCACTGTTGGAAACAGAATACTGGGCTTGATGGACCTTGGTCTGACCCAGTATGGCATATCTTATGTTCTTATATACAGCTCTTTAAGGCCCCCATCCTGGTGTCCATGCCAGTTGGCTCCAGAGCCTGCATAAGAACATAAGATATGCCATTCTGAGACAGACCAAGGTTCATCAAACCCAGTATTCTGTTTCCAACAGTGGCCAATCTAGGTCATAAGTACCTAGCAGTTTCCCCAAAAGACACAGGTTCCACAATGCTTGTACTGAGTCAAGCAGTGATATCCCGGGTCCCTTTTAATAATGGTTTATGGACCTTTCCTCCAGGAACTTGTCCAAGCCTTTTTTAAACTCAGTTACACTAACAGTTTTTACTACATTGTCCGGTAACAAATTCCAGAGTTTGATTACACATTGAGTGAAAAAATATTTGCTCTTATTAGACTTAAATAGGTTACCCTAT
This sequence comes from Ichthyophis bannanicus, assembly GCA_033557465.1. Lineage (NCBI taxonomy): Eukaryota > Metazoa > Chordata > Amphibia > Gymnophiona > Ichthyophiidae > Ichthyophis > Ichthyophis bannanicus. Next base: position 729,873,277 of record CM066031.1, read on the forward strand.
AGCTTCATTGCATGTCCTCTAGTCTTTCTATATTCTGATGATGTAAACAATTGATCTACATTTAACCGTTCCACTCCGTTCATTAATTTATAGACCTCTATCTTATCTCCCCTCAGCCGTCTCTTTTCCAGGTTGGAGAGCCCTAACCTTTTTAGCTCTATTCATAGAGGTATCTTTCCATTCCCTTTACCATTTTGGTGGCTCTTCTCTGAACCTTTTCTAATAGCGCTATATCCTTTTTAAGATACGGTGACCAGAATTGCACACAATATTCAAGGTGCGGTCGCACCATGAAACATTACAGAGCAATTATATCATCCTTTGCTTTATTTTCCATTCCTTTCCTTATGATACCTAGCATTCTATTTGCTCTCTTGGCCGCTGCTGCACACTGGGCAGAGGGTTTTAACATGTTATCCACGATGACGCCGAAATCTATTTCCTGGTTGGTGGTTCCTAATGTGGAACCTTGCATCGTGTAACCATAGTTTGGGTTGTTCTTTCCTAGGTGCATAACTTTGCATTTGTCCACAATAAATTTCATCTGCCATTTGGATGCCCAGTCTTCCAATTTATCCAGATCCTCTTGCAATTCTCCAGAATCCTCATGGGTTTTACAACTTTAATTAGTTTTGTGTCATCTGCAAATCTGATAACCTCACTCATTCTCTTTTCCAGATCATTCATGAATATGTTAAAAAGCAGCGGACCCAGCACAGATCCCGGGATACTCCACTATTCACCTTTCTCCATTGGGAAAATTGGCCATTTAGCCATACCCTCTGCTTTCTATCTTTTAACCAGTTCCTGATCCATGATAGCATACTGCCTCCTATCCCATGACTTTTTAGTTTTGATAAAAGTCTCTGATGAGGGACCTTGTCAAAAGCTTTCTGAAAGTCCAGATACACTATATCAACTGTCTCACCTTTGTCTACCTGTTTATTCACACCTTCAAAAAAACATAACAGATTAGTAAGACCAGATCTTCCTTCTCTAAAGCCATGTTGGCTGTCTCCCATTAAGCTATGACTATCTACATGTTCAGTAATTTTGTTTTTTATAATGGTTTCAACTATTTCTCCGGGTACTGACGTCAGGCTCACCGGTCTGTAGTTTTCCGGATCGCCACTGGAATTCTTTTTAAAAATTGGCGTTACATTGGCCATCCTCCAATCTTCAGGTATTACAGATGATTTTAATGATAGTTCACAGATTACTAATAGCAGGTCTGCAATCTCATATTTCAGTTTTTTCAACACCCTTGGATGTATACCATCAAGTCCAAGTGATTTGCTACTCTTCAGTTTATCTAACAGTTGTAATACATCTTCCCGATGTATCAATATTTCTTTCAATTCTTCCGCAGTATCACGTTTAAATACCACTTGAGTGATAGGTAACATCCCTACATATTCCTCGGTAAAGACCGAAGCAAAGAATTCATTTAGTCTCTCCGCTATGGCCTTGTCCCCTCTTAGTGCCCTTCTATCATCTAATGGTTCAACTGACTCTCTCATAGGTTTTTTGCTACGAATGTACTTGAAAAAGTCTTTATTATATGTTTTTGCTTCCACAGCAAGCTTCTTCTCAAATTCTCTCTTTGCCTGCCTTATCAATGCCTTGCATCTAACTTTCCAGTGCTTGTGCTGTTTTCCAGTTTTCGTCATTTGGCTCTTTTTTTCCCATTTCCTGAAAGATGATTTTTGGCAACACCACCGAGGGCTTTGGACTCGGCGTCTGTTCTGTCGCGGGGAAGTCCTCGACGAGGATGGTCTTGGGTGTCCAATGCTGGTCGACAAATGCAGACTCCTCCTTCCGGAGCAGCTTGTGGGGCCGCTTCTGCTCTGACCCCTCAGATTCATGCCGGGGAATGTGGGGCCTGAAATGGGATTTCCCTTTCTTCCTGGATCCATCCTGAGGTGGTCTTTGAGGATTTCTTGCGTTTCACCTCCAAGAATTTCCTCTCGGAGGACCTGCGGCCATGGGACTTTGAGGCAGCCCTGACCTCGCATGACACCAAGGTACTGGAGGGGCCCGGACTGCGATGTCACCAGAGACTCCCGTGCAGTGAGACTTGTGAAACTGTTACTGCTTGGAGCCGATGGCTACTGATGGCCTTTGGCGTTATGGTCCTGCAGAGTATGCAGTCTGAGCTGTCATGCTCCGGCCCAAGGCAGTGGAGGCAGCAGTCACGTGGGTCGGTGCAGGATATCATCTTACCGCATCGATCACATTTCTTGAAGCCGCTGGAGGCTTTTGGAGAAAAAAGGGCCCTTGCAGCCCGCACGGGTCCGAGGCCTGCAGCTAAAAAAAGGCACGAAGCACTAATCGAGGTATACCGCGAGAAAAAAAAACAAAGGATCAGCCTGAGAAGCAATGCAGAGGCGAGCTGGCTCGGGGTGGAAAAGGAACCAGTACGCATTCTGGATAAAAGCAAGATAAAAACACACTTTTTTCAAGAGAAACTGGACAGATGTCCGTGGAAAAAAGGAGACTGAGGCAAGATGGCACCCTTGGGCAGGAAGGGGACCACGCATATGAGATACATCTCCAAAAGGCTTTCTTTGAAATCTGGGGAGATGCTTCCGATAGGGTTCTATTGGTGCCGATGTCACCTGTATGTGTGGATTGACTTCCTGCTTGTTCCCGGAGAACTAGAAGTACTATTTTGCATTAAAAACGGTTACCAGCAAATTCATAACATGATAAGCAATTTTTCCACAAATCTGTCTTAGGGAATTAGCAAAAACATATCAAACTACACATCCTTGGAATAAAGAACATTCACAGGTTACTGGAGAACCAAACAGAATGTGTCACAAAGGGGATAATTTTATAACACATTTCCTGACAAGGGCACATGTTACTTTTATATGGATGACAAGCAGGTTTTGCAATATGTGGACAGTTTCGGAAGAGCTGTGAGGTATGTACATGCTTTACTGTTTAAAATGCGCATGTACCTGCACAGGACACACACACACACAAAGTTGCATCTGCCTTGGAGCAGATATGACTTTGTACTAGAACATTTGTGCACTATCAGGGATGAATCTGGGAGCCTATTTTATAAAGGTATATAAAATAGGCTCCCAGTGGAGTGGAGGAGTAGCCTAGTGGTTAGAACACTGGCTTGGTAACCAAGCAACCAGGGTTCAATTCCCACTAGCACTCCTTGTGGCCTTGGGCAAGTCACTTAACCCTCCATTGCCACAGAAGAAAGGCCTGGCAATCTACTTCCGGGGACACTGCCAAGAAAACCCAGGAACTTCTGGGTTGCCAGGAGTCAGGGCTGACTCAAAGGCACTAAAAAAAAAATATATATATACACATACACAGGAGCAGGACCTCAGAAAACACCCACAAATAAGAACAGAAGCGAGGGACATCTTGAACAATTTTCAGAAGACTGTGTTCGTGAGAAACTATCTCAACTTAAAGTAGACAAAGTGATGGGACCGGATGGGATACACCCTAGAATACTGAGGGAACTTGGGGACGTTCTAGCAACTCCACTGACTGACCTTTTCAATGCCTTGTTGGAGTCGGGAGTGGTGCCAAAGGACTGGAGAGAGGCTCATGTGGTGCCTTTACACAAAAGCGGAAGTAAGGATGTGGTTGAAAACTACAGGCCGGTTAGTTTAACTTCGGTGGTGAGTAAATTATTGGAAACGCTGCTGAAAGAGAAAATAGTGAGGTTTCTGGAGTCCAGCGGATTACAGGATCCGAGGCAGCATGGATTCACCAGAGGCAGGTCTTGTCAGACAAATCTGATTGATTTCTTTGACTGGGTGACCAGGGAGTTGGACCGAGGGAGAGCTCTAGATGTGGTGTATTTAGATTTCAGTAAAGCCTTTGACACTGTTCCTCACAGGCGACTTATACACAAACTGAGCACCCTAGGGATGGACCCTAAAGTTACTGCTTGGGTTAGAAATTGGTTGGGTGGGAGGCGACAAAGAGTACAAGTAAATGGAGCTCACTCTGAGGAGAAGGATGTTACCAGTGGGGTGCCCCAGGGATCTGTCCTTGGTCCGATTCTTTTTAACATCTTTGTTAGTGAGATAGCGGAAGGGCTGTCGGGTAAGGTATGCCTCTTTGCGGATGATACCAAAATCTGCAATAGAGTAGACACCCAGGAAGGTGTAGATAACATGAGGAGGGATCTAGCTAAGCTTGAAGAATGGTCTAGAATTTGGCAGCTGGGATTTAATGTTAAAAAATGTAAGGTCATGCATTTGGGCTGCAGCAATCCAAGGGAGCAATACAGTATAGGAGGTGAAGTACTTTTGTCCACTAAAGAAGAGCGGGACCTAGGCATGGTTGTGTCTGATGATCTTAAAGTAGCTAAACAGGTAGAAAAGGCGACGGCAAAAGCTAGAAGGATGCTTGGGTGCATACGGAGAGGAATGGCTAGCAGAAAAAAGGAGGTGATAATGCCTCTGTATAAGTCTTTGGTGCGACCTCATTTGGAGTATGGTGTGCTATTCTGGAGACCGCACCTTCAAAAGGATGTGAACAGGATGGAGTCGGTGCAGAGGGTTGCTACTAAAATGATTAATGGGCTTCATTATAAAGAATATGATGACAGACTTAAGGATCTTAATATGTACACCTTAGAGGAAAGGCGGGATAGAGGTGATATGATTGAGATGTTTAAATACCTCCGTGGCATAAATGTTCAGGGAGAGAGCTCTTTCAATTGAAAGCAAGTTCTGCTACGAGGGGACATGGGATGAGGGTGAAGGGAGATAGATTCAGGAGTGATATGCGGAAATATTTCTTTACAGAAAGAGTAGTGGATCCATGGAATAGTCTCCCAGTGGAGGTGGTAGAGATGAGGACAGTAACTGAATTCAAAAAAGCATGGGACCAACACAGAGGATCTCTAAAGGTAAAAAGTGGACTGTTGTAGTTGTTGTTATGGAATGACAGACCAGATAGGCCATGTGGTCTTTTTCTGTCATCATGTTTCTATATGAGTATTATAAAATACTCATACAAGTGAACAAAAAACTGTGATCTCACCCAACCTTTACATAAAAAAACGTCCAGATAAATCCAGGACAAGGTTTCCAAAATAAATACCTATACTAAAACCTCAAGAGATATCAACAAGGTGTCACCACTTACTTGCTTACTTATTATGCTAAATGACACCTTAAAAAGTCAACTTCTGTTTCCCTGAACATGTCACTTGGGTTTGCAGTAGGGATTCTGAATTAACCAATGAAAACTGGTGATTTGAAGAGCCAGTGGTGAGTGTGGATGAGACAGAAGGGGAGGAGTTTTAAATTTAAACTGAGCTAAGATGACGTTTTTCTCTAACAGCGTCTTTTTTTCAACAGCACCCATGAAGAAGCGGTTTCCTGCTGAAACATCAATGTTGGGATTGAGAAGACATGTTTCACTTATAGAATATAACATGCTACATGGAATTTCCATAGTGCGGTAAATCGATGCTGCAGCAGGATTTGACAGCAGATAAGTAATGCTGTACTTTACTTTGAAGAGTGTTGCTATTTATATAGCTTATGGACTAAACTAATGAATGCTGGTAATCAGCACTGATAAAGTTTGTACCCATTCAGACCTTGTAGCATTTAGAAAGTGCATTGGTTTCTCGGATCATGGAGAGGAGTTTTATAAAGGGTGAATAGGTACAATTTTAAAAATAAGTTTACTTTATTAAGGCAAACAAATCCAGGGCAAGGTTTCTAAAATAAACAAATATATTAACACCTCAAAGAGACATCAACATTTGCTTATTTATGATCCAAAATGGTACCTTAAGTCACCTGTCTTCTGGGCAGCAAAATATTTTTATGCCCTCAATCCCCTTCACAAAAGCGTACACTGATTTTCCAACAAGAATCCAAAATTTAAGCTCAAACCAACATCAGTATCAAAATTGTAACTTTTTTTTCACTAAATGAAAGGGACACAAGCAAAACGAAATGCACTGGCAGAGAAAACTCTAGAGCTCTGCAATACTGCCACTACACCTGCTTGGCATTGTTCAGGTATAATCACTGATTACTTTCCTCTTATTTATTCAGTTATTTGGTATACTTCCGTTCAACAGTCACCTCACAGCAGTTTAGAAAATTTAATTAAAAAAAAATCTACAGAGAGATACATAAAACGAATAAGGATAAACAAAGAAAAATAACCACATCAAACCTCATGAGATTGGCCAAAGAACTATCTAGAAACATAAGGAAGGGAGAGAGGTAGGACATTATCACCAACCTGCAACAACAGCAGGAGGATTTTAACAGAACACAAGGGAAGAAAAAACACACAACCCCAGCAGAAAAAGCATATTTACTCACCTGTAACAGGTGTTCTCCGGGAACAGCAGGAATCAGTCCTCACATATGGGTGACGTCGATGTCGACGGAGCCTGCGCAGAGCATTTCCCCAACTTTCAAAGAAAGCCTTTGGGAATGCTACCACATATGCGTGGCCTCCTTCCCGCTCAAAGATGCCATCTTGCTCAGTCAGATGATATAGCTAAGACAGCAGTAAAAATAAGGTAATGTACAGAGGCAACTCCTAGGGGAGGAGGGAGGGTTGTGAGGACTGATTCTCGCTGTTCCCAGAGAACACCTGTTACAGGTGAGTAACTACGCTTTCTCCAGGAACAAGCAAGAAGTCAGTCCTCACATATACGAGCACTTCTTTAGCTCCAGGCTGCTGAAGGCCGAACCACGACAGCACCAGCAACGACCAGTCGAGAAGCGCGAGTTGCTGAAGATGGGTCCCCACAGAGACTCTGCAGGACCCTAGCATCCAGTGACACACTCCAGTAGACTGAACACAGAAGAGTCGGTGGGCAGGAGTTGCCTACACCCCAGAAATATTACAGAGTACTGCCTGGCCAAAGGTATTGTCCCCGCAGGACTCGCTCTCCAGGCAGTAGTGAGCTGCGAATATATGAACTGAAGACCATGTGGCGGCCCTGCAGATCTCCATCACCGGCACTGAGCGAAGATTGGCTACCAACGTGGCCATAGCCCTCACGTGATGCGCTGTGATCCAGTGCTCAAGGGAGAGGCCCACTCGCTCACAGGCAAGGGCAATACAGTCTGCCATCCAAGCGGACAGAGTTCGCTTAGATACGGGGAGCCCCAGTCTGCTGGGGTCATAAGACAAGAAAAGCTGAGGAGCCTTCCAATGGGCCCAAGTTCACTGTAAGTAGAAGGACAGGATCCATTTGCAATCCAATCTATGAAGATAAGTTCCACCCTGCCGGCGTGAGGTCATGGAAAGAAGGTGGGGAGGAGTACCTCTTGGTTGAGGCGAAAAGGAGATACCACCTTCGGGAGGAATTTGGCATGTGTGCAGAGCACCATCCTATTCTTATAGAACCTTGTATATGGCGGGTCCGCCATCAGGGCCTGAAACTCGCTCACTCTTTGAGCGGATGTAAGGGCCACCAAGAAGGTCACTTTCCACAATAGGTACCTTAGGTAGCAAGTGGCTAGGGGCTCGAATAGCGGCCTGGTGAGCTGGGAGGTTGAGGTCCTATTCCGCCTCCAGAGGGCGGAAAAGGGGCTTGGATAGCAGGAGGCCCTGGAGGAACCGGGAGACCAGGGCTGGCTGGAGAGGGATTTTCCCTCAATGGGGTGGTGGGTGAGTGGTTATGGTGCTGAGGTGCACCCGTACTGAGTTGGGTCGGCAGGAACACAGAGTAGGCCCTCAGCCCACAAAATCAGGAAGGCATCCCACTGCCATTCTCTCCGAGTGCTGCTCATGGGAGCAGAAGCGGGTCAGTTGTGTGTTGTCCGGAGAGGCGAATAGGTCCATCATGAGCTTGCCCCAGATGTTGAAGAGGTGCCTCGCTACCCTGGGGTGCAAGCACCACTCGTGTGGCTGCAGGACTCTGCTCAGTCTGTCCACCAGGCAGTTGTCCTGGCCAAGGGAGGTATACCGCTTGCAGCAGCATGCAGTGGTGTGCCGCAAAGGAGAAGAGGGCCACCGTCTCCTGGCAGAGGGAGTTCGAGCTTTTGCCCCCCTTCCTGTTTATGTAAAACATGGCCACCTGGTTGTCCGTCTGGATCAACACTGGCAGATACTGTAGGCAGTGGTGGAATGCTTGTAGGGCCAGAAAGATTGCCTGAGTTCCAGGAGACTGATCTGTAGGAGGGACTCCTCTGGAGACTAACTGCCTTGTGTGCATAAGCCTTCACAGTGCACTCCCCAATCCAGGAGGGAGGCGTCTGTGGTCAGGGTCACTTGTAGAGCGGGTACCTGAAAGGATATTCCCACCCATAGGCGGTGCAAGTTCTGCCACCAGATTAGTGAGGCCACCAATCAGTTGGTGATCTTGACCCTGTCCCTCAGCTTGCTTGTTGCTTGAGTTCACTGTGAGCGCAGGCACCATTGGGTTGTCTGCATACGTATGCGGGCCGAGGGGGTGACGTGGACTGTCAAGGTCATGTGACTCAGGAGCCGGAGGAGAAGGCACGCTGGGACTGTCCTGTGGGGCTGCACCTCCCCTACCAGCTGCTGGAAGCATGTTGCCCTTTTCTCTTGGGAGGACCACTCTTGCCTGCAGTGTGTCCAGATATGCTCCTATAAACTCTAGGTCTTGAGCCAGGGAGAGATGGGATTTGGGGTAGTTGATGACAAACCCCAGGTGCTGCAGGAGGCAGATTGCCCGGCCTGAAGCTTGGCTTGCCTCAATGCCTCTGATGAACCAGTCGTCCAGATAGGGGAATACAAAGGCCCCTTGTAGGCGCAGATAAGCGGCCACTACTGCCAGGCACTTTGTGAAAACTCTTGGCGATGAGGCCAGGCCGAAAGGGAGTACCTTATACTGGTAGTGCTCTCTTCCCACCATGAACCTTAGATATTGTCTGTGGGAGGGGTGGATCAAGACGTGGGTGTACTCATCCTTCAGATCCAAGGAGCAGAGCCAATCTCCCTGATGGAGGTAGGGCAGCTTGAACTTCTCCCTCATCAGAAACGTTTTCAGGTTTCGCAGGTCTAGAATGGGCCTGAGGCCCCCAGTTCTTTTGGGCACAAGGAAATACCTGGAGCAGAAGCCCTTTCCCCACAGATGTTTGGGTACAGGCTCTACTGCCCTGTCCTTGAGCAGGCCTGTGAGTTCTGAGAGGAGCAAGGTCTGGTGAAGGAGAGGACGCACCAGCTCTCATGGGAAGAACCCTGGGGATGTTTGCTGGAAATGGAGGAAATACCCCTCCCTTAGCACTTGTAGGACCCATTGGTCCATGGTGACCCTGGCCCACCTGTGGGCAAAGAGCACCAGGCAGCTCCCTGTGGGCTGGGAAGGATCTCCCGGGAGGGAGGAGGCCCTGCCCAGGGAGTCAAAAGCTCCCCCCAGGTTGGGTGGGAGCTGGGGCCTGGGGATTCTGAGCCTTCGACTTTCTCAGCTCACGGCCCTGACTCTTGGGCTGAGTGCCCTGTTGTTTCCCAAGAAGGGCTGGTAGTAACCCTGATGAAAGGATCCCTTTTTCTTCGGGAAAGAGGGTCTTTTCCCTGATGGTTTCTTCCGGGGAAGGGCTGAGGTCTTCCTCGAGAGCCGCTGCCTAATCATGACCTCGGCCTCTATCTCAGCCGCCTTGTCAGCCATGATTTTGCCAAATAGATTCTCCCCAGGACAGGGGATGTCGAGCAATTTCTCTTGTACCCACTGCTTGAGGTCAGAAATCTGCAGCCAGGCTTGTGTTGAGCGCCGATGTCAGCTGCTGCCACCCGGGATGCTGATTCAAAGCCATCGTAAGCTGCGCGCGACAGGAATTTTGAGCAGTCCCAGATCCCGGCTGTCAGGGTTTGGAACCTCTGAAGAAGTTTCCTAGCGAGGCCTGGAGAGAAATCTGCCAGTTCCTGGATGAAGTACATATCTATGTACAATTCATAGGCCTGTATCTGGCAGCTGAGCATGGAGCCCTGAAAGCACTTGCACCCGAGGGTGTCGAGGGCTCGGGCCTCTCTGCCCAGAGGGACAAAGGAATAATTCTTCTGGCTTCTCAGTTTCTGCATAGATGACTCCATAACCATAGAGTTATGCAGGAGCAGAGCCTTATGGAAGCCAGGGCTCTTCTTGACACGATAGATGGCGTCGAGGCATTGGCTGACCACCGTCACCGAGGCTGGGGTCTCCCACATTCGCAGGAGCAACCACTCAAGGATAGGTTGCACTGGCACTGTGAGTCTCCTTTGGTGGATATTCATACTGGAGGATCTCCAATTCTTCGGTGCGTGGATCCTCCTCTGATTCAGTCAGGACCAACAGGGCCCAACCATATCCCAGATAAAGTCATGGAAGGCCACGTCCTACGGGGGAGACAGCTCAGAGGGAACATCTTGGTGCAGAGAGGTCTCTGGGGAGGCTTTATCATCGGTCTCCCACTCGGAACCAGAGGGCATCAAGGACTCCAAGGCTCGGGATTCCCATGCCTCGAGGCCAGCTCTGGGGAATCGAGTTCCTCTGGAGGATCTCGGGTCTGACTCCCAGAAATTGGCTGGGGAGGACCGGATCCCCGAGGATTGGGACCAGGACCTCGATTGGTACCGAGGGCTCACCCAATGCTGGTGGCGCTCGGGGCCTGGCTCAATGCCCGGGGACTGCCCTGCAGTTGGGGGCCCGGTTGTCAGGCAGATGATGTGGACGAGCCAGACATTATTGCCTGCTGCAGGGTCAGGATGGCAGAGATATTCTGCTCCAGGGCTGTCATTCTGGTTTCGAGGCCAGAAGGCTCTGCAGCTGTCGGCGCAGGCACAGAGGTTCTCGGGCCCGATGCCGGCACTCTCACGAGTGTGACCTCGATAAGGACCACAGTCTCGAGGAGCTTTGCATGCTCTCCATTGGCCGAGGATTCCTTCTTAGAGACATTAGGAGGACGCTGCTCAGAGTCGCCCGAGTCCCTCCATGGGACCTTACTGGGTTTTACCAATGAAATCTCGACTGGCTTAGAGGATTTTTTCTTTTTCAACTCAGGGTCCGGGGTCTTTTCGGAGGAGTCGCTGCCATGGGACTCCAAGGATGCCTGGGCCTCATGGGAAGTGCTGAGCTTGGAGCTCAGCACCAGATAAGCCGGAACTGAGTCAGACCGCGAGAACATCTTCCCCTGAAATTCCAAACGTTTCTTGTTGGTTTTCGGAGTCATGGCCTGGCACAGGTCATAGTCTGGACCCAGGCAGCTTAGGCAGCAGTCATAGGTGTCTGTGTGACTGCAGCGGTCACATTTTTTGAACCCACTGGGAAACATGGTGCGGGACACCCAGTGGGGTCAACGACCCCCGGGCGATTAAGGGTGCGAATGCCAGTCAAGGCAAGCTTCATCAAAAAAGGAGGAGGGAGCCGGGGTCGGGGCTGGCTCGAGGCGGGAAGAGGAACCGGTATGCAGATTGGGAAAATCCAACTTTTAAGGATAATTTTAGACATATTTTTCCGGGGAAACAGGACAAGCGTCTGTTGGGCTCCGTGAAAAAAAGGAGACTGATCAAGATGGCACTCTTGGGCGGAAAGGGGACCATGCATGCATGGTAGCATTCCCAAAGGCTTTCTTTGAAAGCTGGGGATATGCTCCGTACGGGCTCCGTCGGCAACGACGTCACCCATATGTGAGGACTGACTTCCTGCTTGTTCCTGAAGAACCATGGTAATTACTGTTGAGGTAAGACAACATGAACAGCCCAGCTTTAACACCTGCCTTAAATTTACGGGAGGAGCTCTCTGCTGTCAAGTCTTTAGGCAACGAATTCCATAGTGAAGGGGCAAGGAAACCAAATGAGAGGCGACCACTGACCTCTAGAGCAGGGGTTCTCAACTCAGTCCTTGGAGCACACCCAACCAGTTAGGTTTTCAGGATAACCACAATGAATATATATGAGAAAGATTTGCATACAATGGAAATAGTGCATGTAAATCTGTCTCATGCATATTCATTGCAGTTCTCCTGAAAACCTAACTGGCTAAGTGTGTAAAGGAATGGGTTGAGAGCAGTGGTTCCCAAGCCTGTCCTGGGGGGCCCATAGCCAGTTGGGTTTTCAGGATATACTAAATGAACATGCATGAGAGAGCTGCATGCACTGCCTCCACTGTATGAAATGCATGAGGTAAATATGCATTGTGGATATCTTAAAAACCTGGCTGGTTGGGGGTCACATAGAGCAACTTTGGGAACCACTCCTCTCGATGTCAACGGGATCACAAGCAAATTGGCCTGGGATGACCTGAGCTAATAGGATGAACTTTAGAAAGGAAAAAAAGTTCTGCATATATGCCTAATAACTGTTTTTTGTCCTATCTGCATCAAGTTTTCAAGAGATGTTGGAGGAACCCGAGGACACAGAAGCAACACTTTTCCCAGACTGTAAGATGAATATTTTATTATTGAGTCTGTAATTCTTATTTAACTGTGTTTTTGTAAACCATTTGGATGTAACCGATTGGATGTAATTTTGGTTAGGCAGTATATAAATGTTTTAAGTCAAATTTAAATTAATTGAATTCAAAGCGTGAAGTGTAGGCATGCACCTTGTGGAATATAAACTTTAGTTCTGAGTGGAACAACTTCAAACTAGAATGTAAAAATGCAAGTTACTGAGACCTAAACCAATTTCTTTCATGCTGGCAAGTTTCTGGACGTTTGTTCCTCTGAAATATATTGACAAACTCAGTATTTTGGTTACTGTAATACAGGTGGATGCATTATGCATTTTCATACATTCTTTTAAATTATGTTCTATTCTGCTAATCCTAACAGTACGAGCATAAAGTTGTCATGCTATATGGGGACCAAGGTAACAAGCTGTGAATGGATTCACAAATGCAGTAATATGCACAAAAACAAGCATATAATGTGCATAGTCATGTTCCCAAATTTTAAAGTCTATTTACTATTTTTTTTTGCACAAACATATGCAAAACTGATGAGCTGAAAAATCATGGAATTAATTCAGTGATTTCCTGTGAACTAGAGGTATAGCTTTTTTGTGCTAAATTATGCGATTTTGTGTGGATGCTACTGCAAAAAAAATGGGAAATGTCATTAACAATATTTAAACTAGCCAGCGTCATGAAAAAAAAATTCTTGTAGTAGCAGTCCATTTCTACTAGCAGACTCAGGGGGAATGTTTACTAAGGTTAGGGATTTTTTTGAAGAGATGGAGAACAAAACTATTATATGCTTCTGTTTAAGTTCTTGAATATTGCAGTTCTCGTCACCCCACCTCATTTTGTATAATAACAATTTTATAACATTGGTTTATTTTTTAATACCCTCTTCTTTTAGTAGTTTTAATGTCCCCCCTTCATCTATTTATATCATTTGTATGCTCTCTGTTTTTTTTATTGCATTTGATATATATGATTTTTTTGTATAACTTATTATTTTTTAATTTTGTGTTAATATAGTTTTAAATTTATCTACTATGGTGTTATAGGTTTACATCTTCATGTTTAGGATGCTTTTCCTGTATTATTCTTTTATACTATATTCTTTTAATACCTTGATGTTCTTTCTTTTTATTGTTCTCAGTGATTATTAATGTTTAGTTTTATTCATTTACTATTTATATTTATAGAGGCTGATACCCCTGACGAAGGCAGTGCTGAAACATGGCCGTTGTCAGGTAATGAGGCTCTTGAAGCAACTCTCCTCAATAATAAAAATGTCTTTTTTGGTTTACACCTGGCTCATGACTATGTGAGTGAGGCCATGGGGGGTGGAGTGGTTGTGCAGGGATCAGTGAGAAGAGGAAGGAAACAGATGTGAAGGTGGTGAAAGGAAGTAACTGAAGACAAGAGACAAGGGGAGAGGATGACCGACAAGGAAGGAACTAAGGCTGGTGAAGGATGAGAGAGAAAATAAATAGATGAGGGCTGGGGCAGCAGGGGGATAGAGAAGGAACTGGTAAAAGAACAACAGACAAAACTGTTAAGAGAAGACAGAGAGGAAAGCAGAAGAAAGACTGGGACCATACAATTGGAAAAAAGAAATGCCCAGACAACAAAGGTCAAAATAATGGATTTTACTGTGAATTTAGTAAACTGAACTATGCCAGCTTTGGGAAATGTGCATTTCTGATGTCTTTGCATTTTGCTGATTATGAGCTGAAATGCATTTGTTTCTATTTTTCCAGTGTTACACTGTATATACAGTATAGTCTGATTTCTTAGTGTTTCAAATTCCGTTTTTGTCTGTATATTTTTTTTCTAATTTGTGATCCCTTGTGTATTTGGTAGGGGTCTGTCTGTGTTTTGCATATATGACTGAAGTGAGGGGTTTTGCTAGCATATAGTTTCTGTGCAGAAATCTGTATCAGCCCTGCTAGTTCTGTTCTCCCAGTAGTAGGTGTGTAGGTGTTCTAGAGGTTGGTGTACTATTTGTAGCACTGCCTTTTCATAGTTAGAACTGGTGCTGTTTGAATCTTGGCAGTGCCTTTAATAGTATAGCAGGATTGCCATAGGGTATGCGTGTTTTTTGTGCGGTTTTGTATTACTTTATAATGTACCAGTTTATCATTTATTAAGAATTTTATATACAGTGTCATGTGAAAGTATTCATCCCCTTGGTTTTTGTCCTGTTTTGTTGCATTACAACTTGGAATGAAAATGGAGGTTCATTTGGATGTTGTTAGGTAATGGACCTATCAATATAGTCCAAATTGGTGAAGTGGAATGACCATAAAATACCTTGTATATATATAAAAAAAAGTAAAAACGGAAAAGTTGCGAGTATATATGTATTCATTCCTTTTGCTATGAAGCCCAACCAATTAATCTCAGAAGTCACATCATTAGCTGATTAGGGTCCACCTGTGTGCAATTAGTATCACATGATCTGCCACATGATGCCTATATAAATATACCTATTCTGAAAGGCCCCTGGCTCTGCAACACCACTAAGCAAGCAACATGAAGACCAAGGAGCACTCCAAACAGGTCAGAGACAAAGTTGTGGAGAAGTATAGATCAGGGTTGGGTTATAAGAAATATATCCGAAATTCTGAATATCCCACGGAGCAACATTAAATCCATTATAACAAAATTGAAAGAATATGGCACCACTACAAACCTGACAAGAGAAAGCCCCCCACCAAAACTCACAGATCAGTCATGGAGGGAATTAATCAGAGATGCCACAAAGACACCAAGGGTAACACTGAAGGAGTTGCAAAGATCCACAGTGGAGATGGGAGTATCTGTCCATAGGACCACTTTATTTATTTATTTAACAAATTTTTATATACCGCAACCTTCCGAAGATCAGGTGCGGTTTACATAGAACAATTAAAGAAACAGAGTGACATTTCTGTTTTTTACATAGAACAATAGAACTATAACCTAATCTAAGTACATATTACATTTAACTTTTTAACATTTGAACTTTCATTAGTAGCTATGTATACATAACTATGTACAGGCGTGGAAGGAGGAGTTCAGCGGTGTAAGCGGTAGTGGAGTCTAGCTGTGTTTAAGTCTTGGGGTGCTGGTCTGTATGTATTGTCTGGCTTATCCTTTTTCGTCTTGTTGGGAGTTATTTAGCGTGCCATAGTAGGAGGTAAATAGGTGTGTTTTTAAGTTTTTGCGTAGGTCTTTGATATCAGTTATGGATCGGATGTCTTCTGGTAGTGAGTTCCAGAGCATGGGGGCTGCATGGGAGAATGCCTTTTTATTTGTTGTCTTCGTGGACTTTGTGAATTCTTTTGGTATTCTTAGTTTATTGGCATTGCTTCTTCTATAAGCGCTGTGGGGTGTGTCTTTGATGATAAGTTTATTTAGCGTTTCTGGGGCGGTATTATTTAGTGCTTTAAAAGTAGTTATTATTAGTTTGTAGTTTACTCTACATTGAATGGGGAGCCAGTGTAGTTTGGCCAGGTATGGTGTTATGTGCTCGAAGGGATGAGCTTTCGTTATAGTTCTGGCTGCGGCATTTTGCGCCAGTTGGAGTTTTCTGATGTTTTGGTTTGTTGTGCCTAGTAGAGCGAGGTTGGCGAAGTCGAAATGTGGGGTGATAATGGCTTGAATAATACTTATGAAATCTTGCAGATGGACTAGAGGGCGTAGTTGTTTTAGCACTTTGAGTTTATAGTATATTTTCTTTGTTGTGCTTCTGATATGTGTGGTCATACTAAGTTGGGTGTCGAGTAACACCCCTAGGTATTTTATTTCGTTTTTTATGGAGATGTCATGATTCTGGAGTGTAATGTGAGTAGGGGGGGGAAAAGGATTTGTTCCTTGTTACAATTAATATGTCTGTTTTGGAATGGTTGATAAAAAGATTGTGGTCTTCTAACCAAGTTGTTAACTCGTTGAAACAGTCTGTTAAGAGTTGGAGGGGGATCATAGGAATAGTGAATGGAATATACAACATAATGTCATCTGCATATATGTGGTAATGGATTTTGAACTTTTTAAAGATATTGCAGATCGGTTGTATATATATGTTAAATAATAGAGCTGATAGTGCAGAGCCTTGAGGGAGTCCTATTTCCTGCTTGTATGTGTTGGAGGTTTTATTGTTGATCCTAACAGTTTGGGATCTGTTTGAAAGATATGAGGTAAACCATTTAAGGACTGTTGTGTTGGCACCGATTTGTGTGAGCCTATGGAGCATTAGGGTGTGATGAACACTGTCAAAAGCCGCTGATATGTCTAGGAACAGAAGTAGGAAAGCGTTCTTGGGGGTGTCTATTCCTCTTACTAGTGTGTCTAGGAGGGCTGTTAATAGAGTATCTACTCCGTGACCAGGACGGAAGCCATATTGTTGGTCATCAAGGGGAGCTGATGTGTCGATGTAATCTTGTGTTTGCATCTGGACTACTTTTTCTACAAGTTTTGCCATGAATGGTATACTGGAGATAGGTCTATAGGATTTCGGTGAGGTTTTATCCAATGTATTGTTTTTTAGTATGGGTCTAATTAATGCATGCTTTAGAGCGGACGGGAGATAGCCTTGTTTTAGGGATAGGTTAATTAGTGGTATTATGAAAGGGGCTAGAGATGGGAGGGTGTTCTTTATCCAGTTTACTGGGCAGGGGTCAAGGTGTGATGTAGTGGTGTTTAGATGTATCATAATATTCTTAAGAGTCTCTTGTTATAGGGTAGAAATTGTTCCATGTATCTAGTGGAGGTTGGTAAGGGATGTCTTGAGGAATTGATAAGCTATTATTTATCTTTGATTTGTATGTGTAATAATTTGCTAATGTTTGGGGAGATATGTCATTGGTTTCTTGACTTGAGTTGTGTGTGTTTTTGGTTAGGTTTTGGACAATTGAGAACAGTTCTCTAGGTCTGTTTATTGATTTATTTAGGATAGAGGAGTGAAAATTTTTCTTAGCACTATCGGTGGCATCTCTGTAGTTTTTGAGATAAGTACTGTAGAGTTCGTTAAGTGAGGGGGATTTTGTTTTGCCATACTTTAAGCCATACGCTCCACAGAGGGGGCTTTATGGAAGAGTAGACAGAAAAAGAGCCATTGCTTAAAGAAAGAAATAAGAAAACACGTTTGGAGTTTGCACAACAGCATGTGGCGGACCCTTGCAAACACATGGAAGAAGGTTCTGTGGTCAGATGAGATGAAAATTGAACTTTCTGGCCATCACTCTGAGAAAGCACAGTTACTTACCTATAACAGGTGATCTCTGGGAACAGCAGGAATAAGTCTTCACATATGGGTACGTCGGTACCGACGGAGCCTGTGCGGGAACGCTCCCCAGCTTCCCAAAAGGAAAGCTTCTGGGAGCATCCCATTACGCCTGCGCGCTGCCTTCCCGCCTTTCCTGACCAGCTCTCCTCAGTTCGAGTTTAAAGCTGAGACAATAGAGAGAGAGAGGAAAGGAAAGACAGAAAAGAGGTACAACTCCTAGGGGAGGTGGGAGGGTTGTGAAGACTTATTCCTGCTGTTCCCAGAGATCACCTGTTACAGGTAAGTAACTGTGCTATCTCCAGGAACAAGCAGGAATGAGTCTTCACATATGGGGACTCCCTAGCTAAAGATGCCTGGGAGATCCCCAAGGTTATGAGACCCTGGGAAGTGCTCTACCTCCTCATATGGATCTCAGGCATCCATCCAGGGAAGGAGGGTAGGAGTTGTTTAAGAATGGAACAGGTGTTTGAGGACAGCCTGACCAAACAAGGCATCCTGGCGGGAATCCTTGTCCAAGCAGTAATGGGCTGTGAAGGTATGAACCGAGGCCCAGGTGGCTGCTCGACAGATCTGGTCGATGGACACAGAATTTAGATGAGCCATAGAGGTGGCCATGGCCCTCACATTATGAGCTGTGACATGGCTCTCCAGAGAAAGGTTCTTACTCTGGTAGGTGAAAGAAATACACTGAGCAATCCAGCTGGACAGTGTTCTCTTAGAGACTGGAAGTCCTAAATGAGAAGGATCAAAAGCAACAAAAAGCTGGGAAGACTTTCTATGTTGCTGTGTCCTTTGTAAGTAAAAAGCAAGAGCTCTTTTACAATCCAGAGTATGAAGACTCTTCTCTGCACTGGATGCATGAGGAGCTGGAAAAAAGACAGGTAAATATACCTCCTGATTAAGATGAAAAGGTGAGACCACTTTAGGCATAAAGTGTGGATTTGTCCTAAGGACCACCTTGTCATGATGGAGCCTTGTATAAGGTGGATTAGCCACTAAGGCCTGCAGTTCACTGATGCGGCGAGCTGAAGTGACTGCAATGAGGAAAATAACCTTCCAGGAAAGAAATTTCAAGGAGGTAGTGGCTAAGGGTTCAAAAGGTGGCTTCATAAGCTGACCAAGAACCAAATTTAAGTCCCATGCCACCGGAGGAGGCCTAATGGGAGGTTTAGTTAGTTAGGCCTCTCATGAATCTTGCAATGAGAGGATGAGAGGAAATAGGTTGTCCATTGATGGGCTTAAGGGATGCTGCAATAGCACTCAAATGGACTCTTACTGAATTCGTCTTAAGTCCTGCATTGGAAAGATGCAGGAGATAGTCTAAGAGAGAATTTAAAGGTAGTGCTAGAGGGTCAAGACCCTTTTCAGCACAGCAAATGGAAAATCTTTTCCATTTAAAAGCATAGGAACGCCAGGTGGAAGGTTTTCTGGAAGCATGGAGAATATCCTTCACTTGCTGAGAAAGATTCAATCCTTGAAGGTCTAGGCCTTCAGTAACCAAGCTCTGAGGTGAAGGGACTTGGGGTTTGGGTGCCACAAAGTCCCTTCTTCCTGGGACAGAAGGTCTGGAGCAGCTCCCATATCCAGGGAGGGGGGCTTGGGAGAGATGCAGAAGTAGAGCGTACCACACTTGGCGTGGCCAGCGTGGAGCTATGAGGATCATAGATCCTTGATCCCTCTGGAGTTTGAACAGAGTCTTGGGAATCAAGGGAATGGGTGGAAAGGCATACAGGAAACCCTGACCCCAATGAAGGAGGAAGGCAACCTTGGCCTGTACTCCCTGACACGGAATTCTGGAACAGAACCGGGGAAGTTTGGCATTCCACGGACTTGCAAAGAGGTCTATGTCCGGGGTACCCCATTCTTGGAAGATTCTGAGTATGTGATCCATGTGCAGGGACCATTCGTGTGGAAGCAGAACTCGACTGAGTCTGTCTGCCCAAGAGTTTTGGACTCCTGGGAGGTATACTGCCAGGAGATGAATTTGATGCTCTCTGGCGAAGGCCCACAATCTTAGAGCTTCGTTGCAAAGCGACAGAGAGCCAGTTCCTCCTTGCTTGTTTATGTAAAACATAGCTACTTGATTGTCCGTATGAATGAGGACTGTCTGGTAGCTGAGGAGGGTATGGAAGACCTTGAGAGCTAGAAAAACTGCTCGAAGCTCCAAGTGGTTGATATGAAGAGAGGTCTCCTGAGGGGACCAAGTGCCAGATGAGCTCCCCAACCTGTTTGGGAGGCATCTGTTGTGAGGGTTGCTTGGGGCAACAACTGTTGGAAGGGGGACCCCAGCAACAGATTTTGAGTGGACATCCACCATTGGAGAGACCAAAAGAGATGTTTGGAGGTTGCTATTTGGTCTGAGAGAGCTCCTGATGCTTGAGTCCACTGGGTGGACAAGGTCCATTGAGCTGCTCTCATGTGTAGGCGAGCATAGGGTACCACATGCACTGTGGAAGCCATGTGGCCTAGCAGTTGTAGCATCTCCCGGGCAGTTAAGTGGCTCCTTGAGTGAATCTGGGAGGCTAACTGCACTAGACGTTGGCAACGGGCCTGAGGAAGGTAGGCCCTTGCAGTGGTGGTATCCAAACAGGCCCCTATGAATTCTAGGGACTGAGTAGGGTTAAGCTGAGACTTTGGGAGGTTTACCACAAGTCCCAGATACTGAAGAATGCGCCTTGTGTGGTCCAGGGAAATCTGGGCCTCTGACTGAGATGGAGCTCGGATGAGCCAGTCGTCCAGGTATGGGAAGACAAATATTCCCAGAGTGCGTAGAAATGCAGCAACTACTGCCATGCATTTGGTGAACACTCTTGGGGCAGAGGCCAGACCGAAAGGAAGCACTCTGTATTGGTAATGTTTTCCTTGGAAAATAAAACGTAGGAATCTTCTGTGAGATGGATGGATGAGGACATGGGTGTACGCATCCTTGAGATCTAGAGAACAAAGCCAATCCTGACTTTGAAGGTATGGAAGGAGAGTGCCCAGAGAAAGCATCTTGAACTTCTCCTTGCATAGAAATTTGTTCAATTCTCTGAGATCTAGAATGGGTCTGTATCCCCCTGTCTTCTTTGGGATGAGAAAATAGGGGGAGTAGAACCCTGACCCTTGTTGAAGAAGAGGAACTTCTTCTATTGCCCCTTGGGCAAGAAGGGTAGTTAACTCCTGACCTAGAAGGTTGAGAAGAGATGTGGGAGAATTGAAGTGTCTCACCATGGTGTGGGGAGGAAGGTCTGAGAAATGAAGTTTGTAGCCCTCTCTTATGATGGAGAGGGTCCACTGCTCTGATGTGATTTGCTCCCATCTGGGAGCAAAATGAGCTAACCTTCCTGGAATGGTGAGAGGTTCTGGCTGTTTCAAAGCCAGAAAGGCTAAGTTCTCTAGCATCAAGTCAAAAACCCTGAGGGGGTTGGGACTGCTGAGTTGCAGCAGCCCCTGTAGACTTAGTCCTGGCCTGCTTAGGTTGCTGACGCTTAGTGGTAAAGCAACCTGTAGAAGATTGTTGGCCAGAAGTGGAAGGGAATCTGCCCTTTTTGAAAAAAGACTTTTTAAAAGTCTTTTTCTTGGCAGGAATGGAGGTTGACTTTGAAAGTCTATCCAGGGCAGAGTTCTCTGCATCCATTTGAGGGCTTTTATTTGCCACTCCTTGCCAAATAGATTTTCACCTGTACAGGGCAGATTTCCTAAGCCATCTTGAACCCAGGGTTCTAAATCAGAAGCCTGGAGCCAAGCAATTCTGCGAGCAGTTATGGCAATGCCTGAGGCTCTGCTGGCACCTTCAAAGGAGTCAAAGGCTGCCCTGTTGGAAAACTTTGAAATGTCTTGAGTATGCTTAAGCCAAAGAAGAAATTCCTCCCTTTTATCCTCTGGAAGAACAGGGAGGAAAGTGTGCAGCTTTTCTGCAACTTCTTTTAGAAACATACCCATGTAAAGACTATATGAGTTGATTCTGGCAATAAGCATACTGGCTTGGAAGATTTTCCTACCAAAAGCATCCAAGGTCCTGCATTCTCTTCCTGGAGGAGCAGAAGAGTGTCTCTTTGTACTCTTTATCCTCTTCATAGCTGACTGCACCACAATGGAATGGTGAGGAAGCTGAGTTTTTTGAAATCCAGGACAGGGAGGGACACGATACATAGTGTCCAACCTGCGAGAATGAGGAGAGAGAGTGAGATGAGTCTCCCATAAATCAATCATGTGTTCATAAAGAATCTCATGAATTGGTAAGGTGACTGCTTCTCTAGGAGCCTTAGAGTATCCTAAAATATCAAATTTTTTTGCTCTAGGCTCTGATTCAGAGGTTACTGAAATGGAAAGTCCTTTAGCTACTTCTCTTATGAAGTCTTGAAAGGACAAGTCCTCTGGAGGAGTCATTCTTCTTTTTGGAGAAGAAGGCTCTCCAGGAAGGGCTATGGATACTTCAGGAGACTCATCTGATGAATCAGAATCACCAGAGGAATCGAAGTATCACCTGTCAGGGTGCTCTTCCAACGCTCGATACGCGTATCGAGCGGTATCGACATCGGGCGTTCTCGGTACCGGATCGGTACAGAGAAAGAGCCCTGGACAAGGAACCGCCGCAGCCGGTATCCTGGTCGATGTCGATGCAGTCGGTACCGGTATCGGCGCCGGTACCGGAGCCGATACCGACAACGGAGCTTGTTGCGGTACCGTCGGCGTCGCAGCTTGAATGAAGGCTGTAATAGCCCGCTGCATGGACAGAACATTCTGATCCATCGACGCCATGAATGCCTGGAGTTCGGTACCGGGAGATTGTGCCGGTACCCCAGAGCAATCTAACAGGTGATCGGTCGAGGCCGTGCCATCGATGTCAACCTGTAACCCCATAGGAGGAGCTTTGGAAGCCGGAGCTTCCCGCCGGGGTTGTTTGGCTGGGGCAGGATCCTCGAGGGCAAGCCCGGAGGCATCTCGATGCTTAGAGGGAGATCTACCCTTCGAGGACCTGCTAGACTTATGTTTGGTTACCTGAGATCCATCAGGAGAAGAAGACCGGGAAGAGGTCGATGCTACCGACGCTGCATCAGGGGGAAACAGCACATGGAGCTTAGCTGCTCAGTTCTGTAAACCCCATTTAGACATGAGAGAGCAGGACGGACAATCCGGAATGGAGTGTTCAGGACCCAAACATTTAAGGCACCATTCATGGGTATCTGTAACAGAAATAGTACCGCTACACTTAGTGCATTTCTTGAACCCGGAGGCTGGTTTTTCCATGAGGGAAATTTTCTCTTGGGCCCTGAGGCCTAGAAGAAAAATTATACTAAGTGAGGAAAAGTATAGATATCTTATTTTTTTTTTTTTTTTAAAAGAAGAAAGAAAAGACCGGCGGTACCGGTCCGGAGTCGGGCAAGGCAGACACGCGACCAAAGAAAGAAAATAAAATAAAGAACTTCTTCAGCGGTGACACCTGCTGGCTCCGTGGCAAAGAAGAACTGAGGAGAGCTGGTCAGGAAAGGCGGGAAGGCAGCGCGCAGGCGCAGTGGGATGCTCCCAAAAGCTTTTCTTTTGGGAAGCTGGGGAGCGTTCCCGTGCAGGCTCCGTCGGTACCGACGTACCCATATGTGAAGACTCATTCCTGCTTGTTCCTAGAGATCACCCTTCCCACAGTGAAACATGGTGGTGGCAGCAT
Organism: Ichthyophis bannanicus; assembly: GCA_033557465.1. NCBI lineage: Eukaryota > Metazoa > Chordata > Amphibia > Gymnophiona > Ichthyophiidae > Ichthyophis > Ichthyophis bannanicus. The sequence continues at coordinate 729,896,554 of CM066031.1, forward strand.
CATGCTGTGGGGATGTTTTTCAGCGGCAGAGACAGGAAAACTAGTCAGGATTGAAGAAATGATGGATGGCACTAATATAGGGCAATACTTCAGGAAAACCTGTTTCAGTCAGCCAGCGATTTGAGACTGGGACGATGACCCTAAACATACTGTTAAAACTACATTGGAGTGGTTTAAAGGGAAACATTTAAATGTCTTGGAATGGCCTAGTCAAAACCCAGACTTCAATCCAATTGAGAATCAGTGGCATTACTTGAAGATTGCTGTACATCAACGTAATTCATCTAACTTGAAGGAGTTGGAACAGTTTTGCCTTGAGGAATGGGTGAAAATCCCAGTGGTTAGATGTGCTAAGCAAGACATACCCCAAGAGACTTGCAGCCGTTATTGCAGCAAAAGGTGGCTGTGGGGAGGGGGGAGGAATACCTATGCATAATCACGCTTTCTGTTTTTTTGTCTTACTTATTGTTTGTGTCACAATAAACAATATTTTGCACCTTCAAAGTGGTAGGCATGTTGTGTAAATCACATGGGGCTAATCCCTAAATCTCCATTTTCATTCCAGGTTGTAATGCAACAAAACAGGACAAACACCAAGGGGATGAATACTTTCGTAAGGCACTGTACCACCCTTTGAAGGTCATACAGAGCGGTTTACATATATTAAAACAGCCAAGCATAAGATCAAGAAAAGAAACTACAATAAAATATAGGAGAGATAGCACACAGCAGTGCAGCACATGCAAACCAGTAGACATATGCGTACACAAATGATGCATTCAGTTGCAGGACCTTAGACTGCATTTAAGCTGAATGCCTGTTCGAAGAGGTGAGTCTTCAAGAGGAACTGAAATTTGAAGAAGGAAGGCTCAAGGCGAGTATGGGTGGTGAGACAGTTCCAAAGAGATGGGGTCCGAAAGAAGAAGGCTAGGGAAGGTATGACCAGTCTGTGATCATGAGGGGAACAAACAGCGGGAGGGAACATAAGGTATAATGAGAGTGGAGAGGTATGAGGGGCTTTGTAGGTCAGGACTTTGTGGGAAAGTGTAAGAATTTTAAATTGGACCAGTTGGGGAAAAGGGAGCCAGTGATAATGGATAAGGAGGGGGGGTGATGTGATTGAATCTGTGGGCACTGCTAGTGTATGAATGGCAGTGTTTTGAATGGTCTAGAGTTTCCATAGCGTCCCTCCAGTCCAGTCCAGTCCGGACTACTGGGTTTTCAGCTCATTCCAGCAGATGAAGACTGAGAATTGATGGCGGCAACACTTGATCTCGTGCCATGGGCGTAGGCGCATATGCATCCGCTACAGCGGGCATTGCTGTGCGACCACTTTGAGAGCATCATCCTCTCACTCACAAGTTGATCTGCCCTTCGGCAATGTGAAACAGCCTGGAATGGTGGCTTTGAGGTGAGAATCTTCTCGCAGAAATGCCCCTGGAGACACCGGAGTAGAAGCTTGTGACGACCAATGCCAGCCTAATGGGCTGGGGAGCACATTGCCTGGGACAGATTGATCAGGGGACCTGGTTGGCGGAGCAGTGAACCTGGTTCATCAGCTGTTTGGAGATGAGGATGGTCTTCCTGGGTCTGCAGGAGTTTTGGGCACAGCTGGAATGCAAGGAGATGCGGATCTTGTCAGACAATGCAACGACTATGACATACATCAATCGGCAGAGCGGCATGGGAAGCACGGCCCTAACGGAAGAGATCGCCTCACTGCTTCAATGGACGGAGGTGCATCTCCTGATAATCTCGGCCATGAAATATGGCTGGCGTTGAACGGACAGATACACCATCTATGGCAAGTCACCCCTGATGAGCCAGTCGTCTATTTAAGAGAAGACGAAGATGTTTAGAGTACGGAGGTAGGCTGTATCTACCGCTAGACATTTCATGAACACCCTTGGGGCAGATGCCAGCCCTTAGGGCAGGGACTTATTTATTTATTTATTTTAATTCTCTTATATACCGCGCTATTCTGCATCAGTGCGGTTTACATTGAACAAACTGAAATTACATTGAACAGGGCATTATAACTTGGAGATAACTATTTTACAGGGAACATGGGCTATGGAGGGTTAAGTGGCTTGCCCAAGACCACAAGGAGCACCTGTGGGACTAGAAACCCCAGTCCTTCCGGCCCAAGGTTGCTGTCCTCTAGTGGGATTTGAACCCCCGACCTTCCGGCCTGAAGTACCTAGTATTGGTAATGTCTGCCGAACATGAAGCGAAGGTACTATCTGTGAGATGGATGGATGAGGATGTGCATGTACACATACTTCAGACCTACAGAACAGAGCTAACTGTTCCTTTGAAGGTAGGGCAGTAGGATTCCTAGAGAAACCATTTTGAACTTCTCTCATATTAGGAACTTGTTGAGATTCCAGAGTAATGAGTATAATGAGACGGAATTCCCCTGACGTTTTTGGAATAAGGAAGTACCACGAGTAAGACCCTAATCTTTCTTGTGCACAGGGAACAAATTCTATGGCATCCTCTTTCAGAAGGATGGTGACTTCCTGTCATAACTGATCCCAATGGAGAGGGTCTAGAGGACACCCTCCTGGAAAGAAGCGAGGAGGTAACTAGACAAAGTGGAGAAGGTAGCCCTTGAAGATGACCTGTAAAGCCCAGGATTCTGATGTTATGAAGGGCCACCTATGGGCAAAATGGACCAGCCTGCCTGAAATGTGAGAAGGCTGGGGCTCCTTCAGGGGAACAGTGGCAATGTTCTCTAGAAAGCTGTCAAACACTAGCCCCAGGTTGGGCTGGCTTAACAGGTTTAGGACTCGGGTTGGCGAGGAGCTTGAGGCTACTTCTGATCTTAGTGAACATGGTAGGGCGCATAAGCTGGATAAGAGAGGTAATATTTCTTCTTCTTAGGATAGAAGGGTTTCTTTATAGAGGCCTTCTTCCTGGAAGGATCTGCTGTTTTACGGGAAAGATGCTTCATGGTGAGGTCATCCATCTCAATTTCACCTGCTTTCTCCCTCCAGCCCTTAACAAAGAGGTTTTCACCTCTACAAGGAATATCTGCTAGCTTGTCTTGGATCCTATGTTTTAGGTCTGAAGACTGCAACCAAGCCAGCTATTTGGCTCCAATGCCTATCGCTGCAGCTCTGCTGGAAGACTACAACAAAGCCAGCTGTCTGGCTCCAACGCCCACCACTGCAGCTCTGCTGGTAGATTCAAGAGTCAAAATCTGCTCTAGTGATGAATTTAGAGCAGTCCTGGCCATGCTTAGCTATGGCCCTGTAGGCCTCTTGTTTCTCTGCAGGGATGACAGCAGAGAACTTGTCTAGATCCTTGACAATGTCTCTGAGGAACATACCCATATAAAGCATATAGGAATTAATGTTGGAAGCCAATATCGATGCCTGGAAGCATCAGTAGCCAAAGGCATTGAGGGTAAGTGATGTCCTCCCAGGAGGAACCGAAGAGTGGTTCTTAATACCCTTACGCTGGTGCATGGCCGACTCGACCACCATAGAATGGTGAGGGAGTTGAGGTTTTGGAAGCCCGGGGAATCAGAAACCCTGTACATGGTGTCCAGTCTCTTTACTGACCTAGAGAGGGGTTTCCCACATCAGGAACCTGAGGTCCTGTAGAATATGATGGACCAGAAGAGTGGCAGTATCCTTAGGTGTCAAGGGATACTGGAGTATCTTCAGTTCCTCGACTCTCAGTTCCTTCTCGATACTGACAGAAACTGAGAGAGCCCTGGCCATATTGCAGATAAAGTCCTGGAAGGACATGTCCTCTGGCAGGGACCGACGGCACTTATGAGGCGGTGATGGGTCCGACAGCACATCACAGTGCTTCTGTGAAACTGGGGGGACTCTGCCTCTGATTCCCAGGCATCGGAATCAGAAAGGAAGTCAAAATAGTGACAGTCACCATCGCGCCTACATCACCGATCTGATGTCGATGACTGGAGACATTGGAACCGTAGATGCTTGATGTCTGTTCTTCCTGCAGCTATTGAGATTCAGCCGGTTCCAGGCTCAGTATGGACCCCGAGGGTCCCGATGACAGCGGTTCCAGGCTCAGCATCAAGACCTGGTTTGCCAAGGACTTTGAAATGCCCGATTCCAGGCTTGGTATCGAGACCTGGGCTCCCAAGGTCCTCAAGGCCACTATCACTGATGCCACCAGGAACGCAGCCAAACTCCTTTCAATGGTTAGCATGCGCTACTCAAAGGAGATGAAGGAAGTGTGGGTGGACTCTGGTGCAAGATTCTGTACCACTGTATCAGACAACAGAACCGGAGGTGCTCCTCAGGCCAAAGCCTGGGTAGCACCCTGGAGCCTCTCTTGTGCTTTGGATGTGGATTCCTCCTGCTGGGGCTGTTTAGCTGGCTGCTCATAGTTCTCAGGATCAGAATCCCGCCGAGGGGAGCTCCAGTATTGATGTCTGAAGGAACGATCCCGGGAATAGACATCGGTCCTCAATGTTGAAGACTGAGAAGCGCCTGCGGTGGCTGGCTGTTTCTTACCATGAGCTTTCTATTCCAAGTGCGTGCGGGAACTGCGTGAAGAAAAGTGTGCTGAGGCTGCATTGACATAAAGTGCTGAAGCTGCCGAGTCAGACCCAAAAAGACTCTCGTATTGCTTTTCCCGTTTTTTTAACACTTTCCTTGTCATTTCTTGACACAAAGTACAAGAGTCCAGATTATGGTCAGGCCCCAAGCACTGAAAATTCCAATTGTGCTTGTCAGCTGAATACCTGCCATTTGCTGATTTCTGGACCTGAAGCAGGGTTTCTACACCATTGGCAGAAAACCCGAAACGTGAGCCACGTCGTCTTATGCAGTTTCGGCGTTCCAGAGATCAAGGGTGGTTTACATGTAACAGTTTAACAGTATTGTACACATCTGTATACATTTACATTGAACAGTAGAATTCAACTATTTACATTGAACAATAAAATTTAACTTTGTAAGGTATTAAAGTAGAACAATCGTCAGACTATTTACAATAAATATTTACAGTGGCTGTGTGTGGTGAGTAGGACAAGTGTAGGAGTTGGAATTTATTTCCTTTTATGCATAATTTCCTTTTATGTCGTAAATGAGGGGTGAGGGGGAGGGGGCAGACAGGGAGTTAGTTAACGGGGGTTAGGGGGTTTGTGTATGTGTGTCCATGTTTGTTGTGTAGCATGTTTTGGGGGAGTAGGGGATTTCAAAGTGCTCTGTGAATAGGTAGGTTTTTAATTCTTTCCTGAATTGGGAGAGGTCTTTTATGATTCGAATGTCTATTGGGAGGTCGTTCCAGAGCATTGGAGCAGCGAATGTGAATGCTCTGGAGCTGGTGGTTTTCTTAGTCTTCCGGATAGCTTTTGGTGTGATGAGGGAGTGGGCTGCATTTTGTCTGTGGGATCTAGTTGTGGTTGGAGAGTACAGTAGTGTAGATAGGTGTGAGGGGGCTAAGTCATTTATGAGTTTAAAGGTTGTTAGGACAATTTTGTATCTAATACGGCTGTTTATAGGGAGCCAGTGTAGTTCCCGGAGTATTGGGGTTACGTGATCTGCTAGGTGGGCTTTAGCAATTACTTTTGCACAGATGTTCTGAGCTCTTTGTAGAAGGTATGTGCTTTTTTGAGGAAGGCCTGTTAGGAGACTATTGCAATAGTCGAAGTGTGGGGTGATCAGTGTGCTTACTACAGATCTAAAGTCTTGTGTTTCGAGGAATGGCCTTAGGTGTTGAATAGTTTTAAGTTTATAGAAAATGGTTTTAACTGTTTATGTGTGGTAGCATAGTGAGTGTGTGGTCGATTATTACACCTAAGTATTTTACCTGTTTTCTAACAGGTATGGTAGTTTTGTTGATTGTAATTGTTTCCGGGTAAGTGTTCTCAGTCATAGATGACCTTGTTACGAACATTGCTTCCGTTTTTCTGAGGTTGATGCTAAGGTAATTTGATTCCATCCAGGACGACGTCTCTGCCATGCATTCGGATAGTGTGTCATAAGTGGGGTTTTTAGTGTTTATGGGGATAGCAAGCATGATGTCATCAGCGTATATAAAATGCTTAATCCTGTGTTTTTTAAATATGTTTGTTATAGGTTGCAGGAACAGGTTAAATAGGAGGGCTGAAAGGGCCGATCCTTGGGGTATTCCCTGTCCCTGGGGGAATGTTTCTGATGCTTGTTGGTCAATTTGGACGCGTATTAGTCTATGTGTGATGTAGGACTTGAACCATTTAAGGACAGTCCCGCCTATTCCTAAGTTCTCTAGTCTGTTGATTAGTGTAAGGTGGTTGATGTTGTCGAAGGCGGCTGAAATATCTAAGAAGAGGAGTAGGAAGCCTTGGTTGTTGTCATCTGTACCACGGATGAGGAAGTCCATTAGGGTGATTAAGAGAGTTTCTACTCTATGGAAGGGGCGGAATCCAAATTGGCGTGAGTCAAGTGGTTTGTGTTCGTCAATGTGTTCCTGTAACTGTAGTTGAATTGTTTTCTCTATTATTTTGGCTATAAATGGAATGCTGGCTATTGGTCTGTATGAGTTCGGGTCTTTTGAGTCAAGCTTACTATTCTTTATTATTGGTCGGAGTGTTGTGAGCTTTAAGGCATCAGGCATGGTGCCTTGTGAAAGGGATTGGTTGACTATGTGTAGTAAATATTCAGCCAGTTCATCCTTTGCACACTTAATCCAAGACACAGGGCATGGATCGAGTGGGGAGGTTGTGGTGTTGATCACTGTTATGATCTTAAGGAGTTGTTTTTGATCGGTCAAATGAAAACTTGTCCATTCGTTAATGGTTTTGGTACTTGTTAGTAGTGATGTCGGGGTAGTGGTATTGCTTTTTAGTTTTTCTGCAAAATGTGTTGCTAGTGTTTGTACACTTATTGCTTGTTGTTTAGGCTCAGTGTTATTCGTTTTGGTTAGTGTTTTTACAATCGCGAATAACTCTCTAGGGCGGTTGATGGCCGAGTTTATTACTTTAGAATGGTAGTCTCTTTTTGATTTGTTGATTGCATTTTTATATCAAGTAAGAGCATGTATTGGGATTTGTTTTCATCTGATTTTGTTTTTCTCCATCTCTTTTCGTGTTTCCTCAGTTGCTTTTTTAGTTTTGTTAGCTCTTTCGTGAACCATTTTTCCGTCTTTTTTATTTGTTTATGTAAGGCTTGTGTGGGAACAGCTGCATTTTGAATGGTAAGGTTCCAATGTGTTATAGTTGAATTGATGTCTGTTGAGTTAGTGTTGAGTTTGGGCAATACTTTGTCGAGGAATGTGCTTTTGTCAAAGCGTGCGAAGCGTGAGGTATGTGGAGTTGCACTTGTGGTTGTTTTTGGAGCTTGTGCTGGTAAGTGGATTGTGATGAGGTGGTGGTCGGACCAAGGTACTTCGGTTATAGTTGGGGTGGTATGTAGCCGGTGACTGTAAAGCGTAGATGGGAGGAATATTAGGTCAAGTATGTTACCTTTTTTGTGTGTGGGGGTATGTATTATCTGTGTGTAACCCATTTGTGTCATAGCATCAATGAAGTTATCTGATTGTGAGTGGTTCAGCGATGGAAGGTTCAGGTCACCAAGGAGTATGAGTGGTTTGCTTTGGGATGCTGTGCATGCGAGTTCAAGGATAGGGGTGATGTTTTTTTGATCAGATGTTGGGGGTCTGTATATGAGGGTGAGTGCAAGGGTTTTATTTTCTATATTGACAATGTCCATTCCGTCTATATTATTTAAGTTTGTTAGAGTGAATTGTAGTTCCTTTTTGGTGAGTATCAATGTGCCACCTCCTCTTTTTATATTTCAATGGCAGTTGAATATGTCATATTGATGTGTGGTTAGTTGGTTTAGTAGTATAGTGTCTGTAGGAGAGAGCCATGTCTCAATAATGCAGATAATGTCAGGGGTTGTGTCGTTTATTATGTCATTGATTATTGGTATTTTGTTTCGTATGGATCGGATGTTTATTAGTATGAGTTTTAGTTTATTGTTTGTATTGTCAGCTTGGTCATTTATATCACTAAGTGGTTGAAGCTTTATTTGGATGAGTCTATGGTGGTGTTTGTCTGAGGTTTGGCGTGAGTAATTGTTGTGGGAGTTTGTGTGTGTATAGCTGTGTGTTGGGTTCTGGTACTGATTGTAAGTGATTGGGAAGTTATTATAAGGGTTCCGGTAATGATTGTGGATGATGGGGATGTTATTATGGGGGCTTTTGTTGGTTTTGTATGTGTGTTGAGTTAGGAGTGTTATTAGAATGAGGGTAAGAGGGAGGCTTTGCAGCTTAGTAGGAGACATTGTGTTTGTTTTATTTGAGGTAGAGGTTTGTGTAGGAGGGATCAGTGTTGGGATTAATGGTCTCTGATGATATTGAGAGTGATGATGTTGCGTATGGCTCCAGAAATTAGTTTATATAATTACTGGCTCCAGAAATTAGTCTATATAATTACTGGCAACAATAAAAAAATTTTTAGTTACTGATGACAGTATATTCATTTAGTTACTGTCAACAGAATATTCAATTAGATGTTGGCAACTATGTATTCATTTAGCTACTGGTAACAGTATATACATTTAGTTACTGGCATTTAGCTACTGGCAACAGTATGGTCATTTAGTTTCTGGTAACAGAATATTCAATTAGTTTCTGACAACAATGTATTCATTTAGTTACTGGCAACAGTATAATTATCAATTGGCAACAGTATGGTCACAGTTTCTGACAACAATGTATTCTTTTAGTTACTGGCAACAGTATATTTATCAATTGGCAACAGTGGGAGTGGTTCCAGGTATCGTTATAAGTACTTATAACAGTTTATGAGTTAGAGATTACTAGCAACGAAGCATGAGGTTAATCATTACTGTCAACTGTATATCGGTGTAAGAGATAGTGGTTACTTGCAACAGTTTTTCTAATTGCTGCTTACTTGCTGTGGATGACCCAGTTGAATGAGGATCTAGTCGACGTAGCTGATTAGAAGATGTTATCAAGTGCTCCGCCTAAGGGCCACGCCAAAGGGCCCTCTGGCGAGGCCCTCAGGTGCGGGCCCGCAAGGCGCGGGCGCGCTTGATGTCGCGAGCTTTTATAGCCCTCTGGTTCGCCCCGATTGGGCAGACGAAGTGCCGCTGCCGCTCCTGATGCCGGAGGCTCTATCCCCGGGCTGGGGAGAGCTGCTGATGGTGTCGGGAGCAAAGAGGACCACACGCCCGATGGCGCGAGCTTTTAGAGCCCTCTGGTGCGCCCCAATTGGGCAGACGAAGTGCCGCTGCCGCTCCTGATGCCGGAGGCTCTATCCCCGGGCTGTGGAGAGCTGCTGATGGTGTCGGGAGCAAAGAGGACCAGAGGACCATGCGCCCGATGGCGCGAGCTTTTAGAGCCCTCTGGTGCGCCCCGATTGGGCAGACGAAGTGCCGCTGCCGCTCCTGATGCCGGAGGCTCTATCCCCGGGCTGGGGAGAGCTGCTGATGGTGTCGGGAGCCCATCCTCCCTTGAGATAAATGACTGTTTCTTGGAGCAGCTGGTTCATGAACAGACAAGACGGGAAGCCATTTTGGACCTAGTCCTTAGTGGAATACAAGATCTGGTGCAAGAGATAAGGATGTTGGGACCTCTTGGCAATAGTGATCATAGCATGATCATGTTTGATTTAATAAATGGAGGAAGGACGGCAAGGAAATCCACAGTACTATCTTTTAGCTTTCAAAAGGGAGACTATGATAAAATGAGGACAATAGTTAAGAAAGAAACTAAAAGGAGTAGTTGCAAGGGCAAAGATTTACGTCAAGCATGGGTGATATTTAAAAATACTATCTTGGAAGCCCAGACAAGCTATATTCCATGTTTTAAGAAAAGTGGAAGGAAATCCAAAAAACTGCCAGCATGGTTTAAAGGTGAGGTCAGGAAATGGAAAAAGGAGCCAAATGACAAAAACTGGAAACATAAGCACTGACAAGTTAGATGCAAGGCATTGATAAGGCAGGCAAAGAGAGAATTTGAGAAGAAGTTTGCTGTGGAAGCAAAAACGCATAATATAGACGTTTTCAAGTACATTCTTAGCAAAAAAAAAACTGTGAGAGAGTCAGCTGGGCCATTAGATAATAGAGGGGTAAAAGGGGCACTAAGAGGAGATAAGGCTATAGCGGACAGACTGAATGAATTCTCTACTTCGGTCTTGACTGAGGAAGATGTAGGGACGTTACTCATGACTGAAATGGGTGATGTCGCAGAAGAACTGAAAGAAATATCGATACACCAGGAAGATGTATTACAACTATTTGATAAACTGAAGAGCTGCAAATCACCTGGACTGGATTGTATACATCCAAGGGTGTTGAAAGAACTGAAATATGAGATTGCAGACCTACTATCTGTGAACTATCATTAAAATCATCTGTAATATCTGAAGACTGGAGGATGGCCAATGTAATGTCAATTTTTAAAAAGGGTTCCAGGAGTGATCTGGGAAACAGTAGACCAGTAAACCTGACGTCAGTACCGGGAAAAATAGTAGAAACCATTATAAAGAACAAAATTACTGAACACAAAGATAGTCATGGCTTGATGGGAGACAGCCAACATGGCTTCAGCCAAGGAAGGTAATGTCTTAATAATTTGTTATGGTTTTTTTGAAGGTGTGAATAAACAGGTAAACAAAGGTGAGTCGGCTGATATAATGTATCTGGATTTTCAGAAAGCCTTTGACAAGGTCCCTCATCAGAGACTTTTGGTGAAATTAAAAAGTCATGGAATAGGAGGCAGTGTACTATTGTGGATCAGGAACTGATTAAAAGAGAGAAAGGAGAGGGTAGGGCTAAATGGCCAATTTTCCCAATGGAGAAAGGTGAATAGTGGAGTACCCCAGGGATTTGTGCTGGGTCTGCTGCTTTTTAACATATTTATAAATTACATGGAAATGGGAATAACGAGTGAGGTAATCAAATCTGCAGATAACACAAAATTTTTCAAAGCTGTTAAAACCCAAGACGATTGTAAAGAATTGCAAGAGTACCTTGATAAATTGGAAGACTGGATGTTCAAATTGCAGATGAAATTTAATGTGGACAAGTGCAAAGTTATGCACCTAGGAAAGAACAACCCAAACTATAGTTACACGATGCAAGGTACCATATTAGGAACCACCACCCAGGAAAAAGATTTAGGCGTCATCGTGGATAACATGTTGAAACCCTTAGCCCAGTGTGCAGCAGTGGCCAAGAAAGCAAATAGAATGCTAGGAATCATAAGGAAAGGAATGGAAATTAAAACAAAGGATATTATGATGCTTCTGTATCGTTCCATGGTGCGACTGCACCTTGAATATTGTGTGCAATTCTGGTTGCCGTACCTTGAAAAGGATTTGACGTTATTAGAAAAGATACATAGAAGAGCCACCAAAATGGTAAAGGCGATGGAAGAATACCCTTATGAGGAGAAGCTAAAAAGATTAGGGCTCTTCAACCTGGAAAAGAGACAGCTAAGGGGAAATATGATAGAGGTCTATAAATTAATGAAATGAGTGGAATGGGTAAACGTAGATGGATTGTTTACGCCATCAAAATATGGAAAGATTTGGGGATATGCAATGAAGCTACAGTGTAACCTATTTAAGACTAGTAAGAGAAAATATTTTTTTTCACTTAACGTGTAATCAAACTCTGGAATTCATTACTGGAGGATGTAGTAAAAGCTATTAATGTAGCTGGGTTTAAAAAAAGGTTGGATAAGTTCCTGGAGGAAAGGTCCATAAACCATTATTAAAGGGTACCCGGCAAATCCACTCCTTGCCCCAGTACAAGCATTGTGGAACTTATGTCCTCTGGGGAAACTGCTAGGTACTTGTGACCTAGATTGGCCACTGTTGGAAACAGGATGCTGGGCTTGATGGACCTTGGTCTGACCCAGTATGGCATTCTTATGTTCTAATGAGGGTTGATGCCGATACCGATGCACAGAGGTATCAGAATTGGGAGCCATGGCAATTTTAGCCTGTTGGGTACTGGTGAAATTGGTCGGTTCCAATTGAGGCAACAGCCTCGGGAGCTCCAATGATGTGGGTTCGAGGGCCGGCATCGGGGCTGACACTTGCCTCTAGGCAGGGTGCCACAGCCTGCACTGCTGGAGCTGTTGATACTGTCTGTACCGAGGCTGCCAGTACTGCAGCCCAAGTCCTCTCAAGAGCCAGCCTGCACTGGTCCATGGAGATGGCCAATGTCTGGGCGGAATCGTCGATGGGGCTTTGAGCCACCGTCCCAGAGCATGGAACTGGTAGCTCTCCAGAGGTTGATTACGCGGGAGCGTCTTGGAGCCCCTCTTATGCTTTGGAGGACAGGTCCTCCTGCCGGAGCTGTTTGGTCTGCCGGTCTGCATTGGAAGCACCCCTAGGGGAGTCTCAATGCTTATGCTGGGATTTTCCTCTAGTCTTGGTATTGGTTTTTGAAGCCGATGACTTAGTAGAAATCAGAAACTTACTTTTATGTTTGGACTTGGAAGAGACCTGAGATCTATGAGAGGAGACTGATGTTCTCGATGATGTGGAAGCCACTGAAATAGAGTTCAGGGCGAACAGCGATCCATACTGTCTGGCTCTGTTCTTTAAGCCTTTATTTGTCATTTGTTGACACAAAGGACAACAATTTGGTAAATGGTCAGGGCCCAAACATTTTAGACACCAGTCATGATTATCCGTGAGTAATATGGTATTGGCACATTTGGAACATTTCTTAAAATCACTAGTTGGTTTTTCCATTTTTAAAAGTGTTCTTCAAAATTGAAGAGGATATGGAGGCCTAAAGGCCTAGTTAGTGGTGAAACCTGCAGGAAAAGAAAAAAAGAAATAGAAAATTTTATCGGGACTGGTGTCGATGAAAAGTCAGAGCACAGTATTTCACGATATGGAAGGAGTGGTCTAGTAGTTGGAGCAAGTTGCCTTAAGCCGGAGAGCCAAGGGTTTGAATCCCGCTGGAGGACAGCAACCTCAGGCCGGAGGGACTGGGTTTCTAGTCCCACAGATGCTCCTTGTGGCCTTGGGCAAGTCACTTAACCCTCCGTTGCCTCAGGTACAAAATGTAGATTGTGAGCCTTTCGGGGAAAAGGGAAATATATACCGTACCCAGTGAAAAGCGGTATATAAGCACTGCTAAATAAATAAATTCACCAAAAAAGAAAAGGTTTTCGGCGGTGGCAGGAATGTACAACTTGCTGGCTCTGCAGAAAACGAAGAACTGAGGAGAGGAGAGGGAAGGCAGGTATGCAGGTGCAGTGGAGTGTTCCCAAAGGCTTTCCCAATGAACGCTGGGGAGTGTTCCCGCACAGGCTCCCTCAGTGTGGACGTTACTCATATGTGAAGACTGCATTCCTGCTTGTTCCTGGAGATTGGACTTTACACATTATTATGGACCGAATGATGCGTGGTTAGCATTGGGATGCTTTTGATAAATGTGGTGCAAATAAGTACCTAGCATCTTAAGAACGCAAGATATGCCATACTGGGTCAGACCAAGGGCCCATCAAGACCAGTATCGTTTCCAATAGAGGCCAATCCAGGTCACAAGTACCTGTCAGGTTCCCAAAAATGTACACAGATTACATGGCTGCTTATCTGAGGGGTAAGCAGTGGATTTATGGACTTTTCCTCCAGGAACTTGTCCAAACCTCTTTTAAACCCAGCTATACTAACAGCTTTCACTATATCCTCTGGTAATGAATTCCAGAGTTTGATTACATGTTGAGTGAAAAAATATTTTCTCCAATTAGTCTTAAATATGGTATACTGTAGCTTCCTTGTGTGTCCCTTAGTCTTTCTACTTTTTGAAAGAGTAAACAACCAAGTTTACCCATTCCACTCCACTCATTATTTTATAAACCTCTATTATATCTCCCCTCAACTGTCTTTTTCCCAAGCTGAAGAGACACAACTTTTTAAGCCTTTCCTTGTAGGGATATCTTTCCATGGAGACCAGAATTGCACACAATATTCAAGATACAGTCGCATCATGGGAGTGACAGATGCATTATAATATCCTTGGTTTTATTCTCCATTCTGTTCCTTATGATTCCTAGCATTCTTTTTGCTTTCTTGGCTGCTGCTGCACACTGGGCATAGGGTTTCAACATATTATCCTAGCTGACGCCTAGATCCTTTTCCTGCGTGGTGATGTCATAAGTCGTCTCCGGAAATTTTGCTCTGTTTCTACATCTGCTTGTAGGGGGACACAACCCACTAGTCTGGACTGGTCTAGCAAGATGACATGGAAAGATTCGTAAAAGTGGAGAATAATTGAGCCCAAACAAACTCTTAAGATCAGGTTAAATCAATCCCCTCATATTTTATCAACATTTTAACCCACTTAAAATGGAAAACATTCCTTAAGGCTAACGAAGACTGGGGCTGCATTAAATTAAGGGCTTTAGAATTTCTTACCTTAACTTTAAATCCCCAAACTGAGCTGTAATCCCTCAGTGTTTGTAGCATATTAGGCAGGAAAACTACAGCCTTAGTTCTGGAGAAAATGAGGTCATCAGTAAATAAAGGCATTTTATATTCTCCCTCTCCAGTGTTAACTCCAGCAACTTCTGGACAATTCCTAACTACCAAAGACAAGGGATTGAAGGACAAAGCAAGCTGAGGGGACAGGGGACAGCACTGTCTTGCTGCTCACGCCAAGGAAAAGTTCTGGGAAAGCTCACTATTCATTCCAATACATACTGAGTGCCCTCACACATCGTCCTTAACCACATGTAAAAATTCTCACCGAGCCCCATCTTTTCCAAAATGTTAAACAGAAGACAGTTCACCCTATTCAAATGCCTTCTCAGTATCTATAAAGAGCAGCATCATAAGGATCTCTTGACTGCAGCAAACCAAATAAAATAGAATTATTTATGGGTATTATCCATTGGCTGCCTTCTGGGAATAAAACCAACTTGACAAGATAGATAAGCATTCCCACCACCCACTGCAATGTTGTGGCCAAACGTTAGCGAAAATCTTAATGTTGATGTCTAACAATGAGACTGGCCTATAAGAGAAGCAGGATGCTTGGTCCTTGCTTTCTTCTGATATCATGCAGTCTTCATAGATGGAGGCAGATTATTCCCTAATAAAATGTTATTAAAAAGTTTTTGTTAAAAGGGACACCACAAATTAGAAAATACCTTAAAAAATGTGGCAGAAAAGCCATCCATCCCTGGTGTCTTCCCATTCTTCAAAGTCTTGATTGCTTCATCCATCCCACTCAGCAAAACTGGTGCATGCAATAATTCTTGCTCTGACTTAGGGGAGGATGGAAAAACTATTTGATCCAAATAACCATCAATCACACTCTCTGATGATATAGCCCCTTTCTTATATAGCCCCTGACAGAAGCGCACAAAGTTCCCCCCAACCAATATCTTTCTAGTAAACAAACATCTGTGAAAAGTGAATTATGCTATTTAGGAGTCATTCTGGACAAAAACCTCAAGTCACACAAACAAAACTGCTGCAAAAACATATCATAGGCTAAAACGCATTAGGAGACTAAAACCACTCCTAAACCAGGACCATTTCCGGACAGTATGCCAAGCTAACATCACCCCAAAACTGGATTATGGCAATTCACTCTACCAAGGACTCCCAAAGCAAGCCACACATCCTCTGCAGCTGGTGCAAAACACAACAGCACATGTCATCACTGGAACAGCCAAGATAGACCACATCACACCTGTATTATGCCAACTACACTGGCTCCCGATCCAAACTCATGCAAAATTCAAAGTGATATTGAATATTTTCAAAATCATGCACCACTCCTCAGCAGATATCCTACAGGAATGGATCATAGAGAGACACAGGCACCCACCCCAGACGAAACAATGAGCCCTCTCCTTAGCTGTCCCTCACTTATGGAACACCCTCCCTGATGAAATGCGGTCTTCCAGAGATATAAAAGACTTCAGAAAGAAACACAAGACCCTTCTGTTCATGGAACACTATGGAAATGTCACCTAGCCCAGCAACTGCACCATTCTGTCTGACCTGTCAGACCATTAGAACTTCTTTCTGATAACCTGCCCAAGCTGTAAATAACATGATCCAACTGTAAATAACATGATCCAACTGTAAATAAGTCAACCCAATGTAAATAGGTTATACCTTTGTTAAGTACCTTGTATGGCAACTTTTTGATTCTAGTTCACTGTATCCAGTTTAAGTTTGAGTTTCAATGTAAACCGCTTTGATTAAAGGATAAGGCAGTATAGAAGTCTGGTTAAATAAATAAATAAATTCTTTGACCTATTACATAAGATAACCCGTCCCTAATTTTCATAATAATTATTAAATTTTTGTTTTTTTTCAATTTTCCAGCAAATAGTTTCCATGCCTTTTTCCCTAATTTAAAGAAACTTTGTTGAAACAATTTTATCCTAAAAGCAAACACTGCCAACAAGGCATTCAGCTGCCCCCTAACCCTCATTAACAACAAGAGCAGATCTGTACTCAGAAGCTGCTTGTACTGCACCTCCAGTTGGTCAATTAAATTAGTTAAAACACTAATTTGCTCAGCCCTCTCCTTTTTTCTCTAGTTGTCCATACAATAAATATGCCCTGAACCAAACCCTTCAAGCAATCCCAAAGGAATGGGTATGCTATCTCTTCGTTATCATTAAAAATATTGCTGAAGCTCTCTCCAAAGGCAGACAAATCTCGTTGTTGTTTAAAAGACTATCATTCAATTTCCATCAAATTCCATTGCCTCTTTCCCTTGCACAACATACATAGAGCTAGGTGCATGGTCAGACCATGTTATTGATCTGATTACAATCAATACCAATGTTTGCTTGACAATTGGATCCACTAGAAAGGCTTCAATTCTTGAAGAGCTATCATTTGGCTTTCAGCAGAAAGTGTAGTATCATCCTCAGCAACATAGATGCTTCCATGCATTAACTAATTTAAATTCCCTCGACAGAAGTTTCAACTGGCACTTAGGCCCCCCCCCCCACTAAGGTGACCACAACACACTGAGTTGTCCAGGCTTGGATCAAACCAGAGGCTAAAGTCAACACCTATAATTATCCTCTCCCCAAAAAAGGATGCTATTAGGGCCGGTAACTCCCTATAGAAACTTGCCTATTTCTTGCTAGGAGTATAGACCAACGTATAACCCATCCATAGGGGCAGCCCAACCATCAAGCAAACTAGGCAGCAGCCTAGGGCTGCAGCTTCTTGAAAGGGGGGAGGGGTGTGCATGGCAGCAAAGAGCAGGGAATTCAAAGCTAAACAATATATTTTGACATTCTGGACACACTGCCACTTTGGGAGATCCTTCAAAAGGCCAGAGAAGGAAGATTGTGTATGCTTCGGGAGGTTGTTGACTCCAAGCTCTTTATGGACCCTCAATACCTTGCCCATTGTTGTCATTTGCTTGGTGGATCCATTAACAGTGAAAGCCATTCCTATCGGCAAGTCCAGTGGAAACAAATATTCTCAGCTTTTTAGATACTTTTGCATATTCACGTTTGTGTATTAGCAGGCAGGTGCTATATCTGTGAAGGCCTCTATCTTGTTGCCTTCCCATTGAATTGAATCAAGCCGCCTAGCCTTCATGAAATTTTTTTCTTTTATAGTATACTCGGGGTAGCATACCACAATATCATAGGATTTATAATTGCTTAGTACCCTCAATGCCCTATGTATGCTCTCAGTTTTAATGTTCAGAGTCTTCTTACCACTCTGAAGTACTGCCATGCTATTCCTCTCCACGACCTGTGCAAAATTCATATAGTCGGGGGATTCAGGCACCCTCCCACATATGTTGTTGTTTCTACTTGACTTATTCCCAAGAACCATAATTTATGCTTCTCAGTTAAACTCTGATTCACATTTGAAAGGTCACTCATTTGTTTTTGAAAGGCAGTCATCACCTCATGGTGCTCATCCAAGCATGACTGCCTCTTCCAACCTCCTGCCGATTTGGCCTATATCAGCTCTCAAGTCTGTGGCACTGCTGGTAAGCTTGCTCTTTAGTGCTGTGATGTCATGTTTAAGTCCTTGAAGGACTAGAAAAAGGGACTGTTACTTCTGGAGAGAGATCTGCAATTGTGAGTATATACTTCTGGGAATTTTCTGAAAGGAATTCTTTCTATTAAAGCTATTTAATCTGTGAACCCACTATTTTTTGTTAAATCAGTCAGAGCCTAGTAGCAGCAGTTTAAGTTTAAATTTAAAACACAGAAGAGAACTTTCTGGCTACATTTCATACCCAGCAGAGAGCTTATAGTTTTAATTTAATAGTCACTCAGGGCCAAGTATCAGCAAAGTACTTTTCGTTTAAATTTAAAACACAGAAGAGAGCTTTCTGGTTAAATTTAGAACCCAGCAGAGAGCTTGTAGTTTAAATTTTATAATAAGTTAGAGCCTAGCAGCAGCAAAGAGCTATAATTTAAATCAAATAAGAATATAGATTAGCACAAAAGGCAAAACAGGGTCAGTACTCTTTGAGCAGCAAATAAAGTCTTCTAGAGACCTTTACAAAGAGGCCTTCTACCCAGGGGCAAGAGATCTGTGAAACTTTTTCAATAGGTGTTAACACCAGGTGGCAGTTCAAAAGGCCATTTTGAAAGACTCCTTCTATCCAAGCAAGGACTGTTAATCATCCAGGAAGTTGGTCACAGCTTACCTCAGCAGCACAGGCATAAATAGCTCAACCAGAGCTCTGTGATCCTCAGTCTTGCAGGACTAGAAAAAGGGACTGTTACTTCTGGAGAGAGGTCTGCAAGTGTGAGTATATACTTCTGGGAATTTTCTGAAAGGAATTCTTTCTATTAAAGCTATTTAATCTGTGAACCCACTATTTTTTGTTAAATCAGTCAGGGCCTAGTAGCAGCAGTATAAGTTTTAATTTAAAACACAGAAGAGAACTTTCTGGTTACATTTCATACCCAGCAGAGAGCTTATAGTTTTAATTTAATAGTCACTCAGGGCCTAGTATCAGCAAAGTATTTTTAGTTTAAATTTAAAACACAGAAGAGAGCTTTCTGGTTAAATTTGGAACCCAGCAGAGAGCTTGTAGTTTAAATTTCATAATAAGTTAGAGCCTAGCAGCAGCAAAGAGCTATAATTTAAATCAAATAAGAATATAGCTTACCTCAGCAGCACAGGACAGGGTACTGTGTAGCAGCCCTCTTTTAATAAGTGTTAAAAACTGCCAGCATGGTTTAAAGGTGAGGTCAGAGAGGCTGTTGTTGCCAAGAAAGCATCTTTCAGGAAATGGAAAAAAGAGCCAAATGATGAAACCTGGAAACAGCACAAGCACTGGCAGGTCAAATGCAAGGCAGTGATAAAGAAGGCAAAGAGAGACTATGAGAAGAAGCTTGCTGCGGAAGTAAAAACACGAAATAAAGATTTTTTCAAATACATTCGTAGCAAAAAACCTGTGAGAGAGTCAGTTGGACCATTAGATGAAAGAGGAGTTAAAGGGGCACTAAGAGGCGACAAGGCGATAGCGGAGAGACTGAATGAATTCTTTGCTTCGGTCTTTACTGAGGAAGATGTAGGGATGTTACCCATGACTGAAGTGGTATTTAAAGGTGCGGAAGAATTGAAGGAAATATCGATACATCGGGAAGATGTATTACAACTATTAGATAAACTGAAGAGTAGCAAATCACCTGGGCCGGATGGTATACATCCAAGGGTGTTGAAAGAACTGAAATATGAGATTGCAGACCTGCTATTAGTAACCTGTGAACTATCATTAAAATCATCTCTAATACCTGAAGATTGGCGGATCGCCAATGTAACACCAATTTTTAAAAAGGGTTCGAGGGGTGATCCGGGAAACTACAGACCGGTGAGCCTCACGTCAGTACCCGGAAAAATGGTAGAAACCATCATAAAGAATAAAATTACTCAGCATGTAGATAGTCATGGCCTAAATTAATGAACGGAGTGGAACGGGTAAACGTAGATCGACTGTTTACGTTATCAGAATATATGAAGACTAGGGGACATGCAATGAAGCTACAGGGTAAACTATTTAAGACTAATAAAAGAAAATATTTTTTCACTCAACTTGTAATCAAACTCTGGAATTTGTTACCGGAGGATGTAGTAAAGGCTGTTAGTGTAGCTGGGTTTAAAAAAGGTTTGCACAAGTTCCTGGAGGAAAGGTCCATAAACCATTATTAAGAAGGGACCCAGGATATCAATGCTTGACCTAGTACAAGCATTGCAAAACCTGTGTCTTTTGGGGAAACTGCTAGGTACGTATGACCTAGATTGGCCACTGTTGGAAACAGGATACTGGGCTTGATGGACCTTGGTCTGACCCAGTATGGCATATCTTATCTTATCTTATCCTTGGAACCACCTACTGCAGCTCAGTTCAATTTGGATGTTCATCCCCACACTGGCTATGCCTAAGATTCTCAGACAAGACTTCAACTTTCTCTTGTGATGTGGCCTCATGCATACGGCCTTCCCCCTCCTGAATGAGTGTGACAGCGGTGGGGTAAGTGAAATTTTAAATCACCAGTTTTCAGTTTAGTTTTCATGATAGTGGGATACTTCACTAGAACAGAAGTAGACTATACAAAATATCAATCACAAGCAGCCACTACAGGACTGATTAGGCAGGGTTTTGTGCCACCCAGAGCTGGAGCTTCAGTTTTATGCCTCCATCTTGGACACTGAGGTCATGTGGGTTTCCCCTCCCCCCATTTTCTATGTTTCTATTCTAAGGAAGAGGAAGAGGCTGTAGAGCTTAGAAGTTGGTATGGATGGGGAGACTGGATATGATCTTAATCTGCGGTCATCTTCTGTTTCTATATCCTGAAAACCTGACCTGTGAAGGCCCTTGAGGACTGGGTGTGAATACCACCAAGTTAAACTTCATCCAAAATGGTACATCCTCAAAGGAATGCACCTTAAGACTGGAGAGCCTGCCAAATTTCCTCTAGAGAAAAAAAACGCCTGAAATCAAAACCTGAAACGAGTCTAATGAGCCCAGCTCCTTTGTATGACTTAGATTGGCTTTAAACTAGATTCGTTAGGGATGGGTGAAGAAAGCCCCCAGGTAGGTGATACATTAAATACCTTTATGGAAATGGGTAACAGGGGTAACATATGGAAAGCAGTGTGTATTAATGCCCGTAGCATGGGAAATAAGATCCCTGAAGTTGAAGCTTTGGTGGGAGTGTCTGACTTGGATTTAGTGGCAGTTACAGAAACATGGTTCACAGAAAACCATGACTGGGATGTAACTATACCTGGCTATACTTTATTCAGAAAGGACAGGGTAGGAAGAAGGGGAGGAGGAGTGGCACTATATGTAAAAACTACTATTAAAGCTTTGGAATTACAGAACTTAAAAGGGAGAGAGGAGGCATTGTGGGTTAAACTAGAAAGAGGGAAAGAGAAATCTATTTGCATTGGTGTGATATACAGACCTCCCTCACAAGAGGAAGAGGTGGACAGAGAGTTAATTGAAGACATACGCAGCATTGCTAGGAAAGGGGAAGTGCTACTGCTAGGAGATTTCAATATGCCAGATGTTGATTGGCACATTGCTGCTGAAGTATCATCTAGAAGTAAGGAGATCCTGGATTCTCTACAGGGAGAACTATTCAGGCAATTGGTAACAGACCCCACACGTTAAGGGGCCATACTGGACTTGGTGCTTACCAATGGTGAAAGTGTTTCTGATGTTGTAGTGGGAGATCATTTTGCATCCAGTGATCACCAGATGGTGTGGTTCAGTATTAGGACTAGGGCTGTTAGAATCCATTCCAAGGTGAAGATCTTAGACTTTAGGAAGACTAACTTTGCGAAGATGGGCCAATACCTCAGGGAGTCGTTAGTGGGATGGGAACAGCTGGGGGATGTAGAAAAACAGTGGGCAAAACTGAAAGAGGGTATTTTAAAGGCAACCAACCTTTTTGTTAAAATGGTAAATAAAGGCAAAAGGAACAGGAGACCGCTATGGTTTTCGAAGGAAGTAGCTGAAAAAGTGAAGAAAAAGAGGGAGGCCTTCATGAAATACAAGAGATCACAGAGAGAGGAAGACAGGCATCTGTATTTGGAAAAACTTAGAGAAGCTAGCAAAGTAGTCAAGAAGGCAAAGATTCAAAAGGAGGAGGAAATAGCCAATGCAATAAACTGGGGGGATAAGACATTTTTCAGATATATTAGTGAGAAGAGGAAGGGCAAAAGTGGTATTGTCAGACTCAAGGGTGCAGGGGGGGGGATATGTAGAAGCTGATAAGGATAAAGCGGAATTGCTTAACAAATATTTTTGTTCTGTGTTCACAGATGAAGAACCAGGAGCAGGACCTCAGAAAACACCCACAAATAAGAACAGAAACGAGGTACATCTTGAACAATTTTCAGAAGACTGTGTTCGTGAGAAACTAGCTCAACTTAAAGTAGACATAGCGATGGGACCGGATGGGATACACCCTAGAATACTGAGGGAACTTGGGGACGTTCTAGCAACTCCACTGACTGACCTTTTCAATGCCTCGTTGGAGTCGGGAGTGGTGCCAAAGGACTGGAGAGAGGCTCATGTGGTGCCTTTACACAAAAGCGGAAGTAAGGATGTGGTTGAAAACTACAGGCCGGTTAGTTTAACTTCAGTGGTGAGTAAATTATTGGAAACGCTGCTGAAAGAGAAAATAGTGAGGTTTCTGGAGCCCAGCGGATTACAGGATCCGAGGCAGCATGGATTCACCAGAGGCAGGTCTTGTCAGACAAATCTGATTGATTTCTTTGACTGAGTGACCAGGGAGTTGGACCGAGGGACAGCTCTAGATGTGGTGTATTTAGATTTCAGTAAAGCCTTTGACACTGTTCCTCACAGGCGACTTATAAACAAACTGAGCACCCTAGGAATGGACCCTAAAGTTACTGCTTGGGTTAGAAATTGGTTGGGTGGGAGGCGACAAAGAGTACAAGTAAATGGAGCTCACTCTGAGGAGAAGGATGTTACCAGTGGTGTGCCCCAGGGATCTGTCCTTGGTCCGATTCTTTTTAACATCTTTGTTAGTGATATAGCAGAAGGGCTGTCGGGTAAGGTTTGCCTCTTTGCGGATGATACCAAAATCTGCAATAGAGTAGACACCCAGGAAGGTGTAGATAACATGAGGAGGGATCTAGCTAAGCTTGAAGAATGGTCTAGAATTTGGCAGCTGGGATTTATTGTTAAAAAATGTAAGGTCATGCATTTGGGCTGCAGCAATCC
Source organism: Ichthyophis bannanicus (assembly GCA_033557465.1). Lineage (NCBI taxonomy): Eukaryota > Metazoa > Chordata > Amphibia > Gymnophiona > Ichthyophiidae > Ichthyophis > Ichthyophis bannanicus. The sequence continues at coordinate 729,919,734 of CM066031.1, forward strand.
AAGGGAGCAATACAGTACAGGAGGTGAAGTACTTTTGTCCACTAAAGAAGAGCGGGACCTAGGCGTGGTTGTGTCTGATGATCTTTAAGTAGCTAAACAGGTAGAAAAGGCGACGGCAAAAGCTAGAAGGATGCTTGGGTGCATACGGAGAGGAATGGCTAGCAGAAAAAAGGAGGTGATAATGCCTCTGTATAAGTCTTTGGTGCGACCTCATTTGGAGTATGGTGTGCAATTCTGGAGACCGCACCTTCAAAAGGATGTGAACAGGATGGAGTCGGTGCAGAGGGTTGCTACTAAAATGATTAATGGGCTTCATTATAAAGCATATGAGGACAGACTGAAGGATCTTAATATGTACACCTTAGAGGAAAGGCGGGATAGAGGTGATATGATTGAGATGTTTAAATACCTCTGTGGCATAAATGTTCAGGGAGAGAGCCTCTTTCAATTGAGCATTCTCATATGCAGCCCCCACCCTATGGAATAAACTCCCACTAAGCCTCCGCAAAATAAAGGATCTCAAGACATTCCGGAAAGAACTAAAAACATATCTGTTTAAAGGACACTTTATAAATCCTAATGAACCCCCCTCATCCCCCTCACCACACCTCCATAAAAATCCTCCCTAACCACAGATCAAAAAAGCCTCAAACCTCAACACACTTAGGAAAAAAACAACCCTTAAAACCACAATTAATAATTGACTAATGTAAATATTTGACTGATGTAAATAGTTAAAGCAGTTGTATAATTACATGTTCCATGTTATTGTTCATGAAAAGTTAATTGTACATAGTTTGAAGAAAATACGATGTTCCATGTAAAACCATATTCATTATGTTAATTGTAAACCGCCTTTGATCTTGGGAAAAAGCGGTATAGAAGAAAAGCATAAATAAAATAAATAAATAAAGCAAGTTCTGCTACGAGGGGACATGGGATGAGGGTGAAGGGAGATAGATTCAGGAGTGATATGCGGAAATATTTCTTTACGGAAAGAGTAGTGGATCCGTGGAATAGTCTCCCAGTGGAGGTGGTAGAGATGAGGACAGTAACTGAATTCAAAAAAGCATGGGACCAACACAGAGGATCTCTAAAGGTAAAAAGTGGACTGTTGTAGTTGTTGTTATGGAAGGACAGACTAGATGGGCCTTGTGGTCTTTTTCTGTCATCATGTTTCTATGTTTGTGAGCCAAAAATGAAATTACCATTTTGTAGGAGCAAATAGCAGGAAGATGGTTTGAAATTCTTAATTTTAGAACTCTAAGCTTGGGATGCTTTTTGTGATGAAATCACATATACTTACCCAGCATTCCCCCAGAGGGCAAAACCCTACTCATCTACTACTAATCTGCAAACCGTGCAGGTTTCAGTTTACATTATATGAGCCCATTGAGACAGCTACAACACAAATTCTGAAAAAAAGGTTAGGGTTTTTCTTAGACAAGGGATCCCAAAATATCCATCAAGGGCTACAAAATGATCTGGTTTTCAAGTTTTCTATAATAAATATATATGGGATATGCCTTGCCTCCACAGTAGGAAAACTCATGTAAGTTCTTTGTGGAAATCTTGAAAACTGAGATGGTTTGGAGCCTTTGAGGACTGCACTTGGATCTATATCTTAAATACAAATGGCCCAATATTCAGCTGAACAAAATGTAGCAATCTGTATATTTGGTACCGTTACTCATATGGACAGCAGTGCTGAATATACAAGGTGACCGTATCAGCACTATCCATTTAATTTAGGAGTGCTACTCGACAGGCTTAAATACAGGGCTTTTTTTTTTTTTTTTTTTTTTTTTAGGTATTCGGTGATACTGAGTACCAGCACCTTTTTCAATGCCTGCTAAAATTGATTCATGGTCCTCATATTAATAAGCACCAGCACATCTTTTGCTAGGAAAAACGCACTGCATAAAATGTATAACTAATCCGGACAGAAATCAAATATTGCTAATATTAAGATAATTTTTTTTTTGGTCCGCCCTCGCATCTCCCCTAACCCAGCACACTTTTATATGGATAGTATTGAGTTGTTTTTCAATTTAAATAGCCCTGTACTATCCGTTTATAATTTTAAAATGCAATGATAAAGGAGTTATATGCTGGCCACCAGATGGCCAATGTCTAATGTCTGTTGAATATTTGGTCCATGGCTTTTGCATTCTACATAAGAATCTGAGGCTGGGATCTAAGTGCAGTCCAAACACCAAGGAAACTTGATATTCTATTTGAAAAAACTCCAACCAATGTATATTTAACATACATAGGAATTAGGAAAATTAACTACGGTAATAGCCCAAACAGCTTATTGCATGTTCTCCATTATCACCTCACTACTTCCCAGCAAGCAAGTCCAAATTAAAATTGCTAAGCTGTGTTAAAATTGCACAAGCCACACACTTTAAAATTACCTTAAGCATTCAGCTTAGCAGCAGAAAGTACAGTCTCAAGAAAACCCAAACAAACCAAAAGCAGCTCTGGGAGATTAAATATTTTGTTGTTTATTTGAATTTAGTGCATGCTTTTTCAATGGTAGTAGTTTGTTTCTTCTTGAAACTAACAATGTTTGTGAATGATCCAAATCTTTCAAGGCATATCAGTAAACACTAATAAAAGCCAACTAGTTCCTGAGGCATCACACTGCTTCAAAGACTTTTCAATAAACACTGTTCTTTACATTTACCTGCTGGTATAGCTTTGCTAAATAAGTGCCTTGCATCCAGATTTTTTCAAGTACATTCGTAGCAAAAGGCCTGTGAGAGAGTCAATTGGACTGAAGGGGTATTTAAAGGTGATACTGCAGAGGAATTGAGAGAAATATCGCTACACCGGGAAGATGTATTACAACTATTTGATAAACTAAATAGTAGCAAATCACCTGGACCGGATGGTATACATCAAAGAGTGTTGAAAGAACTGAAATATGAGATTGCAGACCTGTTATTAGTAATCTGTGAACTTTCATTAAAATCATCTGTAATATTTGAAGATTGGAGGATCGCCAATGTAACGCCAATTTTTAAAAAGGGTTCCAGGGGTGATCCGGGAAACTACAGACCGGTGAGCCTGACGTCAGTACTGGGGAAAATGGTAGAAACCATCATAAAGAACAAAATTACACAGCATGTAGATAGTCATGGCCTAATGGGAAACAGCCAACATGGCTTTAGACAAGGAAGATCTTGTCTTACTAATCTGATATGTTTTTTTGAAGGTGTGAATAAACAGGTAGACAAAGGTGAGTCGGTTGATATAGTGTAACTGGACTTTCAGAAAGCCTTTGACAAGGTCCCTCATCAGAGACTTTTGGCAAAACTAAAAAGTCATGGGATAGGGGGCAGTGCACTATTGTAGATCGGGAACTGGTTAAAAGTTAGAAAGCAGAGGGTAGGGCTAAATGGCCAATTTTCCCAATGGAAAAAGGTGAATAGTGGAGTACCGCAGGGATCTGTACTGGGTCTGCTACTTTTTGACATATGCATAAATGACCTGGAAAGGGAATAACTATTGAGGTTATCAAATTTGCAGACAACACACAACTGTTTAAAGTTGTTAAAACCCAAGAGGATTGTGGAAAACTGCAGGAGGATCTGCATAAATTGGAAGACTGGGCATCCAAATGGCAGATGAAATTTAATGTGGACAAGTGCAAAGTTATGCACCTAGGAAAGAACAACCCATACTATGTTTACACAAAGCGTAGTTACTCACCTGTAACAGGTGTTCTCCAGGAGCAGCAGGAATCAGTCCTCACTTATGGGTGACGTCGGCGCCGACGGAGCCCTCGCGGAGCAATTTTCCCCAGCTTTCAAAGAAAGCCTTTGGGAATTGCAGCGCGCATGCGCGGTCGTCTTCCCGCCCGAGGGTGCCATCTTAGCCAGTCAGATGACATAGCTAAAAAAGACAGCATAAAAATTTGCAAAAAGAACATAAGCAGACGATTGCAACTCCAAGGGGAGGAGGGAGGGTAGTGAGGACTGATTCCTGCTGCTCCTGGAGAACACCTGTTACAGGTGAGTAACTACGCTTTCTCCAGGACCAAGCAGGAAGTCAGTCCTCACTTATGGGACTCCCAAGCTCAAGGCTACCGGAGACCCTAAGCACAAAAATGAGCTCCCTCTAGCTCAGCAGCACAGAAGGATAGAATCTTCGCTGAATTATCACCCACAGGTAGCCCACATCCGGGATGGAGGGTAGGAGTTGCTCAGACCTCAAAGAGATTACGGAGGACTGCCTGTCCGAAAGCAATGTCCCTACGGGACTCCCTCTCGAGACAGTAATGGACCGCAAAAGTCTGGCTCGAAGACCAAGTAGCGGCCCGGCAGATGTCTGCCAGCGGAACAGAGCGGAGGTAAGCCACTGACGTAGCCTTTGCCCGAACGCAATGAGCCGTGACTCGACTTTCTAAGGAGAGTCCGGCTGCCCCATAAGCCCAAGAGATACAGTCCGCAACCCAGATGGACAGAGTACGCTTGGAGACCGGGAGCCCCAATTTATTGGGGTCAAAAGACACAAAAAGCTGAGCAGCTTTACGGTGCTCCCGCGTACGGTCAAGGTAGAAGTTCAATGCCCTTCTACAGTCCAGGGTATGGAGGACCGTTTCAGCTCGGCTGGAGTGTGGTCTGGGAAAGAAGGTTGGAAGTACCACCTCCTGATTGACGTGAAAAGGGGAGACCACTTTTGGAAGAAATTTTGGGTGAGTCCGTAGGACTACCCTATTTTTGTAGAACCGAGTGTAAGGGGGATCAGACACGAGGGCCTGCAATTCACTTACGCGTCTAGCGGAAGTGAGGGCTATCAAGAACAGTGTTTTCCAAGACAGAAAACGGAGAGAACAGGTAGCCATAGGTTCAAAAGGCGGACAGGTGATCCGCTGCAAAACCACATTCAGGTCCCAGTCAGGCGCTGGCGGGCGCAGAGGTGGTTTAAGTAGAAGGAGACCTCGGAGAAACCTCGCTACGAGAGGGTCGCTTGAGAGAGGTCTACCGTCCACCGGCACATGATGCGCCGAAAGAGCACTGAGGTGAACTTTGACGGAGTTGGACTTAAGTCCCAGATTAGAGAGGTGTAGCAAGTACTGCAAGATCACCGACACCGGGCAGGAGAAGGGATCCTGAGACTGTTGGGTACACCAGACTGCAAAGCGATGCCATTTAAGGGCGTAGCATTTGCGGGTAGAAGGCCGTCGCGAAGCCAAGACTACCTCCTCCACCTCCGCCGGCAGGAGAAGGGGAGCAAGGACTACCCTCTCAGCAGCCAGGCCATGAGGTTGAGAGACCTGAGGTTGGGGTGCAGTAGGGACCCCTGATCCTGAGTGAGGAGATCCGGTTGTACCCCCAGAGGGATTGGATCCTCCACCGCCAGTTGCAGTAGGAGCGGAAACCACGGCTGCCTGGGCCAGCGAGGGGCCACCAGGACCATGAAGGCTTTGTCTCGGAGAACCTTGAAAAGAGTCCGAGAGATTAGCGGGATGGGAGGGAAAGCGTACAGAAGGCTCCCCGACCATGAGATCAGAAAAGCGTCCGCCGCAACCCGAAGGGGGTGTGGCTGACGAGAGCAGAAGCGAGGAAGCTGCCGGTTGTGAGGACTGGCAAAGAGATCCACCGTGGGGAGGCCCCACTTGAGGAAGAGCTTCTGAACTACCAAGGGATCCAGACGCCACTCGTGCGGCTGGAGGACCCTGCTGAGTTTGTCCGCCAGGCAATTTTCTTGGCCCGGGAGATAAACTGCCTTGAGGAGAATGCCGTGACTGACGGCCCAAGAGCAGAGCTTCTGTGCCTCCCGGCAGAGGAGGAAGGAGCCCGTGCCCCCCTGCTTGTTCACGTAGAACATGGCAACTTGATTGTCCGTCTGGACAAGGACGGACTGGTGGGAAGTCAGGTGGGAGAAGGCCTTGAGAGCTAGGCGGATCGCCCTGAGCTCCAGGAAGTTGATCTGCTGAGCAGACTCCCACGTGGTCCAGAGGCCCTGAGTACGTGCCTCTTGGCAATGTGCTCCCCAGCCCAGGAGGGATGCATCGGTGGTCAGCACCCGGGTCGGCTGAGGTGACTGGAAAGGCATTCCGAACATGAGGTTCGGCTGCCGGAGCCACCACCGGAGAGACGAGATCAGCGGCTCGGAGACGCGCACTAGGTCTGCTAGGCCGCCTGTGGCTTGACGCCACTGCTGGCGGAGACACCATTGAGCAGACCGCATATTCAGGCGGGCATTGGGGGTCACATGGACGGTGGAAGCCATATGGCCGAGTAGTCTCAGGAAGCGCCTGGCGGAGACCAGGGGCTGGCTGCGAAAATGGTCGGCTAGGTCCATGAGCCGTTGAGCCCTGTCGAGCGGTAGGTATGCTCGCACCTGAGGAGTGTGCAGCCTTGCACCGATGAACTCGAGATCCTGTGAGGGGAGCAAAGTGGACTTTGCGAAGTTTATAACAAAGCCCAAGTGCTGCAGAAGAGTCACCGTGCGGCGCGTGGCGTTGGTGACCTCCCGAGCGGACGCTGCTCTGATGAGCCAGTCGTCGAGGTACGGAAAGACATAGAGGCCGTGAAGCCGGAGATGGGCCGCCACGACCGCGAGACATTTTGTGAAGACTCGCGGTGCGGAGGACAGGCCAAAGGGCAGTACCCTGTACTGGTAATGATTTCCTGCCACCACAAACCTTAGGTATTGGCGGTGGCTTGGGTGGATGAGGATGTGCGTGTAGGCATCCTTTAGATCCAAGGAACATAGCCAATCTCCCTGCTGGAGGTAGGGCAGAAGGATTCCAAGGGTAAGCATTTTGAACTTCTCCCGCACAAGGAACTTGTTGAGGTTGCGCAAGTCCAGGATGGGTCTGAGGCCCCCTGTTCTCTTTGGTATCAGAAAATACCTGGAATAAAAGCCTTGACCTCTCAGGTGGTGTGGCACCGGTTCCACCGCCTGATCCTGCAGAAGACCCGCTAACTCCTGAAGGAGTAATTCCCTGTGCAGAGGGGGTCGCGGAGGTTCTCCCGGAAAATAGGAGGGAGGGACCTGGTGGAAGTGGAGAAGATAGCCTTCTCGCACGACTTGAAGCACCCAGGCATCTGCGGTGATGCTGGACCACCTGTGGGCGAAGTGAACCAGCCGGCCTCCGGTGCTGGGAGGAACCAGCGGGGGGGGGGGGAGAGGCTATGCTTTGCGAGTCAAAAACCCCCACCCTGCTGAGCAGGGGCTGGTGGTGCAGGCTTGGGGGCTTGCTGCCTACGGGACCCGTTACCCCGTCCCTTGGCCTGCTGGCCCTGTTGGGGAGCTGCAGGGGCCTGATAATGGGGGTATTGTTTGTAGGCAGCCGCCTTCCTCGGGTAAAAGGACTTTTTCCCCGAGCCCTTCTTTTTCTGGTCCTGGTGAGAGTCTCAGTCTCAATTTGTACAGCCTTTTCCGCCATGGGCTTGCCAAAGAGGTTCTCGCCTCGGCAGGGGACATCGACCAACTTGTCCTGCACCCAGGGCTCAAGGTCTGACGACTGAAGCCAAGCCTGTCGGCGGGCACCGATGCCGGCTGCGGCCACTCGAGCCGACGCTTCAAAGCCATCATAGGCTGCCCGGGACATGAACTTTGAGCATTCCCGAATGCCAGTGGACAAGGCCAGGAACCTCCGCAAGGGTTCCTCGGACAGACCAGCGGAGAATCCGGCTAACTCTTTAGCCAGATCCCGGAGATACATGCCCATGTACAGCTGGTAAGTCTGGACACGACATGCGAGCATAGAGCCCTGGAAACACTTCTTACCAAGGCCATCCAGGTTACGGGCCTCCCTGCCAGGGGGCACCGAGGAGTGCATCTTCTGGCTCTTAAGACGATGCATGGCCGATTCCACTACCATGGAATGGTGTGGTAGCTGTGCCTTTTGGAAGCCAGGGCTCTTGCGGACCCGATAGATAGAATCGACCCGCTTGCTCAGGACCGGCCAGGAGGCCGGACTCTCCCACATGCGGAAGAGTAGTCGTTCCAGCATAGGAGGAACCGGTACAGTAAAGTGTTCCCTCGCGGGGAGAGTCATACTGGAGGGCGTCGAGCTCTTCGGCTCGAGGCTCCTCCTCGGGATCCGCAGGGAAGGCCAAAGCCTTGGCCATATCCCTAACGAAGTCCGAGAACCGGGCATCCTCCGGGGGGGACTGCTTCCGAGGTTCGGACTCAGGTGAGTCCGAGGGGACACACCGAGTCCGAAACGAATCAGGTGACTCTTCCTCTTCAGACTCCCAGACCGACTCCGACGAGGAATCGGTGGGGTCGGCCCGGGCAGGGCGCGGCGCCTGCCGCCCCGACGCCGAGGGAGTCGGCGTCGGCGACCTCGGTCCCGAACGGGAGGCCGAGGGTGACCTCGACCGAGGATCGACTCGAGTTCTCATCGACTCGAGGATCGGCTCGGTCTCCGGGGTCGACTTGGACGTCGACGTCCCGGCGGTCGGGGCAGCGGCGCCAGCGAGGCCAGCGAGCAGTGCCCGCTGCTGGTCCATGAAGGCAGACAGTCTGCTCTCCAAGGCCGTCAACCTGAGTCCGAGCTCAGGTGACCCAGCAGCCCCCGACTCGGGCCCCGACGGCGTCGGGCCCGACGTCGGCTGTCGCGGAGGCGAGTCCAGAAGGACCACAGGACTTACCCGAGCAGGCATCTCCGACTCCAGGCGAGGTCGCTTCGGGAGGTGTTCCTTCTCCAAGGACCCGGGGCGGCTATCGGGGCTATGCGACCTGGCCCTCGCGGAACCAGGAGCGTCCACCGACGCCGCCCTCGCGGGTTTCACCGTCCGACGATGGTCCCCGGAGGGAGAACCCCGGTCGGAGGAACTCCGGCGACGGTCCGAGCTGGAGCCTTTTGACGCGGAGGCCTCCGACGAGGTCCGGGTACGGCTGGGGTCAGCGAAGATTCGATCACGCTGATGCCGCCGACTTCTCAACGCTTTTGAGGACATTTTGCCGCAGGGCCCACAGATCAGTTCCTCATGATCCGGGCCCAGGCAGCGGAGGCAAAAGTCGTGTGTGTCAGTGAGTGACATATTTCGGTCACACTGACCACACCGCTTAAAGCCACTGGCAGCCATCGGGGGAAAAAGGGCCCCTGCGAGGTCAAAGGACCGGGCTGCCAGGGAAAAACGAAAACGAAAGCTGACAAAGTCAGAAAAACCGAAAAAAAGTGAGAGGACTCGTGACCGGCGTCGCGAGTCCGGGCGGGAAAAAGATCGGCGTCGAACCGAAGGAAAAAGGATAAAATAATGAAGAAAAATCGACTTTTTCGCGGGGACAAGAAGGGGACGTCTGTAGGGCTCCGCGGAAAAAAGACTGGCTAAGATGGCACCCTCGGGCGGGAAGACGACCGCGCATGCGCGCTGCAATTCCCAAAGGCTTTCTTTGAAAGCTGGGGAAAATTGCTCCGCGAGGGCTCCGTCGGCGCCGACGTCACCCATAAGTGAGGACTGACTTCCTGCTTGGTCCTGGAGAATGCAAGGTTCCACATTGGGAACCACCACTCAGGAAAAAGATTTAGGAGTCATCGTGGATAACATGTTCAAACCCTCCGCCCAGTGTGCAGCGGCGGCCAAGAAAGCAAATAGAATGCTAGGTATCATAAGGAAAGGAATGGAAAATAAAGCAAAGGATATTATAATGCCTCTGTATCGTTCCATGGTATGACCGCACCTTGAATATTGTGTGCAATTCTGGTCGCCGTATCTTAAAAAGGATATAGCGTTATTAGAAAAGGTACAGAGAAGAGCCACCAAAATGGTAAAGGGGATGGAAGGCTACTCCTATGAAGAGAGGCTACAAAGGTTAGTGCTCTTCAACCTGGAAAAGAGACGGCTGAGGGGAGATATGATAGAAGTCTATAAATTAATGAATGGAGTGGAACGGGTAAACGTAGATCGATTTACGCTATCAGAATATAGAAAGACTAGGGGACATGTAATGAAGCTACAGGGTAAACTATTTAAGACAAATAAGAGAAAGCATAGTTACTCACCTGTAACAGGTGATCTCTGGGAACAGCAGGAATTTAGTCTTAACATATGGGTATCGTCGGTACCGACGGAGCCTGCGCGGGAAAGCTCCCCAGCGTCCAATTAGAAAGCTTTTGGGAGCATCCCACAGCGCCTGCGTGCTGCCTTCCCGCCTTTCCCAACTGCCTCTCTCCAGTTGAGTTTAAAGCTGAGATAAAGAGAGAGAGGGAAAGAGAAAGAGAGAGATAGATACAACTCCTAGGGGAGGTGGGTGGGTTGTGAAGACTAAATTCCTGCTGTTCCCGGAGATCACCTCTTACAGGTGAATAACTATGCTATCTCCAGGAACAAGCAGGAATGTAGTCTTCACATATGGGGACTCCCTAGCTTTAGATGCCACGGAGAGACCCCAGAAGTTGTGTGTCCCTGTGAAAGGGCTCCACATCCCCCCATGGATCTCTGGCATCCAACCAGGGATGGTGGGTAGAAGTTGATTAGGTATGGAACAGGTGTTGGAGAACAGCCTGACTAAACAAGGTATCCCGGCGGGAGTCCTTGTCCAAGCAGTAATGGGCTGTGAAGATATGAACCGAGGCCCAAGTGGCTGCTCGACAGATGTCGTCGATAGACACAGAGTGTAGATGAGCCATTGAAGCTGCCATGGCTCTCACATTGTGAGCTGTGACATGGCCCTCCAGAGGAAGATTCTTACTCTGATAGGCAAAGGAAATGCACTGAGCAATCCAGTTGGATAGTGTTCTTTTGGAGACTGGAAGTCCCCAATGAGAAGGATCAAAAGCAACAAAGAGTTGAGAGGACTTTCTATGTTGCTGTGTTCTTTGTAAGTAAAAGGCTAAAGCTCTTTTACAGTCAAAAGTATGAAGATTCCTTTCTTCATTTGATGCATGAGGCCTTGGAAAAAACACAGGCAGGTAGACCGCTTGGTTTAGATGAAAAGGCGAGACCACCTTTGGCATAAAGTGTGGATGAGTCCTAAGGACTACCTTGTCATGATGGAACCTTGTATACGGTGGTTCAGCCACTAGTGCCTGCAATTCACTGATGCGATGTGCTGATGTGATTGCAATGAGAAAGATAACCTTCCAAGAAAGAAATTTCAATGAGGTAGTAGCTAAGGGTTCGAAAGGTGGCTTCATGAGCTGACCAAGAACCAGGTTTAAGTCCCATGCCACCGGTGGTGGCCTAATGGGAGGCTTAGTTAGAAGAAGGCCTCTCATAAATCTTGCTATAAGAGGATGGGAGGAAATAGGTTGTCCATTTAGAGGCTTGGAAGAAGCTTCAATAGCACTCAAATGGACTCTTACTGAGTTAGTCTTAAGTCCTACATTGGCTAAATGAAGGACATACTCCAGTAATGATTCCAGAGGTATTGCAAGGGGGTTAAGACCTTTCTGCGAACACCATATGGTAAACCTTTCCACTTGAAAGCATAAGTGTGTCTTGTGGAAGGCTTCCTGGAAGCATAAAGGATATTCTTTATTTGCTGAGGGAGGTTAAGATCATGGAGATCTAGGCCTTCAGCAACTAAGCCCTGAGATGCAGAGACTGGGGATTGGGATGCCATAACATTCCGTCCTCCTGAGACAGGAGATCTGGAGCAGACCCTAACTCCAGAGAGGGAGCTTGAGAGAGATGTAGAAGCAGAGGGTACCACACTTGCCGTGGCCAATGTGGAGTTATGAGAATCATACGGCCTCTGTCTCTCTGAAGCTTGAACAGGGTTTTGGGAATTAGGGGAATGGGTGGAAAGGCATAAAGGAAGTCTTGACCCCAGTGAAGGAGGAAAGCATCCCTGGCCTGAGAGCCTTGAGCCGGAATTCTGGAACAGAACCGGGGAAGTTTGGCATTCAACGGACTTGCAAAGAGGTCTATGTCCGGGGTTCCCCAAATTTGAAAAATCTTGGCCACCTGGTCTGCATGTAGAGACCATTCGTGTGGAAGCAGAACTTCACCGAGTCTGTCTGCCCAAGAGTTTTGTATGCCTGGAAGATATACTGCCAGGAGATGAATCTGATGCTCTCTGGCGAGGGCCCATAGTCGCAAAGCTTTATTGCAAAGCGACAGAGAGTCTATTCCCCCCTGCTTGTTCATGTAGAACATGGCTACTTGATTGTCCGTATGAATGAGGACTGTCTTGTAGCTGATCAGGGTGTGGAACACTCGAAGAGCAAGGAAGATTGCTCTGAGCTCTAAGAGATTGATATGTAGATGAGTCTCCTGTGGAGTCCAAGTGCCTTGGGTGGAGAGGTCTTGTAGATGAGCTTCCCAACCCACTGGTGAAGCATCTGTTGTGAGAGTTGCTTGGGGTAAAGGCTGTTGAAATGGGGACCCCACCAACAGGTTTTGAGTGGACTGCCACCATTGGAGGGACAAAATAAGGCGATTTGTGTTTGCTATTTTGTCTGACAGGCACCCTGATGCCTGGGTCCATTGAGTAGATAAATTCCACTGGACTGCTCTCATATGGAGGCGAGCAGGGGCGGCCCAAGGGGGGTGCGGGGCCATGTGCGGAGACTCGGTGCGGGGCCTCATTTGCATAAGAGGCCTCATTTGCATAAATATTTGCATAATGTTACCATATACTAACTTTTAGTAAACATGCCTCTTAATGAGTGTATGGATAAAGAAAGACTAAAAGATTTCTACATTATTATAATCCAGTGCCAACCGCCAGACACATTAGGAACTACTACAAACACTGCCCATTTAGAACCCATAGCAAACCCGCCGTATCCTAACAGCACTACCAGGACTCACAAAGCACCATACTCTACCTATCAAAAGGAAACACTGCATATATTAAACCAATACATTTCAGAGAATAACAATACATGACCTACTGGGGAAAGAGAACAAGTGGCAATGTCAAATAGGAATTACATAAACAGAATACCTCAGCTCAATTACACATGCAGAACATAGACCATCACCAAACAAGGAATCACAGTTTAGAAATAGGAAGACAATAATTAAACTGGGAACCCCAAAAGCCAAACTTGGAATGTACAACAACACTATAGAAATAAAACTATAAATTAATTTCCTCTTGTACTAAACAAAGCGCAGACGTTAATGATGCACATTTCCCAGAGCTGACATATTCCAATTAATAAATTCAAAATAAAGAGATATTTTTCTACCTTTTGTGCATTTTTTTCAGCTGCAATTGCTCCAGCCACTTTCTTCTGGTTTCTTCGTGTCTTCTGCTAACTGTCCATCGTCTGCTGTCCATTTGTCCTTTCTTCTCTCCTAGTTTTTTTCCATTCTCTCTCTACATCTGCTTTAACATACTAATCTTTCTCCTTTTGCTTTTTCCTCATTCCTATTTCATCCACTCAAATTTTACCCCTCCATCCTCAATCTCCACTTACTCTCCCAATACCCGGCCAATTGTAGATTTTTCATCCCTCCCACACAAAATATTTTTCCCCTCTCCATTTTACTCTCCCAGCCCCATCCCATTCTAATCCTCCCCCAACATCAGCTCCCTTCTAGTTCCAGCCTCACCCAGCATCCATTCCCTTCTAGTCCCTGCATCAGCCCATTTCCAGTCCTAGCAACCCCCCAACCCAATACCAGTCCTAGCCCCCCATCAACCCACTTCCAGTCCTAACCCCCATCACCCCATTTTCAGTTTAAGCCCCCCCTATAACCCATTACCAGTCCTAACCCCCCATCAGCCTACTTCCAGTCCTAACCCCATCAGCCCATTTCCAGTCAACCCCCATAGCCCATTGCCAGTCCTAACCCCCCCATCAGCCCACAGCCCATTACCAGTCCTAACCTCATCAGCCCACCTCAAGTCCTAACAACTCCCCATCAGCCCATTTCCTGTCCTAGCCCCCCCATAGCCCATTATCAGTCCTAACCCCCCCCATAGCACATTACCAGTCTTAACCCCCCCCATAGCCCATTGCCAGTTCTAACACCCCCAACAGCCCACAGTCCATTACCAGTCCTAACCCCATCAGCCCATTTCCTGTCCTTGCCCCCCCATAGCCATTATCAGTCCTAACCACCACACAGTCCATTACCAGTCCTAACCCCATCAGCCCACCTCAAGTGCTATCCCTTCCCCATCAGCCCATTTCCTGTCCTAGCCCCCCATAGACCATTACAAGTCATAACCCCCCATCAGCCCACAGCCCATTACCAGTCCTAACCCCATCAGCCCACCTCCAGTGTTAACCCCCCCATCAGCTCATTTCCAGTCCTAGCCTTCCCAACAGCCCACAGCCCATTACCAGTCCTAACCCCATCAGCCCACCTCCAGTCTTAACCCCCCCATCAGCCCATTTCCAGTACTAGCCCCCCATAGCCCATTACCAGTCCTAACCCCCCCAACAGCCCACAGCCCATTACCAGTCCTAACCCCATCAGCCCACCTCCAGTCTTAACCCCCCCAGCCCATTTCCAGTCCTAGTCCCCCCATAGCCCATTACCAGTCCTAACCCCCCCCATCAACCCACAGCCCACCTCAAGTCCTAACCCCCTCCATAGCCCATTACCAGTCCTAACCCCCCCCATCGGCTCAAGGAAATTTAAAAAAAAAAAAAAAAAAAAAAAGCTGGCTGCTACCGCTGCTGCTGCTGCCGCCGCGGCAGCGGCAGAATGGGGTGTCCCGCGGGGCCGCCTCTGCCCGGCTGAGTCCCTCCCTCTGCGATGGCTGAGCCCCTCTGTGCCGGCTTTCAGATTCGCGAAGGGAGAGTGTCTCCCTCGCGTCTCTGTTAAGCCCGCAGGGGCTGATGCGGCGGCAGCAGCCAGCTTTTTTTTTTTTAATTTAATTTTGAAAAAAGCAGAATGTTCTTTGCGCGGGGCCCCCTGAAACGCGGGGCCCTGTGCAAAAAACATTCTTGCTCAATGGACGGGCCGGCCCTGGAGGCGAGCATAAGGAACCAATGCACAGTAGATGCCATGTGGCCTAGTAGTTGTAACATTTCTCGAGCAGTGAGATGAGGCTTTGACGCTGCCTGAGAAGCTAACTGCACCATGCGAAGGCAACGGGTCTGGGGAAGATAAGCCCTTGCTTTTCTGGTATCCAGTAAAGCTCCTATGAATTCTAGAGACTGAGTGGGAGTTAGACTGGATTTTGGGACGTTTATGACCAGACCCAAATACTGAAGGATACGGATTGTGCAAGCTAGAGAAATCCTGGCCTCTGACTCTGATCAGGCTCGAATGAGCCAGTCGTCTAAGTAGCGGAAGACAAATATTCCTAGAGTGCGGAGAAATGCTGCTACAACAGCCATGCATTTCGTAAATACCCTCGGTGCTGAGGCCAGGCCAAAAGGAAGCACCCTGTATTGGTAGTGCTTTCCTTGAAAAAGGAACCGAAGGAACTTTCTGTGCGTTGGATGGATGAGAACATGAGTGTATGCATCCTTGAGATCTAGAAAACAAAGCCAATCCTGACTCTGAAGGTATGGCAGCAGAGTTCCCAGAGAAATCATCTTGAATTTCTCTTTGAACAGGAATTTGTTCAATTCTCTGAGGTCTAAAATAGGTCTGTGTCCCCCTGTTTTCTTTGGGATAAGGAAATAGGGGGAGTAAAACCCTGTACCCTGTTGGGGAATGGGTACCTCTTCTATTGCCCCTTGGGCAAGAAGCATAGTGACCTCTTGATCTAACAGGTCGATGAGAGAGGTCTGAGAATTGAACTGTTTTACCATTGTGAGAGGGGGCATGCAAAGAAAGTGAAGCTTGTACCCCTCTTTTATAATGGATAGAGTCCAATGTTCTGCTGTTATCTGCCCCCATCTGGGGGCAAAGTGACACAACCTTCCTGGAATGGTGGAAGGCTCTGGACCATTGAGAGCCAGGAAGGCTACGTTCTCTAGATGGAAGTCAAAGGCCTTGTGGAGGCTGAAACTGCTGAGACGTTTGAGGCTTAGCAGTCTTTGCTTTCCTTTGCTTAGGTGGTTGCTGACTCTTTCGGGCAGGCTGACCTGTAGAACATCCCTGCTGGGAATAAGAGGGATAAAACCTCTTCTTTTTTGAGAAGAATGGTTTCTTGAAAGATTTCTTCCTTGCAGGATCAGCTGTGGCTTTGGATAACCTATCCAAAGTAGAGTTGTCAGCATCCAACTCATTGGCTTTTTCTTGCCAATCTTTGCCGAATAGATTCTCACCTGTACAAGGGATATTGCCCAGTTTGTCCTGCACCCAGAGCTCCAAATTAGATGCCTGGAGCCAGGCAAATCTACGTGCACCTATGGCAATGGCAGAGGTTCTACTTATGCACTCAAAACAGTCAAAAGCTGCACGGTTGACAAACTTAGAAACATCTTGGGCATGTTTAACCAGTGTGAGAAAATCCTGCCTTCTATCCTCAGGAAGAAGAGGGCTCAAAACCTCTAAATCTCCTGTGACTTCCTTAAGGAACATTCCCATATATAAGATATAGGAACTGATCCTGGCAGAAAGCATGGAAGCCTGGAAAGTACGACGTCCAAAGGCATCCAAAGTTCTACACTCACGTCCTGGAGGATTAGAGGCATGCCTCTTGGCACTCCTGATCCTTCTCATAGCTGATTCCACTACAACAAAGTGGTGAGGAAGCTGAGTCTTCTGGAAACCAGGACGAGGGACTCGATACATGGTATCCAGTCTACGAGAGTGAGGAGAGGTGGTAAGAGGTGTTTCCCACATTCTTAACATGAGATCATGTAAGATCTCATGGATAAGCAAGGTAGCTGCCTCTTTAGGAGCCTTGGGATATTGTACAAACTCCAACTCCTTTGCCCTGGGCTCTGTTTCGGGAGCCACAGTAATGGAAAGACCTCGAGCCACCTCCCTGATAATATCCTGAAAGGAGATATCTTCTGGAGGAGACATCCTACGTTTAGGAGAGGAAGGCTCCTCTGGGAGAAGCATTCCGGTACCGACAGAATTATCAGAATCCTCAGACTCCTCCGAGGATTCGAAATACCTTCTGTCTGGATGCTTTTGAAGAGCCCGATACCCGTACTGACCGAAGTCAGCATTGGGGGGAATCGGTACCGGTGTATCGGTACCGGAAGGCATCGCATGACTGGGTGCTGGCAAAGCAGACACCGATGTCGATGCCGATGCTGTTGATGCCAGTACCGATACCGGTGCCAGAGTCGGTGCCGGTACCGGTTGAACTGTCTGACGCGGTTCCGAGGGCATCGATGCCGCAAGGAGAGCAGCCAGACTGCGTTCAATAGCCAGGAACCTCTGGTCTATCGACGCTGCCGATGCCTGGGTGTCGGTACCGGAGAAAACAGCCGGCACCCCAGAGCATGGCACCAGTAGTTCTGCCGAGGTCGAGGCCTTGAGAACATCCTGGAGCCCCGATAATGCTTTGGAAGCTGCAGCCTCCCGCCGGGGCAATTTTGCCGGTACAGAACCCTCAAGGGCAACGCCAGAGGCATCTCGATGCTTAGAAGGAGATCTACCCTTTGAGGACCGGCTAGATTTATGTTTAGTTACCTGAGATCCATGGGAGGAAGACGAAGCCCTGGAAGACTTCGATGCCACAGAAGCTGCATCGGAGGGAAAAAGGGTGCTGAGCTTAGCAGCTTGGTTTTGTCGACCCCTCTTGGACATCATGGCACAAGCCATACAGTCGGAGATGGAGTGGTCAGGACCTAAACATTTGAGACACCACTCATGGGTGTTGGTGACGGAGATGGTACCGCCACACTTGATGCACATTTTGAAACCCGAAGCGGGTTTTTCCATAGTGGAGGAAATTTTGGGCCTAAGGCCCAAAAAGGCGCGTGCACCTGGAAAAGAAAAGTTTGGAAAAAAAATACTATATATATATATATATTTTTTTTTTTAAAAAAGAAAGAAAGAACCACCGGCGGTACCGGTATAGCGTCGAGGAAGGCAGACGCGACCACAAAAAAGAAGGGAATAAGGAAAAAAATTTCTGTGGTGACAGGAACGACCTGCTGGCTCCGCGGAAAATGAAGAACTGGAGAGAGGCAATTGGGAAAGGTGGGAAGGCAGCACGCAGGCGCTGTGGGATGCTCCCAAAAGCTTTCTAATTGGACACTGGGGAGCGTTCCCGCGCAGGCTCTGTCGATACCGACGATACCCATATGTGAAGACTACATTCCTGCTTGTTCCTGGAGATATTTTTTCACTCAACTTGTAATCAAACTCTGGAATTTGTTACCGGAGGATGTAGTAAGGGCTGTTAGTGTAGCTGGGTTTAAAAAAGATTTGGACAAGTTCCTGGAGGAAAGGTCCATAAACCATTATTAAAAAGGGACCCAGGATATCAATGCTTGACCCAATACAAGCATTGTGGAACCCTTGTCTCTTGGGGATACTGCTAGGTACTTATGACCTAGATTGGCCACTGTTGGAAACAGAATACTGGGCTTGATAGACCTTGGTCTGACCCAGTATGGCATATCTTATGGTCTTATAATGTTTCCTAGCTGGGTGTGGATGGCAAAGATTTGATGACAATCACATAATTATGAAGGCTGAAATGTCCTGAAATGTCACACTTCTGGCATCGTGTCCCTTTATGCACACCCGAGGGTATGGTTTTATACGGTGTCTTCTGGGCTGCTATTAATATTCTTTTTTTTGTTCGTTTTGAATGGAATGAGTGGATTTGATTCTATGTTTGATGTGTTTTGCTATATCAGTAATTACTGGGTGTTGGCATTACATCTTCAGGCACCCGCTTCGTTTACCCATCCTGGGGCGAGACCTAGGGTTTTAACATCTGTGTGCTGAATGGCTGCCTGCTGTCAATGATTTTCCACAATGCAAATTTGCACTAATTAATGCTTTTGTTTATGTTTATTAAGCTTGATATACCGCCCTTCACAATAGCAGCAGGGCGGTTTACAATAAAATCAAGAGGGATGGAGAAAGAAATGCCATAAGTGATAGGAAAGATTGCAACATTCATGCTTATGAGAGAAGATATGTTTTGAGTTGTGATTTAAATTTGTCGTAGTACACTTCCTGTTCTCTCTGTCAAACAAAATTCCAATTGTTTATTACCTTTTGTTTAATATAATTTAGATATCTTATTGCCACAGAAATGTGACTACATGATATATTAAAATTTTAATTAACTTATGTCTGCCATCTTACTGTACATGTATTTGCATCAGTCAAATATCTTTGACAAGGGGGGGAAGGGTGTTAATGTTGTATAAAAGTGGTTTAAATTTTCATCCTATGCCAGTTCCTGCCCTTTTATAGATATTTTGTTATGACTGCAAAGATGGAATATTTACCCCAGGAAATCCTGGCAAATACAGGATTTTTTTTTTAAGAGTGGCTAGTTTCTACGTCTGTTGATCTTAATAGGCATGTAATTTTAGGTGATTTTAATTTTAAGGATTGATTTGACTTTGCACATGCTCACATATCCGAGCTGTGTATGTTGTGTGTGTGTGGTGATGGGTGTCGCCCCCTCTTTTGCATGTTTATCTGTATTGTTTGTATGCATGCACATTCATATATGTGTGTGTCTATAGCTGTAGTGGCTTTCTGTGTGTCTGTGACTGGGAGAGGAGGGCAGCCTGAAAGGTGCATTTGAATCAGTGAATGATGCTGCAGTTTCTCCCATAGAAATGTATTGGGCATTTTTTGAGGAGCTTCCTTTATCTCCTGCTTGCAGAAACAGCCCTTTTACAACACAGGAACTTCCTCCAGCTTACTTCCTACTTTCCAGTGATTAGATCTGTATTTTAATGCTCCAACTTCAGTCTTCCCACTGGCTGGACTCTACAAACAGTCTTAGTTACACTAGAAACAGGCAGGGCAGGCTCACTCACATAGGGGATGGATTAAAGAACTGTGGACAGAGGTTTTAAACTCAGAAAAATGTCCATACACCCATCTACTTCTCTGGATGATAATGTAAAATTCTGTTGAATCCTGAAAAAAGCCATAGTTGGCAATCCCAATCCCGAGTCCTGAGCACATCTCACAGCACCCTTATGTATTTGGACCCAACATATGCATGAAGTTTTCCAATGCTTTAATCTAACCCTGCCCACTCCAACAGATGGGGTGGAGTAGCATCCTATTGGTTAGAGCAGTGAGTTGAAAGCCACCTTTGAATCCCACCAGTACTACTCCTTATGATTTTGGGCAAGTCACTTAACCTTCCATTGTCTCAGGTACAAATTACACTGTACGTCCTCTGGGGACAGGAAAATACCTTCTGTAGCTGAATGTATCTTGCCTTGAACTCCTGAGAAAAGATGCATGGTAAATCCAAATATGGTATTTGTTGGCAGTACACAAACAGTAAGAAACATAATTTAGGGAGTAGTTTGCACAATAGAATTAACACTAAAGAAAATGAAATATAGATCAGCATGAATAAAATGTATCCCATCAAGGATAGTGAATTATTTACAAATCTGTATGTATATCTCCTATTGTGCATATGTTGTGTGTGGGGAGTAGTTGTAGTGGGGCAATTTATGGTGTGGTAGGGCAGTTGCAGAGGGATACTTTACTGGGTGGTGGGGTGGCATATCTTTTTGGAATGGGCCAGTTTGCAGGGCAGGGGGCATTTGTGGGGTGAGGGTGGTTTAGGGGTGGGGGAACAGTATGCAAGATGGTGGGGTAATTGTAGGGGTACTTTTTTGGGTAAGGGGCAGCTGCAGAAGAGAGGTTTTGGGGTGTCAGGGTAGTCTGCATGGTGATGGGCAGGAAAGGGAAGTTTTCAGGGGTGGAGGAAGTTTGCTGGATTGGGAGAGGTAGCTTGTAAGAAGAAATTCTCTAACTACTATATTTCATTGTATGCAAGTTTCTATGCCACAGAAGCTGGAAATCCTCCCATAGAAATGCACTGGGCCATTTTGGTGGAAGGCTTATTTTTATGGAACCCCCAAGTGCTATTGTTTTAAATGCTATTGAGTGTATCGACTCATGGCAACCTTCTTGGATAGTTGTCCTAAACTGTGTTCGGTCTTCAGTGAGGTGGCTCATTCTTACAAGTATGATGTCTTTTTCTAACAATCTCTCTTTTCGCATGATGTCCCCAAAATATAAAAGTCGAAGTCTTGTCATCTGAGTGTCTAAAGAAAACTTAGGTTTGATCTCCTCTAGTACAGACTGGTTTATTCTTCGGGCAGTCCATGGTATACACGGTAGTCTTCGCCAGTACCATAATTCAAAGGCATCGATTTTCTTTCCATCTATCTTTTTTTTTTTTCTGTCCAACTTTTGCATTCATATGATGTTATTGAAAATATCATGGCTTGGACAAGTTGAATCTTTGTATGGAGAGAGATACCTCTGCTCTTGAGAATGTTATCTAGGTCCTTCATAGCGATTCTGCCAAGAGCAATGAGTCATCAGATTCTTGACTGCTTGTCGTTTCTTTATTGATTGTTGATCCAGGCAGGTTAAAGTCAACTATTTCAATTTTTTCTCCATCAATGATGAACTTATTGATTTTGCCAGTTGTTAGGATCTTTGTCTTCTTTATGTTAAGATGCAGGCCCATTTTATGTTCCTTGATCTTGTGAAGCAAATGTTTAGATCATCTTCAAGTTCAGCCAGTAATGTGGTGGTATCAGCATAGCGAAGGTTGTTGATGAGTCTTCCACCAATCTTCACACCTCGGTTGTCTCCATAACAGTTCTGCTTCCCTTTTGATTTGTTCTGCATATAAATTAAACAGGTAGGGGGAAGTATGCAGCCTTGTACACCTTTGCTGATTTTAAACCATTCTGTTTCTCCTTGTTCCTTTTGAACGGTTGCTTCTTGATCAATATAAAGATTGTGCAAGATAACTATCAGGTGTTTGGGTATATCCATGCTTCTTAAGGTGGCCCAGAGTTTCTCATGGTTTACACAGTCAAAAGTCTTGCTGTAGTCAGTAACAAACAAATATTCTTTTGTCTTTTCAAGGATCCATTTCACATCCATGATGATGTCTCTTGTTCCTCACACTTTCCCGAACCTTGCTTGCACTTCAGTTCTCATTCCAGGTATATCTTTATCTTTATTTTTCATTTGATATACTGCCCAGGCCAAGGCTTCAGAGCGGCTTCAATAAAACAACCGTATTGCAGAAAACATGAAAAGAATGCCATTTATGTGATAGGAAAGCTATAAGAGGCAAAAAGATAGCCAACAGAGAAGGAAAGAAGCAGGAGGGAAGGAAACTAATGAGGATCAAAATCAGGAATGTTATAAGCCTGTTGAAATAAGTGTGTTTTGAGTAGTGTCTTAAATTTCAAGTAGGAAGCTTCAAGGTGAAGCGAGGATGGCAAAGCATTCCAGAGTGAAGGACTGAGGAAGAAAAATGCGGCATGATGCATTAGCTCTAGATGAGCCTGAGAAGAGGATGGGAGAACTAGCCGATTTGCATGAAGAGAATGAAGTTGTTGGCATAGGATGTGAATAGATATGAGATTTGGTAAATATTGAGGAAATGAGGTAAAGAGAGCTTTTATGTGTCAAAATTAAAAACATATTGAATCCTGTAATGGATGGGTAACCAATGAAGACGTATCAGCAGAGGGGTAATATGATCAGAACGCCTAGTATGGGTAATGAGGCGGGCTGCTGTATTTTGCAGTAATTGTAAACGCTGAAGTTGATAAAGGGGTAGACCAGCAAGAGCGACATTACAATAGTCCAGCCTACTCATCACCAATATCAGTAAGAGGGTAGTAAGTGAAGAGGGCGTTAATAATGATCGGACTGCTCGGATCTGATGAAGTGCACAAAAAGATCGACAGACAAGAATGGATACATGCTCATGAAAGGAGAGTGAAGAATCCAAGATGACACCCAAATAGCCAAACAAGGAAACTAAGGGAATAATAGTGGAATTTAACTGAGGTGCAATGACTGGATAGGGGGTGCTTAGGGAGACCCACATGGCCTTAGACCTGGATGGGTTGAGATGAAGAAAGTTATTAGAGATCCAAATGGCAATGTGGGTAAGACAATCATTAAGTGATGAGAGATCAATTGCAACTGGAGATGTATGGTAAAGAAGAACAATATCATCGTCGTAGAGATATGTGGACACCGGATATTGTTGAATGAGGGGAGGTAGAGGAGCAAGAAAAATATTAAAGAGCAATGGTGAGAGCACAGATCCCTGAGGAACTCCACATATTAAAGGGAATGATGAGGAGGACACGTCGTCATTTAAATGAACAGAAAAGCTATGGGAGGAGAGGAATGAGTGAAACCACTGCAGCACAGTACCCCGAATCCCAAAATCATGAAGGCGAGAGAGCAGTGTACAATGATCTACTAAGTCGAAGGCAGAGGAGAGATCTAGAGATACAGCCAGAGTGATCTCCCCTCGATCGTGTGCAATATGTAACTCATTCAGCAAAGCAAGAAGAATGGATTCTGTGCTGTGGCCTGCATGGAAGCTAGACTGACGCGGATGGAGATTATTAGTTGCCTCAACGTGGGATGCCAGTTGAGAGAACACGAGTTTCTCAAGAAACTTTGCTAGAAATGGGAGATTTGAAACTGGACGCCAGTGTGATGGAACAGAAGAATCTAAAGATTGCTTAAGTAGTGGACGAATAATGGCCGACTTCCATGGAGTAGTAAAGATCCCAGTAGATAAACTGGAATTAAAAATTGTTTGAACAAGAGGCAGTAAGCCAAGAGATGATTCGATAACCAGCTGGAGGGAATGGGATCTAGCAAACACGTAGTCTTCCTGGAGCTCGAGAGGGACTTAACTAGATCTGTTGTTGAAATGGATTGAAAAGGTGGTCCTGAGTCTGATGAGAGGGAGAGGATGTTGAACAAGAGATGTCAGTAAGGGGAATAGATGACGGGAAGGGAGGAGATGGGGGCAAAGGAGGAGGTGGGTTGAAGAAAGTAGAACGCAAAAACTTTATCACAGAAAAAGACAGCAAGGAGCGTAGGATCCAGTGATGTAGTCAGATGGACAGGCTGTTGTAGATTCTGATGAATGATGGTTTATGGTTATGGTTTTAGGCACTTGATATATTGATTAATTCCCGACTCAGAAGACACTCAAGCAGCTTTTGTGTGGAACAGATAAAAGGATATAAGGCCTGGTCCTCAAACCAGAAAGCAAACCTCTTGCATTTGCTGGAATAAGACTCTTGTTGAGGCCCTCCTGGAGGCCAAAATGCCATTGGTCACAACGGCCGGCAGGATGAGCTCAGACAACATTAACCTCTCAACATCCATGCTGTAAGGCCAAGGATTAGATGTAAAATCAGATCCAGTGAGGCTCCTGACTGGAGTGCTGTAGCATGAGGGGAAACTAAGGCTGTCTGAGCCAGTAAGGGGGCATGTCTCCATCTGTTTTGAGCTTCAAGAGGGTCTTTGCAATGACAAGGATTGGAGAATATTCGTACAGAAGACCCTTCCCCCAATGTATAAGGAAAGCATCGAAAGCTAGTCTGCTGTGTGATCCTACCCTGAAACAGAACTGATCCACCTGGGCATTCTGCAGAGTGGTGAACAGATCTATGGAGGGAGTGCTGTACTCCCAAAACATGCGTGGTGCAACCTCCCTGTCCAGTGTCCACGCGTGTGGTTGGAGGACGCAACTCAGTTTGTCTGCCAGAGTGTTTTGTTCACCTGGCAGATATATGGCTCTCAAGTCCATCCTATGTGCAATGGAGAACTTCTACAACCTGACTGCTTCCCAGCATAGGAGGTACGAACCCGTTCCTTTCTGCATGATGTAGAACATAGCGACATGATTGTCGGTCTGAATTAGTACAATTTGATTGGCCAGTTGATCTGGGAAAGCATTAGAGCATTTGTTATGGCTCTTAATTCCAAGAAGTTGATCCGATGGAGACTTTCTTCGATAAACCAATCACCCAGCGTGTGAAACCCATTGAGATGAGCTTTCCATTCCAGCTTGGATGTGTTTGTCATCAAACTCTTTTGGGGTGAAGCAATTTGGAAAAAAAGACCTTTGAACAAGTTGTAGTGGACTGTCCACCATTGCAATAACTGAGTGGTGAGACACAGATAATCCCCCCGAGTTGACCCGTGGCATGGGTCCATTGAGTCCTCAAGGTCCACTGAGCTTACCTCATCTTGAGGCGTGCTAAGAGTGTGACATGCACTGTAGAGGCCACATGGCCTAGCACTGCCAACATCTTGCGAGCTAATACTTGCCAACTCAATTGAGTTGCTCACACTAGTTCCGTCAATCTGTAAAGTCGGTCATGCGGGAGGATGGCTCACACCCAAATCGTGTTGAACTGGGCTCCTATGAACTCGGTTGTTGGGTGGGCTGAAGGTGGGACTTGGGGTAATTTACAACAAACCCTAGTAGTTCCAGCACCTGACTAGTCAATCATGTTGATTCTTGAATTCTGGAGTGTTATTCTTGATCAGCCAGATAGGAGAAGACAAACACACCCAGTGTCCGGATGTATACAGCTACTACCATGAGGTATTTTGTGAACACATGGGAGGCTAGGCCAAAAGGCAACACTTGGTAATGGATGTGTTGTCCCCCCAGAACAAATCTGAGATACCTCCTGCGAGCAGGATGTATCTGTATGCGGCTATAGGCATCCTTTAGATCCAGGGAGCATTGTCAATTTCCTTTCTGAAGGTACGGAAACAGGATGCCCAGTGAAATCATTATGAACTTCTCTTACCAAGTATGTGTTCAGATCTCTTAGGTCTAGGATGGGACGGTATCCCCCCATTTTTTGGGGGATTAGGAAGTAATAGTAGTAGTAGTAGAATAAAGCTCTTGCCCTCTTTGCTCTGGAGGCACAAGCTCGATTGCAAGATCTGACAAGAGGGTGGTGATTTCTCTCTGAAGCAGCTATTGATACAGAGGGTCAAGATGATGCACCCTCGGTGGGCAATTTGGTAGAAGATTCAAGAAGTATAGTTTGTAACTGCTGTGGATTATCTGAAGAACCCATGAGTCTGGGGTTATGGGGGCCCATCTTTGGGTAAAAGGAGTGAGCACCTTCCCCTGACCTGAAGGTTTCCCACTGCAGCTGCTGGTAGAGTGGCTACACTCTAAAGAACCAGTCAAATGCCCACCCCAGGTTTTGGCTGAGTAACAGGTTGGGCTTTCTGAGGCTTCTCTCAGTGCTGTTGTTGGTGAGGAGCCTGCTTCGGCTGAGAGGTTTTGGGCCTAGGAAAGTACCTATGCCTACAAGAGTAATAGGTCTTTTCCCGTCCCCCCCCTCCTCCATTGGTACCTCTTACGATAGGAGGCCAGCTCAGACGTGTGCCTTGAGAGATTACAAAGTGTTATATGCTGCTTTTCTATGAAGCCAGCTTTCTCTTTGATCTGCTCTGCAAAGAGATTCTCTCTATGGCACGGCATGTTAATAAGCTTGTTCTACACCAATTGTTCCAGGTCTGAGGACTGCAGCCAGGCAAGTCTCCAGGCACCAATACCTATGGTAGAAGCTCTTGATGCCTTTTTGATGTCATAGGTCGCCCGGACCATGAACTTTGAGCAGTCCTTGTCATGGGCCACTAGGGAACAATAGTGCTCCAATTTCTCTGGAAGGAGAAACAGACAGCTTGGTGAGGTCGCACATGATGTTCTTCAAGAACATGCCTATGTACAGCTGGTAAGAGGCCACAAGGGCTACTAGCAGAGAGCTCTGAAAATACCTTCTCCCTAAAGAGTCCAATGTTTGAGCCTCCCTCCCCTGGGGCACTGAGGAATGAGTCTTGGTAATCTTAGATCTCTTTAGGGTAGATTCGACCACCAAGGAATGGTGACGAAACAGACTTCTTGAATCTGGGAACCTTCTGAACTCGGTACATGGAGTCAAACCTTCTATTGACTGGAGGCACAATGAGGGTGTTCTCCTACATTCTGATCTCTACTCTCTGTAGGATACGGTGTACAGGCACTGTCACTGCCTCCTTAGGGTCTGAGAAGTACTGTAGGATCTCAAACTCTTCTGCCCTGGGCTCATCCTCAGTCTCCAATGAAAATGGTATGGCCTTTGCCATATCTCTTACAAAATAAGGTCATGTCCTCAGAAGGGTCTTGTGCCGCTCATGAGGTTGAGCTTTCTGATGGAAGCTCAGGGGACATGTCCTTCGACAAGTTTTCCAATTCCACAACAGTCACCCAATCTTCTGACTCAGACTCAGAGAGGAAGTCAAAGTAGTTCCGAGTCTCTGCCTGGATCTCTCTCCTGTTCCAAGGGGATCAGGAGCTCCTTTGGGAGCGATGATGCACTGATGCTCTTCTAGATCGCAAGGGAACGTCAGACCCATAGACACTACAGAGGGATATAAATCGGGCAGGCACTTCTGTTGGGGCCCTTCAATGCATCTCCTGCAGGCAAGGCATGCGTCTTGAGGATCAACTGCATGATGGCCAATGTCAATGCCAATGACATCAAGGCCCTGGCATGCTGCACTGCAAGAGCACCGCAATGCATCTGAGTGCTTGCAGAAGGCGCTTCTTCATGGCTGCCGATTCCAAAGGCTGTGGAGCCGCAGTAACTTCGACCAATATATCCATACAGGGATATCGGCGGCCTGATCTCGGCTCTCGGTAGGTTGTTGCTGTCCCTTCGATGTTCTGGAGGATGAGCTCGCCCTCCCTTCAGGGCAGATTTGAGGGGTGTTCCTGCAGACCCTCATTACTCTTGATGCCCTGCCTTGACAGACTCTGACGCTGATGCACCAGAGTCTTCACTCGGTGTTCAGATTGATCATTTTTTGACGTCGACGAAGATAAATCCTTCCTCATCTTCAGGTAGAGATCAATAGATGGCCAATACTCTGGGGCACTATGGGTACAGGGCTCTAAGTGGGCTCAAGAACCCCTCAATGTCAATGTACCAACCAGCATCCGATGGAGCCTTAGAAGCCATAGAGACTGATTCTGTTGATGCCGATGGCAATAGATCAGACTTGTGAGTGCCAAAAAGTGATTCGTGCTGCTTCTCTTGACCTTTGAATTCTCTTCTTGTCATCTGTGAACACAAATTACAAGAAGAGGGCTGATGACAGGATCCCAGGCACCAGCTGTGCGTATTCCTGGTGAATATGGCCCTAGCGCACTGGGTACACCTCTTGAACTCACTGGCAGGTTTCTGGGACATGTCATCCAGGAAAATAGTTCCAGCAAAATCAAATGGCTCAATTCTGAAAGTAGACCAAACTGGAGCACCGATGCCTAAGAGGGCAGAGGTGACACGGAAAAAGAAATAAAATCTAATTTCCCAATTGAGAAGGAAGGAGTTTTTGGCTCTTCGCCCTAGGACTTTGGCCCTGGGCGCTTCCTTCCAACTTAAATTTCCTGTGAAATGTTATGTTAATTTTAAGCAAAAAATGTTTTTGTTTTTTGAGCCCAAGCAGTTGTTAGCCTTCTTGGAGTCTAGGGAAGTGAGTGATGTCGACGATGTTATAACTTTTCATACAGCTGACGTGTGAGTCTCCCATTCGCCTGTTATAATATTCGTGTGATTAATTGATATGTTACTGTATCATTATATCTGTTTGATTATTTCTTAGTACTCCCCTATTTCCTAATTTTTGTGGACTGATGGAGGGAAAATGAGTGTGGGATGGCTGTAATTATTACCTAATGTTGGATGTATATTTTGTTTTTCCATTTTTCCATTTTCATTCATGGATATTGTATGGATGTTAAATTGTATTAAACTTTATAAATATTAAAATAAAAAAATAAAAAAAGAAATAAAATCTAATGTTTGAAGGAGAAAATCCCTAAAAGGGAAGAGAGAACTGTGACGGCAGGCATAAGACAAAAACTTGAAGTGCAAAAGCCCCATAAGGGAGAAAGAAAATTTTACAAAGCGGAGGTCAACTGAGTCACATTTATGGGGCTCTGCAGAAAATGAAAGTCTGGTTTAAGATGGCATTGTGATGACAGACATGGTAGAGCCTCCCAAACCTTCCAATGGAAGCCAGAAAGCATTCCTGCACCCATACATGAGAGCTCATTCCTGCCTGTTCACAGAGAACTGGGGATGCCATGTACAGGGGTCCCAAACTCAGATCTCTCAGGTCCAAGGTGGACTCCGACACCTAAGAACTCCAGGTCCAGGACCATGCTGGCACAACATCATAAACTAACACTAGTTCAAGAATGTTGGTTAATTTTATTCCATACCTGAGCCAGGAATAAAACTTCCTAAGTGAAAAAAATTGCTAAGCACTGGAGTAGCTGAGTCTGGGACTCCTGCATCCAGAAACGCCAGGATCTGGATACACATACAACTGGGACCACATACCCAGGCTCTTCACCCTATAAAATCTGCATCCGGGACCTGCTTCAAGGCCATCCTCTGCTTTGAGAACGCCCCCCCACCCACTCCCTCATTAATTTATCCAAACACCTATTTACATTCTAACCTACTTGCATGCCCCCCCATCCTTATCTTTCCTGGATTCTCATATTTTCAGTATTGGCTATTTAAAAATGTCAGAGGTTCAGTTGAGGTCACCGAATTCAGCTGAAGCCCGGCCATTTTTAAAATGTTACCAATTCAGCTGAAGGTGACCCCTGCCATTTTAAAAACAGATGGCATTGAATATAAGAGAAGACAGGAAAGGTTAAGTATAGTGAGGTCTATTGGTGGGAGGAGGGTGCTCTGGTTCTGGGTCAGAAGCCCTCTGATTCAGGGGTTCCCTGAGTTGGACTAGAGAGCCTTCAAATTTATTAATTCAATTGTTACAGTTAGCTAGACTTAACTTTCACGTCTAATCACTGAAGTCAAATACAGTATTAAGAACTTTATTGCTGTTTCTAACTCATCTTCCAATGTAAAAAATAACTGCACAAAGTGAATCTTTCTTCTCTTGTTTTAGCATCTAACATGCTTTTTTTGTAGTTTAATTTTTATTACGTTTTCACAGTCAATAATAAACAAACCTTAACCTCCCAAGAGTGAACATATGTACATTAGCCTGTGCATCAAAAATAGCTCAAACTAATACAAGTATGCGCTGCATAACATCTGTTCGGGCAATATCCAACTGGAGTAGCCGCCTAGTGGTTAGAGCACTGACTTAGGAACCAAGAGACCAGGGTTTGATTCCCACTAGTACTTCTTGTGGCCTTGGGCAAGTCACTTAACCCTCCATTGCTCAGAAAAATCCAAGTTATCAATGTCCCTGTTTAATATACATTTACCAAGTTTAAGTTACAATGTAAACCGCTTTGATTGAAATGATAAAGCGGTATAAAAAAGCAGTTAAATAAATATATATCAGTGGTCTGAATCCTGATCGGAGAACAGGACGTAGCGAAAGCAACAGCTTCCTGCACACAACATTAGCTGAAATACAGTATTGCATGTGTACAGTATCGCTATTTAGTCAATACAGGTATACTGCAAATGCAATGTGTGCCTTTGAGTCAGTCCTAACTCCTGGCGACCCAGAAGCTCCTGGGTTTTCTTGGCAGTGTCTCTGGAAGTAGATAGCCAGACCTTTCTTCCGAGGCAATGGAGGGTTAAGTGACTTGTCCAAGGCCACAAGGAGTGCTAGTGGGAATCGAACCCTGGTTGCTTGGTTATCAAGCCAGTGTTTTAACCACTAGGCTACTCCTCCACTCCACAGGTATACTACAGTATCCCATATAACTTTGCTAAGTACAGTATATAGTATAGTGTTTGCACAACATCCAAATCACATAACGTCCTATTTTATAGAACATATTGTGGACGTTAAGTGACGCATAGCTGTATATCCAACCTGAAACTCACCTCTCCCCCCAAATTATCTGGCAATGGAGGCATTGTTACATCACTTGACAATGCCTCCAGTACATGAACTTCCATATAGCCTCCATCTTCTCCCCCTCCCTTGCCATAAGGCAATTAATCTATTAAGGCTATGCATATAGCTTCCAGCTTTAAAGTTAAAGGCGCGAAGACATCAGCAGCCAGCCGCCAGCCACCCGATCAGCCGCAGCAGAAGGGAGTGGGCAAGTGAGCTCCTCGCCGCTCCTCACCGCTGGGACCTATTAGGCGCTGCTTCCAGTTTTAAAGTTAAAGGCGCAAAGACATCAGCAGCCAGCTACCCAATTGGCCGCAGCAGAAGGGAGTGGGCATATGAGCTCCTCCCTGCTCCACACTGCCAGGACCTATCAGGCGCCGCTTCCAGCTTTAAAGTTAAAGGCGCGAAGACATCAGCAGCCAGCCGCCCGATCGGCCGCAGCAGAAGGGAGCAGGCAGGTGAGCTCCTCCCCGCTGGGACCTATCAGGCGCCGCTTCCAGCTTTAAAGTTAAAGGCATGAAAGTGGGCCTGCACTTGAGGGCCTCGCTAGAGGGCCCTTTGGCGTGGCCCTTAAGCGCGGGCCTGAGGCGCTTCAGGACACTCTCATGGACGGACCATCCACATGTAAGTTCCCACACTATTCAATATAATTGGACCACATTAACACAATTATAACCACAATTTTTCAGACTAGTTCAAAAGTCAACCCTGTCATTGCTTACTCCTCCCTGCACTAACTTTATTGTTCCTGCTGACTGCATTGTATCATATTGTACCTCTAGTACTGCTTCATACATTGTATCACCTTGCATTCATGCTCCACTAGAAAACATTGTATCACCTAGTGTATAAATGGTGTGATCTCCAGTACACACTAATTATACACTCCTCATTCCTTAGGCTGAATACAATACACCGTCTGACAAAACTGCATTTGATCAGTACCTACCACTCACATCCACACTCTAACCTTATCACAAACATTGCTCTTATCACAACAACCATCACTACATACAATGGCCCATCTAAAACACATAGTCCTCCTCATTACTCTTCTACTACTAGTGTCAATATCTACTTCACTACAACATCAAGACCACTATCACCATATTCCCATCCTACCACACCGCCAAAGAGACTCTCTCTCGTTCCTCCACCATACCCCATTCTTTGCCTACCCAAAACACTCCCCACCAAAGCTAATATGCTTAACCCCCATTAGCACCATCCCCCATCCCCCTACAAACACTAAATGCACAATAAAAACTGCTCTCATCAATGCCAGGTCCATTAGACACAAAATCCCCGCTGTAATCGATCTCATCAACGATAACAACCCAAACATATTTTGCATAATTGAAACCTGGCTCTCCAGCTCTGACAACATCCTAATCAACCAATTAGCCCTCCCCAACTATGACTTGTTTCAATGCCTTAGACCGAACAAGTGCAGGGGCAGGGTCCTAATCCTGGCAAAAAAGACCTCAAATTCTCCATCTGTTCAAACACCACCACAGAAGGAATGGACATACTAATCAACAACAAATCCACCACGATCACCTGATCTACAGACCCCCCACCCTCAGTCCAGATAACCTTTCCTCCATCCTAGAAACTGCATGCACCTCTACCCCAAGTAAACATCACATTATACTTGGAGATTTCAACTTATGCTCTCTCCCTCCCTCACACTCCACTCACTTCTTGAATGTCCTCCAGGACTTAGGATTTCAACAACTTGTCCAAACCCCCACCCACAAGAGAGTCAACACTCTTGATCTCATCTTTCTCCCAAACACCATTCAACAAGACATTCACTTCTCCACCCCCAAAGCTCTCTCACTCCCCTGGACAGATCACTTCCTCTTAGAATTCGCCATCACCTCCACCATACCGCCCCCTGAAACCAAGGAAACCAACCATCTTATAAACAAATTTAAGCCATTTGATAAAGAAACCTTCTTAAGCCACACAATTCCAAACATAAACATTAACCTTTCCACAAGAGAACTAAACGACCTCATAAATAATTGGAACATGACCATTTCCAAGGCCACACAGACCATTATAACCCGCCACCCAAATAAACACAAAGAGTCTAATCCCTGGTATACCGCTGAACTAAGAAAGCCAAAACAGCAACTAAGAAAACTAGAAACAAAATGGAGAACCACAAGGACAAATGCTGACAACCTATTCTACATGTCCACTCTCAAAACATATAAAGAACCTATCAACAATAGAAAGAAAGAATAACACACCAAGCTCCTTACAAAATCCCTCAACAGACCGAGAGAGCTGTTCTCGATTGTCAAATCCTTAACTAAATCTCCCAATCACAACACTGAACTTCCCCCTATAGAACCTCAAATTTTTGCAAATTTCCTTATGGAAAAACTCAACCCCCTACTAGTAACAACCACACCAATACTCACTCCAACACCTCCTCAGCCATTCCCAGCTTGACCAAACCTCACAACCAAAACACCTGGTCATCATTTTACCGTATAAACCTCAAACAACTAAAAAATACTACTATCTCGAACATCAATACAACCACATCCCCATCAGACCCCTGCCCTGTTAGCTGGCTCAAGGCAACAAAAGACGAGTTTTCACCTATTATCCTCAACACAGTCAATCACTTCAAACAGGACAAATGCCTTCTGCCCTAAAACAAGCAACCATACGCCCCATTCTAAAATCCAATATGTTGGATAAGACTATCCCAAATTCATACCAGCCTATCGCCAGCCTACCATTTCTGGCAAAAACTATCGAAAAAACTGTACAAATCCAATTACAAGACTTCCTAGATCTAAATGCGCCACTTGATGACTAACAGAATGACTTTAGACCTTTTCATAGTGTAGAAACATTACTACTTACCTTTATGGACAAACTCCACCGTGGACTAAACCACACTAAACAAGCATGCCTCCTCATCTTTCTCGACATAGCTGCTGCCTTCGACAGCATCAGCCACAACATATTGATCACAAGACTACAACAACTCGGCCTTCAAGGCAAGGTCCTAGAATGGTTCAAATCATACCTTACCGACTGCACCTTACAGATCTAAATAGGCACAGCATCCTCCTCAACTTTCAAACAGTGCCAAGGTGTCCCCCAAGGCTCCTCCCTATCCTCACTTCTATTCAACCTGTACATGCAACCAATAGCCACATTTTCAAAAAACATAATGTACACTATCACCTCTATGTGGATATCATCATGCTGTATCATCCAGAAGACATCTCCAACCCCATCTGCCCTCAAATCCAAGACTGCCTCACCGACATATCCACCTGGCTTAACACACACAACTTAAAAATTAACATGAAGAAAACAAACGCGCTATCCGGAATCAAAACTTCAACCTCCCCCCAAAACTCCACCTATGCAACTCAGAGCTCGAAGTTAAAAAAAGAAATCAAATATTTAGGAATATCCTAGATCAATCCCCTTCCATGGTCCCCCACATTAAAGCTACCACAAAGATCATATACTTCAAACTAAAAATGCTACAGCACCTCTGACCTTTATTAGATAGCCAAGACTTCATATCAGTCCTTCAAGCATTGATAACACCCCATCTTGACTACTGCAACAGTATTCTGTATGGCCTACCCAAAAACACCATCCATCAACTCCAGTTAGCTCAAAACCTAGCCGAATGCATTATACTCAAAGCTCACTACTTGGACCACATCACGCTGCTCCTCTGATCCCTCCACTGGCTGCCCATTGCTACGAGGGCCAAATTTAAATACTTCATAATTACATCACATTGTATAATAAAATTGCACCATCCTTCCTCAACTCCCTCCTTAGCCCACCCAACAACTCAAGAACCAGGAGGGTCTGCTTCCAGAATACCCCAGCAATTCCTACCCATATCCACAATGCCAACAAAACTAGCAGCAAGACAGCCTTCACTTACGTTGCCCCTTCTATTTGGAATTCATTACCAGACAACCTAAGAGCCATCAAAGACCTCCAAACTTTCCAGAAAGAGCTCAAAACCCACCTATTTGTTGAGTACTATGGACCCTCTACCAATAACAACCAGCCCCAAACACCCCACCACCCTTGACAGCCACTGCCCCTCCCATCCCCTTCTTTTTGTGCACCAACACATAAGCTATATACTTTCTGCTTATTGTACATAGTTATGCAAACTGTTAATCTGTACAACCACGTTTAATCCTGTAAATAAGTTTTCCAATGTTGTAATGTAAAGTTCCAGTTATGTTCTCTGTAAACTGCCACTGATCTTCGGAAGTGGCGGTATATAAGTTCAAATAAATAAATAAATAAAAATATTGCTTAGTCCATCACAAAAAGCTTTAGTTTCTGGTAATCTAGGTTGTTTTCAATGAGATGCTATTTCCTCTTGATGGGCACCATAGCATAGGTATCGAAAAGGGGTGGGCTACACGGGCCCTGGTCCCACCAAAAAGCACGGCTGATAGGCAGCAGACTGGCTGCCCGCGGGGATCTCATCCCCGCAGGCAGAAGAGAAGCTGCGATATGGTGTTCTTGTTCAATGCAAATCCATGGTTTCTCCAGATTACAGCGTCA
This sequence comes from Ichthyophis bannanicus, assembly GCA_033557465.1. NCBI lineage: Eukaryota > Metazoa > Chordata > Amphibia > Gymnophiona > Ichthyophiidae > Ichthyophis > Ichthyophis bannanicus. Next base: position 729,954,974 of record CM066031.1, read on the forward strand.
GTCTCGCATAGCTCTAAAGCTGTGCTGCAGGAAAATCATACTGAAAAAATCAGGTCCTGCCAGTCTCCCTTGCATTTTAGGCTACCTGTCGTACTGGCCTTTTCAGATATATTGAAAAACTTTACTCTATAGCTTCCTAAGAATACTTTCAGGGATTGCTATGGAGACGACGTGAAACATATATAATAGCCTTGGATGGGCAACCATTTTAACACCAGCAATATGGCCCATCCTAGGCAAATTAATTTTACCGCTTGCTCAAACTTGCTAACAAAGGCTTATATTTTGCCTGCTATAATTTGGTATGGTCCAGCATATGTCAAACTCCACAGTATTTCACTAGAATAGTAGCACTTGAAGTCAAACTTCCACTGAAGCCTATCCTGCAAATCCAGAAGTAACCTAAGGGGCAAGATTTCAGATTCTGCAGCTTAATTTTAAAACCCAATCTATCATACTTCATCTCTCAGACCAGGAATGTGCAGTCTACTCACGTAAAGCATAATGCCATCTGCAAAGAGCATGATCTGATATTCTACTCCCCCCTCCAACCTTAATCCCACAGATGTTCTTGTTCATCTGAACTCTTGCTGCCAGTGGTTTAGGAAAAAAGAATTCTGAGGATATTGGGCTTCATTCCCAGGTCCCTCTGTCCAAAACAAAAAAAACAAAACATTAAAATAAGCCCTACTGACTTTCACACAGGCTCTCGGGTTGTGGTATACTGCTCTAATACATCCTACAAAGGAGGAACCAAATTTCATCTTTTCCAGCATTCTGAACATGAAGGACCATGCCACCTGGTTAAAGACCATTTCCTTGTCAATCAAAAGGAGGAGGGAGGGAATTTCTCTGGCCCTTGCTATCTACATCAAATTCAGAACCTTCCAAATATTATCTGATCATAAAACCAGCCTGATCAGGGTGAATCAGCTATGTAACTACCTTATTCATCCAGCTGGCCAGTATTTTAGCTAAGAGCTATGAGATAAATCTACAAGCACATTCATTGTGGTAATCTTGAAAACCACATGGGCTAGCTATGTCTCCAGAAGAAGGATGGAGAAGCACTGCCCTTAATACTTCCAAAAATGATTCACCTAACCAGCAGGAGCCCCGCACTTTCTAATGGAGCTGAGATATGTTTGCAGTAAGTTAGAACAAGATGGGTAGGAAATTAGTGGTCGGGGTTAGAGGCGTACAGTGGAAAAGGTGACAAAATTAAACATATACACTGAAAATAAACTTACTGAAAGCATGTTGCTAAGAGCCATTAGTCGAGATATTGCAGCATTAAATAAGTAGTCCTCTGTGAAGCGAGTAGTCACCTGGAAAGGGAGGGGGGAAACAGTAAATTCTTTTATTTAGGAAAAGACCTCTACACATTATAAATACATTTATGTTATGTTTTCATCCCTATGCAGTAGTGAATATCAGGTTGAAAAGAGTCATATTTAAATAACCTCCTCATTTTAACCTTCACATTTAAATACCTGTACCATCTGCTTTTCTCACAATGCTCAGAATCCTGTAGCAAACTTGAGAGGCAGAAATATTCTCATGTTAATCAAAATAACAAATTAAATTAAAACCAGTTTATCCTGTCTAAAATTGTTTCAGCACAATTCACAAATAGCCAGGCACTTCTTTGCAAATATAGCATAGTTACTCACCTGTAACAGGTGTTCTCCGGGGACAGCAGGAATCAGTCCTCACATATGGGTGACGTCGGTGCCGACAAAGCCCGTGCAGAGCATTTCCCCAGCATTCAAAGAAAGCCTTTGGGAATGCTACCACGTATGTGTGGTCCTCCTTCCCGTCCAAGAGTGCCATTTTGCTCAGTCAGATAACACAGCTAAGATGGTAGTCAAATAAAAAACAGAAGGCTGCTCTGGCTAGAAAAAAAGCTGGGACCTGATGCAGGGGTGTTTGTTTGTGGACCCCGAAACGTGCCACGTCGTTCGTTCCTGAAGCGGCTTCGCTAGTCTTCACAGCCTGTTTCTGTGATAAACAAATTTTTGGCGTATGGTGGTCACCGCCGACATCTTCAGCTAAGTGGACTCTTTATGCACTTTAACAATGCAATTTTATTATAAATTTGATTAAATTTGATTAAAAAGGATTGGCTACAGTGGTTTGGGATATTCCCTTTTCCCTCACTGTGGTAGCTGCTCCGACAAAAAATAAGTTTATTAGCTTCACTATATGGTTACATTGTGAATCTCGACTTCTGGTTTGCTGATTTATTTATCGGGATTGGGTATAATATAGTTTTGGAGCAGAAGTAAGCCAGCTGCGTGTTGTTTGGAGAGGTGAAGAGGTTCATCTCGGGTCAGCCCCAAAGGCGGAAAAGCTTCTTTGCCACTGCAGGGTCAAAACGCCACTCGTGCGGGCACAGGACTCTGCTGAATCTGTCTGCCAGGTAGGGCAGCGGTGTCCCAAGGGAGAGCATTTTGAACTTCTCCCTCACCAGGAACTTGTTCAGGTCTCAAGCGGCCCTCTATGGGCTGGTGAGGGTCTCCCAGGGGGAATTAGGCCCCGCCCTGGGAGTCAAAAGCTCCCACTAGGTTGAGCCGGAGCTGGTATCTGTGGTTTAGGGGCCTTTGGCTTCCTGGGTCCATGTCCCTGGCCTTTGGGCTAGGGTCCTGGTGCTGCTGGCTTGGGAAGGCTTGGTAGTGGTGACTCTGATGGAAAGGGCCTTTCTTCCTCGAGAAATTTGGCCTTTCCCTCTGAGGTTTTCTTACGGGGAAGGGTACAGGTCTTCTTTGAGAGCCTCTGCCTGGTCACTACCTTGGCCTCCATCTCAGCCGCCTTGTTTGCCATAGGTTTCCCAAATAGATTCTCCCTGGTGCAGGGGACATCCAGTGGCTTCTCCTGGACCCATTGCTCGAGGTCTGAGGTCTGCAGCCAGGCCTGGCACCGAGCTCTGATGCCTATGGCTGCTGCCCAGGCTGCAGCCTTGAACCAATCATAGGTGGACCGGGATAGGAACGTGGAGCAGTCCTGGATGGTGGCCACCAAGGTCTGGAACAATTGCAGGGGTTCTGCGATGAGCCCTAAGAAGCCAGTGAGCTTCTGGATGAGGCTCTTAAAATACATTCCTATGTAGAGATTATAAGTTTGAATCTGGCAGCCTAGCATGGACCCTTGGAAACATTTAAGCCCCAGGGCATTGAGGGCTCTGGCCTCTCTACCCAGGGGTACAGAAGAAAAAAAGTCTTCTGGCTTTTGAGCTTTTGCATTTAGGACTCCACCACCATGGAAATGTGGGGAGTTGGGCATTCTGGAAGCTTGGACTCCTCTTGGCACGGTAGATGGCGTCAAGGAGTCAGCTTGCTACCGGCACTGAGGCCAGGGTCTCCCACATCCTTAGGAGCAGCCGCTCGAGGATGAGCTGCACCGGCACCAAGAGAGCCTCCTTTGGCGGAGACTCATACTGGAGGATCTCCAGCTCTTCGGTGCACGGGTCATCCTTGAACTTGGTGAGGACCGTGAGTGCTCGGGCCATGTCTCGGATGAAGTTGTGGAAAGCCACGTCCTCGGGTGGGGCATGGCATCAGAGTTCTGGGGGAGACCGCTCCGAGGGGATGTCTGAGTGCCGAGAGGTCTCAGGAGAGGCCTCGAAGTCAGTCTTCCAGTCTGACTCCGAGGGTGTCGAGGAGTCCGAGGCTTGGAGCTCTCACGCCTCGAGGCTTGTGTCGGGGAATCGAGATCCCCTGACTGGTCTCAGATCAGACCCCCGGAAACTAGCCGGGGAGGACCGGACAACCGAGGATTGGGACCAGGACCTTGATCAGTGCCGAGAGCTAGCCCGAGGTCGATAGCACTTGGGGCCTGGCTCAACGTCCGGGGATGCAACCGCAGTTGAGGGTCCAGTTGTTGGGGCAGATGATGCGGACGAACCTGACATCATTGCCTGCTGCACGGTCAGAATGGCAGAGATACTCTGTTACAGGACCACCATTCTGGCCTTGATGCAAGAAGGCTCCGCAGATTTCGGTGTGGGCATTGAGGGTTTCGGTCCCAGTGTCGGCGCTCTGACAAGCACATCCTCAATGAGGACTGAGGTCTTGAGGAGCCGGCCGAGGACTCCTTCCTAGAGACCTTAGAGGGGTGTTGCTCAGAGTTGCCAGAGTCCTGCCAGGGGACCTTACCGGATTTATCCCGGTGGAACCTTGAATAGCTTCGAGGATTTTTTCTTTTTCTTGCCAGGGTCCGATGTGTTTCCGGAGGAGCTCCGCCACCTGGGAAGCCGGAGCAGAACCAGACCTGGGAACATCTTCTCCTGCAACTCTGACCTTTTCTTGTTGTTCCAAGGGGTCATGGCTTGACACAGGTCACAGGAGGTACTGTCATGGTCCGGGCCAAGGCAGTGCAAGCAGCAGTCGTTGGTGCCTGTGACAGACATAAATTTGACTGCAACGATCACACCTTTTTAAAGCCACCAGGAGACATAGTGGACCACACCTGGATGGGGTCGATGACCATGGGTGAAAAAGGGTGCGAATGCTGGTTGAGGTAAGCCTCGATGAAAAAAAGAGAAAAGAGCCGCGAACAGCGCTGGGGACGGCACTGGCTCGAGGAGGGAAGAGAAACCCGTAGGCAAGCTTGAGAAAAAAAGGATAATTTTTAAGGAATTTTTCCAGGGAAACAGGACATGCGTCTGTTGGGCTCTATGGAAAAAAGGAAACTGAGCAAGATGGCACCTTTGGGTGGGAAGGGGACCACGCATGCATGGTAGCATTCCCAAAAGCTTTCTTTGAAAGCTGGGGAAATGCTCCACGCGGGCTCCGTTGGCGCTGATGTCACTCATACGCGAGGACCGGACTTCCTGCTTGTTCCTCGAGAATTACATTTGAACTTATAAACCTTAACAGTGTTTCTGTTCTGGAAGTGCACTGAAATACAGTTAAGAATAGACTCTTAGCAACTGGATCTGTCTTACAGGTGGCAAGCACTATAATAACTACAAATCCTAGCAAAAATGTAAGTGCTGGGTCTGTCTGCAGCCTGGCAATACACAGGAGACCTGGAAGGCTCATTAGTAATGGTAGCTATTTAGAACACCTGTGTTGATAGAACTGAATTAGCATGAGGGTTTGTCTGGCAAAATGAAAGTACAGAAAAAACTAAATCCTAGCAGGAATGCAGGCACCATATAGCCAAATCTGTAAGAAAGTCAATTTGTGGGATGGACATTTTAAATTGTATTTCATAAAATATTTGGGCAATAATCACACTAGTATTGCTGGCTATTTAAATTACTATAGAACCTTGTATTTAAGACATGGTAAAGCTGTGTGCTGGAAGGAACTAAGCGGGACACATATTCATTTACTCAGGATGGAGGAATACTCGGGATGACAACAAAAATGAAAATTCTTGGTCACAATCTAGCTGCACTTAGGATGTATCCTTAGCAGCGTGAACGGAATAACTGGGTTGAATGGCTGGACCGATTGGCCTTTTTTTGGTTATCTTATGTAATTACTTATGGATTCAAATGAAATAGGTGATCTATCAAAACAAAATGTGAAAAATAGAGATTGTTGGCTGGGAAAATAATGCAGCATTGTTTCTCACCTGTAACTGATGATCTCCAGGAACAACAGAAATCAGTCTTCACATATGGGTGACGTTGGCATGTGGGAACGCTCCCCAGTGTCCAATTGGAAAGTCTTTGGCAGCACTCCACTGCGCCTGAGCATCTGCCTTCCCGCTTTCTCAACTCCTCTCCTCAGTTTAGTTTGTAGCCGAGCGATAGAGAAAAAATAAAAAATACCCTATAACTCCTAGGGGAGGAGGGTGTTGTGAAAACTAATTCCTGCTGTTCCCGGAGATCACCTATTACAGGTGAGTAACAATGCTATCTCCAGGAACAAGCAGGAATGCAGTCTTCACATTTGGGACTCACTAGCACCCAAGCACCAGACTAAACAGACAACCATGAGGCTAGAGGATGGAACCAGAGGGAATAGATACAGAGTGGCCCCTTTTGACTCAATTACAGCTTACAAGAGCATGGCTAGAGGATTCTGGTGTCAAAAGAGTCCAGGATGGAGGGTAGGAGTTGAGATTAGGTCCCAAAAAGATGCTGGCCAATGACAGCATCCTGACAGCAGTCCCTGTCTAGGCAGTAGTAAGCAGCAAAGGTGTGAATGGAGGACCAGGTAGCTGCTCGACAGATCTCTTCCACAGAGACAGAATGAAGGTTGGCAACAGAGGTTATCATTAATGTTACTCTGTACTATATCTTTAAAGCATATATTGTATCGTACTTGAACTCATGGCTAGAGAGGTCTCAGAAACTATAGGCTGCCATTATTTAAGGTTTTATCAATGGACTGATGCCTAAATGTACATCAACGACCTCATTCTTGAACATATAGCCAATGGTTATTTTTTATGAAAATTTTTTTTATCAACTTCAATACGTTATCTTCTTTAGCAAGCTTTTATATGAATAGAATGAACCAGTGAACCAGTGCTTATCTGTGTAGTAGAATCCCGACGCTTATTCAAGCGCTGTATCACGCGTTTCACCACTTCGGTTTCATCAGGGGAGTGTTATAAATCGGCACTGTGAGAAAAGAAAGTTCTTTTAAGATACATGCTTCATTATATTTCAAATTTTAAAATGAGATCCGGAACCCTCCTACCTCTGGTATCACTGCAATGGTTCTCATAAGCGCTGTCTGGTGCTTGCTGCTGAACTAGCTAAAACGGTATAAAACTATGGAGGAGGTATATCGACGACGTCTTTGTTATCTGGCAAGGAACATCTTCTGATTTGTTACAGTTTTTTGAATGGCTTAATGTACGAGAAAGTAACATAAAATTTACTCTCAATTATCAACCAAATAACATCACTTTTTTAGATGTAGCGATACGAAAAACTCCACACGGATGGCAGACTTCTACATACCGAAAACTGACAGATCGAAACACTCTGTTGCATTATGAGAGCGCTCACCCCATTCAATTGAAGAACAGTCTACCTATATCGCAATTCATTCGCTACCGGCGGAACTGCTCTGACATACAAGAGTTTAAATATCAGGCAGATAAATTAAAAAAACATTTCATACAACGTGGATATCCAACAGGGATCGTCCGGCAGGCCTATAAACGGGCACGATTTTTGAATAGAGATTATTTGTTACATCCACCTACTACTAAGACAAGTATTCCTCAGAAGCAAGTTAATCTAGTGACTCCATTTTCACCATATAGTGCATGTTTACAACGTAGCATTAAGCGACATGAAAACATCTTGCGGTGTTTACCGGAATTAGAGGGACACACAATTCGGTGTGTTTGGCAGAGGCAAAAGAACCTTAAAGAACTGCTAAGTCCGGCAGTTCTGCGACTCTCTTCTGCCCCGTCACCTCCGGATAGGGGAGGCCATCGGCGCTGCGGGAACTGCAACATATGTCAAGTCACTATAGAATTAACAGAATTCAACTATCATGGTATTGATTATCAATTACGTACAAACACCAATTGCCAGTCCACGCATGTTATTTATGGGATCCGGTGTCCCTGCGATTTAATATATGTGGGGAAAACTATACGAACCCTTCAGACACGGATCAATGAACACAAAAGTAAACTCAAATGCCGCAGAACAGAAGCTCCGATAGTCGACCACTGTCTGCAGTTTCAACATGACTTTACTACTTTACGGTGCTTTGCTATTGAACAAGTCTCAATTCCATCCAGAGGCAGAACGTTGGATCACACTCTGATTTATAGGGAGCAACGGTGGATATATATATTGGATTCCATTATACCACAGGGATTGAACTCCCGTATAGAGTGGGAAGTTTGTCTATAAGATATACATTGAAGTTCTTTTCTTCCGCTCACCTGATTGTTAATCAGCATTTCAGGTGTGACAGTTCCCGCCATAGTGTTTATATACCTCGCATGCGCGGCGTTTTAGCTAGTTCAGCAGCAAGCACCAGACAGCGCTTATGAGAACCATTGCAGTGATACCAGAGGTAGGAGGGTTCCGGATCTCATTTTAAAATTTGAAATATAATGAAGCATGTATCTTAAAAGAACTTTCTTTTCTCACAGTGCCGATTTATAACACTCCCCTGATGAAACCGAAGTGGTGAAACGCGTGATACAGCGCTTGAATAAGCGTCGGGATTCTACTACACAGATAAGCACTGATTCACTGGTTCATTCTATTCATATAAAAGCTTGCTAAAGAAGATAACGTATTGAAGTTGATAAAAAATTTTTTCATAAAAAATAACCATTGGCTATATGTTCAAGAATGAGGTCGTTGATGTACATTTAGGCATCAGTCCATTGATAAAACCTTAAATAATGGCAGCCTATAGTTTCTGAGACCTCTCTAGCCATGAGTTCAAGTACGATACAATATATGCTTTAAAGATATAGTACAGAGTAACATTAATGATAGCATTTCCACTCTGACAAAAGTGACCATTCTTATATTTGTTGGCAACAGAGGTTGCCAAGGCCCGCACATTGTGTGCAGTGAAATGACCATCAAGGGAAAGGTCTGCATGAGCACTGACAAAAGAAATGCAGTCTGCAATCCAGTTGGATAGGGTGCATTTCGACACTGGATGTCCAAGGTAACTTGGATTAAAGGAGACAAATAATTGAGAGGATTTCCTGAAATTCTTGGTTCTGTCCAAGTAGAAAGTCAGAGCATGTTTGCAATCTAGAGTGTGTAGTGATGCTTGAGTTCTGGAGGCATGAGGTCTGGGAAAGAAGATCTGGGGCATCGCAGACTAATATGAAAAACAGACCACCTTCGGGAGGGTGGATGGGTCTGGAGAAACACTGTCATGGTGGAAGTGAATGTACGGAGGATTCGACACTAAGGCCCGCAGCTCACTTATATAGAGAACAGAGGTGAGGGCAATGAGGAAGATGACATTTTAGGAGAGGAATTTCAAAGAAGTGGTAACTAAAGGCTCAAAGGGAGGCTTTAGAAGCTGCACTAGGACGATATTAAGGAGGTCTGATTGGTGGATTGGACAGCAGAAGACCCCACATGAAGCATTACACCAAGGGGTGAAAGGAAATAGGCTGCCTGTCTACTAGCCTATGGTAGGCTGCAATGGTACTAAGATGCACCGAGTTAGTCTTAAGCCCTGTGGTGGATAAATGGAGGAAATACTGTAAAAGGAATTCCATTGGGCAGGCAGAAGGGTCAATGTATTTCAGGATACACCAGTTGGTGAACGGTTGCCATTTGAAGGCATAAGAACATCTGGTAGATGGATTGCATGATACAAATAAAATGTCCTTGACCTGTTGAGGAAGGTTGAGGTTGTCAAACATTATGCTCTCAGCAGCCATGCTGTGAGATGGAGGGCCCGTGGATTGGGATGGAGGAGCGTTCCACATTCCTGAGAGAGGAGGTTGGTCATATGCCCCAAGCTGAGGCATGGAATCTGTGCTAGCAGAGGAAACCATGGTTGGCGGAGCCAGTAAGGGCTATTAGAATCATAGAGCCCCTGTCGGCCTGCAGCTTGAACAGGGTTTTGGGTATTAGGGGGGTGGGTGGGAACGCATAAAGCAGGTCCCTGCCCCAGTAGAGAAGGAAGGCATCCATCACCTGACTGCAAAGGAAGGGAAGACTTGAGCAGAACAGTGTCACTGGTGCATTCTCCAGTGTGGAGAACAGATCTACTCTGGGGGTCCCCATAGGTGGAAGATCCAGGAGGCCATCTCCTGATTTAGAGTCCACTTGTGTGGACATAGGATGTGGCTGAGCCTGTCCGCCAGGAGGTTGTGTTCACTGGAGATATACACCGCCTTGAGATGGATGCGGTGTGCAATGCAGAAGAACCAGAGACAAAGGGCTTCTTGACAGAGGGGATAAGAGCCCGTTCCCCCTGCTTGTTCATAAAAAAACGTAGCCACCTTGTTGTCCATCTGGACTAAAACCAGTTTGCCTGAAAGTTGGGTTGAAAAACCCAAAGGGCATTCATAAGAGCCCGAAGCTCGAGAAGACTGATCTGCATCTGAGATTCTTGTTGTGTCCACTGCCCTTGTGTAGTGAGACTGTTCAGATTTGCTCCCCACCTGAGATTGTAAGCATCAGTCGTTAGGGTGCATGGAGTTGGAGGCATCCGAAAAGGTGACCCTCCGACTAGGTTTTGAGGGGTGCACCACCACTGAAGGGAATTGACCAGAGGAGGTGTAATGAAAATCTTGTTGTAGAGACACTCTGTTGCTTGGGTCCATTGAGACGATAGCATCCATTGAGCCTGTCACATGTGTAGCTGGACATATGGGATGACACAGACCGTAGAGGCCATGTGATCCAGAAGGAACGGCATCTCTCAAGCGGTGACCATTTGTATGGCTTCTTATAGCGTGGTCCAACTCGATGTGACAGACAGAGCGATCCTGTGGGAGAAAAGCTCAGGCCTGAGAAGTGTCTAGAAGCGCCCCAATGAATTCGAACTGCTGAGATGGCAACAGATGGGATTTGGGGAATTTAGAACAAATCCCAGACTTTGGAGCACCATGATGGTACGATGAAGAGCTAGTTTTATCTCTTCTGTGGATTCTCCCCTTATTAACCCAATCATCAAGTAGGGGAAGACAAAGATCCCCAAAGTAAGAAGGTAGCCTGGGACCACCGCCATTCACTTTGTGAATACTCAGGGTGCGGATGCTAGCCTGAAGGGAAGCACCTAATACTGGTAGAGGGTTTGCTGAACCCAGAACCTCAGATAATGTCTGTGCAGAGGGTGGATCAGAAAATGAGTGCATGCCTCCTTGAGGTCTAGAGAACATAGCCAATTGTTCTTCTGAAGGTAAGGCAGAAGAGTTCCTAGAGGAATCATCTTGAATTTTTCTCAAACGAGGAACTTGTTGAGATCCTGAAGATCTAGAATGGGCCTGAACCCTCCTGTCTTCTTGAGAAATGAAGAAGTAAGAAGAGTAGAAGCCCTTGCCCTCTTGGGCAGGAGGAACTATTTCGACAGCACCCTGAGTTAACAGGGCAGCCAGTTCCATTGAAAGGAGGTTGGCCTGTAAGGGGTTGGCCGGATAATCCTTCATGAAGGTGGCAGGAGGAAAGCTTTGGAAATGCAGCAGATAACCCCTTTGGATGATGTTGAGAGTCCATTGTTCTGATGTGATGAGATGCCACTGTGGGCGTAAGAACAAAGTCTGCCTGCTACATGAAGGGCTGGGAACCCTGCAGAGGTTGTGGGGAAATTTGGCTGAATTGTTCTGCTTGATTTGCATGATTGGCATGAATGCCTTACGGTACCCTAGCCTATTCCTGACCAGCTTTAGTGTTATACCTGGATGAAGGCACATGGTAAAAAGACATGTGGGCTAAGAAAGGCAAGAACTGAGTGCACTAAAACAGCATAGTAAAAGCGGGATGAAACTATACCCTGTGCAGGAATGTGCAGAGAATGGAGTCTTGCAAAACAGAACGGTTTGTGCAAGCGGGCATGAACAAGCTGAACAACATGTACTCAAAAGCCCTGAAGAATTACCAACAGTGCTGTAGGCTACAGATAAGCAATGTTTCAAAGGAAATGGCAGGGTGTGGTAAGCTAACAAAGCAGTAAGACCCCCCCCCAAAAAAAAACCCTCCAAAAACTAAGAACCTGCTAATCTGGGTGGGCACGGGAAATGAGTAAGACAAGTAAAAAGAATTGGTAGACATTGAGAGCGCGAGGGGTATAAAAGTGTGCAGCAACTTGGTTCGGGGGCAGTCTCCCCTTTCTCACTAACAAGGGAGGTTGGGGACGCTGTCCGACACTTGAACGAGGGAGACACAGTGTACAAATGAATCTTGTATTCCATTAACTGAATAAAGGGAAAGCTTGCTTCATTTCTGAATGTGTCTGAAGTTCATTTTCCTAATAGTATGGGGTTAGATACGCAGCCGGACTGGGACCTTGAACCCCACAAGGTAGAAGGGCTATGCTCTCTAGAAAGGAGTCAAAAACCAGGTACTGACTGTGGTGGAGCAGTTGGTTGTGGCTTAGGTGCTCTAGGCTGATGAGGGCCCTGTTGCCTCTGTTGTTGCTGGGATTGGTAAGCAGCCTGAAGTGAAAAAGAAGGGTAATATCTCATCATTGTACAAAAGGCAGACTTCTTGGAATTCACCTTCTTTCTGGAGGGGTCAGAAGTCTTTAGGGAGAGCCTTTTGAGGAAGAGATCATCCGCCTCAAGCTCTCCAGCCCTTACCAAAGAGGTTTTCTCCAGAGTAGGAAATATTGGTTAATTTATCCTGAACTCACTGCTCAAGGTCCGATGCCTGGAGCCAGGCCAACCTGCCAGCACCAATGCAGGTCGCTGAGGTTCTGCTGGAAGATTCAAAGGCATCGAAAGATGTCCTTGTAAGGAACTTGGATATATTTTGATTTTGCTTGACTAAGGCCAAGAATACATCTCGTTTGTCATCAGAAAGGAGAGGAACAAGATTCTCCAAATTTCTGGAGATATCCTTGAGATACATGCCCATGTAGAGCATGTATGAAGTGATCCTAGACATGAGCATGCATGCCTGAAAACAGCAATGCCCAAAGGCATCGAGAGCTCTAGCATCTTTGCCTGGAGGCAAGGAGGAATGAGTCTTCGAACTTTTGATGCGTCACATGGCCAGAAGGTGGCGGAACTTGGTACATGGTATCGAGCCGTTTGCTGATAAGCAGAACCGTTAACGGGGCCTCCCACATATGCAGCATTAAATCCTGTAGGATTCGATGCACCGGTAACGTGGCCGCCTTCTTGGGTGTCGAGGGGTACTGGAGGATTTTCAATTTCTCTGCCCTCGATTCCATCTCCGATATCAGTTATCTGGAGACCTGACACCATATCCCTAATGATGCCCTCTGGTAGGGACTGACGCTGCTCATGAGTAGGAGAAGGGTTGGAAGGGATATCCCAAGTGGCCCTGGAATCCTCCAATGTGTCCTCAGAATCAGACGAGGAAGACTCTGATTCCGAAAGAAAGTCAAAGTATCGACAATCCCGTGTCAATGTCAAGGCTCAATGTTGATGCTTATGCAGAGCTACATTGGTACCGGGAACTGAACTGTCGATGCTGGTCAGTTCTAATGCTGGCATCGGAGGGAGAGGATCTCCAGAAATAGGCTCGAGGGCTGGCATGAGACTGGAAGGTACCGGTCTCGAGGTGAGGACTGGTGCTTGTGTTGCTGGAGCAGTCGATACCACTGGCACCGAGGCTGCCAGGAGCGCTGCCAAATTCCTCTCGATAGCAAGGATACACTGATCGAGGGAGAAGACTGGTGCTTGGATAGAATCACATACAGGGCTTTGAGCCACTGTCCCCGAGTATGGTACCAGTAGCTCTCTGGAGGTCAAAGCCTCAAGAGCATCCTGGAACTCATGTGGTGCTTTGGAGGGTTGGTCCTCCCGCCGGGGCTGTTTGGCAAGCCGGCCAGCATCGGAAGCATATTTTGCTGAATCTTGATTACGATGTAGGGACTTAACTCAATGATCAGTATTGGACTTTGATGCCAATGATTTAGGTTTAGACTTATGCTGGACTTTTGAAGAGACTTGAGAATAGGCAGAGGTCCTCGACGATGCAGAAGCAATGGAAATCTAGTCCGGGGCGAACAGAGAATCATACTTATTGGCCCTGTTCTTTAGGTCTCATTTCATCATTTGTTGGCACAAATGACATTCTTTTGGAAGATGGTCTGGGCCAAAACATTTTAAACACCAGTCATGTTTATCGGTGACTAAGACAGTACCAGAGCATTTGAAACATTTTACTGGAGTGTTTTTCCATTGTGGCAAGAAAAATAGGCCGATGCCTAAATTGGCAGTGAAACCACCAATTAGAAAAGTAACATAAAATACAAGAAAAGATTAGACAAAAAATAAGAAAATGACGGGATCGGTATCAGGGAAGGCGCCAGTGTCAACAGAAAGGCAGAGCACACTTAAAACACCAAAAAAGAACGTTTTACGGCAGTGACAGGAAGAAAACAATCTGCTGGTTACATGAAAAACAAAGAACAGGAGAGGAGTTAGGAAGGCAGATGTACAGGTGCAGTGGAGTGCAATCGAAGGCTTTCCAACTGGACACTGGGGAGTGTTCCTGTGTGGGCTCTGTTGGTACAGATGTCACCTATATGTGAAGGCTGCATTCCTACTTGTTCCTAGAGATCATGTTTGATCAGGCACACAAGGGGCTGGCATCATTCAGTGGTGCCAAGAAGGAACAACTCTACCAGAGCTCAGAACTTGTGTAAAGTTCCCATGCACCATGATTTCCTCAGTTCCCTCGGTCAGCGCTATAGCTCAAGAATGAATGCAACTCTTGGGGTGGTAAGAGGGATTGTGTGCCTTATTAATCCCATTGTCTATGGAAAACACCTGTTACAGGCAAGAAACGATGCTTTTTCCCCTTGACAAGCAGGATTGAGTCAGGTACATAAATGGGTAATTGCCAAACTCAAGGCGGTTCATTTAGCTATAGTTTGTCTATTATGACCAAGCTTTCCTAGACAAATATACATGCAAAAGATGCTAATATTAAAAAACTGAATGCACTGCGACTATGGACCAGTTCAACCAGTTGTGTGAAGTGAAAGCATGGACTGAGGACCAAGTTACTACTTTGCAGATGTTGTCCAACAAAGCAGACCAGGAGAGCCATGTTAGGATGTGCCAGTTCTGATTAGAAGAGGTTTGTTCATATTATAAATGGATGCCAGATGCTAACTAATTTGCCAACCTTTACTTTGTTACATGGATACCAACTCTTGGTGCTGGAGGAGACAAAGACCTATATAGAATTTCTGATATATTCCTTTTTTTTTTTTTACAGCCCTTTTGCAGAGAGAGCCCTTTTGCAGGGAGACTCTAGAGGGACTTCTCATGTGGAACCTTATGAAATTTAGGGCAAATTGTAGAGAACATTATTTTTTTATTGAAATGAAAAGGGGTGACCACCTTTGGTAAGAACTTGGGATAAGTACAAAGAACTAGTTTACTGTCATAAAATTGAGTATATGGTTTATATGTAACTAAGGCTTTAAGTTCACTTATTCTTCTTGCTGAGGTAACTGCTACTAAAAAGAGCACATTCCATGTAACATTCTTGAGTGAAGCAAATTTCATTGGCTCAAAGGGTGGTTTCATGAAAGATGTAAGGACACTGAGGTCCCAGGCAACAGGAGGTTTCTGTAATAGTGGTTTGACAAAAAGAAACCCTTTCATAATTGAGAAATGAAAGGATATTGAGAAAGTGGGACAGGTTGAGAGTAAACAGAGATATACTCTCAAGGAAGACATTTGCTGTCTCAGACAATAGAGATGGTACAGGTAGTGCAATATGACTTCAGAAGGACATCAAATGGGGTCATGGCCATTTGTGAAACACCAGGTGGAGAATCTTTTCCACTTAAATGTGTAGGTATGCTTGATAAATGGTTTCCTTGAAGCAACCAATATATTTTGTGTAGGTGTTGGGAGGCCTAGAGTGGTAAACTAAATTTTGCTCATTTACATACTAGTGCCTTGAAATGGGGCTGAATAAGGGAATACGTGTTCTGTAAGGGAAGAGATGGAAATATTTGAAGCCTAAACAGAGGAAGAACTGCACGTCTTTTATGAAGAGGGAATCATTTCTGATGAGGACAGCATAGCACTGTAGGATTCACTGTGCCAGACTTTTGCTGAAACTTGTGCAGGGTCATTTACTATGGGAGAGATGGGAGGACAACCATAGTGGAGAGGCCAAGACCTATTTATGGCCACTGCATCCTTTGCCAGCCAATCCAGAGATGGGCATACAGAGAGATTTTTGCATTCTCACTGCTGATGAAGATATAAGCTTAAAAGATATTCTGCAGGGCTTGCTGGTCTAGACCGCTTGTCAGTTTTCTGGTCCTGAATGCCTGGGAAGTAAGCATCTTCAATTTGTATCTGACTGAGACTTCAAAATTCCATAGGCAGAGGGACCCTGTTCCTCTGTCTGTTAACATAAAACACAGCAACTTGACTGGCCATATGAACTAGCACTGAGCAATTTTGAAGATGAAGGAACATCTGAAAGTGTAGAATACAGTTCAGAGCTCCAGATGATTGATATGGAGCAGACATTTGGACTGCAACCTGAGCTCCTGAGTAAGCTGAGATCCAAAGTGGGATCCCCACCTGGTGTTGGAAGCATCTGTTGTGAGGACAAATTGATACTCCAGTGATGCAAATAGGACACCTCTGGTCAGGTTGCATCCACCTGACCAGAGGTCTGCAGTAAATTTGATGGCTGAAAAATGGTAAAGAGAGGCAAGACTGTTGCAAGAATATGAGGCACTCTAGATGAACCTTATTCTCTAGAAACAAGCAGGAAGTGTGTGGGTGTGTGGTGGCGAAACTGTATTAGAGCCCATGGAAATAGATAAAAGACAAGCATTTACCTTCAAGCAAAGGGATAGCCCAGAGAGCACTGACTTTCAAAGTACAGCCAAAGTGGAAAAAAAACATACACGGGGCTGCTGAGCTCAGACCACGCCCAAGCTCCGAGGCAACCAAAAGAGGTAATGAGAAGCACCTGGGGGAGGAGTTCGAGGCTGTAGGGCAGCCCCACTCATTTAAGCCTCAGGGAACAGGAAGAAGAGAGACCACCAGGGAAACAGAGGACGTGGAGATCATGAGGGAACCAGAAGGAAAGGAATCTTTTAGGGAAGCTGAGAGAGAGAGGTGCTCCAAAGACAGCCTCAGAAGGGATTCACATTGCAGCCAAAACACAGGAAACTACAGCCCTGAAGGAAGCCTGTGTTGTAGAGGAATTACAGCTGGCCCTGGATACAGGAGCATTTGGCCTGAGGAAGCTGCAGAGCCTGTGGGGAGAGTTTCACTTCTGGAAAGGCCTGTGAAAAGAACTGTTGCTAGAAAGAAGGTGAGCCCATTAGAAGCCTTGAACAGTTTATTGAAAGATAAGGATCTCCATAGCCCATCAAAAACCCCTGAACCTAGAGAGAGGTCTCGCTGGGAAAAGGTTTTAAAATTGTTAGAAGAAATTAAGCCTATGTTCCCACAAGCTGATTCCAGTCAGGAGACAACAGATCCTGATTATGAGAGCATGCAGATAGATAATTATGATTCTGATAATGCCTCTATGGATTGCTCTTTTTGTATAAAGACAAAGTGAAGGGTTTAAACGTGGAAAGACCCAGAAGCTGTTATACCAGTATGTCTTGTGCCTAGAGTGCTGATAATGTTTGAAATGAAGTTGCTGGTGTGTTAAAGCAGCTAAAAAATATTCAAAGGCTTGATCTGAATGTTTAAGAAAGAACTATCTGAGTGGGCAGCAGCCAGAAGTAAAAGAAGCTTTAATTTGAATATTGCACAGTTTGGAAAAGCAGTTGTTTAAGCCAGAAGTAAAGGAACTATCAAGCTGCATTATGTAACAGCTGAAGAAGCAATTGCAATTTTTGTCACTGTGAAGTTCTTGCTCTGAAAATTCTTTTTCTTTTGTGGGAGAAGTATCCTAATTTTGTTAATATGTGTTTTGGTGCAAAGGAAGAGAAAAATAAAATTTTCCTGTGTTTTGCCTTCAACCCTCGGCCTACTCATCATTTCACACAACTACAAAGCCCAGAAGCCTCGGCTCTGGGAACCCATACTAAAAAGGGACATTAGGAGGTATGCCCCTGCCTATAGGCAACCGCCTAGGCAAGTGGGGGCGCCACAGGTGACATCGGCACCGACGGAGCCCGCATGGAGCAATTCCCCAGCTTCCAAAGAAAGCCTTTGGGATTGCTGCCACGCATGCGTGTTCCTCTTCCTGCCCAAAGGTGCCATCTTGCTCAGTCTCCCTTTTTCCGTGGAGCCCTTCGGACACACGTCCTCATCCCTCGGAAAAAGCTTTTCTCCTTTCGGCCCTTTGGCCTTTTTTTTCTGGTTGCTGTGGGCCAGGGGATCCCTATTTTTCCCTTCTTCAGTTTTTCTTCCTTTGGGCCCTATTCACACCCTTTTTCTAACCACTGACCTTGAGGGTATTCGACCTTACAGGGGCTCTTTTTGCCTCCATGGCCACTGGCGTCAAAAAATGTGACAGATGCTCCAAAAACATATCACTCATGGACACCCATAACTGTTGTCTGCGGTGCCTGGGGGCGAACCACAACCCAGAGCTCTGCTCGCTTTGCAAGAAAATATCCGTTAAGGTCTTACAAAGCTATAAGCAGAAGTTAGATGACATTTTCCGTAAGACAGCATCGGAGTCTCCGGTGGCGCCCCGCTCCACCAATCCACAACTTGCGGGGGACTCCGCGTCCCAGGTGTCACTCTGACTAGGGTTCGCCTGAGGTGGAATGGCAAAAAAAGAAGACGACCTCGAAGATGCTGTCGGGGGCTCCAGATAAGCGTAAGCAGTCTTGTGCTCGTTCCCTTAGCCCTCCCCAGAGTTCCTGAGAGTCAGACAAGGAGCGGCCTCGAAAGGTACCTCATACAGAAATGAAAGCCTCTGGCGATGGTGCTCAGTCTCCCGAGGGTTGTCCCGGTGAGGACCCCCTCTCCTCCTACATGCCAGACCCGGTAACCTCGGTGTCGGTGTCCCAGGGACCCACTCCTGAGTGGGAGTACCATATGCTGGCACTAGAGCGCAGCATTTCTGCCTTCCTAGCTGCGCAGCAGGCGCTCTTGCCTAGCACAGCTGGCTCGTGCCTCGAGACCAAGGGTCCCTCGACTGTGGCCCGAAAACTGCCTTGGAAACCCCCGAGAGCCACGGGCCTCGTGAGGGTCCTCAGTACCAGTCTCGCTCACTGTCCTGTTCCTCAGGGGTGAGATCTTCCAGGGTCAGTGCCTCTGACTCCAGACGGACCTCAGCCACTGGACGTGGGGATCAGACTGATTCCGAGTCTCTCGGACCTCTCGGGCTGGGAATCGGACGGGGACACCTCTCCTGAAACCCGCGCCATCGGGACCTTCCTTTTGACCCATCCCCGCCCGCTTTGTGAAGGCGGTCACCCCCCGAACTCCTGCTTGGTATTCGTGCGGGATATGGCTCGGGCCCTCAATCTGCCCACGCAGACTGAGGAAGAGCCGAGGGCAGAGGAACTCAACATTTTGCAATATGAGTCTCTCACGGTCCCTGTGCAGGCCATCCGCATTGGAAGCACTCGCCTCGGTCCCTATCATCAGTAAAAGACTCGGTGCCATATACAGAGTCAAGCGCGGCCCTGGGTTTCGAAAGGTCCAGCTTCCTCATACCGCCATGGTAGTGGAATTCACGATGCGGAAACAGAAGAGCCTGAAGTTGCATTCTTCGGTTCCGCCTGACAGAGAATCCCGTGCCCTCAACGCCCTCGGGCGTAAGGCTTACCAGGGATCAATGCTGTCATGCCGCATCCAGGCATACCAACTTATATATGGGCATGTTCCTTCGCAACCTCGCTAAAGAGCTCGGCGGTTTCTCCTTGGGTCTTGAAGATGACCACCTTCTCAGATTTCAGACCTTCCTGAGGTCGGTTGCTGACTGCTCGAAATACCTTTCTCGCGCTGCGTATGATGGGTTCGATCCTCCACCCGTGTGGCAGCGGCTGGCATCGGAGCCCAGCATCAAGCATGGCTCCAGTCCTCAGATCTGGAACAGTGGGTTCAGGAGAAGCTTTTAGATGTTCCCTGCCTCAGCAAACAACTGTTCGGCAAGCCCATGGAGGACAAGACAGCCGAGATTGAGGCAGAGTTTGTAACCTGCACCCGCCTCTCTCGGAAAACCTCATCCCTGCCTCGGAAGAAACAGCACAGCAAGAATCTCTTCTTTCAGAGGAAGGGGCTTCCTTACCAGAGATACCCACACTATCTGCTCGCCCCAGCACAGACACCCAGCGGCCAAGACAAGGGCAGTGCTCAGGGCCACCGGAAATCTAAGGGGCCCAAGACCCAACCACCGGCGCCACCTCAGCCAGCTCTGGGGTTTTGATGCCAAATACATAGCTTCCCGCCTGCCGACAGCGCACCCGCTGGTAGGAGGGCGTCTGTCCCTTTTTGCCCCCGAGTGGGAGACCATCACAGTGCACACCTGGGTCCTCCAGGTCATCAGGGAAGGTTACAGTCTCCATCTGGAGAGACCTCCCCCTCCCTTCTCCCCAGTGGAGCCTACTTGGCTTCCCTCACACAGGCTTGGTTAAAGCAAGAATCGGATAACCTCCTTGGTCAACGTGTGGTCAAAAGGTTCCCACTGCATCTCCAAGGTCGGGGGTTCTACTCCCGTTACTTCCTCATTCCGAAGAGGATGGGGGCCTGCGCCCCATCCTTGATCTCAGTAACCTGAACAAATTTCTAGTGAGGGAGAAGTTCAGAATGCTATTGCTTGGCGTCCTGCTGCCCTTCCTCTGGCAGGGCGATTGGCTATGCTCCTTGGTTCTCAGAGACATTTATTTATTTATTTAATATACATTTATATATCGTGTTTTCCCAAGTATCAAATACGGTTTACAAGGAACAACAATGTGAATTGTGCCAACAAGTGCTCAATTCACTTACATTATAACTGTTGTAACTATTTACATTAAACTGTAAGGTTTACAACTATTTACCTTAATTTTACATAGGTTATATAGCATATGCTTGTGGGATAATGTGCCATTAGGCAGATGGGGAGATTAGCTGCTCAGGCAGACTGTTGTAAGATTGAGGTGTGTTGTTTTCTGTTCTATTGCGAAAGAGAGTTTGTGGGCTAAAGTGTAGCGTAAACAGATGCGTTTTAAGGTTTTTGCGGAACATTTTGATGTCATTGACCTCTCTGAGCTCAGCAGGTAACTCATTCCAGAGTGTTGGTGCAAAGTGCGAGTATGCTTTACTGTTTGTCGTTTTCTTGCATTTTCTGAAGTCTTTAGGAACTGTTAGTTTGTTGTTACTAATACTCCTTTGGGTTCTGGTGGGTTTTTCTATATTGATAAGTGTATTTTAGAATGAGGGTGCTAAATAGTTCTTAATTTTAAATGTTGTAACCAGTATTTTATATTTTATGCGGCTCTGAATAGGTAGCCAGTGTAGTTCGCAGAGGGTAGGCGTGATGTGTTCAATGGCACTGATATTCTTGATGGTTCTGGCTGCAACGTTTTGCACTAGTTGGAGCCTTCTAATTGAGTGTTTGGAGGTTCCTTGGAGAATTGCATTGGCAAAATCAAAGCGAGGCGTGATAAGCGCCTGCATTACTGATATGAAGTCCTGCAAGGGGATTAGAGGTCGGAGCTGCTTTAGGAGTTTGAGTTTATAATGAATTTTAGTGACTGTATTCTTGATGTGTGTTTGCATGCTTAGAGTCTGGTCAAGTGTGACTCCTAGATATTTCACCTCCTTCTTATCAAGATATCGGAGTCCTGTAGTCGGATGGATGATGGAGGTATAAAGTTTTGGTTTCTGGTAACGAATAAGACTTCCATTTTAGAATGGTTGATATATAGTTGGTGGGATGTTAGCCATAGGGAGATTTCATTAAAACAGTCTGAGAGCCATTGAGTGGGCAAGTTTGGTATTTTGAATGGGATGTAAAGCATTATATCATCTGTGTAAATGTGGTAATTTACGCGGTGCTTTGTGAAGATTGAGCATATGGGCTGCAGATATATATTTTAAAGAGAAGGGTGGAGAGCGCCGAACCCTGGGGGAGTCCTTGTGCCTGCTTGAAGGTTTCCGAGGTCTGCTGGTTGATTCGTACAGTTTGAGTTCTGTCAGTTAGATATGATGTGAACCAATTCAGTACTGTTGTTGTTAATCCTATCTGTTGGAGCCTGGATATCATCAACAGGTGGTTAACACTATCAAAGGCTGCTGTGATGTCTAAAAATAGAAGGATAAATGCCTGTTTTGAGTTATCAATACCACAATGTCAGTGTGTCCATTAGTACCATGAGAAGTGTTTCCACTCCGTGGTGGGGACAGAAACCATATTGTTGGTCATCCAGGGGGGCTGATGTTTCAATGTGGTCCTGGAGTTGCATTTGGATCACTTTTTCCGTAAGTTTTGCCAGAAAAGGGATACTAGAGATAGGTCTGTATGAGTTGGGGGAGGATTTGTCAAGGCTATTATTTTTTAATATTGGGCAGATTTGGGCGTGTTTGAGGATTGGTGGCAAGTATCCTTGCTTGAGAGAGAGGTTAATCATGGGGAGGATGAATGATGATAGTTCAGGTAATGCAGTTTTCAGTCAGTGTACTGGGCAGGGATCGAGGTATGAATATTGTGGGCTTGTCGTGCTGTGAGGGCTTGTGTGCATCAGTGATGCTGAGAGCTAAACTATCGGTAGTTTAACTACTGGCAGGGTCTCCCAAGATGGACAGGTCTCAGCTGAGATGCCAGACCAAGACAAACCACCCATCTGGGCAGCATCAGAATGGGATAGTGTTGACGGCGGAGGATCACATTTCTGTGACAACGGCAACAACACCAAACTTAAACTGCGCGGAAGAAAGGCCCGGCAATCTACTTCTGTATCTTGCCATGAAAACCCAATGGATAGTTACAACAAAACAAATTGTGCTGTAGTGCTGGAAGATGAGACCCCCAGGTTGGAAGGTACTCAACTAGCTACTGGGGAAGAGCTGAAGACTTTTCAGAGTAAAGCCAGCATTTATGATGTGGTTGGATCAAAGCCCTCGGGACGTCTGATTGCTGATGTAGCTGCGCATGAAATGAGAGTCAGAAGCTGTAAAGATGTCTTACACATTGGAACATGGAACGTACGAAGCATGAACCAAGGGAAGTTGGAGGTGGTCAAGAATGAAATGGAACGTGTACAACTTGATCTGTTGGGTGTCAGTGAACTGAAATGGACTGGCATCGGGCACTTTGCATCAGATGATCACATGGTCTACTATGCTGGAAATGAAAGACAAAGAAGAAATGGTGTTGCATTTATAATAAAGAAGAAACTTGCAAGAACTGTAATGAAATACAATGCAGTCAGTGAACGCTTAATCTCTATTCGTCTACGAGGAATGCCTATCAACACAACTATAATTCAAGTATATGCCCCAACAACAGCTGCAGAAGAGAATGAAATTGAAGAGGTCTATCAGGATATCCTGATAGTCATGGGTGATTGGAACGCAAAGGTTGGCAACAAAGAAGAAGACAAAGTAGTTGGAAAATATGGACTTGGCAACAGAAATGAAGCTGGAGAAAGACTGATAGAATTCTGCAAGACCAACAATCTATTCATCTCGAACACCTTCTTCCAGCAACACAAGCGGCGACTGTACACATGGACTTCACCCAATGGATTGTACAAAAATCAAATTGACTACATCTGTGGAAGTCAACGATGGAAAAGCTCTATAACATCAACAAAGACAAAACCTGGAGCTGACTGTGGTACAGATCATCAACTACTAGTATGCAAACTCAAGCTAAAGCTGAAAAAGAGCAAACCACTCATGAATGCAGCAAAATATGACCTTGAGAATATACCACTGGAATTTAAAGACTGCCTGCAAAATCGATTTGCTGCTTTAGATACAAATGATAGAGTTCCAGAAGAGTTATGGAATGACATCAAGAAGGTTGTGTTGAAAGAAAGCGAGAAGTCTCTACAAAAGGTAAAAAAGAAAAAACGGCCAAAATGGATGACGGAAGAAACTCTGAAAATTGCCCAGAAACGCAGAGAAGCTAAAGCCAGAGGAGAAAGAAAGACAATCACAGAACTCAACAGAGATTTCCAACGTGCAGCAAGACAGGACAAGGAAAAGTACTACAATGATGCATGCAAGGAAATAGAAGCAGAAACTATTAGAGGAAGAACAAGATCAGCTTTCCTAAAGCTACGAGAGTTCAAGAAAAAGTTCTAGCCTCGAATTGGAATGTTACAAGATGCTCAAGGTTCTATGTTGAATGATGCCGAGAAGATCAAGAAAAGATGGAAGGAATATACAGAGTTTTTATATGATAAAGATCAAGTGGACCAACAGCCGTTTCAACATGTACCTTATGATCTGGAACCATTGGTGATGAAAGAAGAAGTTGAAGCAGCATTGAAAGCCTTATCAAAGAACAAAGCACCAGGCATTGATTGCATTCCCATAGAAGTATTACAGCAATCTGATGCAGCTGTTACCATACTTACAAGGCTCTGCCAAGAAATATGGAAGACAGCATCATGGCCAACTGACTGGAAAAGATCTGTGTTTATACTAGTACTAAAGAAAGGTGATCCAAATGACTGTGGAAATTATCGCACAATCGCTCTGATCCCACATGCCAGCAAAATTCTACTGAAGATTATTCAAAAGAGACTACAATCATACCTGGAACAAGAACTACCTGAAGTGCAAGCAGGGTTCAGAAAAGGGCGAGGAACGAGAGACATCATTGCGGATGTGAGATGGATCCTTGAAAAGACTAAAGAATACCAGAAGGATATCTATTTGTGCTTTATCGACTATAGCAAAGCTTTTGACTGTGTAAACCATGAGAAACTCTGGGCCACATTAAGAAGCATGGGTATACCAGAACACCTGATTGTTCTCTTGCGCAATCTGTACATTGATCAAGAAGCAACAGTTCGAACGGAACAAGGAGAAACAGAATGGTTTAAAATAAGCAAAGGTGTAAGACAAGGCTGCATACTTTCCCCCTACCTGTTTAATTTATATGCAGAACAAATCATCAGAGAAGCAGGATTGTATGAAGACAACAGAGGTGTGAAGATTGGTGGAAGACTCATCAACAACCTTCGCTATGCTGATGATACCACATTACTGGCGGAAAGTGAAGATGATCTGAAACATTTGCTTCTCACAATCAAAGAACATAGTCTCAAAATGGGCCTGCACCTTAATGTAAAGAAGACAAAGATCATGACAACTGGCATAATCAACAGGTTCATCGTCGAAGGAGAAGAAATTGAAATCGTGAATAACTTTAACCTACTTGGATCAACTATCAATAAAGAAGCAACAAGCAGTCAAGAAATCAGACGACGTATTGCTCTTGGCAGAATGGCTATGAAAGACCTAGATAAGATTCTCAAGAGCAGAGATGTCTCTCTCCATACAAAGATTCGACTTGTTCAAGCCATGGTATTTTCAATAACATCATATGGATGTGAAAGCTGGACAGTGAAAAAGATAGACAGGAAGAAAATTGATGCCTTTGAATTATGGTGCTGGCGGCGAATACTGTGTATACCATGGACTGCCCGAAGAACAAACCAGTCTGTACTAGAGGAGATCAAACCTAAGCTTTCTTTAGAAGCTCAGATGACAAGACTTCGACTTTCATACTTTGGACACATCATGCGGAGAGAGAGATCATTAGAGAAAGACATCATGCTTGGCAAGATGGAAGGTCAACGCAAAAGAGGAAGGCCAGCAATGAGATGGATCGATACAATAACAGCAGCTACCAGTCTGTCAACAATGAGCCACCTGACTGAAGATCAAACACAATTTAGGATAGCTATCCAGAGGGTCGCCATGAGTCGACTCCGACTCGATGGCACTTAACAACAACAAAGTTTAGTGATGGTGTTCTTAAGGTTTTCTTTTGAGATTGGATGAAAATTTGACCAGGAGTTGGAAGGGTCAGATTGTGCTATTATGGATGTAATGGAAGTTTGTGCTAAAGGTTTAACTTTATTCATATAGTGTATAGCTAGTGTTTGAGGGGATATGTCGCATTCGGTAGAGGAGGAGTTGTAATTTTTGCTAGTTAGGTTTTGCACAATGGTAAATAGCTCTCTGGGGAGATTTAGGGATTTTGATAGGATTCCTGAGTAATAGTTTTTCTTAGACATGTCAATGGACTTGTATTTTGTGAGTAGGGCCTAGTAGTCTGCTAGATGTTCTAGTGATTTTGTGCGGCACCATCTTCATTCAGATTTTCTTAATTCTGTTTTTAATGATTTGGTGGAGGATTGGAACCATGGGGTATTTTTATGTTTTCTAGTTTGGTTGGGGTGTAGGTTGCTGTTTCTGGCAGCGTTATATATGGTGGCATTCCAGTTGTCTATCGCTTCCTCTAGGATGCTTAAGTTGGTGGATAGGTTGGGTATGACTTTGTCTAGAAATTCATTCGTTATTGAATTTCTTGAATCTATGTGGGGGTGGTTGCAGAGCTTTTCTGATCTGACGATTGTCTGCGTATTGAAGGTTGAATTTAATCAAATGGTGTTCGGACCAGAGAACCTGAGTAATGGACATTGATGCAGGGTTGAATGCTTCAAAGAGGGCTCTTGGGAGGAGAACGACATCAAGATTACCCTTTTTGTGGGTATGGCTACTGATGATTTGGTGGAATTCCAGGTCATCAATGGTGTTCATGAATGATGTTAGGTATGAGGTTGGTAGTGAAGGCAGGTTTAAGTCTCCCAAGGGGATCACAGGATAGGTTTCTGAGGAGGAGCCTAGGAGTTCTGTAAATCTGTCCAGGTTTTCAACTCTTTGATCCGGTGGTCTGTACACCAGGCAAATGCGGAGTTGGTTTATTTTTATTTCTGAGGGCATCAATGTTGTCAAGATTTATTGAGGAGGTGAGTTTTGCTTGAAGTGTGTCTTTTATCATTATGAGTACACCTCCGCCTCTTTTAGGGCTCTATGTGTGTGGAATATTTCGTAGCCCGGAGTCTTTAATTGATTAATGAGTACAGTGTCTGAGTCTGATAGCCATGTTTCTGTCACACACAGCAAGTCAGGTTGTTGTTCAGAGATTATGTCATAGAAGATAGGTATCTTATTTCTTACTGATCTTGCATTAGCAAGATAGCAGTTAAGATTTCTTTGGTGAGTGGTGTGTGTATTTGGAACCGTGATGGTGTTGGTCTCTATTCTAATGTTAATTAATCTGTTGTGGTTGATTTTCTGGGTATGGAAGAAGTTGGGGACTGGTGGGGTAAGCAAGTTGCATTTTAGGATATATATGACTGGGATAGCTTTTGTGTATGTGGGGATTAATGCTGTTGCTAAAGTAGACATGGCTATTAGGATGAGGAGGATGAATACCATCCTGGCACTATTGGATTTTGGTGTTACCATTTTGTATGTTGCGGTAAGCCCAGAGTGCATGAGTTGTAGTGATAATGAGTTGAATAGACTTTTTCAATGCTGTGTAGTGTGTTGAACTGCATGTGGTTGCAACTGTTATTCTAGTGACAAGACATATTACTATTATTATTATAATGATGTAGGAAAGCATACAAGGGAAAGAGTAGTTACTCACCTGTAACAGGTGTTCTCCAGGAGCAGCAGGAATCAGTCCTCACATATGGGTGACATCGACGTCGATGGAGCCCCTGTGCGGAGCATTTCCCCAGCTTTCTAAGAAAGCCTTTGGGAATACTGCACGCTTGTGCGGCCCCCTTCCCACCTAAAGGTGCCATTTTGCTCAGTCAGATGACATAGCTAAAAGACAGCACAAAAAAAATGTAAAATGAACTATGTACAACTGCAACTCCCAGGGGAGGAGGGAGGGTTGTGAGGACTGATTCCTGCTGCTCCTGGAGAACACCTGTTACAGGTGAGTAACTACTCTTTCTCCAGGGCCAAGAAGGAAGTCAGTCCTCACATATGGGACTCCCCAGCTTCAGGCTACCGGGGACCCAGAGCTGAAAAATGAGCTCTCTCTAGCCGCAGCATCAGAGAAAAGATTTCACTGAAACATACCCCCACCGGTAGCCCAACCAGAGGGCTGGAGGGTAGGAGTTGCCTAAACCTCGAAGAGATTCCGGAGCACTGCCTGACCGAAAGCACTGTCCCTACGGGATTCCCTCTCCAGGCAGTAATGAGCCGCAAAAGTCTGGCTTGAGGACCAAGTTGCAGCCCTACAGATGTCTGCCAATGGTACAGAGTGGAGATGAGCTACTGAGGCAGCCATTGCCCTGACACGGTGGGCCGTGACCCGACCCTGCAAAGGAAGGTCAGCTGCCCTGTAAGCCCAGGTGATACAGTCAGCCACCCAGATGGACAAGGTACGCTTGGAGACAGGTAACCCCAAGTTATTAGAGTCAAAAGATACGAAGAGCTGAGTAGCCCTCCTATGCTCCTGCGTACGTTCAATGTAGAAGGATAAGGCCCTTTTACAGTCCAGGGTATGCAGGACTGTCTCAGCCCGCTGGCATGGGGCCTAGGGAAGAACATTGGAAGAACCACTTCCTGGTTGAGATGGAAAGAGGAGACAACCTTTGGAAGTAACTTAGGATGAGTCCTAAGGACTACCCTGTTCCTATAGAAGCGAGTGTATGGCCTGTCACAGACCAGGGCTTGAAGCTCACTCACTCGCCTGGCCGAGGTAAGGGCCACTAGGAATAGAGTCTTCCAGGAAAGGAAGCGGAGAGGACATGTAGCCATCGGCTCAAAAGGTGGGCGAGTCAGTTGCTGCAAGACCACATTCAACTCCCACTCAGGGGCTGGTGGACGAAGAGGAGGCTTGAGCAAGAGCAAGCCTCTGAGAAACCTGGACACCAAGGGGTGAACCGACAAAGAGTGTCCCTCCACCAGTGAGTGGTGAGCTGCAGAGCAAAGAGGTGGACCCGAACAGAATTGGACTTAAGGCCCTGATTGGACAAGTGCAGCAGGTACTGAAGCACTACTAGTACAGTGCAGGAGAAAGGATCTTCCTTGCGTTGCTGACACCACAAGGAGAATCTTCTCCACTTCAGGGCATAGGTTTTCCTGGTAGATTGCTTACTAGAGGCTAAGACCACCTCTTCCACTTCCTGAGGCAGGCACCAGGGAGCCAACACTACCCTTGCAGCCTCCTGGCCATCAAATTGAGAGATTTGAGATTGGGGTGCAGAAGGGAACCCTGATCCTGAGAGAGAAAATTGGGTTGCAACCCCAGAGGTAGTGGGGTTTCCACTGCCAGTTGAAGCAGACGTGGGAACCAGGGCTGCCTCGGCCACCTGGTGGCTACCAGAAGTACCGAGGCCTTGCCCCTTAGAATCTTGAACAAGGTTCGGGCCACCAGAGGCGTGGGAGGAAACGCATACAGGAGGCCCTGGGACCAAGAAATCAGGAAGGCATCCGCTGCTAACCTCAGGGGATGCGCTTGCCTGGAACAGAACTTGGGTAGCTGCCGGTTCAGGGGACTGGCAAAGAGATCTACGGATGGAAGTCCCCATTTCAGGAAAATTTTTTGAACCACTAATGGGTGCAGTTGCCACTCGTGGGGCTGCAGAACCCTGCTCAACCGGTCTGTCAGGAAGTTCTCCTGGCCAGGGAGATAAACAGCCTTGAGAAACATGTTGTGCCTGAGCGCAACAGAGCAAAGGGCCTGTGCTTCCTGACACAGGAGCCTGGACCCAGAGCCTCCCTGTTTGTTCACATAGAACATGGCCACTTGATTGTCCGTCTGTACCAGAACAGACTGGTGAGCCAAGGTGTGAGAGAAGGTTTTGAGGGCTAAGTGAATAGCCCGGAGCTCCAGTAGGTTGATCTGTTGCGTGGCCTCCCATGGAGGCCACAGGCCCTGGGTGCACATGTCCAAACAATGTGCACCCCAGCCCTGCAAGGAGGCATCTGTCATCAACACCACTGTGGAAACACGCACCTGAAAAGGCACCCCCTGTAGTAAGTTGGGGGGGTGTAGCCACCACTGTAGGGAGCTCAGGAATGGTTTGGACACCAGTACTTTGTCTGCGAGGCTTCCTGTGGCCTGCTTCCACTGAGTTCTGAGGCACCACTGTGCAGGTCTCATGTGGAGGCGGGCATTGGGGGTCACATGCACTGTCGATGCCATGTGGCCTAGGAGCTTCAGACAGAGTCTGGCGGAAACCTGTGGCAGGCTTAGAAACTGGTTTGCCAAGTCTATGAGCCTTTGTGCCCTGTCTTCTGGCAAGTAAGCCTTTGCTTGCAGGGAGTCCAGCCACGCCCCTATGAACTCCAGGTTCTGGGAGGGGAGCAAAGTGGACTTTGCGAAGCTTATGACAAAGCCTAGGTGTTGAAGGAGGGAGACAGTTAGGAGGGTAGCTTGCCTGGCCTCCTGGTAAATCTGACCCCTGATGAGCCAGTCGTTCAGGTAGGGGAAGACAAAAACACCTTGATTCCTCAAGTAGGCCGCCACCACTGCCAGGCACTTTGTAAAGACCCTTGGGGCAGAGGTTAAGCCAAAGGGCAGTACTCTGTATTGGTAATGGTTTCCTCCCACAGTGAACCTGAGGTACTTTCTGTGGTCTGGATGAATGAGGATGTGAGTACGCATCCTTTAGATCTAAGGAGCATAGCCAATCTCCCTGCTGGAGGTAGGGCAGAAGTGTTCCAAGAGTAAGCATCTTGAACTTTTCTTTCTCCAAGAACTTGTTGAGATTCCTGAGGTCGAGAATAGGCCTGAGGCCACTGGTTCTCTTTGGTACGAGGAAGTACCTGGAGTAGAAACCGTGACCTTGCAGGCGGGGAGGTACAGGCTCCACCGCCTTGTCTATAAGCAGACCTTGAAGTTCTTGAAGGAGGAGGTCTGTGTGCAGAGGAGGTCTTGGAGGCTCTCCTGGGAAGTAGGGAGGAGGCAACTGCTGGAAATGGAGCATATAGCCCTTGTGGACTATGCTCAATACCCAAGCATCTCCTGTAATGGGTGACCACCTGTGGGCAAACAGGGCTAGATGACCTCCTGTGCAGGGATGGGGCAGCAGAGATGGAAAGGCTATGCTGTGGGAGTCAAAAACCCCCTCCCTGCTGAGTGGGAGCAGGAGCCGAAAGCTTGGGGGTCTTCTGCCTACGGGGCCCTTGTCCCTGCCCCTTGGCCTGCTGACCCTGCTGGGGAGCTGGGGAGGCCTGGTACTGAGGGAAAGGTTTGTAGGCAGCTGCCTTCCTCGGGTAAAAGGACTTCTTACCCGAGCCCTTCTTCTTATGAGAAGGGGCAGAAGTTTTTCTGGACAGCCTTGTCCTAGTCAGGTGCTCGGTTTCGAGCTCAGCAGTCTTCTCGGCCATGGGCATGCCAAAAAGGTTTTCACCTCGGCAAGGGACATCGACCAACTTGTCCTGCACCCAGGGCTCGAGGTACGATGACTGCAGCCATGCCTGGCGTCGGGCCCCGATGCCGGCTGCCGCTACACGGGCCAAAGCCTCGAAGCCATCATAGGCCGCTCGGGACATGAACTTTGAGCATTCCCGGATTCCCGAGGACAAGGTCTTGAACCTCTGCAAACGTTCCCCGGAGAGGCCAGCAGAGAACCCGGCAATTTCCTTCGCCAGGTCTCGTAAGTACATGCCCATGTACAGCTGGTAGGACTGGACACGGCAAGCAAGCATCGAGCCCTGGAAGCACTTTCTGCCGAGCGCATTCAGGTTCCGGGCCTCCCTGCCGGGAGGCACCGCAGAGTGCATCTTCTGGCTCTTCAGACAATGCATGGCCGATTCCACCACCATGGAATGGTGCGGCACCTGCGCCTTCTGGAATCCCGGGCTCTTACGGAGTCGATAGATGGAATCGACCTGCTTGCTCAAAACCGGCACCGAGGCCGGTGCCTCCCACATCCGTAAGAGGAGCCGTTCCAGCATCGGAGGAACCGGCACAGTAAAGGCCTCCTTCGAAGGAGAGTCATACTGGAGGGCCTCGAGCTCTTCGGCTCGAGGCTCCTCCTCGGGGTCCGCGGGAATCGCCAAAGCCTTGGCCATATCCTGGACGAACTCCGAGAACCGGGTGTCCTCCAGGGGGGACCTACTCCGGGGCTAGGACTGCGGTGAGACCGAAGGGACGCACCGAGTCCGAAAGGTGTCAGGGGACTCCTCCTCCTCCATCTCCCACGCGGACTCATCCGAAGAGGAGTCGGGGGGCTCCGACCGCGTGGGCCTCGGTGGCACCCGCCCCGACGCCGAAGGCACTGGCGTTGACGCCCTCGGTCCTGAGCGGGAGGTTGAGGGTGACCGTGACCGAGGACGACTTCGAGCCTTCATGGTCTCGAGTATCGGCTCGGTCTCCGGGGTCAACTTAGATGTCGATGTCCTGGTGGTCGGGGCAGATGCACCAGCGAGGCTGGCCATCAGCACCCGCTGCTGATCCATGAAGGCAGATAATCTGCACTCCAAGGCTGTCAGCCTGAGTCCAAGCTCAGGAGATTCAGCAGCTACCGACTCGGGCCCTGGCGCCGCCGGGCCCGACGTCGGCTCCCTAGGAGGAGAGTCCTCGAGGACAACAGGACTTATGTGCCCGGTGGACTCCGGCTCCACACGAGGTATCTTGGACAGCTTCTCCTGCTCCAAGGGCCCGGGGCGGCGGTCGGGGGTCCGAGACCTGGTCCTCGAGGAACCAGGGACCTCCTCCGATGCCGCCCTCATGAGCCGCTTCTTCCTCTTATGTTCCCAATCGAGGGACCCCCTGTCCGAGGAACCCCGGCGATGCTCGGGGTCAGACTCCCGAGACGTCGAGGCCTCAGTCGAGGTCCCGGCCCAGCCGGAGGCAGAGTCAGAAAAAATCCGTTCTTTCTGATGCTGGTGGCTTCGGAGTGCCTTGGTGGACATTTTGCCACACGGGATACAGACCTTAGAATCATGATCCGGTCCGAGGCATCGAAGGCAGCAGTCGTGTGTGTCCGTGAGAGACATCAGTTTCTTACACCGATCACACTTTTTGAAACCACTGGAAGCCATCAGGGAAAAAAGAACCCCCGCGAGGTCAAAGGACCGGCCTTCCAGGGAAAAGACAAAAAGGGCACGAACGCCAGCCACGAAGGACAAAAACCAAAAAATAGAAGACGGGCTCGATACCGGTGTACCTAACCCGGCGGGAAGGGGAACTGGCGTCGAACAATGAAGAAATCGCAAGAAAAAAGTCAACTTTTCCGGGTGACACGGACAGACGTCCATTGGGCTCCATGGAAAAAGAAAGACTGAGCAAGATGGCACCTTTAGGCGGGAAGGGGACCGCGCATGCGTGCAGTATTCCCAAAGGCTTTCTTAGAAAGCTGTGGAAATGCTCCGCACGGGGGCTCCATCAACGTCGATGTCACCCATATGTGAGGACTGACTTCCTGCTTGGTCCTGGAGAAGTAATTATTACCACAATATAGATATGTAGGAAAGCATACAAGGCAAGTAATTGTTACCACAATATAGATATGACACAGCATGCAACTGTTTCTGCTGTAAAGATGTAGCAAGACATGAAACTGATTCGAACATCTCTGATGTGGCAGAGCATACTAGGTAAGCATACAATGTATGTAACTATTACTGTAATATTGATATAACAAGGCATACAAGATGAGTAATCGTTACCACATTCCTGTTCACCCCAAGCATAGGAAGTAACTGCGTTTCAGGGTGCAGAGGGAGCACTAACAGTACAGAGTGCTTCCCTTCGGGCTCGCGTCTGCCCTGTGAGTCTTCACCAAATGCCTGTCTGCGGCTGGAGCCTACCTTCGGCTGCAGGGCATACCTGTCTACCCCTATCTAGATGATTGGCTCATCATGGGCACAACAGCCGAGGAGGCACACCTCTCGGCTTCGCGCATGGTCCTCCTTTTCGAGCGCCTCGGTTTCCTGATCAATTATTCTATCCCACCTCGAACTGGTGCAGGCACTGGAGTTCATCGGCGCATGGCTCGACACGGAAGGACTACAAAAGGGGACTTCTACTTCTGGAGAGAGATCTACAATTGTAAGTATTACTTCTGGGAATTTTTCTAAATCGAAAAAGGAATTTTTTAGATTAAAGCTGATTAATCTGTGAACCCAGTGAATTTGTTAAATCAGTCAGGGCCTAGTAGCAGCAGAGTTTTCAGTTTAAATTTAAAACACAGAAGAGAGCTTTCTGGTTAGATTTAGTACCCAAGACTCCCTCTATCCAAGCAAGGGCTGTGGGACCTCCCCTGGAGATTGGTCACAGATTACCTTAGAAGCACAGGACAGGGTACTGTGTAGCAGCCAGCTTTTAATAAGTCTTTTCCCTCCCTCCCTCACCGTCACCCACCCACCCCTGGGATAATCGTAGCTTTATAGGTGCTTAAACCTCTTAAAGGAAAGGAGGTTCCATATTCATTCTCAGTTGCAGCTGTTTATTCTCATCAGCATACATTAAGGACCCGAGATTAATTAAATTTCAGGTGAACAAAGTCCATTAAACGTATTAGGTATAGTTTTATTAGTATAAGTATCCCCAGCAACCCTTAGTAAGTAAGGAACTTAAATATCTAAACACAACCTTAAAACGAAGATGCAGACAGCAGTCCAGCAGCGAGATGGGGGCTTTCCAGTCTTTTGCGTTGAGTGTCACATGTATGATTTTCTCCCAGTTGGTGATTGGTCTTACATGTGCACAAGGTGCAAGGAGATCTTTGCTCTCAGGGAACGAGTCCGATCTCTGGAGGCAAAAGTAGCAGACTTGAAAGATATAAGAAAGAAAGAGAGGCACAGATGAGACCTACAGGGATAAAGTCCTGAAGGTCCCACATCCAGTCTGGAAGCATCCCTGTTGCCATGGAGGAGAGAGGTCACGTGACAGGAGAGCATCACCCTGGTGTGGCAGGAAGTGATCCTATAGCTAGGACCTGTCCTCCAGGTGATGTAAAACTCTCTTGCACTGAGGAAGTTTCTCCAGTGCCATGTGACCATGAGGGAAGAGTTAGGACAGCCGTTAAAGTTGGTGATCCGATCATTAGGCATGCAGACAGCTGGATGGCTGGTGGACGTGAGGATCGCTATATAACATGCCTGCCTGGTGTGAAGGTAGCGGACCTCACGCACCACCTAGACAAGGTCTTAGATAGTGCTGGGGAGGAGTCTGCTGTCTTGGTACATGTCGGTACCAATGACATAGGAAAATGTGGTAGGGAGATTCTGGAGGCTACATTGAGGCTTTTAGGTAGGAAGTTGAAATCCAGATCTTCCAGGGTAGCGTTCTCCGAAATGCTTCCTGTTCCACGCGCAGGACCCAAAAGGCAGGCAGAGCTCCAGAGTCTCAATGCGTGGATGAGACGATGGTGCAAGGATGAGGATTTTGGATTTGTTAGGAACTAGGGAACATTATGGAGAAAGGAGGGGCTCTTCCGAAGGGATGGGCTTCATCTTAACTGGGATGGAACTAGGCTGCTGGCATTAACCTTTAAAAAAGGAGAGAGAGCAGCTTTTAAACCAGATAATAGGGGAGAGCCGACAGTTGCCCAAGAGTGCATGGTTCGGAACAATGTATCCTTGAAGGATACTACCAAAAAAATGTTAGGGCACATTAGCAGAGAGGTTCCAATAAAGAAAAAGGTAGCCCAAATGCCCCTGAGTACAGAGCAGACAGAGCTTAAAGATTCCAAATTACCCCTGCCTACAAATAATTGAATTAATATGAATAAAATACAGTCTCTAAAATTCTTGTATGCAAATGCAAAAAGTCTAAAAAATAATATGGGAGAGTTAGAATATATAGCACTAAATAAGAAGTTAGATATGATTGGCATCTCAGAGACATGGTGGAAAGACGACATCCAGTGGGACACTGATACCTGGGTACAAACTATATTGTAATGATAGAGCTGATCAAATTGGTGAAGGGGTTGCGCTCTATGTTAGAGAGGGCATTGAGTCACAAAGGATTAAAGTTCTACAGGAAACAAAATTCTCTGTAGAATCTCTATGGGTTGAAATTCCATGTAAAAAGGGGAAGGCGATGGCTGTGGGGGTGTTCTATCGACCGCCTGGCCAGAATGAACAAATGGATGATGAAATGCTCAAAGAAATCAGGGAAGCTATCAAAAGTTACAGAATGGTAATAATAATGGGTAATTTCAATTACCCTGGTATGACTGGGTCAGTGTCATGGCAGGACATGCTAGGGAGATAAAGTTTCTAGATGAAATAAATGACTGCTTCTTGGAGCAGTTGGGTCCATGAACAGACTAGAGGGGAAGCCATTTTGGACTTAGTCCTTAGTGGAACACCAGATCTGGTGCAAGAGATAAGGGTGTTGGGGCCACTTGGCAATAGTGATCACAGCATGATCGCATTTGATTTAATTAATGGAGGAGGGATGGTAAGGAAATCCACATTATTACCTTTTAACTTTCGAAAGGAAGACTATGATAAAATGAGGAAAATAGTTAAGAAAAAACTAAAAGGAGCAGGTGCAAAGGTTAAAGACTTACATCAAGCTTGGGTGTTTAAAAATACTATCTTGGAAACCCAGACCAGCTGTATTCCACGCTTTAAGAAAAGTGGGAGGAAGTCCAAAAAACTGCCAGCATGGTTTAAAGGTGAGGTCAGAGAGGCTGTTGCCAAAAAAGCATCTTTCAGGAAATGGAAAAAAGAGCCAAATGACAAACTGGAAACAGCACAAGCACTGGCAAGTTAAATGCAAGGCATTGATAAGGCAGGCAAAGAGAGAATTTGAGAAGAAACTTGCTGTGGAAGCAAAAACGCATAATAAAGACTTTTTCAAGTACGTTCGTAGCAAAAAACCTGTGAGAGTCAGTTGGACCATCAGATGATAGAGGGGTAAAAGGGGCAGTAAGAGGGGACAAGGCTATAGCGGAGAGACTGAATGAATTCTTTGCTTCGGCCTTGACTGAGGAAGATGTAGGGATGTTACCC
The DNA here is from genome assembly GCA_033557465.1 of Ichthyophis bannanicus. Classification (NCBI taxonomy): domain Eukaryota; kingdom Metazoa; phylum Chordata; class Amphibia; order Gymnophiona; family Ichthyophiidae; genus Ichthyophis; species Ichthyophis bannanicus. The sequence continues at coordinate 729,991,433 of CM066031.1, forward strand.
ATGACTGAAGTGGTATTTAAAGGTGTGGAAGGAAAGCACAGTTACTTACCTGTAACAGGTGATCTCTGGGAACAGCAGGAATAAGTCTTCGCACATGGGTATCGTCGGTCCCCAGCGTCCAAAAGGAAAGCTTTTGGGAGCATCCCACAGCGCCTGCACGCTGCCTTCCCGCCTTTCCTAACCGCCTCTCTCCAGTTCGAGTTTTAAAGCTGAGACAAAGAGAGAGTGAGGAAAGGAAAGAAAGATAGAGAGATACAACTCCTAGGGGAGGTGGGTGGGTTGTGAAGACTTATTCCTGCTGTTCCCAGAGATCACCTGTTACAGGTAAGTAACTGTGCTATCTCCAGGAACAAGCAGGAATGAGTCTTTACACATGGGGACTCCCCAGCTAGAGATGCCTGGGAGATCACCCAGGTTGTGAGTCCCTGGGAAGGGCTCTACCTCCACCCATGAATCTCAGGCATCCAGATAGGGATGGAGGGTAGGAGTTGATTAGGTATGGAACAGGTGTTTGAAAACAGCCTGACCAAACAAGGCATCCCGGCGGGAATCCTTGTCCAAGCAGTAATGGGCTGTGAAGGTATAAACCGAGGCCCAGGTGGCCGCTCGACAGATCTGGTCGATGGACACAGAATTTAGATGAGCCATAGAGGCTGCCATGGCCCTCACATTGTGAGCTGTGACATGCCCTCCAGAGAAAGGTTCTTACTCTGGTAGGCGAAAGAAATACACTGAGCAATCCGATTGGACAGAGTTCTTTTAGAGACTGGAAGTCCTAAATGAGAGGGATCAAAAGCAACAAAAAGTTGAGAGGATTTTCTATGTTGCTGTGTCCTTTGTAAGTAAAAAGCAAGAGCTCTCTTACAATCCAGGGTATGAAGACTCCTCTCTGCACTTGAAGCATGAGGTCCTGGAAAAAAGACAGGTAAATAAACCTCCTGGTTCAGATGAAAAGGTGAGACCACTTTAGGCATAAAGTGTGGATTAGTCCTGAGGACTACCTTGTCATGATGAAACCTTGTATAAGGAGGATTAGCCACCAAGGCTTGCAGCTCACTGATGCGGCGAGCTGATGTGACTGCAATGAGAAAAATAACCTTCCAGGAAAGGAATTTCAAGGAGGTAGTGGCTAAGGGTTCAAAGGGTGGCCGCATAAGCTGGCCAAGAACCAGATTCAAGTCCCATGCCACTGGAGGTGGTCTGATGGGAGGTTGTGTCAAAAGAAGGCCTCTCATGAATCTTGCTATAAGAGGATGAGAGGAAATAGGCTGTCTATTGAGAGGTTTAAGGGATGCTGCAATAGCACTCAAATGGGCTCTTACTGAATTCGTTTTAAGGCCTGCATGGGATAAATGCAGCAAATACGCTAGTAAAGAATTCAGAGGTATTGCAAGAGGGTTAAGACCCTTCTCTGCACACCAAATGGTAAACCTTTTCCATTTAAAAGCATAGGAACGTCTAGTGGAAGGCTTTCTGGAAGCATGAAGGATATCCTTCACTTGCTGAGAAAGATGCAAATCTTGAAGGTCTAGGCCTTCAGCAACCAGGCTCTGAGGTGAAGAGACTGGGGAGTTGGGTGCCACAACGTTCCCTCCTCCTGGGACAGGAGGTCTGGAGCAGATCCCAAGTCCAGGGAGGGGGCTTGAGAGAGATGCAGAAGTAGAGGGTACCACACTTGGCGTGGCCAATGTGGTGCTATGAGGATCATAGATCCCTTGTCTCTCTGAAGTTTGAACAGTGTCTTGGGAATTAGGGGAATGGGTGGAAAAGCATAGAGGAAGTCTTGCCCCCAATGGAGGAGGAAGGCATCCCTGGCCTGAACTCCCTGACACGGAATTCTGGGGCAGAACCGGGGAAGTTTGGCATTCCACGAACTTGCAAACAAGTCTATGTCTGGGGTTCCCCAAATTCGAAAGATCCTGGCTATCTGGTCCCCATGAAGGGACCATTCATGTGGAAGCAGAACTCGACTGAGTCTGTCTGCCCAAGAGTTTTGAACCCCTGGAAGATACACTGCCATGAGATGGATCTGATGCTCTCTGGCGAAGGCCCACAATCTCAGAGCTTCGTTGCAAAGCGACAGAGAGCCAGTCCCCCCCTGCTTGTTCACGTAGAACATGGCTACTTGGTTGTCCGTGTGGATGAGGACTGTCTTGTAGCTGAGCAGGGTGTGGAAGACTCTGAGAGCCAGAAAGATTGCTCTGAGCTCTAAGAGGTTGATATGTAGAGATGTCTCCTGTGGAGACCAGATGCCTTGGGTGGAGAGATCTTGTAGATAAGCTCCCCAACCCCTTGGAGAGGCATCTGTTGTAAGGGTTGCTTGGGGTAACACCTGTTGAAAGGGGGACCCCAGCAACAGATTTTGAGTGGACTTCCACCACTGGAGAGACCAGAAGAGGCGACTGGAGGTTGCTATTTTGTCTGACAGGCAGCCTGATGCCTGGGTCCTTTGGGTGGACAGAGTCCATTGAGCTGTTCTCATGTGAAGGCGAGCATAAGGAACCACATGCACAGTGGATGCCAAGTGGCCTAACAGTTGTAACATCTCTCGAGCAGTTAAATGGGATTTTAACTGAATCTGTGAGGCTAACTGCACCAAGCGTAGGCAACGGGCCTGGGGAAGATAGGCCCTTGCAGTTGTGGTATCCAGCAAGGCCCCTATGAACTCTAGAGATTGAGTAGGGGTAAGATGGGATTTTGGAATGTTTATTACAAGTCCCAGATACTGAAGAACACGCCTTGTGCAGGCCAGGGAAGTCTGGGCCTCTGACTGGGATGGAGCTCGGATGAGCCAGTCGTCCAGATATGGGAATACGAATATCCCTAGAGTGCGTAGAAATGCAGCTACTACTGCCATGCATTTTGTGAACACTCTTGGTGCAGAGGCCAGACCAAAAGGAAGCACTTTGTATTGGTAGTGCTTTCCTCGGTAAAGGAATTGAAGGAACCTTCTGTGTGTTGGATGGATGAGGACATGGGTGTATGCATCCTTGAGGTCTAGAGAACAAAGCCAATCCTGACTCTGAAGGTATGGAAGGAGAGCACCGAGAGAAATCATCTTGAACTTCTCCTTGTATAGAAACTTGTTCAATTCTCTGAGATCTAGTATGGGTCTGTAGCCCCCTGTTTTCTTTGGGATAAGAAAGTAGGGGGAGTAGAACCCTGAGCCCTGCTGAAGAAGGGGTACTTCTTCTATTGCCCCTTGAGCAAGAAGGGTAGTAATCTCCTGACCCAGAAGGTCGAGGAGAGATGTTGGAGAATTGAACTGTCTCACCATGGTGTGAGGAGGAAGGTTTAAGAAATGAAGCTTGTACCCCTCTCTTATGATGGAGAGGGTCCATTGCTCTGCTGTGATTTGTTCCCACCTGGGAGCAAAGTGAGCTAACCTTCCTGGAATGGTGAGAGGCTCTAGTTCTTTTAGAGCCAGCAAGGCTAAGTTCTCTAGTTGCAAGTCAAAGGCCCTGAGGAGGCTGAGGCTGTTGGGCCGTAGCAGTCCTAGCAGCCTTAGGCTTGGCCTGTTTTGGTTGTTGCTGTTTCTTTGTAGCAAAACGACCTGCAGAAGATGCCTGCTGACCATAGGCAGAATAATATCTCCTTTTTTGGGGAAAAACCCCCTTTTTGAACAACCTTTTCTTAAAAGGAGCAGAGGTAGACTTTGAGAGTCTATCTAAAGCAGAATTTTCAGCATCCATTTGGGTGGCCTTTGCTTGCCAATCTTTGCCAAAAAGGTTTTCACCTGTACAAGGAAGATTTCCTAGTCCATCCTGAACCCAGGGTTCCAAATCAGAAGCTTGTAACCAAGCAACTCTGCGTGCACCTATGGCAATAGCCGAGGCTCTGCTGGCACACTCAAAAGAGTCAAAGGCTGCACGGTTGGAAAATTTGGAAACATCCTGGGCATGTTTAAGCCAGGTGAGAAACTCTTCCCTTTTATCTTCTGAAATACAAGGAGATAAAGTTTGCAGATGATCTGTAACTTCTTTTAGAAACATCCCCATATAGAGACTATAGGAGTTGATTCTGGCAACAAGCATGTTGGCCTGGAAAATTCTCCTGCCAAAGGCATCTAAGGTTCTGCATTCTCTTCCTGGAGGATTAGAAGAGTGCCTTTTTGTACTCTTTATCTTCTTCATAGCAGACTCCACCACAATGGAGTGGTGAGGAAGCTGAGTCTTATGAAAGCCAGGACAAGGAGGAACATGATACATGGTGTCCAACCTACGAGAATGAGGGGAGATGGTGAGAGGGGTCTCCCATATGCCCAACATGTGATCATAAAGAATCTCATGAACTGGTAAAGTGGCTGCCTCTTTAGGAGCCTTAGGATATTGTAAAATATCTAATTTTTTGGCTCTAGGCTCTGCTTCAGAGGCCACTGAAATGGAAAGGCCCCTGGCCACTTCCCTAATGAAGTCTTGAAAAGACAAGTCTTCAGGAGGAGACATTCTTCTTTTTGGAGAAGAGGGCTCCTGAGGAAGGATCACCGATGCTTCAACAGAGGCCTCTGATTCATCAGAGTCTTCAGAGGAATCGAAGTATCGCCTGTCTGGATGCTCCTGCAGAGCCCGATACGTGTACCGGGTGGTATCGACATCGGGAGTGATCGGTACCGAGTCGGTACCGATGGGCATCACAGGACAGTGTACCGCTGCAGTCGACACCGAAGCCGATGTCGATGCAATCGGTACCGGCACCGGAACCGATATCGGTACCGGTGCCGGAGTCGGTACCGCCAACGGAGTTTGTTGCGGTACTGAAGGTGTCGCAGCTTGTATGAATGCCGTAATGGCACGCTGCATGGCCAGGATATTCTGATCCATTGACGCCACCAATGTCTGGATGTCAGTACCAGTGGGAACCACCGGTACCCCAGAACATGGCAACAGGTGATCAGTCGAGGCCGAGCCATCGATGTCAACCTGTGACCCCATAGATAAAGCTTTGGAAGCCGGAGCCTCCCGCTGGGGTTCTTTTGCCGGTGCAGATTCCTTGAGAGCAAGCCCGGAGGCATCTCGATACTTAGAGGGAGATCTACCCTTCAAGGACCGGCTGGACTTAAGTTTGGTTACCTGAGATCCATGGGAGGCAGAAGAAGCCCTGGAAGCGTCGATGCTACCGAAGCTGCATCAGAGGGAAACAGGGTACTGAGCTTGGCTGCTCGATTCTGTAGACCTCTTTTAGACATCATGGAACAGGACTCACAATCCGCAATGGAGTGGTCACGACCTAAACATTTTAGACACCATTCATGGGTGTCGGTGACAGAAATAGTGCCGCTGCACTTCGTGCACTTTTTAAACCCGGAGGCGGGCTTTTCCATGAGGAAAATTTTTCCTAGGCCTAAGGCCGAAGAAAGAAAAAATGCACTGAAGTGAGAACTACAGTAATTTTTTTTTTTTTTTTTAAGAATAAAGAAAGAAAGACCGGCGGAACTGGTCCGGTGTCGAAGAAGGCAGACACGCGACCAAAGAAATAAAAGAAAATGAAGAAATTCTTCAGCGGTGACAGGAACACGACCTGCTGGCTCCGCGGAAAAGAAGAACTGGAGAGAGGCGGTTAGGAAAGGCGGGAAGGCAGCGCGAAGGCGCTGTGGGATGCTCCAAAAAGCTTTCCTTTTGGACACTGGGGAGCGTTCCCGCGCAGGCTCCGTCGGTACCGACGATACCCATGTGTGAAGACTCATTCCTGCTTGTTCCTGGAGATATATCGATACATCGGGAAGATGTATTACAACTATTAGATAAACTGAAGAGTAGCAAATCACCTGGACTGGATGGTATACATCCAAGTGTGTTGAAAGAACTGAAATATGAGATTGCAGACCTGCTATTAGTAATCTGTGAACAATCATTAAAATCATCTGTAATACCTGAAGTACCGGTAAAAATGGTAGAAACCATCATAAAGAACAAAATTACTCAACATGTAGATAGTCATGGCTTAATGGGAGACAGCCAACATGGCTTTAGACAGGGAAGATCTTGTCTTACTAATCTGTTATTTTTTTTGAAGGTGTGAATAAACAGGTAGACAAAGGTGAGTCGGTTGATATAGTGTATCTGGACTTTCAGAAAGCCTTTGACAAGGTCCCTCATCAGAGACTTTTGGCAAAACTAAAAAGTCATGGGATAGGAGGCAGTGTACTATTGTGGATCGGGAACTGGTTAAAAGATAGAAAGCAGAGGGTAGGGCTAAATGGCCAATTTTCCCAATGGAAAAAGGTGAATAGTGGAATACCCCAGGGATCTGTGCTGGGTCCGCTGCTTTTTGACATATTCATAAATTACCTGGAAAATGGAATAACGAGTGAGTTTATCAAATTTGCAGGTGACACAAAACTATTTAAAGTTGTTAAAACCCAAGAGGATTGTGGAAAATTGCAAGAGGATCTTGATGAATTGGAAGACTGGGCATCGAAATGGCAGATGAAATTTAATGTGGACAAGTGCAAAGTTATGCACCTAGGGAAGAACAACCCAGTCTATGGCTACACGATGCAAGGTTCCATATTGGAAACCACAACCCAGGAAAAAGATTTAGGCGTCATCGTGGATAACATGTTAAAACCCTCCGCCCAGTGCGCAGCGGCGGCCAAGAGAGCAAATAGCTAGGTATCATAAGAGGAATGGAAAATAAAACAAAGGATATTATAATGCCTCTGTATCATTCCGTGGTGTGATCACACCTTGACTATTGTTTGCAATTCTGCTAGCCATATCTTAAAAAGGATATAGTATTAGAAAAGGTACAGAGAAGAGCCACCAAAATGGTAAAGAGGATGGAAGGATACTCCTATGAAGAGAGGCTAAAAAGGTTAGGGCTCTTCAAACTGGAAAAGAGACGGCTGAGTGGAGATATGATAGAGGTCTATAAATTCATGTATGGAGTGGAACGGGTAAATGTAGATCGATTGTTTACATCATCACAATATAAAAAGACTAGGGGACATGCAATGAATCTACAGGGTAAACTATTTAAGACTAATAAGAGAAAATATTTTTTCACTCAACTTGTAATCAAACTCTGGAATTTGTTACCGGAAGATGTAGTAAAAGCTGTTAGTGTAGCTAGGTTTAAAAAAGGTTTGGACAAGTTCCTGGAGGAAAGGTCCATAAGCCATTATTAAAAGTGAACCGGGATATCACTGCTTGACCCAATACAAGCATTGAGGAACCTGTGTCTTTTGGGAAAACTGCTAGGTACTTATGACCTAGATTGGCCACTTTTGGAAACAGGATACTGGAATTGATGAACCTTGGTCTGACCCAGTATGGCATATCTTATTTTCTTATCTTCTTATGGAATGGGCAACTGCATTCCTCCCTTGAGCATGTGTGGACTGCCTCCGTGCTCTGGCTGCCGAGGTCCAAGGCCGAACCAGGGTCTGGAGGCTTTCCTACAGGAGCTCTCCAGATCAACCAACAGTAAGGATTTAAGGGTTTGTTTTATTATATTAAGTTGTTAGCTCTCTGACTGGGAGCTCTTAAAAGGGTTTTTTGTACATTTTTAAAGCAAGGTTACTTTCTTTTTGGTGCTTTAGTGGGACTTTCCTTGAGCACAGTAGGTGGTTGAACTCCAGTAACCTCTAACCTCTTCAGCTTTGGGAACTGCTAACACCTAATCAGGAGTTAGTGGGCCTGATTACCTGAGAGCAGCTGAGGGCCTGCATAAAAGGCTCCAGTGCCCTGCCCTGTTCAGGCTTTCCTACAGGAGCTCTCCAGATCAACCAACAGTAAGGATTTAAGGGTTTGTTTTATTATATTAAACTGTTAGCTCTCTGACTGGGAGCTCTTAAAAGGGTTTTTTTGTACATTTTTAAAGCAAGGTTACTTTCTTTTTGGTGCTTTAGTGGGACTTTCCTTGAGCACAGTAGGTGGTTGAACTCCAGTAACCTCCTCAGCTTTGGGAACTACTAACACCTAATCAGGTGTTAGTTCCCTCCCTACCCACCCCGACTCCCACCCAACTCCTAGCGAGTAGTCTTGCTTTATAGGGCACCTCCCCATTTGACAAAGCACAGAGAATTGGACCAGCACATTTTGAATATAATTAAGGAGATTTAACTGCTTTTTCTCTGAAAGGACAGCTGGGAAACCAGCTGGTACTTGGTAGATCTCTCTCTTTTGCTTTAACAGATACCTAAGCTCCACGAACAGAACAATGGCTGGGAAAAATCATATCGCTAAAGCTGTTGCCCCCGTTACAGCTTCTGCGTCGGTCCAGCCTGAGGTCCTAATGCCAGTTGAAGGACTGGTTCCATGTGCAGGGTGCCTGCATGCTGAAGTTCTGAGGAAACAAGTGGAGGAACTCGGAGAGGAGGTGGCGAGGCTGAGGAGCATTCAAGATAGTGAGAAGTACATTGATGAGATGCTTCTTGCAGCAACCAAGCTCTCCAGCAGAGGAGAAGATGGGTGCCAATAAAATGTCGATGGTTGGACACAAGTCACCAGGGCCTGCAAAATCACCAATCCATCTTCTCCAGACCTTGAATTGAAGAACCATTATGCAGCCCTGGAAGTGGAGGAGGTGAAAGCATCCCTGGAAAGGGAAGAACCAGAGCTCAAGTACCCCAAAGTTTCAGAATCAGTGACCACAAGGAAAGGAAGGGTAGTGGTGGTTGGAGACTCTCTTCTGAGGGGTACTGAGGCGTCCATCTGCTGACCAGACTTGATGTCCAGAGAGGTATGCTGTCTGCCAGGTGCCAAAATCCAAGATGTTACGGAGAGTTTGCCGAGACTCATCAAGCCCACTATTACCCAATGTTGCTAATCCATGTTGGAACAAATGATACTGCCAGGTATACCTCGGAATGTATCAAAAGTGACTTCATGGCTCTGGGACAGAGGGTGAAGCAGTTAGGTGCACAAGTGGTGTTCTCTTCAATCCTCCCTGTTGAAGGTAAAGGCCAAGGCAGAGAGGCTCGCATCCTGGAGATGAATGCATGGCTGCGTGGATGGTGTCATCGAGAGCGTTTTGGTTTCCTAGACCATGGGATGCTGTTCCAAGGGATGCAGAGCAGAGATGGAATCCATCTGTCCAAGAAAGGTCAACGCGTCTTCAGTAGTAGACTGGCTAATCTACTGAAGAGGGCTTTAAACTAGATTCGTTGGGGATGGGTGAAGAAAGCCCCCAGGTAAGTGAAAGCCCCCAGGTAGGTGATACATTAAATAACTTTATGGAAATGGGTAACAGGGGTAACATATGGAAAGCAGTGTGTATAAATGCCCGTAGCATAGGAAATAAGATCCCTGATGTTGAAGCTTTGGTGGGAGTGGCTGACTTGGATTTAATGGCAGTTACAGAAACATGGTTCACAGAAAACCATGATTGGGATGTAACTATACCTGGCTATACTTTATTCAGAAAGGACAGGGTAGGAAGTAGGGGAGGAGGAGTGGCACTATATGTAAAAACTACTATTAAAGCTTTGGAATTACAGAGCTTAAAATGGAGAGGAGAGGCATTGTGGGTTAAACTAGAAAGAGGGAAAGAGAAATCTATTTATACTGGTGTGATATACAGACCTCCCTCACAAGAAGAAGAGGTGGACAGAGAGTTAATTGAAGACATGCACAGCATTGCTAGGAAAGGGAAAGTGCTACTGATAGGAGATTTCAATATGCCAGATGTTGATTGGCACATTCATGCTGCAGTATCATCTAGAAGTAAGGAGATCCTGGATTCTCTACAGGGAGAACTATTCAGGCAATTGGTAACAGACCCCACACGTGAAGGGGCCATACTGGACTTGGTACTTACCAATGGTGAAAGTGTTTCTGATGTTGTAGTGGGAGATCATTTTGCATCCAGTGATCACCAGATGGTGTGGTTCAGTATTAGGACTAGGGCTGTTAGAATCCATTCAAAGGCGAGGATCTTAGACTTTAGGAAGACTAACTTTGCAAAGATGGACCAATACCTCAGGGAGCGGGATGGTAACAGCTGGGGGTTGTAGAAAAACAGTGGGCAAAACTGAAAGGAGATATTTTAAGGGCAACCAACCTTTTTGTTAAAATGGTAAATAAAGGTAAAAGGAAAAGGAGACCGCTATGGTTTTCAAAAGAAGTAGCTGAAAAAGTGAAGAAAAAGAGGGAGGCCTTCATGAAATACAAGAGATCACAGAGAGAGGAAGACAGGCATCTGTATTTGGAAAAACTTAGAGAAGCTAGCAAAGTAGTCAAGAAGGCAAAGATTCAAAAGGAGGAGGAAATAGCCAATGCAATAAAATGGGAGGATAAGACATTTTTCAGATATATTAGTGAGAAGAGGAAGGGCAAGAGTGGTATTGTCAGACTCAAGGGTGCAGGGGAGGAATATGAAGAAGCTGATAAGGATAAAGCGGAATTGCTGAACAAATATTTTTGTTCTGTGTTCACAGATGAAGAACCAGGAGCAGGACCTCAGAAAACACCCACAAATAGGAAAAGAAGCAAAGGACATCTTGAACAATTTTCAAAAGACTGTGTTCGTGAGAAACTATCTCAACTTAAAGTAGACAAAGCGATGGGACCAGATGGGATACAACTGAGAATACTGAGGGAACTTGGGGACGTTCTAGCAGCAACACTGACTGACCTTTTCAATGCCTCGTTGGAGTCGGGAGTGGTGCCAAAGGACTGGAGAGAGGCTCATGTGGTGCCTTTACACAAAAGCGGAAGTAAGGATTTGGTTGAAAACTACAGGCCGGTTAGTTTAACTTCAGTGGTGAGTAAATTATTGGAAATGCTGCTGAAAGAGAAAATAGTGAGGTTTCTGGAGTCCAGCGGATTACAGGATCCAAGGCAGCATGGATTCACCAGAGGCAGGTCTTGTCAGACAAATCTGATTGATTTCTTTGACTGGGTGACCAGGGAGTTGGATGGAGGGATAGCCCTAGATGTGGTGTATTTAGATTTCAGTAAAGCCTTTGACACTGTTCGTCACAGGCGACTTATAAACAAACTGAGCACCCTAGGGATGGACCCTAAAGTTACTGCTTGGGTTAGAAATTGGTTGGGTGGGAGGCGACAAAGAGTACAAGTAAATGGAGCTCACTCTGAGGAGAAGGATGTTACCAGTGGGGTGCCCCAGGGATCTGTCCTTGGTTCGATTCTTTTTAACATCTTTGTTAGTGATATAGCAGAAGGGCTTTCAGGTAAGGTTTGCCTCTTTGCGGATGATACCAAAATCTGCAATAGAGTAGACACCCAGGAAGGGGTAGATAACACGAGGAGGGATCTAGCTAAGCTTGAAGAATGGTCTAGAATTTGGCAGCTGGGATTTAATGTTAAAAAATGTAAGGTCATGCATTTGGGCTGCAGCAATCCAAGGGAGCAATATAGTATAGGGGGTGAAGTACTTTTGTCCACTAAAGAAGAGCGGGACCTAGGCGTGGTTGTGTCTGATGATCTTAAAGTAGCTAAACAGGTAGAAAAGGCGATGGCAAAAGCTAGAAGGATGCTTGGGTGCATACCAAGAGGAATGGCTAGCAGAAAAAAGGAGGTGTAATGCCTCTGTATAAGTCTTTGGTGCGACCTCATTTGGAGTATAGTCTGCAATTCTGGAGACAGCACCTTCAAAAGGATGTGAACAGGATGAAGTCGGTGCAAAGGGTGGCTACTAAAATGATTAGTGGTCTTCATTATAAAGCATATGAGGACAGACTGAAGGATCTTAATATGTACACCTTAGAGGAAAGGCGGGATAGAGGTGATATGATTGAGATGTTTAAATACCTCCGTGGCATAAATGTTCAGGGAGAGAGCCTCTTTCAATTAAAAGCAAGTTCTGCTACGAGGGGACATGGGATGAGGGTGAAGGGAGATAGATTCAGGAGTGATATGCGGAAATATTTCTTTATGGAAAGAGTAGTGGATCCGTGGAATAGTCTCCCAGTGGAGGTGATAGAGATGAGGACAGTAACTGAATTCAAAAAAGCATGGGACAAACACAGAGGATCTCTAAAGGTAAAAAGGGGACTTTTGTAGTTATGGAAGGACAGACTAGATAGGCCATGTGGTCTTTTTCTGTCGTCATATTTCTATGTTTCTATGTTTCGCGCGAGTCATGCTCCGCCTTCTGGGGCACATGGCCTCGACCATACAAGCATCCCAATGGTGCCTCAGGGCAAAATGGTCCTAAGCCTCAGGCCATTTTCAGGATCCCATTTCGGTTTCGCGCAGCCTATCCAGTTCGCTGGATTGGTGGCAGAATCTCCAAAGCTTACTTTGGGGCATGCCCTTCCAGGCCTTGTAACACAAGCTCATTTTGACAATGGATGCCTCACTGTCGGTCTGGGGAGCCCACTCTGACAACCTCCGTACCCAGGGATGGTAGTCACCCGAGGAATCCAAGCAACAGATCAACCTGCTTGAACTTTGAGTGGTCCTGTTGGCCTTGAGGGTCTTCGAGCACTATTTGCGAGAGAAGTCGGTGCTCGTGCAGACAGACAACAAGGTCGCGATGTTCTACATAAACAAGGAAGGAGGTGGTCCTCCTCTGCTGTTTTGCAATGCATCGGGGTATGACCTTGAGAGCTGTCTACCTCCCAGGCCAAGACAATGTTCTCGCGGACAGGCTCAGCAGGCTTCCTCGCCCTGATGAGTGGCCCGAGTCCAGAGGTGGCTCTCCACCTGTTTCGCCACTGGGGGACTCCGTCCATAGACCTGTTCGCCAGTCCGGGAAATGCACAAGCTTCCCCGCTTTTGCGAGCCGATACTGCACCCAAGCAGGGTAGCCCTGGATACATTCCTCCTGAGCTCGACGTCTGGGCTTCTGTATGCGTTCCCCCCCTCCCCTCTTAGCGAGGACCGTCCAACAAGATTCAGTGGGACCGAGCATCAGTGATTCACATGGCCCCCTCGTGGCCTTGACAGCCCTGGTTCCTGCTTCCACTACAGCTCTCGTCGGAGCACCTGGTCCCCCTGGGCAGTGCTCCAGGTCTGCTGATGCAGGAGGAGGGACAGGTGCTTCACCCGAACCTGGACTCACTATCCCTAGCAGCCTGGTGGCTGAGCGGGTCTCTGTAGCCTTGCTGCACCTCCCAGAGGAGATCAAGGAAGTCCTGCTCGCATTGAGGAAAGACTCAACGAGACAGGCCTATGCCCTCAAGTGGGGGTGCTTCTCTGTCTGGTGCTCTGGGTTTCAGGTCGATCCATTCTCCTGTTCCACCCGGTGGGTTCTCCAGTACCTCCTCCACCTTTCGCAGGTGAGACTGAAATCCAATTTGGTCAGGGTTCACCTGAGCGCCATTTCAGCCAACCACTTTCCCGTTGAGGGTAAATCCCTCTTGGGCCAGCCACTGGTCTCCCGCTTCATGTGGGGACTTTTACTCTTCAAGCCCCCCCAGTCCGACCCCCGCCGACAAAGTGGGACCTGAACATCGTGCTCATGCAGCTGACGCAGCCGCCCTTTGAGACGATGGCAACGTGCTCGCTTCGGCACCTCTCCTGGAAGGTAGTCTTCCTGGTGGTGCAGACCTCGACTCGACGAGTCAGTGAACTTCAAGCCCTCATAGCCACAGCCCCCTACACCAGGTTCTACGGGAACAGGATGGTCCTTCGCACCCACCCGAAGTTCCTACGAAAAGTTGTCTCGGATTTCAATTTCAACCAGAGGAGATAGTCTTACCGACTTTCTTCCCGAAACCTCACGCCAACCAGGCGTCGGCAGTTCTGCATACCCTCGACTGCAAGAGGGCTCTCGCCTTCTACCTTCAGCGCACCCAGGGTCATCACAAGTCCGACCGGCTGTTCATCACCTACAATCCAAATCGTCTGGGGCTTGCAGTCACCTAGCACACCCTCTCCATCTGGGTGGCAGACTGCATCGCCGTTGCCCAGGCAAAGGCTGGGGCCCTACTGGATCGATGAGTTACTGTGCATAGCATCTGTGCAAAGGTAGAGTCGGTGGCTTCGCTGCGCTCAGTGCGTCTGACGGACATCTGACGGACATTTGCCAGGCTGCGACTTGGTCTTCAGCAAATACCTTCACTTCGCACTACTGCCTGGAGAGGGAGTCCCACCGGGACAGTGCCTTAGGCCAGCCTGTACTCTGTAATCTGTTCGGGTATAAGCAACTCCTGCCCTTCAACTCTTCTTCTGTGGCTACTGGGAGCTTGGTCCTCTGCGGACCCGAGGACTCGGGCTCCCCTCGGATCATCGACATCTGCTCACAGCTTCGCGGAGGCGCTTTGCTTATAGGTCTTCGGTAGCCTGTAGCTGGGGAGTCCCATAATTGAAGACTGACTTCCTGCTTGTTCCTGGAGAAAGCGTCATTACTTGTAACAGGTGCTCTCCAGGGACAGCAGGAATCAGTCCTCAATACCCACCCGCCTCCTCTTAAGATTTGCTATTTTTATCCTTCCCTTGCCATCCGCTTAGTAGGGCTCTAGCTGTGGGACCTGAATGAGCAAGATGGCACCTCTGGGCGGGAAGAGGACCACGCATGCATGGTAGCAATCCCAAAAACTTTCTTTGAAAGCTGGGGAATTGCTCCATGCAGGCTCAGTCGGTGCCGACATCACCCATAAGTGAGGACTGATTCCTGCTGTCCCTGGAGAACACCTATTACAGATGAGTAACTATGCTTTTCTGCTGCCCCCACCCCCCACAACTTGCAGCAATGGCAATGACTTTAAACAGCAACACAGTGCTTAGTGAAACATCCAGCACTGTGTGTTTGTGCTTTGAATCCCCCTCTGATGCAGACTTCCTTTTGCATGGGGATGAAATTGGGTGGTCTAGCAGGAAGTCTGGAGGGGGACAGAAGCATTAACAGCATGCAGCACCAGAGGTTTTGGTAAGCAGTGTGCTGCTGTTTAGTCACTGCCACTGCTGCAGGAACTGGAGAGGGGTGGCAGCGGAACAACTTCCGACCGCTGACACTCTGACTGCCTAGTTTGCCTAATGGCAGCGCTGACCCTGCATAGAGACTTGATATAAAGATTTCATTGGAATTTGAAATCCTATTGCAGCATCCACATTTTCAAGGTGGCATAGGGCATTACATGTACTACAGTGGCCATATGGCCTAACATTTTCAAGTAGGCTTTGGCTGTGATAGAGACAGAGCACTGAATGTAATAGATGCAAAGCATTAATATTTCCAAACTGTCTTGTAACAGAAATGCTTTTGCTTGAACTAAGTCTAGAATGGTTCCTATGAACAAAATCCTGTTCATCAGTTGGAAGGTTGACATCTCAAAGTTGGTGAAGAATTCCAAGCTCTGAAGCAGACAAACAGTTTTGTCTGAGAATTTGAGTCAGGTTCTCTGTGAAAGCTGCCAGAAATTAGCTGTCCAGATATGGGAAAAACTAGCTAATGCTACCTGTGTGAGAGTGCCCAACAAAGCAAAGCATTTGGTGAAAACTTGGGGCCGAAAAAAGGCCAGAAGGAAGTACTTTAAACTGATAGGGTCTGAAGACAGAAGGAACCAGTGGCACTTCTTTCAACGTGAATTAATCAGGATATGTGTATAAACAAACATCTTTGGGATACAGTGAGCACAGTCAGTTCCTCTTCTTCAAATAGGGAGAATGGAAGGAAGAGTGTTCATTTTGAATTTTTCCTTGCAAACAGGTTGCGATCTCAGATCTAATATTGGATGTAAGCCTCCTGTCTTGTTGAGGATCAGGAAGTATTGGAATAGCAGCTTTAATTCCTACCTGAAGAGGAATTGGCTCTATCAAGTTAGATTGCAGAAGACGACTTACTATAAACAGGCAGAGAGTAGCTTGTTTTAGAGGTCTTAAATGAATTTGATAGATTTAGGTAGGCCCTTATAGCCTTAAAAGGAAACAGACAGGTAGTCTTTTTCCTACTCCCAATTCCCACCCACCCTGGGTACATCACTTAATTTATAGTTTATTATCCCAATTAAGTGAGCGAATTTTGATACCACAGTGTATCTCTATAAATGAGTGAATAACCCTTAACAGATTAGCAGATGTTTAGTTATCCCTACTCCCTTAATAGCTCTAAACAACTAAATTAATCAAAGATGCAGACAGCAGACCAACAGTAAAATGGGGGCTATCCAGACTTTGCAATGAATGCCACAAGGTATTATTATTTCTCAGCTGATGAGAGGTTATATGTGTGCGATTTGTGTAAAGAGCTCCTGGCTCTCAGAGAATGAGCCTTATCTCCGGAGGCTACAATAGCAGATTTGGAGGAGCTGAGGCAATCTACCTTCTTTTTTCTAGCCTTGTCACTCTGGAATTCCTTTCCTCCCCTAATCCGTCAAGAATACTAATTTCCCAAATTCAAATCCCTCTTAAAAACCCACCTCTTCTGTACTGCCTATGACCTTCCCTTTTCTGACTCCTCTGTTTCCTCCTCTCCCTCCACTTAAGCTTTTTTCTTCTTTAGTTTGGTATGACTGTGTTCTTTCCTATCTAACATTGTAGTTCCTTTCTGACCCTGGCTTTATTTGTTTTATATTATTGTAAACCGCCCAGATGGCTTCCGATAGGCGGTCTATCAAAAATTGTAATAAAGATAAAGAGAGCAGACTTGGAGGAGCTGAGGCAGGCAGAGAGGTATATAGGAGAGATCTATAGAGACACAGTAGAAAAGTCCTATCTCCAGTCTGGCAGCTTCAATGCTGCCTTGGAGGAGAGGTCACCTGGAAGGAGAGCATCACCTTGGTATGGCAGGAAATTATCCTGTAGCTGGACTTGTCCTCCAGAAGATGTATCAAGGATATGTCTTCAAGGACTTCTGCCCAGGAGGAAAGGGCTAGAATGGCTGTCTTAGCTGGTGATTTCATCATTAAGTATGCGGATGGCTGGGTGACTTGTGGGCATGAGGATCACTTGGCCACTTGCCTGCCTGGTGTGAAGATGGCAGACTTCAAGCGTCACCTAGTTAGGATTCTAGATAGTCGGTTTCTTCCCAGCACTGTCTTGGTATATGTGAACACCAATGACATAGGAAAGCATGGAAGGGAAGTTCTGAAAGCCAAATTTAGACTTGTATATAGAACGTTACATCCAGGACTTCCAGGGTAGCATTTTCAGAAATGATCACTATTTCATGCACAGGACCCAAGAGGCAGGCAGAGCTTCAGAGTCTCAATGCATAGATGAGACAAAGGTGCAGGGAAGAGTTTTGCACCAATTAGGAGGATTCTTGATGTTGCTCTTTTTTGACTGGACTCAAAGTCAATGCACAGTGAGGGAGATAGAAATCCACCGAAGAGGATCTGCCACAGTTGGCAGTGTCAGCTGACTACACCAGTCTCTCCTCTTTCTGGGCAAACAGAACCCTCTTCTCTGCTTTACACTGCTTGAAGAGCCAGTAAAAGCAGTCTTTCTGCACTCATGGAGACATCCACAACAGATAGCTCGGTTATGGCCTAAGCACAGATAAATTAGACATTTGGAGCGGGTGTTGAGGTTCTGGATCTTTTCTTCCGCACTACAGGTAGGGGTGGAACCCTAACTTTATCTGGGACATGTCGACAGAGGAATAAAATGAATAAAAAAAATCGAACACAAACTACATTTTTTTCTTTAATTAGGAAGGCAAAGATGAAAAACAATGCATACACATGGAGGGCATCAAGAAGACTACTGCACATGGAAAGGACTGTGCATGCTCAGAACCATTACACTAGCTTTCATCTCTGCACTACTGATTGATGGCATCCACTCATATGTCTGATTCAACCCTACTTGCTGATGGAAAATAATGCATGTGTCTGTTCTTTTTTTTCCCAACAAAATCCCAAACAAAAAGCACTGACCATCTAAATTAAAACACAATAAAATCAGGCTTTAGAGCACTAAAAAAAGCACAAAATAATTTTTTGTCTGAGCTTTTGCAATTGGGGGGGGTTAACCCTCAAGCCACAAATAGTCCTTTTATTCAATTCAATGTAGTTGTTAAAATACTTTAGCTTTTTGTAGTAAGTCAAAACTGGAGTTGGATGGTCCAAAGAGGAGACAGAGTTGTCTTTTCTTTTCATCATCTTGAGTGCACAGGGAATCAATGACTTGCCAATGATCTCAAAGGGTTTTTTTTCCTTTCTACTGAATTCTCTATTACCTCCACAGTTTACATAACTGTACCTGGCTATTTGTGAACTGCATTTGACTCTATACTACTTTAAGAATGTTACTGTATAAAATAGCCACACTGAAGATCCCGATGACCAAATGTGGCCTGGAAGCTTTTCATTAAAGATTAGTGCTATGCACTCTCATATCAATTACTGCAGAAATCATGATCACCACGATGACTGAGTACAGTACTTCTAATCACCACATAAATGTGTATACACAAACCTTATGTGTCTCTGTCTCAGACTCATACCTTTATGCCCACCCTTCCCTTATAGCAAGAAAACAGAAAAATTCTAGATTCTGCACTTCAGGAAGCAAAGTGTTGAAACAAAGATCACATTAACTTCCCGGGTCTGGGTCCTCATTTTTCCTAACCAACTAGATAACTATGTGTGCAAATAGCTGTTCAATATGTGCATACAGTTGTGGTCAACATTAATAGCATCCTTGCATTTTAGTATGTTGTGTATAATTTATTTATTTTATTTAACATTTCTTATATACTGCCTTTCATGATATCAAGGCGCTTTACATTAAACAAACTGAAATTACATTGAACAGGGCATTATAACTTGGAGATAACTATTTTACAGGGAACATGGGCTATGGAGGGTTAAGTGGCTTGCCCAAGACCACAAGGAGCACCTGTGGGACTAGAAACCCCAGTCCTTCCGGCCCAAGGTTGCTGTCCTCTAGTGGAATTTGAACCCCCGACCCTCTGGCCTGAAGTACCTTGCCTCAACCACTAGGCCACTCCTCCACTAATATTTTGAGAAATAATTGGAAATATTTCAACTGTATGTCATCATAATATTTGAATAGTATGTTCAAAGGGCTACAACAACAGCAAAAAAAAGATGTCTGTGCAACACAGACATAGTAATTTCTGAGAAAAAAACAAAATATGACCTGCTCAGGATTAACATCACCCTTTACTAATATTTGGTTGCACAATCCTTCGCAGTAATGACAGCCTCCAAACATTTCTTGTAGCCATCTATAAGTTTCTTACATCTGTCTGCTGGTAGTTTCTCCCACTCTTCAACTGCAATTTGTTCCAGCTCATGAATGTTTCCAGGATTTCTTTTACCAATTGCAGCTTTTAGCTCTTTCCAAAGGTTCTCGATTGGATTGAGATCAGGACTCATTGCTGGCCAGTTTAAAAAACAGTCCATTTGTTCCTTTTTAACCATTCTTTTGTACTTTTGGATGTATGTTTTGGGTCACTGTCCTGCTGGAGGACCCATGACCTTAGACCCAGATTTAGCTTTCTGACACTAGGTAGTCCTCTGTCACGCAGAACCTTGAAAAGGGTCTTTGCAATCAACGGCATGGGTGGAAAGGCGTACATGAGGCCTTCTGACCACGAGATGAGGAACGCATCTACTGCTACCCAGCCTGGGTGGGGCTGGTGAGAGCAGAACCTGGGCAACTGGTAGTTGTCCAGGTTGGCAAAGAGGTTCGCTCTGGGATCCAGCTGCCATTTGTGCAGTTGAAGGACTCTGCTCAGTTTGTCCACCAGGACATTGTCCTGGCCTGGTAGATACAACGCCCATACATGCATTCCCCAACGGAGCGCATAGGAGCAGAGTGTCATCGCCTCACGACAAAGGATGCGAGATCCCTTCTCTTTTTGCTTGTTCACACAGAACATCGCCACTTGGTTGTCTGGATCAGCACTGGCTGGTGGCTCAGACTGTGGTGAAAAGCTTGCAAGGCTAGATATATGGCCTGGAGCTCCAGGAACTGAATTTGCTGGTTGCCCTTGGGTTGTGACCAGCTACCCTAGGTGTGAAGCTCCTCGCAATGGGCTCCCCAACCCAGCAGGGAGGTGTCTGTCATGAGGACCCTTAGGGGGCTCAGGGCTTGGAAGGGCATCCCTGCTAGGAGGTCCTGCAACCACGTCAAGGAGTTTGCTAGCTGGTGAGTTACTAAGACTCTGTCTTGGAGCCGACCGGTGGCCTGGGGTTCACGGGTCCTGAAGGCACCACTGGGCAGCCCTCATGTGCAGACAGGCATCTGGGGTAACATGGATTGTGGAGGCCATGTGGCCGAGTAGGCACAGCAGGAGCCGAGTGGACACCGAGGGACAGTGTTGCACGTCTGCGGCTAATGCTCTAAGGTGGTCAGACCGATCCAAGGGGAGGAAGGCCTTTGCCTGAACCATGTCCAGCTTTGCCCCTATGAACTCCAGACCCTGTGTCAGGAGGAGATGGGACTTGGGGTGGTTTATCACGAACCCCAGATGTTGTAGGACATGGATGGTGCGGGCAGTAACCTGCTGCACCTCGGCGGCTGTGCTTCCTTTTATGAGCCAGTCATCCAGGTAGGGAAAGATGAATACCCCTTGAAGACTGAGGTAGGTGGCCACCACCGCCAGGCATTTGGTGAAGACTCTTGGGGCAGATGCCAATCTGAAGGGTATTACCCTGTATTGGTAGTGGCCTCCTCCCACCTTGAAGAGCGGGTATTGCCTGTGGCTGGAATGAATGAGGATGTGTGTATTAAGCATCCTTCAGATGCAAGGAGCATAGCCAATCTCCCTGCTGGAGGTAGAGCAGCAATGTTCCAAGGGAGAGCATCTTGAACTTCTCCCTCACCAGGAACTTGTTCAGGTTTCGCAGGTCCAGGATCGGCCTTAGGGCTCTTGTCCTCTTTGACACGAGGAAATACCTGGAGTAGAACCCTTTGCCCCTGAGATGCTGGAATACTGGTTTCCACTGGCTTGTCCTCGAGAAGGCCTGTGAGTGGTGAAGAGGAGACCTGGGAAGCTCTCCCATGAAGAAAGGGGGAGGGTATCTGTGCCAGGAGGAGTGCATCTTCTGGCTCGTCAAGCGGACACATGGTCAACTCCACCACCATGGAGTTATGTGGCAGCTGTGGCTTCTGAAAGTCAGGGCTCCGTCGGACCCGATATATTGAGTCGAGCCACTTGCTCATGATGGGCACCGATGCCGGTGTTTCCCACATGTGGAGATGGGGACGGTCAACGATTCCCTTGGTGGGGTCTCATATTGGAGGATTTCTAGTTCCTCCATATGAGGGTCCTCCTCTGATTCTGTGGGGAATGCTAGAGCCTTCGACATGTCACGCACGAAGTCGAGGAATGCCATGTCGTCAGGCAAGGACCGATGTTGAGACTCGAAGGGGGATGGGTTTGAGGGGACGTTGCAGTGCTGATGGGTATCGGGGGACTCCTCGCCCTCTGCCTCCCATTCTGAGTAATCGGTGGAAGACTCGAGGGGAGCGTGACCCGAGGGCTCCAGGCCCGAACCCAATCCAAGCCCTTCAGAGGCTCCTTAGCTGGTATCATGCACACTTGCCGGATAAGATCTCGGTCCCAATGAGTGGGACCTGGATCAAGACTTCAGTCAAAGACTGACTCGGGGCCGTATGGCCTCGAGTCTCAGCTTGGCCTCCAGGGACATCCTAGACGTCGAGGACCTGATGGTCAGGGAGGAGGAACCAGCCGTGCTGGACATCAATGCCTGCTGTTGGTCCATGAAGGCAGATAGGCTGCATTCCAGGGCCGCCATTCTGGACTCCAGCCCAGATGGCTCCACAGCTCTTGGTGTGGGACCTGAGGAACTCTGGCTCGGCACCGGTTCCCCCGAAGTGGAGTCCTCAGTGAGGACCGGCTTCGGGTGACTGGGGCCAATTTCCGGTCGATTCCTTCTGGGAAAAGCGGCGTGGACTAAGGAACCTGGCTCGGGACTTACCTGGCCTGTCGGAACAGTCCAGGGACTCTTTCTTCAAGGGTTGTTTCTTCTTCCTGTGTTTCCTTGAGGGAGACCCCCTTTCTGAAGACCCACGGCATTGACTGGGGTCTGTGGGGGTGCCACAGGAATCCAAGGTTTCAGACGGGGCCTTGGCCTTCGGAAGAGCTGGGGACTCTGGGAAAAACCTGACATGCTGCTGCTGACGACTCTTGAGGGCCTTGGTAGACATCTTTTTGCAAAGACCACAGGCTGCGGGGTTGTGGTCAGAGACATAATCTTCATACAACGATCGTACTTTTTGAAGCCACTGGTAGCCATGGGTGAAAAACTTACCACGGCGAGGTTGAAGACCCATGGTGCTGCCAGTTGGAAAAAAGGCACGAAGGTGCCAAAGGTGAAAAATCAAAAACTGACCACAGACTCTATGCCAGAGCAGTAGGCTCAGGTGGCGGGAGGTGGTGCACTGGAGGGTGAGTATGAAACTCAGAGAGTAAAATAATCAACTTTTTCCGGGGGGAAGACAGATGTCTGATGGGCTCCGCGGAAAAAAGGTGACTGAGTAAGATGACACCCTTGGGTGGGAAGGGGACCACGCATGCTTGGTGGCATCTCCCGAAGGCTTTCTTTGAAAGCTGGGGAGATGCTTCCATGGCGGCTCTGTCGGTGCTGACATCACCCATATGTGAGGACTGACTTCCTGCTTGTTGCTGGAGAAGGCCTTGTACCCCTTTGAAGTTTTAATGTTTGGTGATAATGGGTTTTCTGACAGTCTCAAAGAGCTCTCGTCTTCATCACTGGGAAAATGGAACAGGAAGTGAATGTGGCCATTTTAAATATTAGAGGCACCATTCATTGGTTGTTTCAAGTCTAATTTTACCGCAATGGAAATGTGGTTCTTCTGTTCAAACTGATTTGAATTGTTTATAAGGGTGCCAATAATCATGTCCTAATTAACTAATTGCCAAAAACCCAACTATGTCACCACTATATTAATCAAAAAGCTAAGGCACATAGATAGACCCTCAAATAAAGCCACCAATTCTATTTCCCCATTGACAAACCGGGCAGAAATATTGTAATGAATTTTTGTCGGATCACCTGCCATGAGGGTGAAGAATCACTTCTTGCAACAGGCCCTCCATTTTAATCAATATTCAAAAAACGTCCAAACAGTCAAAATGCATGACGTTATGTGTTCCCCAGAACACTGCAAAGGTTATGTGTTCCCCAGAACCACTGCAAAGTCTTGAGTTATTTTCAATAAAACTGACTATAAGTCATTCATAATTTAACTTAATGTGTGTAAATCCATAGTGCACTTATATCATCAACACTGCATAGCACTCAAATACTCATCTGGATGGATTTGTGGAAACAGTGTATCATTCTGTTACTTTCCTGAGGAACAGTCTTTAACGCAAAGATACCGCTTCCACTCAATCAACCGCTGCTCCCCAGATAGCATTACTATGCCGTTAAGTGCTGCCGTCGTTCCGTTGGGTGCCACGACACAATCATTGTGTTTCAAGCTTGTTTCTCCCACAGCTCTTTATCAAGTTGCGTTAACCCAACTTCCTGCTCCACTAGCAGCGTAATGACGTCATCGGAAATAAAGTGTTAAAATGAGATCATGAAAGGCGTACTGACACTATATGATTCAAGTTTATTGTAAAGACCACCATTCTACTTCAGTATTTAAACCGCTAGGAGAGGTGGATTGTAGCACATATATCCATTTTTGCTCTTTATAACGAAGTTGACGTTGTCGGTCTCCCCCTCTTGGCAGTGCAGGAACTATATCCAGTAGTAGCCATTTTAAATGGCTAAACTAGTGATTGTATTGAATGCAGTGTTGTACCATTGGTGCTGCCAGTACTTTGGTGGTGATCCAAGAGCGATGTTCTCGCAGGTGCTTTTTCACTGCTCGTGTTGTGATACCAATATAAATTTTATCACAGGGGCAAATTATTAAATAAACTGCAAAAGACGAATCACAATTGGTGGCAAAATTTAATCTGTATCTGCATCGTGAATGTGGGTCACTCCATTCAGTACATTCTCCAAGGAGTGGAGGAGTGGCCTAGTGGTTGGGGCAAGGTACTTCAGGCCGGAAGGTCGGGGGTTCAAATCCCACTAGAGGACAGCAACCTTGGGCCGGAAGGACTGGGGTTTCTAGTCCCATAGGTGCTCCTTGTGGTCTTGGGCAAGCCACTTAACCCTCCATAGCCCATGTTCCCTGTAAAATAGTTATCTCCAAGTTATAATGCCCTGTTCAATGTAATTTCAGTTTGATCAATGTAAACCGCACTGATGCAGAATAGCGTGGTATATAAGAGAATGTAAATAAAATAAAAATAAATTCTATAGTAGTGGCACAAAAATCGCAGGACCCGCAAGCGCGATGTCCAGCTTCCACTGGATTGGCTGTCTGAAATAAAGAACTGGTGTGAATGACACAATCTGATATATTTGCGCTCCGGCGATAAGCCAACATAAAAGGACGCCAAAAGCATTCATGGAGAGTCAGAATATGCCAGTGAGATTTCAAAATTTTTGATACCGCTGACTGTGAGGCATATAAGGAAGCACTCCCACAAATTGTGCTTCATTCCCGACAGAAGACCTCGGTTCATTGTCCCACCACTCAAGGTGGGTATACAAAGCACGTTTATATGCCTGATTTATCAACTGTGAAGGATATCCACGTGCAAACAACCGTGACTTTCAATCTCCCGCATGCTTCCGGAATTCCGCTATTGTTGAGCACAATCTGCGGATGCGCAAAAATTGCCCCACCGGTAGTGCTCTCCGTAGGGGGCCAGGATGATAACTAGTGAATTGCAGCAAAGTGTTACGTTGTACTGGTTTCCTATATAAAGTGGACAGTATATGTTGTTGCTCTTTATATAACAACAGAAGTTGTGCGTCCCTGAGAAGGGCTCCACTTCCCCCCATGGATCTCTGGCATCCTACCAGGGATGGTGGATAGGAGTTGATTAGGTATGGAACAGGTGTTGGAGAACAGCCTGACCAAACAAGGCATCCCGGCGGGAGTCCTTGTCCAAGCAGTAATGGGCTGTGAAGGTATGAACCGAGGCCCAGGTGGCTGCTCGACAGATGTCATCGATAGACACAGAGTGCAGATGAGCCATTGAAGCTGCCATGGCTCTCACATTGTGAGCTGTGACATGGCCCTCTAGAGGAAGATTCTTACTCTGATAGGCAAAGGAAATACACTGAGCAATCCAGTTAGATAGTGTTCTCTTGGAGACTGGAAGTCCCAAATGAGAAGGATCAAAAGCAACAAAGAGTTGAGAGGACTTTCTATGTTGCTGTGTTCTTTGAAGGTAAAAGGCTAAAGCTCTTTTACAGTCCAAAGTATGAAGGTTTCTTTCTGCATTTGATGCATGAGGCCTTGGAAAGAACACAGGTAGGTAGACCGCTTGGTTTAGATGAAAAGGCGAGACCACCTTTGGCATAAAGCGTGGATGAGTCCTAAGGACTACCTTGTCATGATGGAACCTTGTATAACGTGGATCAGCTACTAGTGCTTGCAACTTGTCAGACGGCTGCCTAGGGTGAGAACTTACACAATCTTGACGATGCATATATTCATATGATTCTTGCAAGGTATTGTGGGTAATGTAGTTCTTTCACTCCAAACACAGCTGAAGACAATAATTGAGTTGTGTAACCAGTGGTAAAGCCAATAAAATACTTCTTTTATTGATGGGGTTTAATTCACCCAGCACAAATATGCTTGGTAGCAATATAAATGAGGTTACTTGCTTGCAGTGTTTAAATGGATAACATAAAGTCACAAAGCAAATCAGAAAACAACCTTCAACTTGTCAGGCAATTAGCTAATGTTTTCTTAGCAAATAATTACCAAATAAAAAGGCACAAAGAAATAAATGAACTTTGCTTGTTAGGTTAACTTCTGCTTATTTTCCACACAGTTCCAGCAGTGATTTTCCCTTGCTCACACACACAATCAAGTGCAGCTTTAATTACTATCAATTGTCCAGCTGAAACCTTTTAGCTGGCTGGCTGCTACTGTGTGAACCCAAAATCCTGCTTTAAGAGCTGTTTGCAGTAGAATAAAGAACAAAGTTAGGTTTCTTTGTGATGGCTGATGTGTTTGCTCACAGAAAGCTAGCAATAGCATTGGGATAGAGAACAGTCCATGTAATTAATAGTCTCATCTGCTGTAATTTCCCCTTCATCAATCAGCATAGGGTCACTATCATACATTGGCACAGATGAGTCTTTCAATAAGGCACTATCATGAGAATGCTTATTCCCTTGCTGCCATTCACTATTATAGATAGGGTCTGGATCAGTGTTCATACCTGAGCCTCTCCTGCTATCATAATTCCTCTCTGTATAGCCTGGCCAGTATGTAATCCAATTCTGATGTCCAGCCTTCCAATCTTGATCCCTGGACACTGGATCTTTCCTCACATACCTTCTGGCATAGGTCTGAAAGTCCTTTCCACGTGCAGTCTTCTCTCTTCCAGGTAGCCCCTGGTGATTCCTATCTCTGCCATTCCATTCCTCTGGCTGACTCCAGTCCAATGGACTCTGCTGGCATTTGGAATACCTCCCAGTATGGGTACTGCCTTGGACTCTCCCAAACCTGCCAATGGCCTTTCTTCTCTTCCTTCCAGAGAGTTTCCTTCTCTCTCTATCCGCTTGGCTTGGCTTCTGCTTCTCGAGATGATGTTGGTGCTTGAGCTTGAAGCTGTTGCTGTATCTTTTGCTGAAGCTGTTGCTGTCTCTGTAGCCTGTAGAATAAGCTCTATTCTTATTCTGTCCTAATGTGTGCTCCTCCCTAACACAGCGCAGCTGTGTTGAATCAGGCCCTGCCCTTTGAGATGAGTGCTTAGGGATTACCTCATAGCTCTCTTGATTGCACACACATTTTCTCACTTCAGCCCCTCTCATGGCTGCTGGAAACCTGGTGCATTCTGGGACTGGTAGTCTTTTATGTGAAAACTCTGTTTTCTTGCTTCTACCAGAACTGACAGGTTGCTTGTTCAGAGTCACATCATCTTTTCTATAGCTCCTACCTGAGCTATGATAAGCTTCCTTATCACAAACTCACTGATGCGACGTGCTGATGTGATTGCAATGAGAAAGATAACCTTCCAAGAAAGGAATTTCAAGGAGGTAGTAGCTAAGGGTTTGAAAGGTGGCTTCATGAGCTGACCAAGAACCAAATTTAAGTCCCATGCCACAGGTAGTGGCTTAATGGGAGGCTTAGTTAGCAGAAGGTCTCTCATAAATCTTGCTATAAGAGGATGGGAGGAAATAGGTTGTCCATTTAGGGTCTTGAAGGAAGCTGCAATAGCACTCAAATGGACCCTCACTGAGTTAGTCTTAAGTCCTGCATTGGATAAATGAAGGAGATACTCCAGTAATGATTTCAGAGGTATGGCAATGGGGTTAAGACCCTTCTGCGAACACCATATGTAAACCTTTTCCACTTGAAAGCATAAGTGTGTCTTGTGGAAGGCTTCCTGGAAGCATAAAGGATATCCTTTATTTGCTGAGGGAGGTTAAGATCATGGAGATCTAGGCCTTCAGCAACCAAGCCCTGAGATGCAGAGACTGGGGATTGGGATGCCATAACATTCCGTCCTCCTGAGATAGGAGATCTGGAGCAGACCCTAACTCCAGGGAGGGAGCTTGAGAGAGGTGTAGAAGCAGAGGGTACCACACTAGCCGTGGCCAATGTGGAGCTATGAGAATCATACGGCCTCTATCTCTCTAAAGCTTGAACAGGATTTTGGGAATTAGGGGAATGGGTGGAAAGGCATACAGGAAGTCTTGACCCCAGTAAAGGAGGAAAGCATCCCTGGCCTGAGCCCCCTGAGCCGGGGTTCTGGAACAGAACTGGGGAAGTTTGGCATTCCACGGACTTGCAAAGAGGTCTATGTCCGGGGTTCCCCAAATTTGAAAAATCTTGGCTACCTGGTCTGCATGCCGAGACCACTCGTGTGGAAGCAGAACTCGACTGAGTCTGTCTGCCCAAGAGTTTTGTATGCCTGGAAGATACACTGCCAGGAGATGAATCTGATGCTCTCTGGCAAGGGCCCATAGTCACAAAGCTTTGTTGCAAAGCGACAGAGAGCCTGTTCCCCCCTGCTTGTCCACGTAGAACATGGCTACTTGATTGTCCGTATGAATGAGGACTGTCTTGTAGCTGAGCAGGGTGTGGAACACTCGAAGGGCAAGGAAGATTGCTCTGAGCTGGAAGAGATTGATATGTAGATGAGTCTCCTGTGGAGACCAGGTGCCTTGGGTGGAGAGGTCTTGCAGATGAGCTCCCCAACCCATCAGAGAAGCATCTGTTGTGAGAGTTGCCTGGGGTAAGGGTTGTTGAAAAGGGGACCCCAGCAACAGGTTTTGAGTGGACTTCCACCACTGGAGGGACAAAATAAGGCGACTTGTGTTTGCTATTTTGTCTGACAGGCATCCTGATGCCTGGGTCCATTGAGTGGATAAAGTCCACTGGGCTGCCCTCATATGGAGGCGAGCATAGGGAACTACATGCACAGTAGATGCCATGTGGCCTAGTAGTTGTAGCATTTCTCGGGCAGTGAGATGAGGCTTTGCACTGCTTGAGAAGCTAACTGCACCATACGAAGGCAACGGGCCTGGGGGAGATAGGGTCTTGCCTTTCTGGTATCCAGCAAAGCTCCTATGAACTCTAGAGACTGAGTGGGAGTTAGACTGGATTTTGGGATGTTTATCACCAGACCCAAATATTGGAGGATACGGATTGTGCAGGATAGAGAAGTCCTGGCCTCTGACCCTGTTGGGGCTCGAATGAGCCAGTCGTCTAAGTAGGGGAAGACGAATATCCCTAGAGTGTGGAGAAATGCTGCTACCACAGCCATGCATTTTGTGAACACCCTTGGTGCTGAGGCCAGGCCAAAAGGAAGCACCCTGTATTGGTAGTGCTTTCCTTGAAAAAGGAACCAAAGGAATCTTCTGTGAGTTGGATGGATGAGAACATAGGTGTACGCATCCTTGAGATCTACAGAACAAAGCCAATCCTGACTCTGAAGGTATGGCAGCAGAGTTCCCAGAGATATCTTGAATTTCTCTTTGACAAGGAATTTGTTCAATTCTCTGAGGTCCAAGATAGGTCTGTATCCCCCTGTTTTCTTTGGGATAAGGAAATAGGGGGAGTAAAACCCTGTACCCTGCTGATGGATGGGTAGTTCTTCTATTGCCCCTTGGGCAAGAAGCATAGTGACCTCCTGACCTAACAGGTTGGTGAGAGAGGTCGGAGAATTGAACTGCTTTATCATTGTGGAAGGGGGCATGCTCAAAAAATGAAGCTTGTACCTCTCTTTTATGATGGAGTGTGTCCAATGCTCTGCTGTTATCTGCCCCCATCTGGGGGCAAAATGACACAACCTTCCTGGAATGGTGGAAGGCTCTGGTCCAATGAGAGCCAGGAAGGCTAAGTTCTCTAGCTGAAAGTCAAAGGCCTTGTGGAGGCTGAGGCTTAGCAGTCTTTGGTTTTCTTTGTTTGGGTGGTTGCTGACCTTTCCGGACAAGCTGACCAGCAGAACGTCCCTGCTGAGAATAAGCAGGATAAAATCTTTTCTTTTTAGAAAAGAATGGTTTCTTGAAAGATTTCTTTCTTGCAGGATCAGCTGTGGACTTGGATAATCTATCCAAGGTGGAGTTGTCAGCATCCAACTCATTGGCCTTTTCCTGCCAATCTTTACCAAACAGGTTCTCACCAGTACAAGGAATATTTCCCAGTTTGTCTTGTACCCAGAGCTCCAGATCAGATGCCTGGAGCCAAGCAATTCTACGTGCACCTATTGCAATGGCAGAGGTTCTGCTTATGTACTCAAAACAGTCAAAAGCTGCACGGTTGACAAATTTAGAAACATCTTGGGCATGTTTGACCAATGTAAGAAAATCCTGCTTTCTATCCTCAGGAAGAAGAGGACTCAAAGCCTCTAAATCACCTGTGACCTCTTTGCACTCTTGATCCTTCTCATAGCTGATTCCACTACAATAGAGTGGTGAGGAAGCGGAGTTTTCTGGAAACCAGGACAAGGAGGGACTCAATACAGAGTATCCAGTCTACGAGAGTGAGGAGAGGTGGTAAGAGGTGTCTCCCACATTCTTAACATGAGATCATGCAAGATCTCATGGATGGGCAAGGTAGCTGCCTCCTTAGGAGTTTTAGGATATTGTAAAATTTCCAACTCCTTTGCTCTGGGCTCTGTTTCAGGGGCCACAGTAATGGACAGACCCCGAGCCACCTCCCTGTTAAAATCCTGAAAGGAAATGTCTTCTGGAGGAGACATCCTGCGTTTAGGGGAGGAAGGATCCTCCGGGAGAAGTATTCCCGCATCGACAGAACTGTCAGAATCCTCAGATTCCTCTGAGGACTCGAAGTACCTTCTGTCAGGATGCTCTTGAAGAGCCCGATACCCGTACCGACTGAAGGCATCGCATGACTGGGTACCGGCAATGCAGACGCCCATGTCCATGCTGTTGGTACCGGTACCGATACCCATACCGGGTCCGGAATCGGTGCCGGTTGAACTGTCTGATGCAGTTCTGAGGGTGTCTATGCCGCAAGGAGAGCTGCCAGATTGCGTTCAATAGCCAGGACCCTCTGGCCTATCGACGCTGCCGATGCCTGGATGTCGGCACCGGAGAAGACTGCCGGTACCCCAGAGTATGGCACCAGTAGTTCTGCAGAGGTCGAGACCTCGAGAACATCCTGGAGCCCCGATAAAGCTTTGGAAGCCGAAGCCTCCCACTGGGGCAATTTTGCCGGTGCAGAATCCTCAAGGACAACGCCAGAGGCATGTCGATGCTTAGAGGGAGATCTACTCTTTGAGGACCGGCTAGACTTATGTTTAGTTACCTGAGATCCACGGGAGGAAGACAAAGCCCTGGAAAACGTCGATGCCACCGAAGCTGCATCAGAGGGAAACAGGGTACTGAGCTTGGCAGCTCGGTTCTGTCGACCTCTCTTGGACATCATGGCACAGGCCATACATTCCGAGATGGAATGGTGAGGAGATAAACATTTCAGACACCACTCATGGGTGTTGGTGATGGAGATGGTACCGCCACACTTGGTGAACTTTTTAAAACCCGAAGAGGGTTTTTCCATTGTGGAAAAAATCTTGGGCCTAAGGCCCAAAATGGCGCATGCACCTGGAAAAAATGGGAAAGAAGTACTAAGAATTATTATTTTTTTTTAAAGAAAATAAATAAATAAATAAAAACCGGCGGTACCGGTAAAGCGTCGAGGAAGGCAGACGCGACCACAAAAAAGAAGGAAAATTTTCTGCGGTGACAGGAACACAACCTGCTGCCTCCGTAGAAAACGAAGAACTGGAGAGAGGCAGTAGGGAAAGGCGGGAAGGCAGCACACAAGCACTGTGGGATGCTCCCAAAAGCTTTCTAATTGGACGCTGGGGAGCGTTCCCGCGCAGGCTCCGTCGGTACCGACGATACCCATATGTGATGACTACATTCTTGCTTGTTCCTGGAGATTCATCGGTGTCCCATCAGAATGTCTTAATTTTAGTATTACGTAATGTCTCTGTAAACTGCTGCAGCTGAACACCTAATTCATCCAATTGTTTCTTGAACAGATCCTCTGCTGTTTCCTCTTAATTCCACTTCCAATTTTTGTACTTGTTCCGTCATTAAAACTTCTTCTTCTGACAATCGCTCCACCAATAGGGCAATCAAATCAAGACCACATTTATTGCGAATGCTATTCCAAGTACCTAAAAACTTTTTGTCATCAACAAACATGTGTGGGGGCTTTAAGACCCGCAAACCTCGCGGAATCATTTTCTGCTTGAGATATTGTGTCATGGTAGCAGCATGCATTTCTATCCTTATTCTTTAACGTTTTAAAATTTTTAAGGTGGTCCATGATGCTGTCACTGATACCTCTGGTAGAGTATCAGAATCTAACCAGGATGGATGTTCCAAAAGCTTCTTTATCGCCTCCTCAGAGAAGGCGAAAAGTAGCCGTATTTAATTGACTGCTACTCGAAGACGCCATCATAAAGGGTAACTTATCCTACCCTTCATTTTTCCCACATTGAAATTTCTGGACATGTTATTATATAAAGAGCAACATATACTGTCCACTCTATATAGAAAACCAGTACAACGTAACACTTTGCTGCGATTCAATAGTTATCATCCTGGTCCCCTACGGAGAGCACTACCGGTGGGGCAATTTTTGCACATCCGCAGATTGTGCTCAACAATAGCAGAATTCCAGAAGCATGCGGGAGATTTAAAGTCACGGTTGTTTGCATGTGGATATCCTTCACAGTTGATAAATCGGGCATACAAACGTGCTTTGTATACCCACCCTGAGTGGTGGGACAATGAACCGAGGTCTTCTGTCGGGAATGAAGCACGATTTGTGGGAGTGCTTCCTTATATGCCTCACACGTCAGCGGTATCAAAAATTTTGAAATCTCACTGGCATATTCTGACTCTCCATGAATGCTTTTGGCGTCCTTTTATGTTGGCTTATCGCTGGAGCGCAAATATATCGGATTGTGTCGTCCACACCAGTTCTTTATTTCAGACAGTCGATTGAGTGGAAGCTGGATATTGCGCTTGCGGGTCCTGCGATTTTTGTGCCACTACTATAGAATGTACTGAATGGAGTGACCCACATTTACGATGCAGATACAGATTAAATTTTGCCACCAATTGTGATTCGTCTTTTGCTGTTTATTTCATGATTTGCCCCTGTGATAAAATTTATATTGGTATGCCAACATGAGCAGTGAAAAAGCGCCTGCGAGAACATCGCTCTCGGATCACCACCAAAGTACTGGCAGCACCAATGGTACAACACTACATTCAATACAATCACGAGTTTGGCCATTTAAAATGGCTAATACTGGATATAGTTCCTCCACTGCCAAGAGGGGGAGACAGACAACGTCAACTTCGTTATAAAGAGCAAAGATGGATATGGTTATGGTTATGGTTAGGCATTTGATATACCGCCCTTTACTTACGCATCAGAGCAGTTTACATGTATATACTAACAGGTACTTTTATTCTTTATATATGTGCTACAATCCACCTCTCCTAGCGCTTTAAATACTGAAGTAGAAGGGTGGTCTTTACAATAAACTTGAATCATATAGTGTCAGTACGCCTTTCATGATCTCATTTTAACACTTTATTTCCGATGATGTTGTTACGCTGCTAGTGGAGCAGGAAGTTGGGTTAACGCAACTTAATAAAGAGCTGTGGGAGAAACAAGCTTGAAACACAATGATTGTGTCGTGGCACCCAACGGAACGACGGCAGCACTTAACGGCATAGTAATGCCATCTGGGGAGCAGCGGTTGATTGAGTGGAAGCGGTATCTTTGCGTTAAAGACTGTACCTCAGGAAAGTAACAGAATGATACACTGTTTCCACAAATCCTTCCAGATGAGTATTTGAGTGCTATGCAGTGTTGATGATATAAGTGCACTATGGATTTACGCACATTAAGTTAAATTATGAATGACTTATAGTCAGTTTTATTGAAAATAACTCAAGACTTTGCGGTGGTTGGTTCTGGGGGAACACATAACCTCACGCATTTTGACCGTTTGGATGTTTTTTGAATATTGATTAAAATGGAGGGCCTGTTCCAAGAGAGTGGTTCTTCACCCTCATGACAGGTGATCTGACAAAAATTCATTACAATATTTCTGCCCGGTTTGTCAATGGGGAAATAGAATTGGTGGCTATATTTGAGGTCTATCTATGTGCCTTAGTTTTTTGAATAATCATGCCCTGGCAATGTCTCTGTTTTTATACCAGTTCATACTACTTTTTTTTTAATTGGTCTTGTTTTATTTGATTCTTACATGTATCAAATATATGTGCATATATAGTCCAATGCCATTTCATTGGCCACTTCATTTTAGGAGATTCTGGACATTAAGAGTTTGAACTGCAAGGGTGCCAATAATGTTGACCACAACTGTATTTTATTCTCACTACTCAGGAGAGACTAATGCACAATATCATTCATGCATTATATTACTGAAAGCTTCATGTTGGCAGTCCGCTAAGGAGACTAGCCTCTATATTTAAATATAAAACAATGTGTGCTACACGTAGTAGGATTTTCAGTTAAGTTAGTCTCTTACTGACAGGTTGATGCAGCCCTGGTTTTATCCCACTATACAGATAGTTACAATACTGATTTTAAGAAAGCAAAGGGGTTAACATCAGGACTAGGTCAGCTTTTCAGTACAAAAAGCAGATCGCTGGCAACATTAGATACATGAAGATTAAATTAGTCTTACCTGCTAATTGTAGTTCCTTTAGGAACTCAAGTCCAGTCCCGGACCTCTGGTTGTGATCCTCTTCCAGCAGCTTGGAGACTGAGAAATGTCACACTTGTGATGTCACTGGCATATATAACCACAGGAACCGCCTCCTCACTCCAGTAACCTATTGACAAAGCAGACTCCCCAGAGCAACAATTAAGTAGTACCACTACTAAACACTATAACCAAACTGAAACTGTGTACATCTAAGGGATAAAACCTCCCCATTAATATGTTTTTTTTTTTGTAGACCAGTTAAAAAATCCTGTATAAATGCTGAGGTCCTTCCTCCTCCGTTATGGAAGAAACTGACCCCCCAAAAATATATCCCTGCAACTCATCCGCCCTCATGAACCTGACCCCTAGTAAAAATGGCTTCTTATCTGTTACCGATCTCATGCTTCAGGCCAAAGTCCAAAAAGAAATGGGCGGGATACAGGACTGGACTTGAGTTCCTAAAGGTACTACAATTAGCAGGTAAGTCTAATTTAATCTTCCTTATCGTCCCTCAAGTCCAGTCCCGGACCTCTGGGATGTAACAGAACAGTACCAAAAATCAACAGGTGGGACCAGCCAAACCTGCCTGAAGTACCGCTGCACCAAAACAGGCATCTCTCTCCACCTGAACATCCAGCCGGTAATGCTTGACAAACAAATTTATAGATGACCAGTTCGCCGCCTTACAAATTTCCCCAACTGGAATTAAACTATGCTCTGCCCAAGACGTCGCTTGCGCCCTAGTCCAATGAGCCTTAAGACCCTCTGGAACTGAGCTGCCTTTTAATAGATACGCCGACGCTATCGCTTCCTTGAGCCACCTTGCTATGGAAGCTTTCGACGCCAGGTCTCCTTTTCTAAGTCTGCCAAAGAGAACAAACAGCCTATCTGACTTCCAGAAACTCTCCGTCTAACGTAAATACTTCAACGCCCGACAGACATCCAATAAACGTAAACTCCCTGCCGACACTTCATCTGTGTCGCCTCTGAACACCGGCAAGGACACTACTTGATTTACATGAAAAGCCGAAACTACGTTGGGTAAAAAGGCTGGCACCAGTCGCAAGACCACCTTCGAGTCATAGAAAGACAGAAAAGGCTTTCTACACGACAAGGCCTGCAACTCGGAGACTCGCCGTGCTGAGCAGATAGCCACCAAGAACACCACCTTGAGAGTGAGATCCTTTATAGTCGCTCTAGCCAACGGCTCAAAAGGCTATCGTACCAACGCCTCCAACACTATCTGAAGATCCCAAGATGGAACTATCTGTCTACACGGTGGCCTCAAGTGAACCACTGCTTGCAAAAAACGCTTTACATCTGGGTGGCTTCCCAGCAACTCTCCTTTAACCTTCCCCCTGTAACAGGACAAAGCCGCTAACTGAACTCGTAGGGATGAAGCCGCCAGACGTTTCTGAAAGCCATCCTGCAAGAACGCCAACACCTGAGGTACCGCCACTTGCAATGCCTCCATGTTCCTGTCCACACACCAAGCCTCGAATATTCGCCATATCCGGAATACGCCAACAAAGTTGATCTCCGCCGCGCCTTCAACAAAGTTCCAATGACTGCCGCAGAATAACCCTTCCCCTTCAGCCTTACCCTCTCAAGAGCCAAGCCGTAAGAGAGAATCGATCCACCTGGGGCATTAGCAATGGTCCCTGAGCCAAAAGGTCTCTTCGACAGGGCAGGCGCCATGGCTCCGCTACTAACAGCCTCATCAGATCCGCATACCAAGGCCTTCTTGGCCAGTCCGGCGTGATCAACAGCACCAGTCCTTTGTGACCTTCTATACATTGTAACACCCGCCCTATCAGCACCCAAGGTGGAAACACGTATAGGAGTTGGTGTTCGGGCCAAGCTGAATCAGCGCATCCAGACCTTCCGACATTCGCTCTCGCCTTCTGCTGAAGAAACATCCTACCTTTGCGGACTGGAACGTGGCCATGAGATCCAGTACTGGTGTGCCCCAACGCTGCACCAGCATGTCGAACACTTCCATATGAAGGTTCCACTCTCCTGGGTCCACTCTTATGCGACTCAAAAAAATCTGCTTCCACATTGTCCACTCCTGCTATCTGCGCTGCCGACAGAGCTACCAGATGCGCCTCGGCCCACTCGAGCAGCCCCTCAGCTTCCTCCTCCAGCGCGACACTGCTGGTGCCTCCCTGACGATTGATGTAAGCAACTGCCATCGCATTGTCAGAAAACACCTGGATGGCCTTTCCTCGGAGATAGGGCTGAAACTCCCTCAGGCACCAACGTTACTGCGCGTAACTCCAATCTGTTGATCGACCAACTCCGTTCCAGCTCGGTCCACTGACCCTGAGCAAACCGACGTTGAAGGTGGGCTCCCCAGCCTACCAGAATGGCATCCGTCACCAGGGGAATCCATCCCTTTCTCTAGGCACCTCAGACGCAGCCACCACCGTAGCGCCCGCCGCGTCTCTGGCGGACAGGGCAGCTTCTGTGATAACCGATCCCTCTGGTGCGACCACCGTCTGAGCAAGGCGCGTTGCAACGGTCTCATATGCACTCGCGCCCACGGAACCAGCTCGAGAGTCGCGGCCATGGTCCTGAGCAACTGCAGATAATGCCACGCCATCGGGCACGATCTGTTGAGAAATTCTCTGACTAAATCCCTCAACGCTTGTGCTCGCTGCTGAGGCAGAAAGATTCGTCCCACTCTCGTATCGAACTTTGCTCCCAGATATTCCAGCTCCTGTGACGGAGCTAACTGGCTCTTTTCCTGATTGACTACCCAACCTAGGTCCTGCAGAAACGCCACCACTTTGGCCGTAGTCGTCTCGCTCTCTGCCCTGGACTTTGCTCTCATCAACCAATCGTCCAGATAAGGATGCACCAGCACCCCTTCTTTCCGCAATGATGCCGCTATGACCATCACCTTGGTGAACGTCCGCGGCGCCGTTGCTAGACAAAATGGCAAGGCCTGAAACTGGAAATGCCCCATTGGCACCGCAAACCTGAGATATTTCTGATGTTCCTGATGGATTGGAATGTGCAGGTATGCCTCGTTGAGGTCTAGGGATGCAGGAAACTCGCCTGCCTGTACCGCCACTATGACTGACCTTAGAGTCTCCATACGAACGTGAGACACCCGAAGACAGCGATCTACTCGCTTGAGATCCAAAATAGGTCGAAAGGCCCCATCCTTCTTTGGAACCACGAAGTATATGGAGTAACGACCGCTGCCGCATTGGGTCCATAGGCACTGGTATGGCCTTGAGAGCCAGCAGCCTCTGCACCATCTGTTGCACCGCATCACACTTGAGACGTGCCTTGCAGGGCGACTGTACGAAAGAATCCAGCACCGGACGGTGCAGCTCCAATGCATAACCTTCTCGAATGACCTCCAACACCCACTGGTCGGACGTAATTTGGACCCAGGCAGGATAAAAGTCCCGAAGCCGACCTCCCAAGGGCACGAATCCCCCGAGTCCCCCTGACTTCATTGTGACTTTCGAAGATTCGAGGAAGAAGCGGTCGCAAAACCCCTACTTGCTCCTCGAAACCCTCAAAAACCTTGGGACCTATAGGGAAAATGACCCCTTTGGGCTTGCCCGAACCTCGGGGAACAAAAGTGACGAAACTCCCTCGGTTGCCCTTTAGGTGGCTGAGTTGGCCGCCCCTGCTTCTGCTTGTCCTCCAGCAGCCTACCGCCTTTGGACTCCCCCAAATCCTTCACCAGCTTGTCCAAGTCTTCCCCAAAGAGTAGCTTACCTCTAAAGGGGAGTTTACTCAACCGGGCTTTGGAAGACCCATTCTCCGCCCAATTGCGCAGCCAAAGATAATGCCGAGCTGCCTCCACCGAGGCCATGCTCTTTGCCAAGCCTCATATAAGATCATAGTGGGCATCCGCCAAATAGGCGGCTCCCGTCTCCAATCTGGACACTTCCTCGGTCACTCCTTCATCCCCTTGAATCCTCTGCGACCACCGAAGACAGGCTCTTGCCACCCAAGTTCCACAAATAGAAGCCTGTAAGGACAGCGCATTCACATCAAACACCTGCTTCAATAAGACTTCAAGTTTCCTGTCCTGAGCATCCTTGAGGGCCGCACCTCCTTCCACAGGAATGGTAGTCTTCTTAGTAACCGCCGAGACCGCTGCATCGACTCTCGGAGCTTTAAACAACTCTTGATCCTGGTCCACCAGCGGGTAAAGACGAGACATAACCCTTGCCCCTTCAAGGGCCGCCTCGGGCATGTCCCACTCCTCCTGAATCATCTCTTGCACTACCCTGTGGACTGGAAAGGCTCTTTTAGTCTTCCGAAAGGCCTGTAGTAACGGGTCTTCCAGGGTCGAATCCTCCGCAGGCTCCATTGCCGGCATATTCAGAGCCTTGAGGGTCTCTGATATGAGCGCGGGCAATTCGTCCCTATGGAATACGTGCACCACTCTAGCCTGATCCTCTTGCTCAGTAATCTCTCCTTCCTCCACATTATCATCTAAATCCAGATCCGGCTCTCCCCCTTCGGAGTGAACCCCCTCAGACACCACGGAAGGCTCTGACTGCTCTTTCTCCCCTCTGATCTTCTTTGGAAGCAGCCCCGAGGCCGTCGAGTCCGGAGATGTGCCGAGCCTCTTTTCCCCCGGAACTGCCACAGCAGTAGTAGCTGCAGGCCTTCCCTGCGGGCTTCCGAACGCCTGCTGAATCAGGGCAACAAATTCAGGGGAAAAAATTGCAGCCAAGCCCCCTGGCAAGGATGATTGAGAAACCGGGGGAACCGAAGAGGAAGAGGTCCCTGCTACCGGCTCCGGGAGCGGTCTCTCAGAAGAACTCTGCTCTGTCAACAGCTCAGGAACACTGGTATGCCCTTCACCAGCTGCCTCCAATACCTTCTCCATAGAAGCAGCCTCCTGAGTGCAGCCCATACAAACACCAGCGTCCGACACTGAACCCCTTCTAGCCCCACACACGAGACAGAGCGGCCTAGAAGGCATCCCGGTTAAAGTCGCACAAGACACAGCAGAGCACTGCCTGCCAGAGCTTACAGCCAGGTAGCCTTAAATCTGAGACTCAAAACAGCCTTAGTTACCAACACTGCCAAACTTCGGAGGTTTTTTTTTAATATATTGACGTGGAATCCTGAAAGCACTGGCTCCCAACCTATTCCTGAGGAAACCAAGCTAAAATGAAGCCTTACAGCCCGCGCAGAAGCCCCGGA
The DNA here is from genome assembly GCA_033557465.1 of Ichthyophis bannanicus. Classification (NCBI taxonomy): domain Eukaryota; kingdom Metazoa; phylum Chordata; class Amphibia; order Gymnophiona; family Ichthyophiidae; genus Ichthyophis; species Ichthyophis bannanicus. Next base: position 730,030,754 of record CM066031.1, read on the forward strand.
AGGTCCCCTGCCCAAAATGGCGTTTCCCATGCTCGGGCCACGCGGCGCAGCCGACTCCCGCACTGCTGTCTCACCATGGGCCCCCGGCTAGATCAATAAGCGCAATCGCGAAGAAACACCCCGGCTGCTTTCTTACCTCTGGAAGCTGATTTAACAGGCTGCTGATCCCTTGCCGCGTGAACGCATCTGCACTGGCAGAGAACCCCCTCTCGCGGTCCAAACCGCTGATGATCCGGAAGCTCTCCTCTTCCTCCTAAAGCGTCCAACCCTAGCAGGCAAACACATCTGCATTAGTCGGACCCAAAACTCCCGGTGCCTCTGAACCTCCCACTGGCTCAGGAACCGACTCTGCACCCCTGTCTTCGCCTGCTTACAAGGCCATACAGGTCCCTCAACAGAGCAAGAGGTGGGGGGGAGGGAGGAGAGGAGGGAGGGGGAGCACTTCAGCACCAAAATTAAAGGGCCCTTAACCTAATTTTACAAAATAAGAAAAAAACCCACCAAAGAACCACTAAGAAATCTTCTCCAATACCCTATTCTAACTTTTCTTAATTGTCCTCAAGTGAGCCCCGAACCTCCAGGCTCACAGTCCTCCAGCTGCTTGGAGACTGAGATAACTGGAGCGAGGAGGCGGTTCCTGTGGTTATATGTGCCAGTGACATCACAAAAGTGACGTTTCTCAGTCTCCAAGCTGCTGGAGGAGGATCACAACCAGAGGTCCAGGACTGGACTTGAGGGACGATAAGGAATTTTCATATTCTATTTCCAGGCTTGTTTTGTTTTGTTGAATTGCCAATGTCAGAGGGGCATGCTATTACCAGTCACTTATGAAAGATGAGTAGCCATTTCTATCATTACACCAACCATGGCTTATGAAACAAGAAGTGTCTGCATAAAGAGTTAAGAAAGGAGAAGCAAAATGCAAGGTTTATAAATGAGAGATGTATGAAGGTGAGAGGCTTTACAAACAGATTTATGGTTTTGCTTCTGGAAAGTTATAGACTTTTCCCTCACTTACTAGCAGTGGGAATGCAAAACTAACTTGCCACTATTGCTTTTTCACACAAACATACACACATATTAACCTCAGACACGCAAGAGTTCTTGTTCTTCCATATCTTCTTAGCCACAGCTTTCTCCTTATCATTTAGCAGGTGAGGAGCAGGTGCCTTCCCACAATTTCTAGCATCGATGAACTTGGTCATTAAGGCCCACAGACGTGTTTGCCACCTTAACACACCAGGGATGGTATCAGCTGTGTGCCGCACAAAAAAGAATTTTGGTTTTAGCTATAGTAGAATGGCAAAAAATTAAATGAAAAGCAGGAACACCGATGATAACTGTACTTGTCTATAAACTGCTGCTGAGTGGCCACAGCCTATTCCTCATTTCCCCACACCAGAGAGCATTTGCAGCAATTCCTTGATAACATTTTTCCTCACCCATGAAAATCAAGCCTGGCAAAACACATACTTTTCAGACAAGTACTTACATCTTCAAATTGTGTTTCCAAAAGAAAATTCAAAGAAACTAATTTGACTCTTACTCAAAAAACAAAATTTCCCCAAAGATGATGTCTGTACATGGGCTTTCAAACAGGTCATTTTTCAGATCTGTTCTATTTGTGTGGTCTTGAATGCCCCAGGTATACATTTTTCAAGTAAATGGTGTTGCAGCTTGCTAACAATACAGCTAGTAGAACTCTTACACAAACTTTTACAAGAGAGAAGAGACCAACAATTTCAGTACTTATACAACTTGAATGTACTTGAATGTTATAGAATGTACAACTTGCAGTACATGAGCAGGGAAAGCATAGCTTATGGAATTCTTTCCAATCCCTTTGCATTTGTGAATTCAGGGATATCCCGTCCACTAGGTGAACTAGGCGGTCGCCTAGGGTAGCAGGCCCCGGTGGACGGCATCGGCCCCACCTTCTCCCAGCAAAGCAGCAGTTCATTGCCAACCAACTTACCATGCCGCCCCCCCCTCCTGGCATCCATCTTCTCACTGTGGGGAAGGGGCAGCATGGCGATGCCTCCGCTGTGTTGGGCTTTGATAGCGAGAGATGGAATACCCATGGGCAGACTGCGCCTGTCTCAGCTGCGATGGTGGATCTTTCCTGTCCTTCTCCCCATATGTGCTCTAAGCCCCAGGTGCCAGGTCTGAGTTTTCAGTTGCCACAGCGACCTGGCACATGGGGTTTTTTGAGCCCTGCTCTAGTAGAAACATAGAAGAATGATGACAGAAAAAGACCACATGGCCTATCTAAGTCTGTCCTCCATATCAACAACTACAACAGTCCCCTTTTTTCCTTTAGAGATCCCTCTGTGGTTGTCCCATGCTTTTTTGAATTCAGATACTGTCCTCATCTCTACCACCTCCACTGGGAGACTATTCCATGGATCCACCACTCTTTCCGTAAAGAAATATTTCCGCATATCACTCCTGAATCTATCCCCTTTTACCCTCATCCCATGTCCCCTCGTAGCAGAACTTGCTTTCAATCGAAAGAGGCTCTCCCCCTGTGCATTTATGCCACAGAGGTATTTAAACGTCTAAATCATATCACCTCTATCCCGCCTTTCCTCTAAGATGTACATATTAATATCCTTAAGTCTGTCCTCATATGCTTTATAATGAAGACCATTAACCATTTTAGTAGCCACCCTCTGTACTGACTCCATCCTGTTTATATCCTTTTGAAGGTGCGGTCTCCAGAATTGCACACAGAACTCCAAATGAGGTCGCACCAAAGACTTATACAGAGGCAGTATCACCTCCTTTTTTCTGCTAGCTATTCCTCTCCGTATGCACCCAAGCATCTTTCTAGCTTTTGCTGCTGTCTTTTCTACCTGTTTAGCTACTTTAAGATTATCGGACACAACCATGCCTAGGTCCCGCTGTTCTTTAGTGGACAAAAGTACTTCACCCCTTATACTATATTGCTCCCTTGGATTTCTGCAGCCCAAATGCATGACCTTGCATTTTTTAACATTAAATCCCAGCTGCCAAATTCTAGACCATTCTTCAAGCTTAGCTAGATCCCTTCTCATGTTATCTACACCTTCCTGGGTGTCTACTCTATTGCAGATTTTGGTATCATCCGCAAAGAGGCAAACCTTACCAGACAGCCCTTCCGCTATATCACTAACAAAGATGTTGAAAAGAATTGGACGAAGGACAGATCCCTGTGGCACACCACTGGTAACTTCCTTTTCCTCAGAGTGAACTCCATTTACCTGTACTCTTTGTTGCCTCCCACTCAACCAATTTCTAACCTAAGCAGTAACTTTAGGGCCCATCCCTAGGGTGCTCAGTTTGTTTATAAGTCGCCTGTGAGGAAAGGTGTCAAAGGCTTTACTGAAATCTAAATGCACCACATCTAGGGCTCTCCCTCGGTCTAACTCCCTGGTCACCCAGTCAAAGAAATCAATCAAATTTGTCTGACAAGTCCTGCCTCTGGTGAATCCATGCTGCCTCGGATCCTGTACTACCATTTTCCTTTCAGAAGCGTTTCCAATAATTTACTCACCACCGAAGTTAAACTAACCGGCCTGTAGTTTTCAACCACATCCTTACTTCCGCTTTTGTGTAAAGGCACCATATGAGCCTCTTTCCAGTCCTTTGGCACCACTCCCGACTCCAACGAGGCATTGAAAAGATCAGTCAGTGGAGCTGCTAGAACGTCCCCAAGTTCCCTCAGTATTCTAGGGTGTATCTCATCCAGTCCCATCACTTTGTCTACTTTAAGTTTAGCTAGTTTCTCACAAACACAGTCTTCTGAAAATTGTTCAAGATACCCCTCGCTTCTGTTCCTGTTTGTGGGTATTTTTTGAGATCCTGTTCCTGGTTCTTCATCTGTGAACACAGAACAGAAATATTTGTTAAGCAATTCCGCTTTATCCTCATCAGCTTCTACATATTCCTCCCCTTCACCCTTGACTCTGACAATACCACTTTTGCCCTTCCTCTTCTCACTAACATATCTGAAAAATGTCTTATCCCCCATTTTACTGCATTGGCTATTTCCTCCTCTTTTTGAATCTTTGCTTTCCTGACTACTTTGCTAGCTTCTCTAAGTTTTTCCAAATATAGATGCCTGTCTTCCTCTCTCTGTGATCTCTTATATTTCATAGAGGCCTCCCTTTTTCTTCACCTTTTCAGCTACTTCTTTCAAAAGCCATAGCGGTCTCCTTTTCCTTTTACCTTTATTTACCATTTTAACAAAAAGGTTGGTTGCCCTTAAAATACCCCCTTTCAGTTTTGCCCACTGTTTTTCTACATCCCCCAGCTGTTCCCATCCCACTAACGACTCCCTGAGGTACTGGCCCATCTTGGCAAAGTTAGTTTTCCTAAAGTCTTAGGCCCTCACTTTTGAATGGATTCTAACAACCCTAGTCCTAATACTGAACCACACCATCTGGTGATCACTGGATGCAAAATGATCCCCCACTATAACATCAGAAACACTTTCACCATTGGTAAGCACCAAGTCCAGTATGGCCGCTTCATTTGTGGAGTCTGTTACCAATTGCCTGACTAGTTCTCCCTGTAGAGAATCCAGGATCTCCTTACTTCTAGTTGATACTGCAGCAGGAATGTGCCAATCAACATCTGGGATATTGAAATCCCCATTCTTAGCAATGCTGCATATGTCTTCAATTAACTCTCTGTCCACCTCTTCCTCTTGTGAGGGAGGTCTGTATATCATGCCAATGCAAATAGATTTCTCTTTCCCTCTTTCTAGTTTAACCCACAGTGCCTCCTCTCTCCCTTTTAAGCTCTGTAATTCCAAAGCTTTAATATTATTTTTTACATATAGTGCCACTTCTCCTCCCCTTCTTCATACCCTGTCCTTTCTGAATAAAGTATAGCCTGGTATAGTTACATCCCAGTCATGGTTTTCTGTGAACCATGTTTCTGTAACTGCCACTAAATCCAAGTCAGCCACTCCCACCAAAGCTTCAACATCAGGGATCTTATTTCCCATGCTACGGGCAATTATACACACTGCTTTCCATATGTTACCTCTTTTACCCCTTTCCATAAAGTTATTTAATGTTTCACTTACCTGGGGGCTTTCTTCACCCATCCCCAACGAATCTAGTTTCAAGCCCTCTTCAGTAGATTAGCCAGTCTACTTTAAAGTGCCTGCGCTAGTGCGGGCATGCCTACCACTCCTGCCCCACTTTGAGAACTTCCTGCATCTCCTGCCCCCCCCCAACAGGAAGTTGCGTGTGGGGGGCAGAAGCAGCAGGCCGTGAACGCGCTAGCAGGGGCACTTTAAAGCCTGATGTAGTGGAGGCATCGCTGTGCCACCCCCTCCCCCTCAGGTGAGAAGATGGATGCTGGGAGGGAGGCAGCATGGCAGTCTGGATGGTACCGAAATATTCAGAGGGAGAGGGAGGTGGCATGTAGGGTCTGCCTAGGGTGGCAGAAACCCTCGGGTCAGCCCTGCGTGTCAGCAGTTGTGATATCCCTGAGTGTATCTTTAACTTAGGAAAGAGGGGAGGGGGTGGCTAATGGGGATAGTTGCAGGATGAAGAGGTAGTTGTTGGAGATGGGGTAGTATTGGAGGAAGGGGAGTTGCAGGGGTATAGCTTGGAGGGTTGGGGTAGCTGTGGGGAAGTGGGAGCTTGGGGGGCAGGGTAGCTGGTGGTAGCTATAGGGAGATAGTTTTGGGGAGTGGGGAGGTAGTTGAGGGGCAATGATTATTATGGAAGAAGGTAGTTTTGGGGGGGGGGGATGAGTAGAGAACAGGGAATAGACACACAAAGGAAGAAATCTCCAACTGCTTTTTTTCACTATTTCTAAGTTTCTCTGCTGCAGAAGCTGGAACTACTTCTGCAGAAATACACTGGGACATTTGGGAGGGAGGTGGGGTAGGGCTTGGCTTATTTCTCTGGCATCCCTAGTCCAATCTGGTACATTTCAAACTTGATGTGTCTTTTTGTCAATTTTTCCACCATGACATTCTGTTAAATTTTCAGAGAATTTTAATTATTTTGCTCCCAGATATTTTCAACACCTTACGTATAATTCTTCCCAACATTTGTTGGGTTGAGGGAACCCCCCCCCCCCCCCGACAGACAAGATCATCAGGATCCATATGTTTAAGTTCAGTGATTTAAAACACTTATTTTTCTAAATAGTTAATGGCGGAGAGAAAATGAAATGCCATGTTCAGAGCAATTTTTCTGTTGCTGACATTACACCTATGTGTAGAAACTTGATCTGAAGAATGTGAAAGCATGCTGGCCAAGCATCTTAATTACATACCATCTACATGAATCATGTTTAAATGCAACTCACCTCTTGGGGGAACAAGATGGCCACAGGCAGGTATGTGCTGCAATGGGCAATAAGGCTAAATCAGGCTCTAAGCCCTCCCAGGCACCGGTGGAATCTTCTCCCTTACCTTCTGGGACTTTAGATTCTTTTTTAATTTGCCTGCTACAGCAGTCAGAATCACTGGCGATACAGAGCCCAATCACTTGACTGAGTAGGAGCGCTTGTCAAGCAGTTCGGGGCCAGAGAGTACATCGCTGGAGCAGTGGCGCCCACCCAAAGCAGCTTCGCTGGAAAGTGCTACTGTGTGCTTGGTGGCATTGGTTTGGTCCCTGAGTGGTGAGCCGCCGTCTGCTGGAAGGTCGACAAGAGAGCAGAGAAGAACGGAGCGTGAGCGTTGAGTTGCTCTTCCGGGTCAGCATTCCAGAAGCACAATGCTGCAGTTGGCGGTGGGAGGCTCGGCTGTGGGTTCAGCCTCACCTGGTGTCCCTTTGATGGCCCTGCAGACTTCAGAAACTGGGCTGGGAATGTTTGGAAACTCCTGGCTCCTTTACCCTTGTGTACTCAGAAGTCTTTACCCTGGAGTCCATCTGGACAGCCATAACCAGCCTTAGGAAAATGCTGTTCCCGCAGGTTCAGACTCTGGCTATTCAAACACAGGGGAATAAGCAACAATTACAGGAGCACACGGAAGTGATTTCCTCATTACAAATTTTAATGGTAGACATGCAAATCAATATGGCTGGTGGGGAAGAGACGGATACAGTTTTTCGTAAGGATACTCTTGCTTTACAGGCAAGGATTGAGACTTTGGAGAACTTTGCTAGATATTCTAATCTGTGAATTATTAATTTTCCTCGCTCATGTTATAAGTGTCAGGGAACTGTTTAAGCTTTATCTGAAGTGCTCAGTATACCGAACGATTCACATCCTCTGGTGGCTAAGATTTATTATCTTCCCACCAGTAGAAGATCATCTGGGGGAGAAGAGATTCTGGGTGCTCAACCAGTGGATTCAATTGATGTATCTGCGTTGTTAGAATCATCGTATGTGGAGACTTAGGGGTCTGTTTACTAAACTCCGAAATTGTGCGGGTCCCCGTTAGTGTGCGTGTGCCATAGAAGGAGTGGGCGGTTCTGCCAGTAAATAGAAAAAAAAACGGGAGAAAGCGACCATACTTGTGCGCGTCGCGCAACTGTGCGGGGTCCGTATTAGCACGTGGGAAGGCTAAGCATCGCGCTGCTGGGCACAGAAAAGAACAGAGCCGTAGTACAACGGTGAAGACACTGACCAACGGTGCAGGGGCCATGGGTTCAATCCCCCATTGTGCACAACAAAAAATGTTGTCTGAGGCAATAACTGTAATGGGTTAAAGTGCTCCAGGAGGCATATTAATTTTGTGCGGCATAAGGCGGCGCACTGTTAATTTTGGGTGGCAGAAGGCGGCGCGCTAATGTTTTAGGAGGCAATGTAATAATGAGCGGCATAAGGCGGCGCGCTGATGTGCAAGCACAGGAACAGAGCCACAGCACAATGGTTCAGACACTGACCAATAGTGCAGGGATCAGGGGTTCAATCCCTCACAGTGCCCAATGAATAAGGCTGGCTGAGGCATTACATTTTATGGGGATGAGTGCTGTAGGAGGCATATTAGTTTTATTTTATTTATCAGTACTAGCAAACGCACACGCAAAGCGTAACATAGGGCGGCCCATAAGGCACATGTTAAAGCTCACTGTCTGCCAAGGCATCCTAGAATGTCCCCTATAGGGCACCATATATGTTGCGTCACAGGATAATGTATAGTGCACCTTATATGGACGGCAACCATAAGGTGCCTTATAGGGCACCCTATAAAGCACCCTCAGAGGCACCCTATGGGTACAGTACGCTGAGGGTGTTTATGCTGGCATCAACATATGTACAGTAAATTTAAAAAACCATGGACAACCCTATCAAATAACCCCACTGTGGGTTCGAACCCAAGACCTCTGGCTTCACAGGCAGTGAAGTAACCATTGGGCTACAGCTCTTTAGCTGCCAGCAACCCCCTGACTGGCTGCAGAGAGCCTGTACATCACCACACAGACAGTCTGCTGTGCTAACTGCACATGCAAATCAGCTGTCCACAGATGAACACAAGATGGGGAATGCACCCCAACAGCCCCCCGTCGTGGTAGGGGGAAGTGGCCGTGTGCACCCACACAGCACCTCGGCCAGGTAGGGGGGTACTGACCGGGTGTTTTAGTGGCACAGAGTAGATACACACCGTCAAATTGTGCGGGTACTGTGCTCACCCTGAGGGTGTGAAGAGGCGCCCAGGACCAGGTCCACAACACCCTCCATGGCTGAAAGAGGCCATGCCAGAGCTCCAAAGCAGTATTAATCTGTGAGATAGGTAGTTTCTGCAGAAACACCTTGGATATCTCTTTCTGTCTCAGTCAGGGGAACCCCTTATGGACGCCTAGGTGGGAAAACAGGGTCGCCTATCAACAGATCCACATTCTACCTCCCTGCAATGGTGGCAGTAGAGTGGACCATCAACCCCAGTCCTACTGGGAAACAGACACCCTACAGGGCAGTCAAAGCAGCTCTGTACACATCCATAACACAATAGCAGAAAGACATTAGGCCTGGATATGCTAAGCTGCACCCCACCACTATCTGCTATTCTCCTGCAGCAAGCCTTCAGCCGCTGCAAGGCGCTCCATCAAGGCACAGACCAGCTGAAAACAGTCTGCTAGCTAGTCCTGGTGGAAATGCATGCACCCAGAACTGGGATGACTATGCACACCAGCAGATAAGTCAGTGCCTGGACCCCAAAAGGAAGCCCATATATATCACATGAGCAGAATGCTAGATAGCACTATGGGGGTGCCTAGACATGCTGTGGTCACTGCACAGTCAGGGTGAGAGTGATCCCCCAGCAGGACAGACAGAGGTCACCCTGTCTGTGTAGGTGGTGGCCGGCCACGGCAATGTCCCAGGCAGTGCCCTATGCCCTGTGCAGATGCCTCCTGGCCATCCCACCCTGTCTGAGTTATACCCATGGTACCTTGCTGCTCATTATGCACATTGGCAGGCCAATGCTGGCAACAGTGCTAGCAGTGTGGGCTGTGGAAGGTGTTTGCAGCCAACACACACTGTATAGACAGACACACACTCCCACACCTATGCCAGCATTGTGCTACTATAGAGGAGTTTATCAGCCGTGCCCACCACACCAGTCCTGGGCATAGTACAGGCATGGATATGGTACGCAATACTGTTGGGGGTCACTCCCCAGGGTGGTGACCACTGTCAGCGGCCAGACCTGACGCACACACCGCAGACAGCAGAAAGATTGTTATGATGGAGCTCACAGAGCAAACGTAGGAATGTCTATCTGCCAGTACTCATAGCAAACGTTTGAGACCTGTGTACCGTGTACCCAGGTGTAGGGTGGCATTGCTAAGGTATGCAGGTCCTAGTATTGGGGGATGCACGCAGGGCCCAATGTCCTGTCTCTCCAGGAGGCATTGGCCAATGGGGCCTGTGGGTGTGGGTGTGCCTGCTCCTGTTGGCTGCTGCTTACGGCAGAGGTTCCCAACTCGAGTCCTGGTGTGCCTAACACTGTTCGGGTTTTCCTGCTGTCCGTCATGACTAAGCATGAGCTACATCTACATGCCATGGCGGTAGTGCATAGATATGCAGCACAGGCATTTGTATTAGAGGCAACATGGAACCTGAATGGTGTGTGGCCCTCCAGGACTGCATTTCGGAGACTCTGCTCTAGGTAATGCCCCTGTTCATGGTGTGTGTGGTAACAGATAGGCGTATTACCAATGCGTATGCCCTCAGCAATAAAGGTTTGTCCTTCCTATCACGGTTTAGTTGTGGAAAAAAGATGTGGACAGGATTGGCAGTAGCCCCAGCTGGGCTTTGAACCTGGCACCTTCTGTTCTTGCACACACTGTCTGTGTGCACTGCACCACCGTGTTGCCACAGAGTGGCTGGATTCCCTGGGAAGTCCATGACTGTACATCCGACAGGGCCTGTCTGTTGCAGTGGACGGTGCCAGCCTGCACATGGCTAGGCCACTGTCTTCTGTGGCTAGCAGCCACTGCCCCCTCCACCACCTGTACCCTTCCGCCAACATGCTGGCATGTCCTTATCATAGTAAAACCATATGACCTGATTGAGTTGTGGCACTCCAGGCCTGCATTTGGGGAACTCGGCTGTAGGTCATGCCCATTGTTATGGTGTGTGAGCGGTGTATGGTAAAATATGGGTGTTTGCAACATGCTTCTGATCTCTGCAATAACGGAGTGTCTTTACTATCTCTGTTTAGTGGTGGGTAAAATATGGGGAGAGGGCTGACAGGTGCCCCAGCTGGGACTTGAACCTGTGACTCTCTGGTCCTAGAGATACTGGCTTTGTCCGCTGCACCACACTGTGGCCACAGAGTCAGTGCAGACCCTTGAGATAGGAAACCTGACCGAATGATTCGGAAACCCTGCTCTGCACATATTTACTGTGGGGTCATTCACCTTGTCTGGAGACAAAAGTGCAATTAACCCCGCAAATGACCACGAAAAACGGGGGAAGAAATATAACCATGCTGGGCAACAGTGATATTACTGGGCAAACATAAATGAACTCCCAGGACAGCTCCAAAAAAAGGAAATGATTTTTGGAAGGGTCTACGCTCCGTAGACCCTTCCAAAAATCATTTCTTTTTTTTGGAGCTGTCCTGGGAGTGTTTTATATTGTTGCCCATTAATATCACTGTTGCCCAGCTGGATTATAATTTCTTATTATTTTGTTGTGGTCTTTTTCAATTTATATTTGCTTTTTTGTTCTGTGCACATGTATCACACTGCTCACGTTTTGTAGGTTTCCCCGGATTTGCTGTACATTGCTGACGTAAATGGTTTCTCTTCCCTTTAAATGCACTCTACCGCGAGTGTTTCACTCGCGGTAGTTTTTACATGGAAATTCGGCCCCGATAATGTGCGGGGAGCCTCTCCCCTCCCCTTCCCCGCACATTAACCCCATCTCTCCGCCCCTCAGGAGCCTTCCTCCGCCCTCCGTTAGCCTTTCCACGCCTCTATCGGACATTTGCGGGCCTGTACTTGTGCGGGGCCCGTTAGTGTGCCGCGCACGTGTGCGGGGGTTCGTCGCACGTGTGCGGGGCGCTTAAGAGCACTTAAGTGCTGCTTTTAGTGCGCTATTGTGCGGCGCGCAAATTAGCGGTTTTTAGTAAACATGCCCCTTAGTCCTGCTACATTGTTAGTGACTTTTTCAGTCCCATCAGACTGGGACTGGTTTCTTAGGGTTTATTTTCGTAAGAGGTTTACTGCTTTCAAGGGTTTAAATGTCCGTGTATTTATGGACTTTTCCTCGGCAACACAACGGTGAAGGAAGGAGTTCCTCCTTCTCCATCAGCGTGTCCAGCAGCTGGGTGGACAATTTTTCCTAAAATTTCTTTGCAAATGCTTGGTTACATTTCAGTCTATTTCCTATGTATTTTATGAACCATCTCAGCTGCTGGTACTCCTGGATTCTCGTAGGGCTAGTATGGGTGTGGATCCCTCCACTGTATGAATGTATTGGTATAATACTGGATAATACCTGCCTATTTTCCTACATTTTTAGTTTATATTGTTTCCTTGTTTTTTCCCCTTTTTATGGTGGGCTGGTGTAGGGGAAAATTGTATTGCTGTATAAGGTATTTAGTTATTTTTTTCCTGAATGTGATTTATATTTTCTTTTTATCCTTTCTTTTCTAAGGAGTATTTTTGTAATGCTTGATATTGTGTTAAAAGTAGAAATATAAAATAAAATAAATAAATAAATGCAACTCACCTCAACAAGGAGGAATAAATGATTCCACCTGTATACCCTGTTCCCTGGACTGACAGCTGCTACCTTAACTATTCCTTTGCTTATATCTTGATGACTAAAATCCCTGGATCCACTCAACTAGCACTATTAGCTTTGCAATCTATCCTCGATCCTTGTCTGTTCACTAGATTGTAAACGCCACAAAGCATGGACTCTCTTATATGCATTTGTACAGTACCTTGTATACCGCTATATAAATGTTTAGAAGTAGTAGCACTCCAAGCAGAAAAGATGAAATCTGCACAGCATTGCTAACAGGAGCTATACATTTCAAAAAAAGGTAAGAATTTGTGTTTTTTTAAATTGCTAGCTCTCTGACTGGGAGCTCTTAAAAGGGTTTTGGTACATATTTAAAACAAAGTTACATTCTTTTTGGTGTTTTAATTTAAAAGGAGAACTATTTTCTTTAGTGAGGTAGGTTTAAAACTCTGCATTAGTAACTTTCTCAGCTCTCTGGAGCTACTGACACCTAATCAGGAGTTTGTTCCCTTCCTACCCCCCCCAACTCCCACCCACCCCTAGTGAGCAGTCTTGCTTTATAGGCCACCTCCCCAATTAACAAAACACAAGGACTTGGAACAGCACATTTTGAATATAATTAAAGAGATTTAACTGCTTTTTCTCTGAAAGGACAGCTGGGAAACTGGCTGGTACTTTGGTAGATCTCTCTCTTTTGCTTTAACAGATACCTAAGTTCCACGAACAGAACAATGGCTGGGAAAAATAATATCGCAAAAGCTGTTGCCTCCGTTACATCTTCTGCCTCTGTCCAGACAGAGATCCCAATGCCTGTTGAAGGACCGGTTCCATGTGCAGGGTGCCTGCATGCTGAAACTCTCAGGAAACAAGTGGAGGAACTCAGAGAGGAAGTGGCGAGGCTGAGGAGCATTCAAGACATTGAGAAGTACATTGAAGAGATGCTTCTTGCAACAACCAAGCTCTCTAGCAGAGGAGAAAATGGGTGTCTACAGAATGACGAAGGTTGGACACAAGTCACCAGGGCCTGCAGAATCACAATCCAACTCCTCCAGCCCTTGAAATGAAGAATCATTATGCAGCCCTGGAAGTGGAGGAGGTGAAAGCATCCCTGGAAAGGGAAGAATCAGAGCTTAAGTACCCCAAAGTTGCAGAATCAGTGACCACAAGGAAGCGAAGGGTAGTGGTGGTTTGTGACTCTCTTCTGAGGGGTACTGAGGACATCAAGTCTGCCGACCAGACTTGATGTCCAGAGAGGTATGCTGTCTGCCAGGTGCCAAAATCCAAGATTTTACAGAGAGTTTGCCGTCAAGCCCACTGTCTATTACCCAATGTTGCTAATCCATATTAGAACAAACGATACTGCCAGGTATCCCTCTGAGTGTATCAAAAGTGACTTCATGGCTCTGGAAAAGAGGGTGAAACAGATAGGTGCACAGGTGGTGTTCTCTTCAATCCTCCCTGTTGAGGGTAAAGGCCAAGGCAGAGAGGCTCGCATCCTGGAGATGAATGCATGGCTGCGTGGATGGTGTCATTGAGAGCGTTTTGGTTTCCTGGACCATGGGATGTTGTTCCAAGGGTTGCAGAGCAGAGATGGCGTCCATCTGTCCAAGAAAGGTTGATGCGTCTTCAGCAGTAGACTGGCTAATCTACCGAAGAGGGCTTGAAACTAGATTAGTTGGGGATGGGTGAAGAAAGCCCCCAGGTAAGTGAAACATTAAATAACTTTATGGAAATGGGTAAAAGGGGTAACATATGGAAAGCAGTGTGTATAATTGCCTGTAAGATGGGAAATAAGATCCCTGATGTTGAAGCTTTAGTGGGAGTGGGGTTAAATTGTTCCCTGTAAGTATGTTCCCTGTAAGTATTAGCGTATGTGTCTCATATCCCCTTGTGTTAAATGTATCCCCCAATTAACCACTTTGACCCGGTGAAAAGCGGGATATAAATACAGATAAATAAATAAATAAACTAGAAAGAGGGAAAGAGAAATCTATTTGCATTGGCATGATATACAGACCTCCCTCACAAGAGGAAGAGGTGGACAGAGAGTTAATTGAAGACATATGCAGCTTGCTAGGAATGGGGATTTCAATACGCCAGATGTTGATTGGCACATTCCTGCTGCAGTATCATCTAGAAGTAAGGAGATCCTGGATTCTCTACAGGGAGAACTAGTCAGGCAATTGGTAACAGACGCCACAAGTGAAGGGGCCATACTGGACTTGGGGCTTACCAATGGTGAAAGTGTTTCTGATGATATTTTGCATCCAGTGATCACCAGATGGTGTGGTTCAGTATTAGGACTAGGGTTGTTGGAATCCATTCAAAAGCGAGGGCCTTAGACTTTAGGAAAACTAACTTTGCCAAGATGGGCCAGTACCTCAGGGAGTCATTAGCGGGATGGAAACAGCTGGGGGATGAAGAAAAACAGTGGGCAAAACTGAAAGGGGTATTTTAAGGGCAACCAACCTTTTTGTTAAAATGGTAAATAAAGGTAAAAGGAAAAGGAGACCGCTAAGGCTTTTGAAAGAAGTAGCTGAAAAGGTGAAGAAAAAGGGAGGCCTTCATGAAATATAAGAGATCACAGAGAGAGGAAGACAGGCATCTATATTTCGAAAAACTTAGAGAAGCTAGCAAAGTAGTCAGGAAAGCAAAGATTCAAAAAGTGGAGGAAATAGCCAATGCAGTAAAATGGGGAATAAGACATTTTTCAGATATGTTAGTGAGAAGAGGAAGGGCAAAAGTGGTATTGTCAGAGTCAAGGGTGAAGGGGAGGAATATGTAGAAGGATAAAGCGAAATTGCTTAACAAATATTTCTGTTCTGTGTTCACAGATGAAGAACCAGGAACATGACCTCAGAAAACACCCACAAACAGGAACAGAAGCGAGGGGCATCTTGAACAATTTTCAGAAGACTGTGTTCGTGAGAAACTAGCTAAATTTAAAGTAGACAAAGTGATGGGACCGGATGGGATACACCCTAGAATACTGAGGGAACTTGGGGACGTTCTAGCAGCTCCACTGACTGATCTTTTCAATGCCTCGTTGGAGTCGGGAGTGGTGCCAAAGGACTGGAAAGAGGCTCATGTGGTGCCTTTACACAAAAAGCAGAAGTAAGGATGTGGTTGAAAACTACAGGCCGGTTAGTTTAACTTCGGTGATGAGTAAATTATTGGAAACGCTTCTGAAAGAGAAAATAGTAGTACAGGATCCGAGGCAGCATGGATTCACCAGAGGCAGGACTTGTTAGACAAATTTGATTGATTTCTTTGACTGGGTGACCAGGGAGTTAGACCGAGGGAGAGCCCTAGATGTGGTGTATTTAGATTTCAATAAAGCCTTTGACACCTTTCCTAACAGGTGACTTATAAACAAACTGAGCACCCTAGGGATGGGCCCTAAAGTTACTGCTTAGGTTAGAAACTGGTTGAGTGGGAGGCAACAAAGAGTACAGGTAAATGGAGTTCACTCTGAAGAGAAGGAAGTTACCAGTGGTGTGCCCCAGGGATTTGTCCTTGGTCCGATTCTTTTCAACATCTTTGTTAGTGATATAGCGGAAGGGCTGTCTGGTAAGGTTTGCCTCTTTGCGGATGATACCAAAATCTGCAATAGAGTAGACACCCAGGAAGGTGTAGATAACATGAGGAGGGATCTAGCTAAGCCTGAAGAATGGTCTAGAATATGGCAGCTGGGATTTAATGTTAAAAAATGCAAGGTCATGCATTTGGGCTGCAGAAATCCAAGGGAGCAATATAGTATAGGGGGTGAAGTACTTTTGTCCACTAAAGAACAGCGGGACATAGGCATGGTTGTGTCTGATGATCTTGAAGTAGCTAAACAGGTAGAAAAGGCAACAGCAAAAGCTAGAAAGATGCTTGGGTGCATACGGAGAGGAATAGCTAGCAGAAAAAAGGAGGTGATACTGCCTCTGTATAAGTCTTTGGTGTGACCTCATTTGGAGTACTGTGTGCAATTCTGGAGACCGCACCTTCAAAAGGATATAAACAGGATGGAGTCAGTACAGAGGGTGGCTACTAAAATGGTTAATGGTCTTCATTATAAAGCATATGAGGACAGACTTAAGGATATTAATATGTACATCTTAGAGGAAAGGCAGGATAGAGGTGATATGATTTAGACGTTTAAATACCTCTGTGGCATAAATGCACAGGGGGAGAGCCTCTTTCGATTGAATGCAAGTTCTGCTACGAGGGGACATGGGATGAGGGTAAAAGGGGATAGATTCAGGAGTGATATGTGGAAATATTTCTTTACGGAAAGAGTGGTGGATCCATGGAATAGTCTCTCAGTGGAGGTGGTAGAGATGAGGACAGTATCTGAATTCAAAAAAGCTTGGGATAACCACAGAGGGATCTCTAAAGGAAAAAAGGGGACTGTTGTAGTTGTTGATATGGAAGGACAGACTTAGATAGGCCATGTGTTCTTTTTCTGTCATCATTCTTCTATGTTTCTACTAGAGCAGGGCTCAAAAAACCCCAAGTGCCAGGTCGCTGTGGCAACTGAAAACTCAGACCTGGCACGTGGGGCTTAGAGCACATATGGGGAGAAGGACAGGAAAGATCCACCATCGCAGCTGAGACAGGCGCAGTCTGCCCATGGGTATTCCATCTCTCGTTATCACAGCCTTTAGCAGAAGTTCTGCCTATGAGAATTCCATCTCCCGTGGGCAGAAGTGCTGTAAAATTGCGGCTGAGACCAGCAGCGTTTGCCTGTGGGAGATGGGATCCCCGAGGGCAGAAGTGTGGCAGACGTACTGCAACCCGCACCTGGAGTTGGCAAAGAGTGCAGAGTCTGAAGAAATTTTAAAGGAGCAGCATGTTTTATTTAAGAACGAATGGGGTGGGGGGTGGGAATGCAGGGCAGGAGAATGAGTGCAATAGAGGAGGGAGAAGGGGATACGGTCTGGGAAGGGAAATGGGGTTGGGACAGGAGGACAGCAGAAGAAGGGTTGGAATGCTTGGAGGAAGGGAAGAGTGAAAGTGGTTAGAAACAGAAGACTAAACACACACACACACAGGCAGGCATCCCACCTCCGCACCATACACAAACAAAGGATCAATGGGGGTGATGGGAGAGGGAGGAGGAGTGGGTCCTGACTTCTTATGCTTTTTCCCATACAAAAAACAAGGAAAACAGTCTTTAAAAAAAAATTGGGCCCCAAAACCTAAAAGGGGAAAAACCTAAAAAAGTAACTGCAATATACCTTTTTGGGTGGGCGGTGTGTGCACTGTGACCTAGATTTTAGTAACTGACCTCTGGAGTTCTAGGCTGGCTCCTAGATTCCAAGAAAATTTCCAGCTAACCCTTAGTTAATAAGGCCCTTGCCTCACAAAGATAACTCCCAGCCAGTATCTTTTGGAGACTGGAATAACATTCATCAGAACTATTCTTGTTAGTCAGTCCAAAGTGAGTTCCAGAGGAAAGTGTGTTAGAACTTTGCAGCTCAAATTACTATTAAAAGACAGACAAAATCCACTGAAGGTCTTTACATTTTCCATCTTTTTCAAATTCTATTTGCTAAGACATTGGTCCTTAATATGTTTCTTAAGGATTCCCCAACTGTCTGCTTTTTAGAATACCTCCAATGAATATGCACAAGATATAAAATAACAGAGGCTGTGCATGCAAATCTGTCTCACGTATGTTCATTGTGGACCTCATGAAAACAAGATTGTTAGGGGAGAGGGTTCCCTGAGAACAAGTTTGAGTATCAGTGTGCCAAAAGCACTAGGTCTTACTGCCCAAGGGTCCCTTTGTCAATACTAAATGTTCTCGACTTCATTAGTTGCTTTTATCTTCAGCTTGGCACATCAGTTCTGGATGCTGACGTTATCTAGTTTTTGAATTCTCAACCATGGGGACCTATGGTCTGGAGTACTTCTAGTACACGTGCAACATACGTAGAAGGGTTAAAAAAAAGAATAAAAATATGGGAGAAACCTACTTTTTACATTCCACAGAATGTCTTGCTCTGGAGGAGCAGCAAAGAGGATGTAGAGCCGGACAGTATCAATCCCATACTGCTGTACTACTTCCTCAGGGTCTAGCCCATTGTGCTTTGATTTGCTCATTTTTTCCCAGGTAACCTGAAGTTTCTCCTTGGTGACAGCATGAACAGGTTCAGAACCTGCAGACAAAAAAATATGCATAATGGAAAACCCAGAACAAAACATTTACTTCTATCTTACCAAGCTGTGAGCTATTACTGAAACAAAGTAAGAAAAGCCAAAACATTTTGTAGTAGCTTTCAAGCCAAACACTGAGGTTCCAGCACCCCAGAATGGTGCTATGGGGCATCAAAAGCTCCAGTATTACAAAATCTTTTGAATTTTTCCTATGTTGGTTCTACACTAGGTACCATAAACTACTAAGTTGAAAACTTTCTCCAGAACCAATACATAAACAGCTAATAAAACCCTGTACTGCATTTCAAAAACAAGGACTGTATTTAAACACCAACATTAAGTTATTTCAAACTCACTTATACCATGACCCTGATCATAGTCATGACAAAGCCTTATCCTCTGACTATGACATACTTTCCCTTCACTCAACATCTTTTGCTGAACCCAAATCACTGGAGTCCATTTTGCTGAATATCCTGGTGCTGACTTTTCCAGAGACAACTTATTTTTTTGAGTTTGCTTTGCAAATGCACATATTCCAAAGCTCTGCAATCAGGATAACTTCATTTGGGTAGAGAAATTAGTCTAGGGCAACATGAAAGGATTAACAGTAAGCAGCTTATATCTCATAATGTTCACAAAGAATAAAAACTTACCGCTAAAATTAACTTCCTCTTTCTTCAGATACTGACCAGTTGAACCTAGTTTGAAGGTCTTCCCTTTGATCAAGCCTTGAACCAAGAGTTTGTGAAAAGGTTCCCTAGGATGCAAGAGGCAGAAAGCGACTGTCAAAGGCAGAATGGTCAAAACAACCCAAATATACTTTAAAGCAGGGGTCTCAAACTCAAATTGCTTTGAGGGCCGAATGAGGACTTCTAAAGTAACCCGGGGGCCGCATAAGACACGGGGGCTCATTTGCATAAGGGGCCTCATTTGCATAAATATTTGCATAAATATTTGCATAATGTTGCATAATGAGTGCATGGATAAAGAAAGACTAGAAAATTTCTATATTACTATAATCCAGTGCCAACCGCCAGGCACATTAGGAACTACTACTAACACTGCCCATTTAGAACCCATAGCAACCCCCCCTTTTAATAACAGCACTACCAGGACTCACAAAGCACCAGACCCTACCTATCAAAAGGCAACACTGCAAATATTAAATCAATACATTTCAGAGAATACATGACCTACTGGGAAAAGAGAACAAGTAGCAATGTCAAATAGGAATTACACAGAATACCTCAGCACTGTAGAAATAAAACTATAAATTAATTTCTTGTACTAAAGCACAGACATTAATGATGCACATTTCCCAGAGCTGACATATTCCAGTTAATAAACTCAAAATAAAGAGATATTTTCCTACCTTTTGTGCATTTTTTTTTCGGTTGCACTTTCCGGCCCCCTCCCCTCCCCTCCCTCCCTGGCAAAAATCACAGGCCCCCCTCCCTCTCCCTCCCTCCCTCCTTCCTTGGCAAAAATCACAGGCCCCCCCCCTCCCTCCCTCCTTGGCAAAAATCACAGGCCCTCCTTGGCAAAAATCACAGGCCCCCCTCCCTCCCTCCCTGGCAAAAATCACAGGCCCCCCTCCCTCTCCCTCCCTCCCTCCTTCCTTCCTTGGCAAAAATCACAGGCCTCCCTCCCTCCCTCGCAAAAATCGCAGGCAGGCAGGCAGGCAGGCCCCCTCCCTCCCTCCCTCCCTCTCCTCTTCGGCTTAGAACCGCGAAGGGAGAGTCCTCCCTCGCGACTCTTTTAAGCTGGCTGAGGCTTATGGGAAATTTCCCCTCTGCCCCCTCGAGCTTAACAGAGTCGCGAGGGAGAAGCTCTCCCTTTGCGGCTCTGAAAGCCGAAGAGGAGAGGGACTGAGGGAGGCAGGGCTGGGCAGACTGCTTCCTTACCTGCCGTGGAGAGCTGTGCACCCTGGCGATCCTCCGAGTCCAACGATCCAAGCAGGCGATTCTTCACGGCGCTGGTACCTCGTGGCTATTCACACTGCTTCTGGGCCCGGGCCCCCCCCCCTCCTTTTTCTCCTCCTCCTGCCTGTCGCTCATTGGTGGAGGGCAGGCGTGTGACGCGGACGTAAGAAACACCATGCAGCCCCGGAATCACGCGAGGTAAAATAAATATAGAAACATCAGGAGGACAAAAAAATGCAACGCAAAGCAGGACGTGCGTCGCGGGCCGCAGAAAATGCTCTCGCGGGCCGCATGCGGCCCGCGGGCCGCGTGTTTGAGACCCCTGCTTTAAAGGCTGCCCGCATTGTGTATCAAAACTCTTGAAAACAGGACACTAGGGGGTATGTTTACTAAACCGGTATAACGGTTAATCCGGGCTAGCTGCCACTAGGTCCCATATTATTCAATGGGACCTAGTTGCAGATAGCTCGGGTTAAACGTTAGCCCGGTTTAGTAAACATACCCCTAAATCTTTGATGAATTTGTTGGCAGCAAAGGACTTATGTTTCATTAACTCCCCCCCTCTGAAAAACATTTCACGGGCTCACTATATTAAGAAAACTTTCTGATTGTAAATATTTTAACAGTCTACATGATGGAATACAGACAATGCTTGTAAAAATTGTGATTCTCTGTGAACAAGCAGGAATTAAGTCCTCATGAATGGGTGACATCTTCTGTCGGAGCCTGTGTGGGAACGCTCCCCAGCTACTAATTGAAGCTTTTGGGAAGTTCAACAGCACATGCACGCCATCTTCCTGTCTGCCATGTTGACACCATTTTATGACAGTCTTTTTTTCCACGGAACCCAATGGATGCGTTTATCAAGTTCTCTAACATTTTGGCAGAGAAGTCGATACTCTGCCGCCTTCCTGGCACTTCTGTTTTATTTTCCTGCCTGTCGCGTTTTTTCATTTTTCCTTTAGTTAGTATCGCTTGTTTCCTTTCATTTTCCACAGCATCTCTAACCCCTTAAACACCAGTGCTCCAGTCGTGAGTCCTAGTCTTTTTCAAAATCGAGCCATTTGATTTTGCTGTGGCTGTTTTTCTGGCAGATATGTCCCAAAAACTGGCCAGCAGGTTTAATAGTGTTCCTGGTGCTCAAGGACTATATCCGCCATAGATACCTAAAACTGGTGTCTTCAGTGCCTGGGGCCCAATCATCAGCCCTTTTCTTGTAATTTGTGTTTGCCGATGACAAAAAGAGGACTCAAGGATCGAGAGAAACAGCTCATATCACTTTTTGGCGCTCACAAGTCCAGTCCATCAACATCTGCATCAATGGTTTCGAAGGCTGCATTGGCTGCTGGTGGTGCATAGACAGAGGAGTTCTCAAGTCCACTTGGAGCCAAGCACTCATAGTGCCCCAGAACATCGGCTTCATCTTCATTAGCGCCGCAAGGTGATCACGCTGAGCACCGAGTGAAGGCTCCGGTGCACCAGCATCAAAGCCCCCCGAGGCATGGTGTCGAGAGCAATGAGGGTCTGCGAGAACGCTCTTCCAAGTTGCCCCAAGGAGAGGAGAGCTCATCCTCCAGGACATCAGAGGGGCAGCGATGACCTACTGAGAGCTGAGACCAAGCTGCTGATAACCCCTTACAGATTCTGGGTACATCGGTCAAGGTTGTTGAGGCCCCACAGCCTTCGAAGTCACCATGGAGAAATGCCTTCTGCAGGCAATCAAGGAATGGACAGCGGTGCTCTTGGCCATGTAATAGGCTGGGGCCTCAATGTCAGCTGCATTAACATCGGTAATGGTCCAACTGATCCTCAAAACGCACAGCTTGCCTATGGGAGAGGAATCAACATCAGGGCATTGCGGGGCTTGGACACTGGTGCCTGCCCAGTCAATATCACACTCTAGCATTTCAGGGTCCAACACACCCTTGGAATCTAGATGAGCATCAGTGCATTATTGCTCCCGATTCATGAGGGTCAGGAAAGAGATCCAGGCAGAGACTCAGAAGTACTTAAACTTCCTATCTGAGCCTGACTTAGAAGGCTGGGTCACTGATAGAGTCCAAAGACAGGTCTCCAGAGCTTCCACTGGACCCTTCTTCTCATAAGCAATGCAAGTTCCCTCCTGAGGATATAACCTTCCAAACTTTTGTTGATGATATGGGCCAAGGCATACCATGTTCTTTAAAGACTGAGGATGATCCCAGGGCAGAAGAACTGGAGATCCTTCAATACTCCTCAGCTCCTAAGGAGGCGGTGACAGTGACCATGCATTGCATCCTTCAGACAGTACAGATGAGAATGCGAGAGAATCCCCTCACTATACCTCCAGTCAGTAGAAGGCTTGACTCCTTGTACAGAGTTCAGAAGGCTCCTGGGTTTGAGAAGCCCCAGCTTCTGCACCACTCCTTGGTTGTCAAATCCGCCCTTCGGAGATCCAAAAGTTCCACGACTCACTCCTAGGCACCTCCTGGGACACAGGTCCGGACACTGGACTCTTTTGGGAGAAGATATTTTCAAAGATCCATGCTCATGGCCTCTTACCAGCTCTACATGGGCATGTTTTAGAAGAACATCATGTGCAATCTCGCTGATCTGTCCCAGTAACTCCCTCCTGCGAAATTGGAGCAGTATCATTCCCTGGTGGCTCATGGCAAGGACTGCTCGAAGATCATGGTCCATGTAATCTATATCATCTTCGAAATGCCATTGAGAACTTTTGCCATAACTGGCGCCTGGAGACTCACCTGGCTCCAGTCCTCAGACCCTGGAACAATCAGTGCAGGACAAGCTTGCTGATGGTGCTATGCTGTGGAGAGAATCTCTTCGGAGAACAAATCAAGAGAAATCTGGCTTCATTCAAAAGCAGCAGGTCACCCTTTGCAATCTCTCAAGGTGCACCTCCGAGTCAGCCTCCTATCATAGGAGGTACCAAGGAGGAGGCCAGAAAAAGATCTATTATTCTTGCAGGCATAGGTACTTTTCTGAGCCCCAACCTCCCAACCAAAGCAGGCTCCTTGACAACAACCACGATGGGAGAAGCCTCAGAAGTCTCAGCCTGCTCCTCAGCCAAAGTCTGCCTGATTTGTTCCTTCAGAACACAGTCACTCTACCAGTAATTACAATGGAACACTCTCCTGTTGGGGGAAGTTCACTCTCTTTTTGCACAAAGGTGGCCGCACATAACAACACTTGGGTTCTGCAAATTGTCCAAAGCAGTTACAAATTACATCTATTCAACCTACCTTCAAATTGCCCCCCAAGGGTGCATCACATCCACACTCTGCATCAGGAAGTGCTTCAGAGAGAAATCACAACCCTCTTGGGGGATTCTGCGATAGAGCTCATGCCACCAGAACAAAGAGGATGAGGATTTTATTCTAGGTATTTCGCGATTCCCCAACAAACAGGGGATGCTGTCCCATTCTAGACCGCAGAGATCTAACAAATGCCTCGTCAAGGAAAAGTTCAGAAGGATTTCTCTGGGCACCCTTCTTCCTTATCTCTAAAAGTAGATTGGCTATGCTCCCTGGATCTGAAGGATGCGTACACCAACATATAGATACTTCCTGTGAGTGGGATGTATTTCAGATTCGTCCTGGGAGGGCATCACTTCTAGAACAGGGTGTTGTCCTTTGGCCTAGCATCAGCACCACACATTTTCACAAAATGCCTTGCAGTAGTAGCGGCTTACTGCTGGACATTGGGTGTGTTTGGCTTCCCTTATCTGGATGACTAGCTGATCAAGAGGACCACTCCGGAAGGAGTTCGAGAATCAAAATGGTTGACCATTCAGGTGCTGGAACTACCAGGGTTAGTCATAAATTACCCGAAATCCCATCTATGACCTACCCAACAATTGGAATTCATTGAAACCCTGCTTGACATGACTCAGGTGAGAGTCTTCTTCCCGCACAACAGACTCCACAGATTGATAGTGGTAGTGCGGGAGACTCAATTAAGTCAGCAGGTCATGGCTTGCAAGATGTTAACTGTACTAGGTCATATGGCTTCTTTGGTACACATAACACCCTTGTCATGTCTCCATATGAGATAGGCTCAGTGGACTCTGAGGACTCAGCAGACCTAAGCCACCAATCGACTCAGGGATCATCTGTATGTCACCAAACCACTTGTTCAGTCCTTCCAATAGTTGACAATCTACTATAATTTGCATAGAGACCTTCCATTCCAAATTGCTCCACTATAGAAGTTTTGATGACAGACTCATCCAGACTGGGTTGGGGAGCTCATCTCGATGGGCTTCACACACTCAGGGTGATTGGTCCTTACAAGAAAGTCTCTATCAGATCAACTTCTTAGAGTTAAGAGCCACCGCAAACTCTCTAAAGGCTTTCACAGATCAACTGGCCAATCAAATTGCTCTGATTCAGACAGACAATCAAGTAACAATGTTCTACATCAACAAGCAGGGAGGAACGGGCTCATACCTCCTGTGTTGGGAAGCAGTTAGGTTGTGGAAGTTTGCCATCGCCCATGGGATGGATTTGAGAACCATATACCTATCAGGAAAGCAAAATACACTCACAGACAGACCGAGTCGGGTCCTCCAACCACACGAATAGACATTGGACAGGGAGGTTGCAGCTCTTATCTTTTGGGAGTGGGGCACCCTCTCAATAGATCTGTTTGCGACTCCTCAAAATGCCTAAGCGGATCAATTCTGTTCCAGGGTAAGATGACACAGCAGACTATCCTCAGATGCTTTCCTCCTGTATTGGAGGAGGGTCTTCTGTACACATATTCTCCAATCCATCTCATTGCAAAGGCACTCCTAAAGCTCAAAACTGACAGAGGCACAATGATTCTCATCACTCCTTCATGGCCCAGAAAGCCTTAGTTTCCTCTCCTGCTACAGCTCTCCAGTTAGAAGACATTCCGGCTGGGCTATGCACTGGACCTGATTTTGCAGGAGAACGGAATGATGTTGTACCCCAATGACAAGTCCTTAGCCCTCACGAAGTGGATGTTGAGAGGCTTATGTTTTCAGAGTCCGATCTGCTGGTTGGTGTTACGGATATCCTTTTGGCCTCCAGGAGGGCCTCAATGAGAAAATTTTATTCATGCAAGTGGAGGTGGTTTGTTGTCTGATCTGAGGGCCATGCCCTAGATATTTTTGTCTGTTCCACACAAAAGCTGCTTGAGTGTCCTCTACACCTCTCTGAGTCTGAACTTTATTTTAACTCCATCAGGGTTCACTGCAATTGCAGCTTATCATCAAGGTGTAGAAGGGAGGTCCATCTCTGCACAGACGTTAGTTGTTTGCTTTATGCGGAGGTTGCTTCACTTGAAGCTTCCCTACAAACCTCCCGCTGTGTCTTGGGACCTCAATGTGGTTCTTGCACAGTTAATGAAAGCTTCTTTTGAGCCATTCAGTTCTTACCACCTGAAAGTTTTGACCTGGAAGGTTTTGTTTTTGGTGGCAGTCACTTCCATCATGCAGAGCTTCAGGCTCTCATAGTTCATCCATCTTACACCAAATTTCATAGTGGGGTCCTAAATTTCTTCCAAAAGTGGTATCGGATTTTCATCTTAATCAGTCAATTGTTCTACCAACATTTTTCCCAAACCCAAAGCTGCGCTGCACATGTTGGACTGCAAACGAGCCTTAGTCTTCTACTTGGAGTGGACAAAAAGCCCATATGAAGTCCATCCAGTTTTTTGTTTTTGATCCCATCAAGCTAAGGGCTGACTGCATCTCTTTCGCTTATGCCAGGCAGGCATGAGCCTTGATGGTCATGTCACAGCTTACAATATCAGAGTCATGGATGAGTCAGTGGCCAACTTGTGCTCGTTCTCCATAAAAGAGATTTGCAGGGCTGCAATGTGGTCTTCTGTCCACACATTCGCATCACACTACTGTCTAGAAAAGGATTCCCGACGTGACAGCAGCTTCAGCCAATCAGTACTCCAGAATGTGTTTGGGGATTAGAATCCAACTCTATCTCCCCTAGGTCCAATCTTTTCTGTTCACGCTACCTAAAAAAAAAAAGGGAATGACAACTTCTATTGTACATAGTTATGTATTTCAGAATACAAAGGCGTTTTGCTAGTAAGCAGATGGACAATGTTGCTACTGTTGGGCTTGTCTGCTTTCTCTTTGGCTTTCGGTAGTTTGTAGCTAGAGAGTCTCATAGGTGAGGACTCAATTCCTGCTTGTCCATGGAGAAAAGTTAGTTACTCACCAGTTTTTATTTATTTAGCTATTCTTTATACTGCTTTTCACTGGGTCAAAGCGGTGTACAAAAAACAAGAGGATATATTGAACACATGGAACAGCAATTTATGTACATGAGATTTTAACTTATACACATTGAATACATGGAAAATTATTTCTGTACAAATGTTTGTAAGCTATATACATAATTGGGAACGCAGGAGACTGTGTGAAGTAGGAGGGTGTGAATGTTGATGTTGGTTGGTGCGGAGGGGGTGGGGGCTTTGATGGGAGTGTGTGAGGCAGGGGCTGGGGAGGTGGGAAAGGGGTTATATGTTGGGGCCAAAGCGTTCAACAAAGAGATAGGTTTTCAGATGATTGCGGAAGGTGTGGAGTTCTGTAGTACTGTAGCAGGTGTTCTCCTTGGACAGCAGGAATTAAGTCCTCACAAACCTCCCACATCCCCTGGGAGTTGTATACTACTACAGCTATGGTATCAGCCTGTCCTAAAATGGCGCCATGATGGCAGGCAAGAATATGGCATGCATGCAAAGTTGAACCTCTCAAAAGCTTCATTTAGTAGCCAGGGAGTGTTCCCATGCGGCCACCGTCGGATGACATCACCCATACTTGAAGACTTATTCCTGCTGTCCACAGACAGCACCAGCTACAGATGAGTAACTAACTACCTTATACGTCTCAAGGATGATTTACAAGTACCCTGAAGGACAGGATTAAATTCCTATGAATCTTGCCATTGATGGAACAAGAATAAGGAAAAACAGTGCAAGATGGGATTTTTAAATGAGATCCACCAGTTGTCGAAGGGCAGACTAGATAGGCTGTGTGGTCTTTTTCTGACATCATGTTTCTATGTTAGTTTGTAATTTGCCTGCTAGGGTGCCTGAATAAAGGGTTGCAATTTTATCATCATATCTTTCCTTGTCATTGCTTTTGGCTGGATACAAGTGCCACATTGTCATATTTGTCTGCCTTTTGGAATAACTGCTTGGCTTGCTGCAGAGCTCTCTGGCACCACTTCCATACACAGAATTTTTTCTTGTGAGCACAACCGACTTGGCAGGAAAATTGTGAATAAAATCAGGGAGGGGGGAAGGGGGGTCACAAAGAAAAACCAAGTATGAGTCAGTGATGCAGAGCTCTTTTATATATATATAGCTGTGTGAAAAAGTTTAGGTACCCCTGTCAAATTGTATCTTTCAGTGAATCCCTAAGTGAACAGAAGCTCACATAACCTCTATATGATACAAAGTTAAACACATCTTTCTGTAATTTTTAATGAAAAATTAGTATGTGCTGATTTCAACAGATTGACAATAATAAAGTGAATATGGCAGGTGCAAAAGACTGGATACAACTGCTATCAAAAAATAGTGACTTGTTATGCTTTCTGTTAGTCAACTCTCTCAAGGTGCCTCTACCTCCGACCCCTCCTTCCCTTTCTGCCAAACCTTGTCCAGCTATTTCCATGCCAAGACCATAAGATCACATTCCAATTCCCCATGAGGTCAGCTCTATCCCCTCTTCACTACTAACGTTTCACCTCGGACTCTGCTACTTTTTCTTCCTTTTCTGTGATCTCTAATGAGAAAACCACACAGCTTCTTTCCTCCTCCAAACTCACTACCTGCTCCTCTGATCCTATTCCCACCCGTCTTCTAATCTACATCCCCTCCACTGTAATCCCTTCCATCTCTTAACCTATCGCTCTCCACTGCAACTGTTCCTGCAGCCTTCAAGCATGCTGTGGTCACATCTCTCCTCAAGAAACCCTCACTAGACCACACGTGTCCTATCGACTCATCTCCCTCCTACCCTTCGTTTCTAAACTACCTGAATGTGCAGTTCACCGCCATTGCCTTGACTTTCTCTGCTCTCAAGTGATACTGGATCCTTTGCAATCTGGCTTTCGCCCTTTACATTCCACTGAAACAGCTCTTGCCAAAGTTTCCAGCGACCTGTTTGAGGCGAAATCCAAGGGCCTTTACATGATCCTCATTCTTCTTGACCTTTTTGCTGCTTTTGACACTGTTGACCACCACCTTCTCCTCGATACCTTGTCTGTGCTTGATTTTAAGGGCTCTGTGCTATCCTGGTTCTCTTCTTCTTTCCCATCAAATTTTTCAGTGTCTGTTCTGGTGGATCCACCTCTACTGCTATCCCGCTCTTGGTGTATCCCAAGAGTCTGTCTTGGGCCCACTCCTTTTCTCTCTCTATACCCAATCCCTTGCTGCGCTTATCTCTTCCCATGGCTATCAGTTCCTTCTTTACGCTGATGACTCTCAGATCTACTTCTCAACAACTGAAATCTCTCCAGCAATCCAGGCCCAGATCTCTGCCTGCCTGCTGCTTGGATGTCTCACTGCCGTTTGAAATTGAACATGTCCAAAACTGAGCTTCTTAGTTTTTCCCCTAAACTCATCTCTCCCCTTTCTCCTTGCTCAGTCTCTATGGATAATGCTCTACTACTCACTGTTTCCTTGACTCGCAACCTTGGGGTTTTCTTTGACTTCTCCCTCTCCTTCTCCACACACATCCAACTGATAGCTAAAACCTGTTTGTTTCTTTATAACATCAGCAAAATTCTCCCATTCCTTTCTGAACACACTACTAAGACACTTATCTACTCTTTAGTTACCTCCTGTCTAGACTATTGCAACTTCCTCCTTGCTGGTCTCTGTCTGAATCATCTCTCTCCTCTTCAATCTGTTCAAAACTCAGCTGCATGGCTAATCTTCTGCCAGCCTTGACATGCTCATATAACCCCTCTTCTCAAGTAACTTCCGCTAAGAACTCTCATTTCCCCAATTTAAAGTGCAGCTTAATGCCTACCTGTTCCGCAAAGCCTTTGACCTTCCCCCTTGACCACCCATCTCTCTCCCTGTTTCTGCACTAGCTTACCCTCTCTACTACCTCTTCTGCTTCTCCCTTTTAATCCTTCCTTTCCCATTATCCACTGTCTATGTACGCTATTTTACTTTTCTGAATTTTATTGGCATTCCTTTTCCTTGTGTTTCTCAGTGAAATAATAAATGAAATTGAAATGTACCTTGAAGGAGGGTGTCTGTAACTTTAGCTGAGAGTTGGTAAAGGCAGTGAGGTATGGTATTCAGAGGACAATAAGGGCCCAGTTCTGAAGGGGGACCGTCCTGCCCGCCTGCCCGGACATCCAGAATTTGGATGGGTCGGTCTAGTCCCTGATTCTGAGCCCGCGGGAGCTAGATGGTCCTGCAGGATCAGAATCGGGTCTAGATGGGCAGGCTGTCCCCTGATTCTGTGCCGCCAGACATCTACAGTTTTCCCCGCACAGGCCTGCCCTGGCTCCTGCATGGAGGCGCAGTGCTGTGGTGTCCTCTTGCCATGGCACCACAGCTCCATTAAGGAGCCATGATCCCCGGCCACCGCCACAAGATTTTTTCCCCGCAGCCTGACCCCTGATGCAGCCTTTCAAAGGCAGAGTCGGGCTGTGGGGAAACTCCTGCACCCCCTCACCCCACTGACCTGGCCCTGCGCTGCTGTCCTCCGACATCCAGGGGGTCTTATTCTATCTCCGAGGTGGAATAAGTCCTCCGTCCATGTTGGCGACCCTGGACGTATAGGGCCAACCTCAGGCTTGGAACTATATGTCTGGGGTCGCATCCCTGCCGTCAAACCCTCCCACCCCCTGTCCAGAGCATATCCTATGTACATGCGGGGAGTTTTGGGCAGGGAATACAATCCCAGTATTTAGTGGGAATGGATGTCCGACTCAGACGTCCATCCTCGCTAAACATGGCTCAGAATGACCCCCCCCCAAATGTTTATGGATCATTTGCTAAATAGCATTTAAATCTGTAGATATATCTGTTAGAGGGTTTTCTAGCTGTGACTGAGATATTTAGCATAGGCATCAGTAGACGTAGGCCAGAAACTAAACATATATTTCCACATATTTAAGCCTAGAAATGGAGGAAGAACTGCAAATCATTTTAGAAAAGGGAACCAGTTCTGATGAGACCAGTACAGTGCTATGAGAATCATTGTGCTGGGCCTCTTGAATCTTGTGAAGAACCTTTGCTATGAGAAGGGTGGCAAGACACGCATAGAGAAGAGACCAGGTTCAGTTTATGTCCAATGTATACCTTTTTAGTCAATATGGGGATGGGAGCACTGACCAATAGAGGGGTAATTTTGCATTTTTGCTGCTGATGAATAGGTCTATTTGAGCATTTCCTAGAGGCTTGAAAAATGCCCTCTGGCGTTTGATTGTCCAAAGATCACTTATGGGTTTGAAGAACTCTGCTGAGCCTGACAGCTATCTGGTTTTTATTGCCTGGCACGTAAGTGGATTGAATTTGTTTGCAACTGGAAAACACAAAGCCCTAAATTTATGGTCAGTTCCTGTGCACATGAAAAGGGAACCCATTTGCTTCCTTCTTGCTGACATAAAACATAACAACTTGATTGTTTGTTTGAAGTAAAGTTGAGTGATCCCAAAGATGTATGCAAACATGGAGTATAATATTTCTCGGAGCTCCAGACGATCAATTATGGAGATGTCATTCAGCTTGCAACCAAATTCCCTGAGTTGAGAGCGGAGATCGGTTCCACAACCAGTTTTGGAAGCATCTGTTCAAAAAGGGGCACATCTGGTCAGGTTGAATTTGGACATTCACTACTGCAGCATAGCCTGAATTTTGGTAGAAAGAGTATTGATTCGATTGGAATTTAAGATCCCATTGTGGCTCTCTCATTTTCAGGGAGGCACAAGGCACAGTATGGAATGCAGCAGCAAATATGGCCTAACAATGGAAGACAGGCATTAGCTGTGATTATCATGTGGCAGTGAATCTTCTGGATAGGATGCATTAATTTTTATAATTTGTCTTACAGCAGAAAAGCTGTCATCTGAACTGTGTCTAGAATAACTCCTATGAATGAAAGCCTGCTTGTAAGTTGAAAGGCTTACCTTATAAAGTTGATGACAAAATCCAAACCTTGAAAGAAGTTTATTGTTCTGTCAAAGGATGAGAGCCAGATCTTCTATGGAAGCTGTCAGAAGCCAGTCATCAAGGTATAGAAAGATAAGCTACTCCTGCCTCTGCAGGAGAGCAGCCATTACTGTAAGGCACATTGTCAAAACTCTGGAGATCAATTAGCTGCCAAAGGAAAGGACTCTGTACTGATAATGGTTAGAATGCAGATGGAAAGGAAAGGGTCTTTTTCTGTGTATTAGCACTTTTGAGTTCCAGTAAGACTAGCTAGTCTCTCTTCATCAAATAGGGGAAGATGGAGGGAAGTGTGTTCATCTTGAGCTTTTCTTTGTATATGAACAAGTTGAGGTCTAAAACAAAATGCAATCTTCTTGTTTTCTTGGGAATCAGGAAGTATCTGGGATAGAAGCTTTGATTCCTTTCCTGAAGTGAAATATTTGACAAAAGCATAACTTCTTATTGAAGCAGGTAAGTATGGGCTATTTGACACCAAGTCAAAGGTTGATTTGGTGACAAAGTTAAGGTGGTAGCTTGGTTTGACAATGCTGGGAACCCAGGAATGTGTTTCGATCTTTTTTCCACTGCTGAAGAAAGAACTGTACCCAACCCCCTAGAGATAAGACAGGATGTGTATTCTGGAGAAAAAATGGCTGTTAACAGTAGAGGACAGTCAAAAAGACTGCATGGTATGGCCTGCTTTATTTGTCCTCTCTTGTGGCCTGGGTTTAGCAAAAGTCAAACACTGATCTTGCTATGGTTGTCTGGCAAAAGGGAACAAAACTACTTTTCTGATTGTAGAAACTTCTGAGATAACTGAGTGTGCTCATTTGTCTAGAATAGGGGTTCTCAACCCAGTCCTCGGGACACACCTAGTTAATTAGGTCTTCAGAATAACCACAATGAACACACATGGGAGAGATTTGCATTCAATGGAGGCAGTGCATGCAAATTTCTCTCTTGCATGTTCATTATAGTTATCCTGAAAACCTGACTGGCTAGATGTGTCCCAAGGACTGGGTTGAGAATCCCTGATCTAGAGGATGATGTAGATGGTCAGGACATAGTCAAGAGGTGCTATAAGGCAGAGTAGTAATCCTTGATGTTGTCCATAGTCTCTTTACCTTTATCACCAATAAGGGAGTCTCCAGGACATGAAGCATCTGCTAACCTCATATGAACATCCTCATGGATGCAGTCAACTGTGCATGACATCTTGTGGCAACAGCTGAAGATGGAATTCTTTAAGATGTATTGAATGCATAATACACGTGGAGCCCAATCCTGGAAGGAGCATGTCCGGGCCAGCCAGATGTCCCAGACCAGGATGGGCTCTGTTGTTCCCAATTCTGCACCGTGGGAGCAAGACGCTCCTGCAGTAGCAGGATTGGGCAACCGGATGGCCCGATGTGCCCCTTCAGCAGCTGCAGGGGATGGCCAGCCTCCCCTGCACCCATTGCCGTGCTGGTGCTGGACACACCTCCTGTCCAGCTCTCCCACTGCTCGATGCCCGGCGGGGTCCGGCTGGGCAGCGGGGACTCAGCTCCCTCACCCCGATGCCTCTGGGAGGGCTGCCAGGCCAGGGCACATGGGCGCCCCGTGCATATTCCAAATTAGAGATGAAATAAGCTGTGCGTCCCCCAGTACACCCTGGACGTACAGGGCCGTGACCTGAATCGACCCTGGTCATCCGGGTGCCTGGCCCACCCATGCTCCACCCCTGTATTGTCCTCGTCCTTCTCTCCCCACACAGTGAATCTGTGCATGCAGGGAGAGAGGATTAGGGAATTGGTGCAGGACGGCCCTGCAAGTTGCTTCACAGAATCGGGCCCCGAGTGAATAAGATGGGTTCTATACTCCTTTGGTTAGGATTGCAGCCATTTCAGCCTGCGACTGAGAAGACAGACTGGTGCAAGGTTTCTTATCCCTTTAGAAAATAGTATGCACAGTATATACTGAACCATGTAAAATTGATGAGCAGCAATTAATTGCAGAAAGCACTGTACCTTGTAAAACTTCCTTTACAGAATGGTCCAACAGCCTGTGATCTTTACCATGTGCTGTATCAGAAAATGTCATTTTCCCACCTTCTTCACTGCTGATTTGACTACTATTGAGGAAAGCAAGAGTTGCACTGTATTGAAACCAGAAGCGTCTGCACTTTATTAGTAAGTCTATCTTTATAGATACTGGGTTAGTCAAGATAGCCTCTTGCAGGAACAAAAGCTTCATATGTGGCAATCTACTGAAATAGCTACAGAGGTCGTTGGCACCTCTATGGATGTAAGAGGCCAAATATATTTGAAGGAGGTTCTGACTACTGCTGTAAAAAGGAACTTCTCAAGATGCTGAACCAAACCATAAGAAAGAGATATCTCCATAGGGAAAGTCATTCTATGCAGGAGATGAATCACAGGGAATTCCCATAAGAACATAAAAATTGCCATACTGGGTTAGACCAAGGTCCATCAAGCCCAGTATTCTGTTGCTAACAGTGGCCAATCCACGTCACAAGTACCTGGCAGATCCCCTAAAAGACACACAGGTTTCACAATACTTGTCCTGGGGTAAGCAGTGGATTTCCTGGGTCCTCTTTAATAATGATTTATGGACATTTCCCTCCAGGAACTTTCCAAACCTTTGCTATGTTTAAGTCATCTTTTATTATTTTATTTTATATTTATTACATTTTATAAATAAAGATTCAGGTATACACTTGAATGAAAAAGTAAAATATGGTTTCCAAATAACCATTATACAATCCAAAGACAAAATCACTTCTCTAGAAAGAGCAACTCTCCAGAGGAAATACCATTAATATTAGACCACAATATAAGGAAATAAGGAGAGGGCACAGAAATATTTCAAATGGGAACGCCGAATACAGAAACGAAATCAGAACAGGCTGAGAGGAGTCTTACACATCAGCCGGATAAGAGGCTGTTTCTTCTACAAGCTCTTTCCTAGCTTCCAAAAACTCCAGTAGCTGCTTTGGCTAAAAAAAAAAAAAAGAAAAAAGAAAATTCTTTCCTTTATAGGAAACATGACATCTGGAAGGAAACTTGAGTAAAAAAGAACCACCGATGGAGAGAATCCTAGATTTATAACTCAGGAAATCTCTTCTCCTCGTCTGGGTATCACAAGTTAAATCTGGGAAAATGCGTACAAATGAACCCATAAACTGCACACCGAAATTAAAGATGCATCTGATTCCAGAACTAACGTAATAAGCAAGGTAGAGTGAATCATGACCACTTCCAATGAGCTCTCAAGGAATCCAGAAAAATCTCCAATTACGTTGGAGGAGCCACCTCTAGCTAATGGAGAGGTCGGGCCAAGGGAAAGGCACTGAGCCCTACTTAGGGGGGGGGGGGGAATGCTCCTGGGGCCGGCACAATGGAAAAGGTGGTGGGATATAAAAATAGAGGAAGGAAGGCTCATGGTGCTGGTTCTGATTAAGTAGGAAGCCCAAAAAAAACAGGAGGAAATGAGCAAGCCTAAAATAAATTGCCATTCATTTGCATATAATGGCTTTAATCTGCACCCTCCTTCCATCCTAAACCCCGACTACTCCTCAATTGATCTACAGTATGCCTCACTACTGTAATCCTATGGCTCAACCACCACAATATGTACATCAGTCCCAACAAATCGGAAGTCCTCATTATAACAAAAAATCTCTCCCCACTACCCACAATCAACCTAGCCAACCTATCCCTGCAACTAAAGGAGAAAGTCAAATACATTGGCATAGTCCTAGATCAGAAATTAAATTCTAAGCACACATCAAGCAAGTCACCAAAGCAGCTTACTTCTGTATGTGGACAATCCAAAAGCTTTGACCCCTTCTAGAAAAAGATGACTTCAGAAATTTCTTTCAGGCCATCACCCCATTTCTCGACTATGCCAACATCATAACCAGGGGATCCCAAAATCCTCCCTACTCTTCCTCCAGCTTGCACAGAATACAGATGCCAGAATCATCACAGATACCAGACAAAGAGAACACATCATCCCAGTCCTGAAGCAACTATAGTGACTCCCCATCTACCTCAGAATCAAATATAAAGTTGGCCTCACCATCTTCAAGACTCTTCAGAGTCTCTCTACAAAAAAGTTTACAACACCTTACTCTTGAACCACCCAACAGATCCAGGAGAAAGCCCAACCACAACCTCCTAGCTGTCCCAACTGCATTTTCTCACGCCAACCTATCTATGTTTATGTTTATTGAATTTGATATACCGCTCAGACCCAAAGGCATAGAGCGGTTTACAATATTACATCATTCAGGGAAAACAAAGAAAAGAACGCCATTTATACGATAGGACAGAGTAGAGGACAGAGACAGTCAAACAGATAAGAGGAAGAGAAGGACATGGCACAACACGTTACCCTGATACATAGATAGGGCATCAATACATCATCAAGGACTCCAGATACAGATGCCACGGACCAACGCCTAAGGGCCACGCCAAAGGGCCCTCTGGCGAGGCCCTCAGGCGCAGGCGTGCCCTGGCAACGGCGGTTTTTAAGCCGTTGGGCCCCGATGACGGAAGGCGGGCTCTGGGAGGAAGGGGGGAGCTCCTGCTCTCACCCCCGTCAAACGCGCTGCTGATCCTGGGCCCTGGCAATGGCGGTTTTTAATTGCAGCAGAGCCTTTACATTCTACACCCCCACAATTTGGAACTCCCTCACACCAGAAATACAATCTTTAAGTGACATTAAAGAGTTTTGGTGCAAACTAAAAACTCACCTTTTCCTGGAGCACTATGGACCTGTCATGGTATCCTTATGCCCTAAATGCCATATGTTCTGCTCATCCAATGTACAATTATCCCCTTCTTGCTCTTAGCAACACTGGATATCGCATGTTTACTGTTTCCTATTATTTGTTCCCTACTGTTAAAATAGTGTAACTTGTTTTCAAAACACGTTTAATGTTTATGTTAACCTGTTATCAACTATGCTCTATGTAAAGTTATTAACATTATTGTTCCCTGTACACCGCTGTGACTTGTAGATGCAGCGGTATAGAAATGTTGCTAAATAATAAATAAGGTTAAGCTGCATACGTTGGATAACCTAAAGATCAGAAGTATCTGAAGGCACAGAGTGGTGGCACTGGACATTATCCTTCAAAGTCCCTGACACCATACAAGCATTCTAACAAAATGAAGCGATTTTCTCCTTATGTTGAGGACTCCTAGCTGGCAGCTGCACTATGCTTGGCCTCATACAGCATTCTGACAGGGTGCAAATAGATCTCATTGGCACCTCCTGTGACTGCAAAATATTTTTCCTCCTACACTTACAAAAGCTCACCAGCACCTTCAAAATGAAATGAAATGAAGCAGGAAGATAAACTTTGATCAGTGAAGATGGCAGATTAAGATAAGAAACATTCAGAAGTTGAAGGAAAAGTATCAACCTCACCCATAAGAAAGTCGCAGGTAAAGCATTCTGGAGGCACAAAGCTGGTAAAACAGCCCACACAAATGCTAGCTACTAGAGATATGAGTTAACTTTAATCTACCTCAGACCTGTAGTTAAATTTTCAGTCTAAAATTATGTATTAAGCCTTTGGGGCTTGTGTGTACTACTTTGCACTGAGGCATGATAGCAAATGCTTTCATTAACATAATATTAAAAATGGCACACATCCTTATGTGCATATTTTTGTTTGCAGAAATTCTTTCTGCTTTTGGCACTTAGCTGTACAGCTAGAATTATGCACACAAACTCACACTGAGTTCTAAACATAGCTCTGCGCTCTTTATTACATTGGCCCCTCTGATACTTAGCCTCTTTTTGTATCTGTTGTGTACATTCATGAATGTATATAACAAAATTGAATACAGAAACATTTAGTAAGTTATTTTGTTGCTCTTCATCTGTGTTCCTGAACTGCACAGAGAGAAGATAAAATAAGAGACATAACTTGTGACAGGCTGCTTACTGTGCAGAGTGCGTTTTATAGTATTTTCAGAAGTGGGCAAGCTATAATCTTCACCACCCCCACCTTCAACTGAATGGTAAAGGGTCTCCCACACCTCTTTATCCATAGTACCTCTATCTATGTTGGATTCAATTTTAAACAATGGCATGTTAACCAGTGTTCTACCACCCACAGACAAGCATTCACTGAGGCATTATGTTCTGCCTGATCCTTCTGTATTCATGCTACCAACTGGATGTCATCTGCATAAAAATGACAAAATCAATCACATCCACCAGTGGTCCAATGTAAATGTTAAATAATAGTGGAGACAAGGGTGAACCTTCCGATACGCCCCATCTCAATGGATAGGGGCCTACCGGAAGACCCATTTACATCTTTACATAATAGTTAAACGCTGTAGATAGTTGCACACGGTTAGTGTGAGGGACCTGTTCCCATTTTATGTAAATAGTTAACTCTGTTCCCTGTAAATAGTTTACAAGCGTTCTATGTAATACGAATAGGTATCCCTATTGCTATACCATTCGTAAAACTGTTATATATAAACCGCGTTTGAACCTGTGGGAAAGTGCGGTATATAAGCAATCTATCAATAAATAAATAAATAAAAATAGGCTTGGAATAAACTCCCTCACATTCATATCTGTTATAAAAAAAGCTTCTACTTACCTATAACAGGCTTCCTCTATTAACTTTCTTAAATACGGAAGGCACGATACAGGATAATTTCCTACACCTGCTGGATCCGACTTTTTGCTTTTTAATGGGGGTGAATTATTGCTTCCCTTAATCTGGAAACTTACCGAGCTCTAAAGATTGTTTCACTATGAACAGATCTTCCTCTATAGCCTCACCAACTTGTTGGCCCAGGATTTAACTTCAAGTAGTATATCTAATCTGCTTCAAAATTTGCCTTAGTTCAACCCATGAGACATGCTCAAATTTTTCCATCTGTCCATTTATCTTTTTCTCTCTCAATTCCCTATCTTATCCATGTATTTTCCTTCCACCCTCACCCCTTCATCACTTCCTCATTTCCTAAGACCTCTTGAAATAAAATCTGAATATCTTCTACATTTTGATGGAAATAATGGAGGGACCTTGACCACTTCTCTCTTATATTTGGTTTTGTCATTCCATTTATTAATTGAAACAGCCTTTGTTTACTTTCATATTCCTCCTTTTTCACCAACCCAATATATTTACTGCTCTGCTCCCGACATTGCTCCTTATACTCCCTTTATCCACTTTTGCGTTATTTTCTCTCTAGATAACTCATTTGCTGCCTTTTTACCCGGATGATAGCATGGCTTTCTTTTCTACTATACTGTCATCTTCTTGTTTGCCAGTTCTACCATGTTCACAAGTGTTAATCGATGAATTCCACTTGTACTTTTTCTCAAGGCTACATCTCAATATCTCTTTCCTCTCTTTACATTATTCCTTCTTCACCTCTTCCTTAGTTACCACAGCTAAATTATCATTCTTGCAAACTTTCTGATCCCCACCAAATCTGAACTGCTTTAACCCTAAAAAAGGGAGAAGAATTACTCTCTAAAAAAGGGAGTTGGTCTGAACAGAACACTGGTAGAACACTGGATCCCTGAAGCTAATTAGTCTTGTTTGTGAAACAAAATTTATGTCTAATACATTTTCCTACTCATGAACAGATCCTTGAACCAACTAGACTAAATCCAATCTCCCATCACCCAAAAAAACCACAACCCTTCATTATTGGTAGCATAAGTCACCCAGTATAACCCAATGATCACTGTCCATCAAGAACCCTTTTATGACATTCACAAAATCTTCCAAGGCAGCTCTCCCACATTTCCGGGGGGGGGGGGGGGGGGGTATACCAATAATAACTTAAAGCCTTGTTTTTTCCTACATTAAATGACATCTGTTTTCTATAACAGAGACAAATTTAGCCCCATTGAATAAAATCACCCTATACCTCCTCCCCTTATGCACGAAGGAAAAAGCCTCTGGACTAGCTTAGAAAACAAGCCCCCTCTTTTATTCATGTTTCTACCAAACAAAAAACACATCCAACCTATGCTTCATCTTCCAATTCTTCACTAAAACTCTGCTTGAACTCAATGCCTGTAAGTTTACCAACCTTAAAATAATTACTCCTTTTCCAAAATATTCCAACCTCCCCACCACTGATCGTAAAAACCTCTTTTCAGTACATAGCCTTTGTGTTGACATCTAAAGTGCATGTACTTCAGAAAAAGTGCTCCAAACACAATTGGTACTTCATACCTACTTCCATAGGGAGAAAAAGGATCTCAGAACCAATGAGCATTTCAGATTCAGGTCTAAAATACTAGCCTCAGACCAAGCTCAAGTACAAGTACATCAAGGATCCAAAAAAATAAAGTTATCAGTATTCCATTCATTACAACAATTTAATCTTACAAAATTCAACCATGTAGACCCTGTTCACACAGCCTGCAACATTCATATGCTTTTTCACAGCTTGCCAAAAATCTAGCATGATAGCAGTGGATACTAATCAGCAAACATAACTTATCTTTCATTCTCCCCACCACTCCAGACGTCTATACAGCGTTTCATTTTAGCTTCATCAGGGGGGCAGAATGTATCAACAAAACTTCATCACCAAAGAGCCAGTCACCCACTTGCTGCAGTTCATGCTTGTATCAGATACAGTGCTGGCTTAATGTTTCCTTTGGTAGTAGGTGCCTGGGCTACATGTCCCATTTGGGCATCACCTTCTGACATCACTTACTGGTCTCAGCTCCACATGGAGCAAGGTGGGTGGGGACTGCCCAGTCCTCTGAATCAACTTAGTACCACATTTTCTGTACTTTGGAGCAAACTTTGTGTGTTAATCCTGTATTAGAAAATCCTGAGCTGAGCTACAGTGTACAGCTCTAATACAAGGTTTCTGCATTGGTACATCACTTTGAAAGCCTCAGAGAAAGTGGCTTTCTGCCTGCAACAGATCAGCTGCAACATCATCACCCATGGGATTTGGATAAGTCAGGCAGGAATAGGCTTGTTTGCTGCTTGTCAAATAATTTCAACATGATTGGCTGAAGTACCTCGTGCTTCTGGCTTGTCCCCCACCCTTTCTATTTTCCCCCTCTCAGAATAGCACCAATGTGCCTGGGTCATGCATGTGCTTATGACTAAAACAAATGAGATGAACGATAGTTTTTGTAAAGCTGTAGTCTTGAACATTCAGTTTGGTGGCAAAACTAACTGAATATGCTGCCATTCATCATATTTAGCCATTAGTACAAAACCAAATGCCCATCCTACTAAAAAGCGAAGTTCAAAGGAGATCTAGAAACATGCTCATCCAGAAGTCCAAGGTAACAAGAGGCTCAAAATGTCTAAGAGTTGAGGACAGAGATGCTGATGCAACTTCCTGAGCCAATACGTCTCTTACATGCCTTAATATGGTTAAAGCTGCTAATGGTCCAAACTAGACCAGGAACAGACATTTTCTGCTGAGACACATAGGAGATAGGTTGTTTAAAACACCCATTGGAATCCAGAAGTTATATATTTGAATCCTGATCCTCTGGAAATACCAAGAGAACACCTTGGCTATTCTCATCTACCTCTGTCTCAAACAATGCTATTGACAGCACTGGGATCAAAAGGAGATTGAGTCCTCAATGGCTCCTTACTGGTCAGCTGGAAATCGGCATGAGAAATTGAGCTGATTTCTAGGTGCTTCTGCTTTAGAGCATGTGGGACCTACAACAAGACTAGGTGTCTGTAGTTGTGAGAAGATATTTTCAAAAAACCTGCTCTGTGCTGTTTTCGGCTCTCTACTCGTCCTTGGAGACCCTTCTGTGACTTAAGTAAGGAGAAAATAATTCTATTTGTGGAATCTTGGATCTAACCTTAGTGTAAAAGACTGCTTGGCATCAGTATTGCCAAGCAGGGTTTCTCAACCGGGGTTTTGTGAAACACTAGGATTCCATGAGAGGTTGCTAGGGGTTCTGGCAAGAGATAACAATTGAAAAAAACCCCAATCATCATTTTTTGAATGTTGCGCACTGCATGGATATTAGCACTTGCAGTTCTCTTAGGACAAGCAGGATGAGTCAGCCACACCTGGTGACGTCATCTGACGGCGCCGAGACAGAAGTCCTCTCTATAGCTCAGAAGGGCTTTTAACCCCTCTGAGCATGAGCCCAGTAGCCCAACCCCCAGACCGCCCCTAGCTGGTCAGTTTTTCAATCTTCCGCCTTGCTACAGGATGGATTTTCACCTCTCTCTACAAGATTCGATAATACAATCAAGTTTATACTGCTACCAGCAAATAATATGCTCAAACTGGGTTTTAAAAAATGCTCGAACTGCTCAAGGAAGATGAGCAACGCGGATACTCACCTTAGCTGTCTCCGTTGCTTAGGCAGGGACCACCAGGTTGAAGACTGCCCCCTCTGTGCTCGGATGTCTCCCAGAGCACTAAAATCACGGGGACACGCTCTCGAGGATTTTCTGGCCTCCTCCAATGTGGCGGGATCAGCGTCTTCCAGCAGGGAACTCAGCCGGAAAGAGGACTCGCATCGGAGCAACGACGACAGGAGTAAAGGTACTTTAAAATCAAAAACCGTTGCTGCCAAATCCTCCAGCACGACTAACAACAAAAATGCTAGAAAAGACCCTGGAGCAGCCCGGGACGCGCCCTCTGTGGCCTCCATCCCCGGCAGTCTCGCCTTGCCGTCCCCTCAGGCTGAGGCTTCCTGCACACGTGGACTCATTCCTTGAGGCAGCCATCTTGTGTCCAGCATCCCTTCTACCTCTTCAGCTTCCATTGGCCTGATGGCGTCCCCTGAACGACCCGCCTCCTCGATGGCGATTGGCTCAGCCACCGGCTCCGCCCCCTTGAATATCATTGGGCCTGACCTGAACGAGGACTCCTCTCAAGACGCGATTGGCTCCCCTCTCGGCTCCTCACATGGGGCAGCCCACAGCTCTCCTCAGCACCGGCACGGGAGTTCCCTGCATCGCCGGCACAAGAACAAGCGCCGACACCGGTCCCGATCTCGGGGCAGCTCAAGGCGCCGACGCCGTTCCAGTTCTTGGCGCCGACGCCGTTCCAGCTCCCATCACCGACGCCGCTGCAACTCC
Source organism: Ichthyophis bannanicus (assembly GCA_033557465.1). Classification (NCBI taxonomy): domain Eukaryota; kingdom Metazoa; phylum Chordata; class Amphibia; order Gymnophiona; family Ichthyophiidae; genus Ichthyophis; species Ichthyophis bannanicus. Next base: position 730,073,234 of record CM066031.1, read on the forward strand.
TACAGGCACAGCAGGAATCGCAGAAGAAGCCCCTCTGTCAGCCAGCATCGCCGGAAACACCATCGGGACCGAAGCAACCACAGCAGCAGCAGCAGCTCCAGTTCTGTGAGGTGCAGATACACTCCCTCCTCTGTAAGATCCTGTTCAATCGCCTCAAATCCACTACAGCGGCACCTGTCTCTCGAGGTAGAAAAGCCTTTGTCTGGATCTCAACATCAGGACACCTTATCCTCTGGCTCTTCTTCTGAAGTACCCAAGGACCTGCTTCAGTTGCTCACTGACTGCTTCAAACAGTGGTCATCTAAACAAACAGTACATGCCACTGAAAACACTGGAGAGGACCTCCTGGGGCCCCCCCCCCAGACCCTGAAAATTGTTGCGCTCTCCCAGATATCAGCGCAGGATCGGGAATCCAGGAAACACAAGAGGAGGAGCACACTCAGGAAGCCTCCACCGCCACTACACCAGAGGTACCCGCTACCAATCCAGAAGACGTGACCTATCACAAATTCATACAAAAAGTCTCCTCCGCTCTGGGGATGACCACAGTCCTACCAGCAGACCTGCGACCAGAGACACAGGCAGCATTGAAATTCCTAGAGGCACCCAAGAGCACGGCACTCCTCACAGTCCACCCCTTGCTGATCGAGAACATGCTCAAATTATGGCAGAACCCAGCCACGGGACCTGCCGCACCCCGAAAATTGGACTTTAAGTACCAAGTTCAGCCGACAGTAGGATCTGATAAGACACAATTACCGCACGCATCCATTGTCATGGAATCTGCCCTCAAGCGTGTGAAAACATCTCGCACACACATTAATAGTCCCCCTACCCGGGACCTCAGGCTCCTCGACGACATTGGAAAGAGAACCTTCCAAGGGGCCATGCTCTCATCCAGAATAGCAGCGCATCAACTTCAGCACGCCCTCTACCAGGACGTGCTCATGAACAAAATCAAGAGCGCCCTTTGCCCCGAGGCGCTGACCGCCATCTCAGCACCCCTAACTGACCTTCAAGAATGTACTAAACACCAGGTCAGAGGGGCTTTCGACGCCTTTGAGACAGCAGCCCGCACCGCCGGTACAGCAATAGCAGCCCGGTGTATGGCCTGGCTAAGGGCATCTGGCCTCCGAGAAGACACACACGACCGTCTGGCGGACGCACCATGCACAGGGGACTCCCTCTTCGGGGAGAAAGTTAAGGACACTGTTAACGACATGAAAGACCGATGCAACACCTTACAGACCCTGGCAGAGGAAGGACTTGAACTAAAACCTTCCTCCTCAAAGAGGTCTTACAGCCATCAACAAAAATTTTCAAAACACAACTCCTACAGCTCCTACCGCAAGTGGGAAGCCCCCCACTACAAGCGCCAATTCAACAATAACTCTTATCGCTCCAAATCGCGCCAACAAGACCGGAAACCACAGAAGAACACACCGTCCAATGCAGGGAAAGCCAACCCTCCCTTTTGACGGGAACTCCACAGGCCTTCCCACTGGGGGATACCTGACAGCCTTCATAGATATTTGGAAAACAGTCACCACGGACAAATGGGTCTTGCAGATCATCAAAGAAGGATACAAATTGAGATTTACTTTTTCCCCAATACAACAGAACATCCCCTACAATGGAATTCAACCATCTTCACTCCTTGCTCTTCAGGCAGAGGTGCACAACTTACTGGCAGCACAAGCCATAGAACCGGTACCTGTCTCCGAAGTCAACTCCGGCTTCTACTCCAGAGTCTTCCTCATTCCCAAGACGTCGGGCGGTGTCCGCCCAATCCTCGATCTCCGCAAATTGAACAAATTTATAATGAAGGAGAAGTTCAGGATGTACTCCCTGGGCTCCATCCTCCCGCTCCTTCAACCGGGAGAGTGGTTGGCATCTCTGGATCTGCACGATGCCTACACGCACATCCTGATACACCCTTTTCACTGGAAATACCTCCGCTTCCAAGTGCAAAACGAGCACTACCAGTACAGAGTTCTCCCATTTGGCCTGTCTTCGGCCCCACGGGTCTTCACCAAATGCGTGGCAGTGGCAGCTGCACAACTATGACAGCAGGACATCTGTGTATTCCCTTACCTAGACGACTGGCTGATAGCCGGCAGATCTTTTCAGGAAACGAAGTCCACAGTCAAGAGCACGATCAACCTGCTGACTTCTCTAGGATTTCGAGTAAATCTACAGAAATCCCATCTGGTCCCAACACAGCAACTGGAATTCATCGGTGCGGAGATAAACACCATAGCAGCAAAGGCGTTCCTTCCTCAACTACGGAGAAACACCATCACCAAACTGGCCGCAGCCCTCACTTCGAGTCATCAGACATCGGCTCAGAACGTACTACAACTCCTGGGGCACATGGCCGCTACGACTCAGGTCCTGCCACTCGCAAGACTGCACATGAGACGCCTACAGTGGCACCTGCGCAACCATTGGAATCAACACACGCAACCACTCTCGTACCGGATTCCTATGGACACAACAACAGCGCGCTGCCTCACCTGGTGGACGCGCCCTGGGAATCTGGCGGCAGGACGCCCACTACAGCAACAGCCACACCAGTTGACCATCACATCGAACGCCTCGCTGATGGGCTGGGGGGCCCATTGTCTACAGCTGCGTGCGCAAGGTACCTAGATTCAGGAGGAGCACAGCTTGCACATCAACCTCCTGGAACTCAGAGCGCTCCTCTACACCCTCAAGGCCTTCCAAAGGCTCATACGGGGAAAAACCGTCCTTCTCCAGACGGACAACCAAGTAGCTATGTTCTACATCAACAAGCAGGGAGGGACGGGCTCCCGCAACCTCTGCAGGGAAGCTGTACAACTCTGGATCTTCGCGCTCTCAAAGGGCTGCACTCCTCGAGCTGCCTACCTCCCGGGGGCACAGAACGAGTTGGCCGACAGGCTCAGTCGCCAGATGGACCCACACGAATGGTCCCTCAACCCCCAGGTAGCCACCGCGCTATTCCGGAGGTGGGGACAATCACAGATCGACCTCTTCGCCACGGAGGACAACAGGAAGTGTGCCCTCTTCTGTTCAAAACGCCCCTCTGGCCACAGCTTCGCCGGGGATGCATTCGATGTATCATGGGGGGAGTGGTCTCTGATATATGCCTTCCCACCCTCCCCTCTCATTTCAATGACCATTCAGCGCATCATCACGGACAAAGCGACGGCCATTCTAATCGTGCCATACTGGCCTCGCCAGATGTGGTTCCCATACCTACGCCGCCTTGCACTGGAACCCCCACTGAGACTCCCGTTGAGACCAGACCTGGTCACATCGCAGGACGGGAGGAGCCTCCACCCCAATCTGAGGACCCTGGCTCTTACTGCATGGAAACTGAAAGGGTGACTCTGGCGCCCTTCAACCTCACCAATGAAGTTCAGCAGGTGGTTCTCGAGGCAAGACGCCCGGCAACCCGTAAATCCTACGGATTAAAATGGAAACGTTTCACCCTCTGGTGCTCACAACACCAACTCAATTCCTTCTCGTGTCCAGTGGCCATGGTCCTCCAATACCTCACCTCCCTGTTCCACAGTGGCCTGAAAGTCGCCTCTATCCGAGTGCACCTGGCGGCAATTGCCGCTTTCCATAACCAGACAGATGGTGGCTCCATTGCCAAGCAGCCCCTGGTAGCTCGCTTCATGAAAGGTTTGGCAAACCTGCAGCCCCCAGTACAAACACCCATGCCACAATGGGATCTGGGCGTCGTCCTACATCAGTTAACGCTGCCACCCTTCGAACCCCTGGAATCAGCAGAACTTAAATACGCATCATGGAAATCCCTGTTTCTAATAGCAATCACCTCGGCCAGGAGGATCAGTGAACTGCAGGCCCTGGTGTCACATCCACCCTACACTCTCGTCACCCAGGACAGAGCTATCCTTCGGACCTACCCACGGTTCATGCCTAAAGTGCCCTCCGCCTTCCACATCAACCAGACAATTGAGCTCCCCTGCTTTCATCCAGAACCTCACTCCTCAGCGGAGGAGCAGCGCCTGCACACCCTGGACTGTGTCAGGGCTCTACGCACGTACCTCCAACGAACTGCTTCCCTACGGAAGGCAACCCAGCTCTTCGTTTCCTATGACCCCAACAAGCCGGGCTGCCCCGTCAACAAACGAACACTCTCAGGTTGGATTAAGTCTTGCATTGCCTACTGCCTGCAGCTCGCAGGCTCACAAGACTTACCAAAAATACATGCCCACCAGCTCAGGGCATTGGCAACAACCATTGCTAACCTCCGGGCCATACCAGCACTAGACATCTGCAAGGCCGCAACTTGGGCCTCAGCACACACATTCCAAAAGCATTACTGCCTTGACAAGGTATCAGGATGCGAGGCTTCATTTGGCCAAGCGGTACTGTCCACGGCCAAACCAAACCAGACTTGACAGTCGGACTTGGGAAGTGGCAGAAGACGTGATATAACGGCCACAATGACCCCACTACTGGACACCATTGTTGTTGGGATCTGCACAGTTGTTGCTCTAGTAATGGCAGCCACAATGTTTATTCCATAAGGTGGCACATGTTTGTTGCACAGTTAAAAAGTTTTGCACATGCTTGTTTGCATGGTTAAAGTTTTGCACATGAATGTTTGCACATGGTTATCTTCATCCATGCACGTGGTTTTTGCACATGACATAATAAATCTTGATTACAGTCCTGGCTTCAACTGTATTATACTTCGACCTGCCAGGGCGTCCCTCCACAGCGTCTCAAAGCTAGGGAGGCACCAGGTGTGGCTGACTCATCCTGCTTGTCCTAGGAGAAAACGATGTTACTTACCTGTAACTGGAGTTCTCCGGGGACAGCAGGATTAGTCAGCCACACCATCCCGCCCTTCCTCCCCTATCAGAGGCCGCCCTGGCCTTCACCGTACTGCTCCCTAGCACGAAACCTCAGCTAGTGACAAACTGACCAGCTAGGGGTGGTCTGGGGGTTGGGCTACTGGGCTCATGCTCAGAGGGGCTAAAAGCCCTTCTGAGCTATAGAGAGGACTTCCGTCTCGGCGCCATCGGATGACGTCACCAGGTGTGGCTGACTAATCCTGCTGTCCCCGGAGAACTCCAGTTACAGGTAACATCGTTTGGTGGGCAGTGACTGAGCAACCCCATTAGCAATCTTATTAGAAGGTCTTTCAGCCCCATATGGCACTACACAATAGGACCGTGTTCATTTGGTTGAGTCCATTCTCAGTTTTGTTGCAAGATAAGGGAGGCCATTGATAAATAGTGAATGTTGTATTGAATGGAGGGGAGGATGGTAGGCTGATGAAGTCAGTCTCTTCTTCTTGAATTACTCTCCCCCCTCCCCAACTTCTCCTTATGCACTGTCAACTGAGTTATGGGCGTGAATAAGAGATAAATTTCATTCTTTTAGTTTCAAAAATAACAGGGGGGATATTTAGCGATGGCAGCCAGCTCTTACAAAGCATATAACCATTGCCGCTGAATACTAACCCTGAATATTCAATGCCAAGACCATATCTGGCCACCAGCATTGAATATCTGGATCGCTTCATATCACGGAAGCTAACCAGGCAGCAGCAAGATTGAGCAGTTGTCCGGTTAGCTCCTGCAGGTAAAGTCAGGCTACCCTTTGCCATTCCTGACTTTACTCTTGGGTCGCTAATCAGGCAGTGGCTCAATATCGCTGCTGCCTGGTTAGCGAAGGGTGTTGTCTCCTCTCGGCCCCTGAATGCTCTGATGCTAACCGCGTAGCATCCGGGTGTGTAGCGGTGGCACCTGTGCATATCCAGTGGCAGTAACCATGCCCTCTAACTGGCATGTACACGGTTTGCAAGTCTACAAACTGCGTAAGTATCTTTGAATGTCTTCCCCAACAGATTTTATGCATATATAGGCCTATAAAAGAGAAAAAGAAACCAACCCATGTGTATAATAATTTTGTAACTGCTAGGCCTACATTTGAGCTGGATAATTTTTTTTCATGCTGTAAATAGTATTAATAAAAATTAATTTATAACCTTTATTTAAATTAAAACTACTGAGCCTACCTTTAGAAAAATTAAACCCCATTTTGGCTTAAGCTAGTTATTGAAGAGAAATGTATTATATTTGCCTTATGAGTTTTAAAATTTAAGAAAAGGAAAGATTAATTTCAAGAAAGGTAAGCTAAGCTTAACTACCTATTTTTTTTTCAAGAAAGGTTGGTTAAAAAGTCAGAGTAGAAATGTATAAGACTTTTTGACTTACTTGGATAAAGGTAAAAAAACAATCAAGTAGGAAATTAAAAAAAGGAAACCTGAAGTTTCCTCTTCGTACACTATTGACTTGCATTAGGGTTGATATCCTTTGTGGGGGAAGGGGAACCAAAAAAAAAAAGTAGGCTAATGACTTGGTCAAAATAAAACAGATCCACAGAAAAATATCATTCTCTACTCAAAAGAGCATATATATCTACAACTTATTGATCACACTAATGTACTGTGAGCTGTAGAAATAAGTTTTATGCAGAGGTTCCCTGAGACCTGAAAATTATTTCAAGGGTTCCTCCAGGATAAAAGGATTGAAAAGGCTGCACTTGTGCGACTGTGATCAGTTCTATGGAACTTGTGTTGGGCCTATCAGGCTACCTTCTTGAAGCTGAACTTAAGTTCACCAGAAAAGAAGACTCAGAATTTATTATTCAGGGCTTCCAATGGCTTTGTGGTCTTCCCCGAAAGATATGCAAGCATATGCTGTGATGGACATCATCTACATGCATATGAGGAAGACCTTGAAACCACTTGCTACCTTCTCCAACTTGGTGAAAAATAAACTGCCACTGCAAAATCAAAAGCAGAAATCTTCTCTTAGAAAGAAATAGACCTGTAATATGTGGCATCACTGAAAAAAACATACAGGGGACCAATAAAACTGCAGGATCATCACAAAAGTTAAACTCAGAAACTGCCAAAATACTTGACTAAGGACGAATAAAGGGAAAGAAAGTGAAGCAGAAAATTATTGCCAGAGGGCAATCAGAGACTGACAGAAAAAAAAATTTCAGCCAAAGATCTGAGAGCCATATGCCATAGATGACAAACAGATAAAAAGGAGGTAGGCTGTGGGGCTGCTGTTATACAGCCACTCCCATGCATTCCTAGAAACAACTTTTACTATTTTTCTAGAAAGCTCTGTAAGTCCATTTCAAAGGGATAACATGTAGCCATGTAGCCCAGATGTGTGACTCGCTGATTTGCTTGTTTCAGAAAAGATTACCTTCCAAATGTGTCTCAGACTAGATAAAATTTAAGTTAGAAAAATACATTTCTTACCTGTGTTTGACCATCTTTTGATTACTGCAAAAATGGCTGAAGAACCTAGCATAGTATAAATGCATCACTGCATGCTCCTTTCCTCCAATGTACAAGTCAACAGGCATCCAGTAATCTGCTAAGTCTCTGTCAAAAGGTCTATAAGATAGGAATACAGCAAGAAGAAATGATTAAACAAGGGGATAATTCTATACAGGTTGGGTAGTCATAGAAGAGCACCTGCAAAATGGACCGCTTAAATATACACTGGTTATTTTATACACTGTACAGAAGGAACCACAGTTTACAAAATTGGTGTACTTCCACCTACTGAAATAGGTGAACCCTTGCTAGACGTATGTACACCTAGATTTTACTTGATGAATGCACTGATGTGCATGTGCACAGGAAGATAAGCAAAATGGCATCCAGGCCATGCAAGCCCAACTTAGGCAAGATGGACATGCTCCTCATCACCCAGCTGATGGTGGGCCACCAGGAAAGAAACTTTTCTTCAGCATGAGGAGGGACCATGCAGCTATGTTCTGAGTTCGAGTGCTCCCTCAGGAGGTGTTACCATCAAAGTGCATCTTACCCCAGAGGAGTTACAGCCTATGAAGGGGTGGACTCAGGAGCCATAGTGCAGCTGTAGAGCAGAGTGGGTATTGTAGGGTTATGAAATATGGGTTAGGATGCGGTGCTGGTAAGGGCCCAGATGAAATTACCAACTTGTTTAGGCATACATTGGCAGGTGGGCATATACTGCTCTTGGCACCTTGCTAGTGTGTTGGCCATGGCCTAAGCAACTACTAATTTCTAAAGTGCTAAAAAGACATATGCAGTATTAGAAAGACATATAAAAGAGAGAGTTCCTTCTCAAGACAACTTACAATCTAGTCAGGAGAAACATACATAGCATAGAAGATCACAACTGCCTGTAGAAAAAGGCCACTGTATTCAGCAACTATTTAAGGATCTGATTAAGTTTAGAGAAAGAGTGCTAAGGGACTAGACCATCCTAGCACTTGACAAGGCTAATGGGCTCTCAGAATGAATGTCCAGCATTCAGTGGAACCACTCATGCTACTGGTAGGTACATTATACTCATCCTTCACCTCCTGTCCCACCCCTTTGCAGGCTTCCCCCCCACCCACTCTCCCCAGTCTCATCTCCCTCTCTCTCTCATGTCTGGCCTGTTTTTCACTCGATCACCTCCATTGAGCTCCTTAAATTGCTCTTCTCCTCTCACAAGACCTTCTGCTCACTAGATCCCATTCCTTCAGCTTGGCTACCAGAACTGTCCTTAGCACTTTTTCTGATCATCCTTACCATCTGAAACACCAGCCTATCATCTAGCACCTTCCCTACCTCCTGGAAGCATGCACTGGTCCACCTCCTCTTGAAGAAATCATCCCTTGACCCTCTTGATTCCTCCAATTATCATCCAGTTTGTAACGTACCATTCCTTTCAAAGATCCTAGAGAAAGCTGTCTTCGTCCAACTCTCCCAACACCTCGATTCAACTCACCTGACTCACCCGCTTCACCCCCCATCAATCCGGATTCTGGCCTGGTCACAGCATTGAAACCATTATGCTCTCCTTTCTTAACGACCTCCACACAGCTCATGAACGCAGCGATATCACCCTGGCAGTCTCTCTCGATCTATCTGCAGCCTTTGACCTAGTCAATCGCTCCCTTCTTTCTCGACTACACGACTCTGAGCTCCATGGGACAGTCTATCGGTGGTTTCACTCCTTTCTGTCCTCACATTCTTTTTCTGTGCGCTCAGGTATGGTCTCCTCTGACCCAGTCCCCCTTCTCTGTGATGTACCCTCAGGGCTCCTTCCTGGCCCTTCTATTCAACATCTTTCTAGCGTCTCTTGCCCTTCTCAGCCAACAGTTTGGTCTGTCAGCATACCACTACGCTGATGACATCATTTTATTCCATCATACCCATCCACAACAGCCTGACCTCTCTGCACTTAACGACTGCCTAGAACACATCTCCTTTTGGCTCACTTCTAACTGCTTGCACCTTAATCTAAGACACTCACGATCTGGTTGACATTTGGCAGCCCCTGTCCATCAGCTGCCCCGGTCCTTGCTAATGCTACAATTCCCTTAGTCTCCACAATCCATTACCTCGGCGTGACCTTAGATAACGCACTTTCTTTTCCAGAACATGTTTCACTCCTCTCCCGCCGATCTTTTTATTATCTCCATCAGATACGTGCTATCCACCCCTTTCTATCCCCTCAAGCACTGACCACCCTTCTTCTGTCCCTGGTGATGTCCCACCTGGACTTCTGAAACCTGGCCCTCACCAGCATCACCAAGACCCAACTCCATTGCCTACAAATGTTACACAATACAGCAGCTCAGATCATTTCTCATATCACTCGTCAGGACCATATCACCCCCTATCCTCATTAAGCTTCACTGGCTCCCTCTTGCCCATTGTATCCAATATAAAATCCTTACTCTGACACACCATGTTATATACTCCAACATTCCGCAATACCTGGCTGACTTACTGCACTTTCACACCCCCTCCCATAGCCTCTGCTCAGTTCATGTTAACTGCTTGGTGCTCCTATCCTCCTCCCGCGCTCACCTTCAGTCCACACATCATTCTGCCTTCTTCTTCCTGGGCCCTCCCTCTGGAATTCTCTCCCTTCCACACTGCCCCAAGAGCCATCCTTTCCTAAATTCAAGACTCTCCTGAAAACTCACCTGTTTCAGGCTGCTTTTGACTTCCCCCTCACCATCTCTTGATCCTTCATTGCTCCCGCTCCCTATAAGAGTCTTCCCCAGTTCCCTTATCCCCTACCTCTCCCTGCTCTTTCCCTATTCTCTCTTTTCTCTCTCTCCTACCATGCAATGGAGTTCCTTTCTTTTTCCTATGGCCTATGGCCGTTTTTCCTTGTTTTGACAATTATGTAAACCGCTCTGGATTAATAAGGTGCGGTATACATCAAGAGTCTGAATAAACAATACTGTGACAAGTCTAAGGTGTACATACAAGATGGAAACAAGGCACACTACATGGGGTCTGAGACATGATCTTTTTTGACTTAAAAGCATCTTTTGTTTTTTTTGCAAATTATTTGTTTTTCATTGTGCTACCATATACATTCAAAAATAATTTTCCAATACATTTAAACAAATATTTCCCCGCATTCTCCCTTCATATAGAAACATAGAAATATGACGACAGAAAAAGACAACATGGCCTATCTAGTCTGTCCTTCCATATCAACAACTACAACAGTCCCCTTTTTCCCTCTGTGTTTGTCCCATGCTTTTTTGAATTCAGTTATTGTCCTCATCTCTACCACCTCAACTGGGAAACTATTCCACGGATCCACCACTTTTTATGTAAAGAAATATTTTTGCAAATCACTCCTGAATCTATCCCCCTTCACCCTCATCCCATATCCCCTCGTAGCAGAACTTGCTTTCAATTGAAAGAGGCTCTCCCCCTGAACAGTTATGCCACGGAGGTATTTAAACATCTCAATCATATCACCTCTATCCCACCTTTCCTCTAAGGTGTACATATTAAGATCCTTAAGTCTGTCCTCATATGCTTTATAATGAAGACAACTAACCATTTTAGTAGCCACCCTCTGCACCGACTCCATCCTGTTCACATCCTTTTGAAGGTGTGGTCTCCATAATTGCACACTATACTCCAAATGAGGTTGCACCAAAGACTTATACAGAGGCACTATCACCTCCTTTTTTCTGTTAGCCATTCCTCTCCGTATGCAACGAAGCATCCTTGTAGCTTTTGCCGTCGCCTTTTCTACCTGTTTAGCTACTTTAAGATCATCAGAAACAACCACGCCCAGGTCCCGCTCTTCTTTAATGGACAAAAGTACTTCACCCCCTATACTATATTGCTCCCTTGGATTGCTGCAGCCCAAATGCATGACCTTACATTTTTTAACATTAAATCCCAGCTGCTAGATTCTAAACCATTCCTCAAGCTTAGCTAGATCCCCCCTCATGTTATCTACACCTTCCTGGGTGTCTACTCTATTACAGATTTTGGTATCATCCGCAAAAAGGCAAACCTTACCAGACAGCCCTTCTGCTATATCACTAACAAAGATGTTAAAAAGAATCGGACCAAGGACAGATCCCTGGGACACAGCACTGGTAACATCCTTCTCCTCAGAGTGAGTCCCATTTACCTACTCTTTGTCGCCTCCCACCCAACCAATTTCTAACCCAAGCAGTAACTTTGGGGTCCATCCCTAGGGTGCTCAGTTTGTTTATAAGTCGCCTGTGAGGAACAGTGTCAAAGGCTTCACTGAAATCTAAATACACCACATCTAGGGCTCTTCCTCGGTCCAACTCTCTGGTCACCCAGTCAAAGAAATCAATCAGATTTGTCTGACAAGACCTGCCTCTGGTGAATCCATGCTGCCTCAGATCCTGTAATCTGCTGGACTCCAGAAACCTCACTATTTTCTCTTTCAGCAGCGTTTCCAATAATTTACTCACCACCGAAGTTAAACTAACCGGCCTGTAGTTTTCAACCACATCCTTACTTCCGCTTTTGTGTAAAGGCACCACATGGGCCTCTCTCCAGTCCTTTGGCACCACTCCCAACTCCAATGAGGCATTGAAAAGGTCAGTCAGTGGAGCTGCTAGAACGTACCCCCAGTATTCTAGGGTGTATCCCATCCGGTCCCATCGCTTTGTCTACTTTAAGTTGAGCTAGTTTCTCATGAACACAGTCTTCTGAAAATTGTTCAAGATGTCCCTCGCTTCTGTTCCTGTTTGTGGGTATTTTCTGAGGTCCTGCTCCTGGTTCTTCATCTGTGAACACAGAACAGAAATATTCCGCTTTATCCTTATCAGTTTCTACATATTCCTCCCCTTCACCCTTGAGTCTGACAATACCACTTTTGCCCTTCCTCTTCTCACTAACATATCTGAAACATGTCTTATCCCCCCATTTTATTGCATTGGCTATTTCCTCCTCTTTTTGAATCTTTGCTTTCCTGACTACTTTGCTAGCTTCTCTAAGTTTTTCCAAATATAGATGCCTGTGTTCCTCTTTCTGTGATCTCTTGTATTTCATGAAGGCCTCCCTCTTTTTCTTCACTTTTTCAGCTACCTCTTTCGAAAGCCATAGCAGTCTCCCTTTTCCTTTTACCTTTATTTACCATTTTAACAAAAAGGTTGGTTGCCCTTAAAATATCTCCTTTCAGTTTTGCCCACTGTTTTTCTACATCCCCCAGCTGTTCCCATCCCGCTAACGACTCCCTGAGGTATTGGCCCATCTTGGCAAAGTTAGTCTTCCTAAAGTCTAAGACCCTCACCTTTGAATGGATTCTAACAGCCCTAGTCCTAATAGTGAACCACACCATCTGGTGATCACTGGATGCAAAATGATCTCCTACTATAACATCAGAAACACTTTCACCATTGGTAAGCACCAAGTCCAGTATGGCCCCTTCATGTGTGGGGTCCGTTACCAATTGCCTGACTAGTTCTCCCTGTAGAGAATCCAGGATCTCCTTACTTCTAGATGATATTGCAGCAGCAGGAATGTGCCAATCAACATCTGGCATATTGAAATCTCCTATCAGTAGCACTTCCCCTTTCCTAGCAATGCTGCACATGTCTTCAATTAACTCTGCGTCCACCTCTTCCTCTTGTGAGGGAGGTATGTATATCACGCCAATGCAAATAGATTTCTCTTTCCCTCTTTCTAGTTTAACCCACAATGCCTCCTCTCTCCCTTTTAAGCTCTGTAATTCCAAAGCTTTAATAATATTTTTTACATATAGTGCCACTCCTCCTCCCCTTTTTCCTACCCTTTCCTTTCTGAATAAAGTATAGCCAGGTATAGTTACATCCCATTCATGGTTTTCTGTGAACCAGTTTTCTGTAACTGCCACTAATTGCCATCAACCCCCCAAAAAGAACAATCCCTGCCATAACTAAGGAGGGAAAACCTCTACCATTTCCCTCACAACAGCACACGTTTTTTTGCAGTACAGACCCCTCCCCCCACCCACTATCCTTCTACCCCTCCATACAATACACCTTCATTTCCTTTGGTGTTTTGTTACTAAACGTTTATCCAACACTGCTCACATTCTTTCTTTGAGACTGCTTTTAGATCCTGATACCCCATGTCGCCAGTTCAGTTTCTATGTTTTTCCTTACCATTCCTCTAGATACATCCTAGCCCTAGTTGTGTTTGTCTTGACAGTTGTGCTGCCTTATCTTGACTAGACTGTAAGCTCTTTTGAGCAGGGATAGTCTCTTACATGTCTCTGTACAGCGCTGCATATGCCTTGTAGTGCTATACAAATAAGCAGTAGTAATGCTTTGCCCCCTTGCTGCAACCTTAAGGCTGTTACTCTTCTCCACTTATACATATATATTAATGCCTACCATTCAACTTATATAGTAACATAGTATATGATAGGAAATAAAGACCAGGATGGTCCATCTAGTCTGCTGGTGATCCCACTTGTCTCCATCTCCTCACAATCAACCTTCTGGCAGCCACCATTTCATACACAACCACTTCCATATGCTCTTCTCCAATGTTTCCACCAATCATTGTTCATTCAAAAACTCCCAGAGACTATGTATCAAAATAGATATTAGAATCCTTTTCTACACTTTGCATACCTTCTCCCAGAAGATCTGAATTACTGGGCATTCCCACTATACATGCAGAAAAGACCCTTCATGACTACAACCTCTCTAGCACTCCCCAACAGTGCTCCCCTACCTAACTTATCTATTAGTAGTAAGGTAGGTTCTGTACAGCATCTTATAGCAATTTTCTTGCACCTGAGCTGAGATACTCATTTTTGCCATAGACTCCGATTTCTTCCCAATGATTCTCCAACTCCGATCCCATTAAGTCTTGCTCCCATGCCTTCTGAAAGCTATATTCCCCCCTCCCCCAGCTTCTGGAGAACTATACAAGTTAGCCATCAGTCCTTTCCTTAACCCCCCCCCCCCCATCTCCCTGGTGCAGCTCATAAACAATCTCCAAAAGGAACATTTTTCTACACAATCCATTGCTCCCCCTCTGGTTTGCTCAAGAATTGCCTCACCTGGGCCACTCTTATAATCCTCCTCCCTCTCACCCAGGGTGTGTGTACTGCTCTCCCAATTCTTCCAGCGTTTCACACTCTTCCTCCTCCCTTAACATCTAGCCCACTGTTTCTAACTCCTTCTCCCTCTACCTTCTTAACTTCTTATAGAGGGTGTCTTGAACAAACTATTTATTAAAACAAATTGGTGTATGGAACCATATCTCCCTCCTCACCTCTTCCCTCTGCTGTACTTTCTCCCACAGTGTCAAGGACTGTCTCGTCATCGGGTTTTGAATCTCCTTGAGTTGTGTCTTCAAATCAGGAAGTTATATCAGTGCTCTTAAAAAAGGTACACACCCTACTTCCCCTTGGTTCCATTCTCACCCAAGGCTTCCCCGAACACTTCCTTTCCAATCCCTGGCACCATTTATCTGTGCAGCCTTAATGCCCCCAACAAGTTTGGGACTTTGCCCCAGTATTCTTGGCCTATATAAGATGATCTCCTTAGCTACCCAAGAAGGGTGCCTTTGTCATATAAAACTGAAAATCTTTATCTGAATCCCACAGGACTTTCTGGAGTCCTAACAGGAAGGGTCTGAAATAAATATAGCAGTCTGGGAAGTTATGTTCATCTCCATGCTGGCCATTCTACCCACCCAAGATAACCCCAGCCCTTCCCACTCAGATTCAACATCAACACCTCCACCAATGGCTCATGATTAGAAACCCATCTAAATGCAAACCCTCTCTTATGGACCTTTCTTCTACATCAGACAGACAGACTTTCATCACTTCTATTTGACTGATATTAACTTTGAACCCTGGTTACCTTCTCAGTCTTATCTCCTTAATCATAATAGATAAAGATAGCCTGTGTTGGGCTGCAGTAAACACATCATCAGCATAAAGCATACTTTTATGAGTCTCTCCCACATATTCAATGCCTCTAATATTCCCATTACACCTCACCCCTTCAGCTAAAGTTTCCAGGAATATTACAAATTAAACGGAGGACGGGGGACACCCTTATTTATAACCTCTTCCTAGCATAAAATCTTCTGAATAATACCCATTCACCATAATATATTTCTTTAATCCATCTGAGAAACCCCTGCTTGTTCCCATCTTTTGCATAATAGCTATCACAAAATCCCTTTTCGGCATCAATATCTACCACCACTGAGGGGGACCTGCTTCACTCTGGCTTTCCAAATTAGGTTAAAGATGCTCCTGACATTGTCATCTGCAACACATCCCGACTCAGCCTGCATGATCCACTTTAACCAGTTTAAGAATATTGCCTGCTAGCCTATCTGCTAATATTCACATCAGCAGCTTAATGTCCAAATTTAATAAGGATACTGGTCTCTATATGCTGCACAATAAAGATTCATCATCCGCACCCTTCATAGACTCCCTTAGGGTTTTGCCCTCCTTATCATCATTAAACACATCCATCAGGTATTGAATTATAATGTCTGCAAATTTCTCATTGTTTTACAGCCTGTTGGATCTCCTTTCCAGTAATATCTTTATCCAAGTCCTCCATATCCTCCTTCCCCAAGTTAAGCAGAACTACTCCCTCTAGGATAGTTCTTTATCCCCTCATTAGTAATACTGGTATCCTTTTGATATAAATCCTAAAAAAAATTACACAAAATACTTCCTAATATTTGCATCCTTTTATCTCATCTGACCACCCCATTCCTGTAGCATCAAAATAGTGACCTGTAGATCTTGATTCTGTATTTTGTTTGCCAGCATCTTACTTAACTTATTCTCTTCCTCATAAAATCTCTGCCTCACCCTAGTCAATCCAAATGCTATCCCTTTCTCCCTCCAAATCCTCCATTTTCCTTTCTCCCTTCAGTTTTCAAAATATTTTCTCCAATAAAGAATCTCTGTGCTTCATTTTCCAGAAATGACTATCCTCTTCTTAATTTCCTCTACCTCCCCTCTTCCTCTTCTTTTTATAATAGGACACCATGGATATGAAGGGATACGGAAACTTCGCCCCCCACATTTTGCCCCTGCGAAATTTCGCCCTCCACATTTCGCCCCTGGGAAATTTCGTCTCTGCACATTTTTCCCCCGGGAAATTTCGCCCCAGAAGTACTAATACATTTGACATTGTGCAGTTATTGTTTATCTCTTGTTGCCGATGATCAGCCAATCATAAATGATGGCTGGGAAAGTTTTGCAGCCTATTGGTTGCTAAGATCATCGGACGTGTAGCTGCGAAAAGCGATCGAGAAACTATGGAGTTATGGAGAGGACCATTGAGTTGAATGCAAATAATCCTAAAATGTTAAGTTTAGAAAATTTTATACGTACACATTAGGCATTTCGTATAATTTTGAATTTTAAACGGTAATTTTCTTTCAGTGGTGGATC
Organism: Ichthyophis bannanicus; assembly: GCA_033557465.1. Lineage (NCBI taxonomy): Eukaryota > Metazoa > Chordata > Amphibia > Gymnophiona > Ichthyophiidae > Ichthyophis > Ichthyophis bannanicus. The sequence continues at coordinate 730,089,994 of CM066031.1, forward strand.
CAGGATAATGCTGTGCAACAAAAAAATTCAGTATTTGCGCAACGTACAAACAAATTTTGTGCAAAAATTGAAAAACATGAAAAATTAGCCAATTAGGCATGTGTGCAAATTGGATTGTGTTGGGCGCCAACGTCCTTCAGTTAGCGCCTTCGCAAATGAAGGTGGTGCTAAAACATGAACTATGGTAATATTCTGAATAAGTTTGTCTACTTCGGGGGCAAAATTTCCCGGGGGCGAAATGTGTGGGGACGAATTTTCCCGGGGGCGAGATGTGCAGGGGCGAAATGTGAGGGGTGATGTTTCCTCGAGGGCGAAATGTGAGGGGCGAAATGTGGGGGGCGAAATGTGGGGGGGTGAGGTTTCCGTAAACCGGATATAAAGGAGCCCCTAACATAAGCCTTCAAAACCTTCCCATGCCATTGCTGCATCAACCTTCCTCCCTGTATTATATTACAAAAACTCTTGCAGGTCCTTCTTAATTTTCTTACATACTTTTCCTTCCCCAATAAATTCTCATTTAAACTCCAGAGTTTTAATACAGGATCCTTCCCCCTCCCATATTCCAGCTCGTCCCAAACTGGATCATAGTTGGATTGTGCCATTGGCTCTATTTCCACTGCCCTTACTTTACCCGCTGTTCTTTTATCTATCAAAATCAAATGCTGCCTGGAATATGATCTATGCACCTGGGACTAGTATGTGAACACACACTCTTTCTCCCATTCAACATCCTTCACAGATCTACCTATTCAAACTGTTTCATAAATCCCTTCAATTCTGTCCTCTGTCTTCCTTGAACTCACTCCTGCCTGTAGCAGTATCTAATGCAGGTTAATAGGTAGATTAAAATCTCCCGCATTACCAACACAGGGGTGAGGTTCAAACCACATACTGTTCCCCTTAACTGATCAAAAAAATATTGACCCTGTTGAAAATTTGGAGCATATATTCCAATCACACTTGTCATCTCATTATTAACATCCAAATGCGGAATCAAAGATCTCCCCATTCTATACTTAACCACCTTCATTACATCCAATTTGGAGATCAAAATGTCCCCCCCCCCATGTGGTTGTTCTGAATTGGCAGCCACAAAGACATGCAGATAATTCTTGTTACTAAGCAAATGTCTATCAGATTATTTCAAGGGCATTTCCTGAATTATCAGAATGTCCATCTTCAAACTTGGAACATCTCTAAACAATCTGCATCTTAGCACCAGTATGCAGACCCTTAAGATTCAAGGTTAAAACCTTCAGTTGCTTACCCATGTCGCCCAGCCTCCCAGAACCCTCCCAACCCCCTTTCCCACACCAAAAAGCCACTCTTTCCCATCTCTCCCTCCCCCCTTTCCACATCATGACCCAATGGCATTCCCAGGAGGATATCAACCATCCAGCCCCAAACAACCATACATATTTCTTATTGACTAACCCAACCCATTTACATACAGCACTCTCACATCTCACCTTTTTTCCATACATAGCCTTGATCATCTCAGTCATCCCCTTACATCCATTTTCTCTCATCGCGCACTTGCTCCTTTCTATTACATGGTCTATTCCTACTCACAGCATCATTTATTTTCCAAGCGACTTCATCCCTACACTGAAAAAGAAAAGTGCATATCACAACAGTCCTGAAAAACTGCATAAACTGGAGCAAAACTCTCGTCTCCCAGGGCTGGCATTAGAGAGTGGCAAACAGGGCAATTACCCTGGGCCTTATGCCTGCCTCAAGCTGAAGGAGGCATAATTTGCAGACAGACTTTGGGACCCCTCACTAGTTTCTGTCCTGGCCCCTGCATGTGTACCACTACCCCCGGTCTCTCTTCATCTTCAGCATCAGTTCAGCTGGCTTTGTTACTGCTTGAATTCTCGCTGACACACAACATCTAGTATGTCATTTGGATCTCTTTTCTACTACTTGCTACCTATTGATCTTGCTCGCAAAAGCACTCATCTCATTTCTTTTCACCACCAAACCTTCAAGCCAAGCATCCTTAATGGCACACATCACTTCTACCGACCTCACTGCTCTGGTGGAAGCATTTTTAGTAAATGCCAGTCCAAAAGAATCATCTGTATCTTAGGTTCTTTCTCTGAAGACAGCAAGTGATTTCTCAGAAGTCCCAATGCCTCTGCAAAGTAATTTGGGACAGATCCATAAGAACATAAGAAATGTCATACTGGGTCAGACCAAGGTCCATCAAGCCCAGTATCCTATTTCCAACAGTGGCCAATCCAGGTCACAAGTACCTGGCAGATTCTTAGAAGGTACACAGGTTCCACAATGCTTGTCCCGGGGTAAGCAGTGGATTTCCTGGGTCCTCTTTAATAATGGTTTATGGTGCTTTCCTTCAGGAACTTGCCCAAAACATTTTTAAACCCAGCTTCACTAAACGTTTTACTACATCAAACCCAGCTACACTAACAGCTTACACTACATCACAAAAACTGCAGCTTTTACCCTTCCCATTCAAAAGTCTTTAAGGATCTCATCCTCAGGGCAGTCTGCTCCTTAGTAACATAGTAAATGACGGCAGATAAAGACCAGCATGGTCCATCTAGTCTGCCTAGCAAGATGGCAAGAGTAGGTGCACCTGTCGCTCTGTGCAGGCCACCCCTCCCCATGTCTTTGTTTAGGGGTATACCCACCACTCCATGTAGGGCACCCCTATTTGTTGAGATGTTATATGGTTCAGAAGTTAGATGGTACCGTTTATCTTGTTTTTATCCTATTGTTGTAAAGCAGGGGTCTCAAACTCAAATTGCTTTGAGGGCCAAATGAGGACTTGTAGAGTAACCCGGGGGCCGCACAAGACGCAGGCCTCATTTGCATAAGGGCATCATTTGCATAAGTGCATCATTTGCATAAATATTTGCATAATGTTACCATACACTAACTTTTAGTAAACATGCAGAACATACACCATCACCAAACAAGGAATCACAATTTAGAAACAGGAAGACAATTAAACTGGGAACCCCAAAAGCCAAACTTAGAATGTACAACACTGTAGAAATAAAACTATAAATTGATTTCTTCTTGTATTAAATAAAGTGCAGACGTTAAAGATGCACATTTCCAAGAGCTGACATATTTCAGTTAATAAATTCAAAATAAAGAGATATTTTTCTACCTTTTGTGCATTTTTTTTTCAGTTGTAATTGTTCCAGCCACTTTCTTCTGGTTTCTTCGTGTCTTCTGCTAACGCGCCATTGTCTGCTGTCCATTTGTCCTTTCTTCTTTCCTAGTTTTTTTCCATTCTCTCTACATCTGCTTTAACATACTAATCATTCTCCTTTTGCTCTTTCCTCATTCCTATTTCATCCACTCAAATTTTACCCCTCCATCCTCAATCCCCACTTACTCTCCCAATACCCGGCCAATTGTAGATTTTTCTTCCCTCCCACACAAAATATATTTCCCCTCTCCATTTCACTCTCCCAGCCCCATCCCATTCTAATCGTCCCCCAACATCAACTCCCTTCTAGCTCCTGCCCCACCCAGCATCCGCTCCCTTCTAGTCCCCGCATCATCAGCCCATTTCCAGTCCTAGCTCCCTCCCCTCACAGCCCATTTCCTTTCCAAGCCCCCCTCCCCATCAGCCCATTTCAAGCCCCCTTCCACTCAGCCCCTTTCCATTCCAAGACCCTGTCCCCATCAGCTATTTGCAGTTCAAGCTCCCCCTTTTACTCGGCCCATTTCCAGTCGTAGCCCCCCCCCTCATCAGCCCATTTCCTTTCCAAGCCCCTTCCCCATCAGCCCATTTCCATTCCAAGCCCCCGTCCACTCAGCCCCTTTCCATTCCAAGACCCTGTCCCCATCAGCTATTTGCAGTTCAAGCTCCCCCTTCTACTTGGCCCATTTCCAGTCCTAGCCTCCCCCCCCCCAGTCCATTACCAGTTCTAGCCCCCCCCCCATAGCCCATTACCAGTCCTAAGCCCCCCAACAGCCCACTTCCAGTCCTAACCCTTCCATCACCCCATCTGCATTCTTAGCCCCCCCATAACCCCATTTTCAGTCTTAGCCCCCCAATCAGACCACCTCCAGTCCTAACCCCCATCTGTCCATTACCAGTCCAAACCTCCCATCACCCCATTTTCAGTACTATCCCATCACCCCATTTTCAGTCCTAACCCCCCCCCATTACTAGTCCTAACCCCCCCTCCCCCCCATCAGCCCAAGTAAAAATAGTTAAAGCCCCTGATAGAGGATGCTGATCCTGGATAGAAAGTCATGAGATCGGGGAGGAGGGGCACTTTTCCCAGTCGCTGCTGCCGGAGGGGGGGGGGGGGTGGGGGTGGCTGCTGACATCCATTCCGGAGGGGGAAGAAGGTAAGAGCCTCTCCCAGCAGATGCCCCTAAGGAGCCCCCCCCCGCCGCGCCCCCGGGACTCACCTGCGTCCGCGCTCACACCCGCCTGCCCGCAGCCTCAGGCCACATAGCAACGGGGATCGGGGCCGCCGCTTGCCCGACAGAGGCAGGGGCCGAGCTGCGAGCGACGAGGAAGAGCGGCACATCCTGCCCGGCCGTGCGCGGCGTGGAAAGCCATTGGCCGCGGTGCAGGGCACTTCCTGCCCCTGCCTAGGGGCGGATCGGGGGCCCGGAGCCAGCCCCCTAACGGGCGCTGCTAGCCTGGAACGAGGCTCGTGCCGGAGCCACCCATGCACGGTTCTGCTGCTAATCAGCGAGTGCAGGGCTCGAAGAGCTGATGCTGGAGCCGCAGATGTAAGGGACAGTCCCTGCTTTACAAACATGAACGGCAGCAGCAGCAGAAGCCGGGGGGTTTTTTGTTTCGTCTGCATCGCGGGCCGCACAAAGGTCTCTCGCGGGCCGCGTGTTTGAGACCCCTGTTGTAAAGGGATCCACTGTGTTTGTCCCATGCCTTCTTGAATTCTGTCACCGTGTTTGCCCCCACCACTTCCATCGGGAGGGCATTCCAAGCATCCACCACCCTTTTAGTGAAAAAATATTTCCTGACATTGCCTTTCAGTTTACCACCTTGAAGCTTCATGTTATGCCCTCTAGTTTTACAGCTTCCCCGCCTTTGGAAGAGGTTTGTTTGTTCATCATTTCTCTTTAAGTATTTAAAGGTCTGAATCATATCTCCCCTGTCCCTCCTCTCCTCCAAAGTGTACATATTTAGGTCTTCAAGTCTTCTCATAAGGCTTCTGACGCAGGCTCCAAATCATTTTGGTCGCTTTCCTCTGAACCGTTTCCAGTCTTTTTACATCTTTTGCAAGATACGGTCTCTAAAACTGAACACAGTATTCCAAGTGAGGCCTCACCAGTGACTTATACAGTGGCATAAGTACCTCTTCCTTTCTGCTGGTAATCCCTCTTTGTATGCAGCCCAACATCCTCCTGGCTTTTGCCACCGCCTTGTCGCACTGTTTTGCCACCTTGAGATCATCAGAGATAATCACACCAAGGTCTTTCTCTTGAACCGCGCATACCAACCTCTCACCCCCTATCGCGTACATTTCCCTTGGATTTCTGCTACCCAAGTGCATGACACTGCACTTTTTTGCATTAAATCGTAGTTGCCAAGCATTAGACCAGTCTTCCAGCTTTTGTAGATCTTTCCTCATGTTAATCACACCCTCGGGGGAGTCCACTCTGTTGCAAATTTTTGTGTCGTCTGCAAAAAGACAGACTTTTCCATTCAGTCCTTCAGCAATATCACTCGTCTTCTGTGAATGGTGTGGTATCTACTTCATTCCCATTTTTATATTTGGGAGTCACAGCTGGTCCATCTCCAGGATCTTCTTTAGTAAAAACAGAGCAGAAGTATTTGTTTAGCAATTTCGCTTTTTCAGTGTCACTTTCCACGAGTCCTTTCGCAGCACTTTTGAGTTCTGCAATTCCAACTCTGATCTTCTTCCTTTCACGAATATACCTGAAGAAAGTTTTGTTGCTACCCTTAACATCTTTAGTCATCCTTTCCTCTGCCTTTGATTTTGCTATTCTTATTACTCTTTTAGACTCTTTGAGTTGGATCCTGTATTCATTTCTGTCTTCTTCTGTTTGCAAGCTTTTGAATTTTGCGAAAGTTGGGTTTTTTGCCTTTATTTGAGCAGCCACCTCTTTGGAAAACCAAATAGGTTTCCTTCTCCTCTTGTTTTTATTTACTTTTCTTACATATTTATCTGTTGCCCCTTTTATTGCTTTCTTTAGTTTAGCCCATTGCAATTCCACTTCCTTTATCTCTTTCCACCCCGTCATCTCCTCCTTTAAGTACTCTGCCATTTTATTGAAGTCAGTGTATTTGAAGTTTAGGACTTTGAGCTTGCTATGATTGGCCTGTACCATGGCTTTTATCTCAAACCACACCGTGTGATGGTCGCTGTTGCTCACAGGGGCACTCACACTTAACCTGCTCTCTCTTCGGTTCTCTCTTTCTTCTCATCTGATTTCCCTTACAAAGGGATTTCCAGCCTGCATGTTGTGAGTTTGAGGACAGGTGAAAACACTCATCATTAAGGTGCTCAGAGCTTGAGCACGTGGGTTCAGGCATTGTGTAGCTGTTCATGCGCCCTCTGGCTGATCTATACTGGAACTGCGCTCTCTGGCTTTTCTGAGATTTATGCAAATCAGGAGTTTTTTTCAAGGCTGTTTCTTCCCTAGCTCCAGCCTCATGACAATACACACAGCACGATATCTCTGGGGACATTGGGTTGAGGTCTCAACATTCTGCGTGCCTGGTCTAGTTTCATTTCCAGGTCTTTGTGTAGGAATTCCCCAGAAGCCAAAACTGCTTTGCACACACGGATTGAAACTGCCTTCACATCACTGAATTCCTCTGATTCTGGAATACTATGTATTCTCAAATTATTCTGGTGCATCTGATTCTCTATGTCTTCCATCTTTATGAACATCTGATCCTTTTGCTCTACTGGCTTTTTATCTTCTCTTTCAAAGAGCCCATCTCTCCTTTCGTGCTCAGCCACGAGGCCGCCAATCTCTGCCACTGATGGGTTTAGATTAGACACAACAGCTTCCATGTTTTGTATTGACTCCATCACATCCTTGCGTACCACCCCAATATCTTCTTTTATGCCCTTAAACCATGTGTGCATCTCCTCCCAGAGCCCAGCAAACTATCTCATCTTGGCTGCTAACTTTCCTCCCTTTCAGCTCCTTTGTTTAGGCCTCGGGTCCCACTTACCACCGCCATCTTTACTGCCCCCAAATCTCACTCTGCCAAGAAGTAAAGGCAAAATAATGCAAGTCAATTGCCTTACTTTGCATTACTGACACCTGACAGATTCTTGTTCTTGCTGGGAATCAGGGGAGCCTTCCCTTCTTAGATGCAATGTTTCAAGCCGGGTTAGTATGCATAAAAACACACATTCAGGCTCAGAGCTGTGTCTCTGCGTGGCCATATTGGAAGTGTGACATCACTTCCTCCTCTCCCTTTTTTTTTCACAGGCAGAAGATCTATAGAAGCGGGCCTGCTACCTATAGATGCATTGTACAGCTTAGATGCAGAAGGTGAAGGACAAAATAGAGCAGGAGCATGGTGTACACTTACCACAGGCTACTCACATGCATTCATCTCTCAGGATATTTTATGACATAGCTATGACTGACCATCTTATTGTCTCACCTCTGCAGACAGTACTATGCCTGTACCTAGGTCCACGTTTGCATAGTTGAACTACACTTTCTTTATAGTCTGCTTCAACACTTGAAATACTGGGTTTACACAGCAACCAAAGGTTTTATCACAGGAATACTAACACCTCTACCCACTGTAATGACTACACACAATGCTTCCACTCTTCCTTCTCTCCAATGTCTACAGATTTTAAAACACACATATCAATCACATCTCAAAGGGCACCTGGCCTAAATATTTCATTATTTTCACTGCCACTAAGGAATCACTGCTGGCTTCCAAAATCAGCCCCTTTATGCTGCCCGTTCCACATTTGCCTCCCACAAACATCTCATGGACACTCCATCTCACCTGCACTTTTGCCTATTTATGTACAGCCAAACTTCCCTGGTTCTGAACTCATTAACACACTCCTTTACCTGCAATTCTTTTCATACCACCGCGCCTCTAGGACTAACATACTTTTGTCCTTAACTCATTCATCCCTCTAAAGTGCCTTATACAACTAAGCTTTTGTTCTATGCATGCGATCCTCCTTTTTCTTGATAGGTGACCAGCAGGCTTCTTCTGCAGCACAAGGTAAAGTAGTTGCAGTGTCAGGCCCAGAGCCTTCTGCATCTATATTAGAGATAGCTGCTACCGCCATTGGGCTTCCCCCTGCAGTAGAGGTGCCAAAGCTGACAATGGGGCAGTATATCAGCTCTCAATTTTTGTTGCTTCCCTTTCTCTACTCTTATCCCCAAAGGGCCTTCCAGTGTTTTTGCCCCTGAGAGATGAGGATGGAGGTACACAGGAGGTCCTGCCCTTTCTTGATAGCAGCCAGATGCCTCTAGCTGCTCCAGAGGCAGCCACTGTACCATACACTGCTGGTACTCAAGGAGAAGCTGCAGCTGATCCTCGTGGCTCCAATGGAGATGGTGCAGTAATTGTTATGCTAGAACAGTGGGCCACCATCCTAGAGGGGCAGCTTAATGGACTGTGGGTGGGCATGCAAATGATGTTCCATCTAAAGGTGTCTGATCAAGTCTACACTTGAGCATAAGGGTCTCTCATACCCTCAGCTTGGTCTCCTTTAAATTCCACCTCTACTTCCTTGGAATTCTCCTCTTCATCTCCCTGGGATCTCTGTGTTTTACACCGTTTCATTCTTGATTTACTTGGTGATTATATGCACGCAATATGACAGCATCAGAAGAAATAGAGTAGTTACTCACCTGTAACAGGTGTTCTCCAGGAGCAGCAGGAATCAGTCCTCACATATGGGTGACGTCGGCATCGACGGAGCCCCCATGCGGAGCATTTCCCCAGCTTTCAAAGAAAGCCTTTGGGAATGCAGGCACGCATACGCGGTCCCCTTCCCGCCCAAAGGTGCCATCTTGCTCAGTCTGATAACATAGCTAAAAGACAGCACAAAAAGAAAATGAACTATATACAACTGCAACTCCAAGGGGAGGAGGGAGGGTTGTGAGGACTGATTCCTGCAGCTCCTGGAGAACACCTGTTACAGGTGAGTAACTACTCTTTCTCCAGGACCAAGCAGGAAGACAGTCCTCACATATGGGTGACTCCCTAGCTCTGGGCTACCAGGAACCCAGGCTGAAAAATAGAGCTCCCTCTAGAGCCTCAGCAACAGTGAGAGAATCCTCTCTGAGACCACACCTGAACGGTAGCCCAACACCAGGGCCGGAGGGTACGAGTTGCCTAAACCTCAAAGAGATTACAGAGTACCGCTTGCCCGAAAGCACTGTCCCTACGGGACTCCCTCTCGAGGCAATAGTGGTCCATAAAAGTCTGGCACGAAGACCAAGTAGCGGCCCGGCAGATGTCTGCCAACGGAACAGAACGGAAGTGAGCTACTGATGCGGCCTTCACCCTGACCCGGTGGGGCGTGACTCGACCCTCCAGGGAAAGGCCGGCTGCCCTGTACACCCAGGCGATACAGTCTGGCACCCAGATGGACAACGTACGCTTAGTGACAGGCAACCCCAATTTATTAGGGTCAAAGGAAATGAAGAGCTGAGAAGCCCTTCTATGCCCCTACGTACGTTCAAGGTAAAAGGACAGCGTCCTTCTACAATCCAGGGTATGCAAGACAGTCTCTGCCCTACTGGCGTGCGGCCTGGGAAAGAACGTTGGAAGTACCACCTCCTGGTTGAGGTGGAAGGAGGACACCATCTTGGGAAGGAACTTAGGATCAGTCCTCAAGACTACCCTGTTCTTATAGAACCTTGTATACGGCCTATCCGAGACCAGGGCCTGAAGCTCACTCACCCACCTAGCCGAGGTGAGTGCCACAAGGAACAACACCTTCCAGGAGAGGAAACGTAAATGGCAGGTTGCCATCGGCTCAAAAGGTGGGCGAGTCAGCTGCTGCAAGACCACACTGAGATCCCACTCAGTGGCCGGTGGACGAATAGGAGGCTTAAGCAAAAGCAGGCCTCTGAGAAAGCGAGACACCAGAGGGTGGCCTGAGAGAGATTGCCCATCCACCGGCGAGTGGTGAGCTGAGAGGGCACTGAGGTGAACCCGGACAGAGTTGGACTGAAGTCCTAGGTTGGAAAGGTGGAGCAGGTATTGTAGCACCACCTGGACCGAGCAGGAGAAGGGGTCCTCTTGCTGTTGAGAACACCAAGTAGAGAACCTACGCCATTTCAGAGCATAGGCCTTCCTAGTGGAATGCTTCCTGGAGGCCAACACTACCTCTTCAACCTCCTTTGGTAGGAGCAAGGGAGCAAGGACTACCCTTTCAGCAGCCAGGCCATCAAATTGAGGGATTTGAGGTTGGGATGAAAGAGGGACCCCTGATCCTGAGTCAGAAGGTCGGGTTGCAGCCCCAGAGGAAGTGGAGTATCCACCGCCAACTGCAGAAGAAGAGGGAACCACGGCTGCCTGGGCCACCTGGGGGCTATCAGGATTTTGAAGAGAGTCCGGGCCACCAGAGGTGTGGGAGGAAAAGCATACAGCAGGCCTTCTGACCAGGGGATCAGGAATGCATCTGCCGCCGTCCGCAGAGGGTGCGGTTGTGTGGAACAGAACTTGGGTAGTTGCCTGTTCAGCGGACTGGCAAAAAGATCCATGGTTGGAAGTCCCCACTTCAGAAAGATCTGCTGAACTACCAGAGGATCCAACTGCCACTCGTGAGGTTGCAGGAGTCTGCTTAGCCTGTCCGCCAGGTAGTTTTCCTGGCCTGGGAGGTAGACCGCCCTGAGGGTCATGTCCTGCTTGATAGCCCAGGAGCAGAGAGCTTGTGCTTACAGGCACAGGAGTCTGGATCCTGTGCCACCCTGCTTGTTGACGTAGAACATAGCCACCTGGTTGTCCGTCTGAACTAGGACAGACTGGTGAGACAGGATCTGAGAGAAAGTCTGCAAGGCTAGTCGAATGGCTCTCAATTCCAACAGGTTGATCTGCTGGGCGGCCTCCCACAGAGACCAGAGGCCTTGGGTGCAGGCCCCCTGGCAGTGTGCCCCCCAGCGCTGCAGGGAAGCATCGGTTGCTAGTACCTGAGTGTGTGGGGAGGCCTGAAAAGGAACACCCCTGACCAGATTTTGGAGATGCCTCCACCAGCGTAAGGAGTCCACCAAGAGTTTAGACACCTTTATTTTGTCTGATAATTGCCCTGTGGCCTGTAGCCACTGTGCCCTGAGGTACCACTGAGCCGACCTCATGTGCAGACGGGCATTTGGGGTGACATGCACCGTGGAAGCCATGTGACCTAAGAGCTGGAGGAAGTGTCTGGCGGAGACCAGAGAGTTCGCCCAAAACTGGCCAGCCAACTTTATCAGCCTGTGAGCTCTGTCCACAGGCAAATAGGCCTTTGCATGGATGGCATCCAATCTTGCCCCTATGAACTCCACGTCCTGTGAGGGGACTGAGGTGGACTTGGGGAAGTTTATCATGAACCCCAGGTGCTGAAGCAGGGATATGGTGCTGAAGCAGGGATATGGTTCTGAAGGTGGCCTGCCTGGCCTCTTGTGGAGACTGACCCCTGATAAGCCAGTCGTCCAGGTAAGGGAACACAAAGATCCCCTGGTTCCTGAGGTAGGCCGCAACCACCGCCAGGCATTTTGTAAAAACCCTGGGGGCGGAGGTGAGGCCAAAAGGAAGCACTCTGTACTGGAAGTGTCTTCCTCCCACCACAAATCTGAGGAATTGTCTGTGACTCGGATGGATGAGGATGTGAGTATAAGCATCCTTCAGGTCTAAGGAGCATAGCCAATCTCCCTGCTGGAGGTAGGGCCGTAAGATTCCAAGGGTAAGCATCTTGAACTTTTCCCTTTCCAGAAACTTGTTCAGATTTCTCAGGTCCAGGATGGGTCTGAGGCCTCCTGTTCTTTTTGGTACCAGGAAGTACCTTGAGTAGAAACCTTGCCCTTCCAGGTGGTGAGGCACCGGTTCCACCGCCTGGTCCCTTAGCAGACCTTCCAACTCCTGATGGAGTACGTTTCTGTGCAGAGGGGGTCTTGGAGGCTCCCCTTGAAAGTAGGAGGGGGGTATCTGGGTGAAGTGGAGCTGATAGCCCCTTTCGATGATGCTTAACACCCAAGTATCCCCTGTGATGGCTGGCCACCTGTCTGCGTACAGGGTCAGCCGGCCTCCTGTGCCCTGGAGAGGAGGAGAGGCTATGCTGGCATAGTCAAAAACTCCCTCTCTGCTGAGCAGGAGCTGGAGTAGGAGGCTTGGGAGCCTTCTGCCTACGGGGCCCATGACCCTGCCCCTTGGCCTGCTGGCCCTGCCCCTTGGCCTGCTGGCCCTGTTGGGGAGCTGCAGAGGCCTGGTAGTGAGGGTAGTTTTTGTAGGCAGCGGTCTTCCTCGGGTAAAAGGTCTTTTTCTCCAAGCCCTTCTTCTTCTGAGAAGGGGCAGAGGTTTTCCTGGACAGCCTTGTCTGGGTAAGAGTCTCGGTCTCGGGTTCTGCAGCCTTTTCGGCCATGGGCTTGCCAAAGAGGTTTTCACCTCGGCAAGGGACATCGACCAACTTGTCCTGCACCCATGGCTCAAGGTCAGAGGATTGTAGCCAGGCCTGGCGGCGTGCACCGATGCCGGCCCCTGCTACCCGGGCCGAAGCCTCAAATCCATCGTAGGCTGCTCGAGATATAAACTTCGAGCACTCTTGAATACCAGAAGACAAGGCCTTGAACTTCTGCAAAGGTTCCTCGGACAAACCAGCAGAGAACCCGGAAATCTCCTTTGCCAGGTCCCGAAGGTACATGCCCATGTACAGCTGGTAGGTCTGGACACGGCAAGCAAGCATAGAGCCCTGGAAGCACTTTCTACCGAGGGCATCCAGGTTCCGGGCTTCCCTGCCAGGAGGCACCGAGGAGTGCATCTTCTGACTCTTCAGGCGATGCACGGCCGATTCCACAACCATGGAGTGCTGTGGTAGCTGTGCCTTTTGAAACCCGGGGCTCTTGCGGACTCGATAGAAGGAATTGACCCGCTTGCTTAGAACCGGCATCGAGGCCGGCGCCTCCCACATGCGGAAGAGCAACCGCTCCAGCATCGGAGGAACCGGGAGAGTAAAGGCCTCCTTGGGAGGAGAGTCATACTGCAGAGCCTCGAGCTCCTCAGCTCGAGGCTCCTCTTCGGGGTCCACAGGGAATGCCAGTGCTTTGGCCATGTCCCTTACGAAATCTGAGAACCTGGTATCCTCCGGGGGGGGGGGGGGGGACCTTGTCCGAGGCTCGGATCCCGATGAGTCTGAAGGGACGCACCGAGTCCGGAAGGTGTCAGGGGACTCCTCCTCTTCCGTTTCCCATGCCGATTCCTTCGAAGAGGAATCGAGCGGCTCCGAGTGGGCGGGCACCGATGCCATCCGCCCCGACACCGAGGGAACCGGCGTCGATGACCTCGGTCCCGAATGGGAGGCCGAGGATCGACTCGAGTTCTCATGGTCTCGAGGATTGGCTCGGCCTCCGGGATCGACTTGGACGTCGATGTCCCGGTGGTCGGGGCAGATGCGCCGGTGAGACCGGCGATCAGCACCCGCTGCTGCTCCATGAAGGCAGACAATCTGCTCTCCAAGGCTGTCAGCCTGAGTCCGAGCTCAGGAGACCCAGCAGCCTCCGACTCGGGCCCCGACGGCATTGGGTCTGACGTCGGCTCCCCTGGAGGAGAGTCCACGAGGACTACAGTACTCATGTGACTCGAGGCCTCCGACTCAACACGAGGATGCTTTGCAGGCCTCTCCGACTCCGAAGACCTGGGACAGCGATCGGGGCTATGCGACCTGGCCCTCGAGGAGCCAAGAGCGTCCACCGATGCCGCCCTCGTGGGTTTCTTCTTCCTTCGATGCTCCCTTGAGGGGGACTCCCTTTCAGAGGAGCCCCGACGATGCTCGGGGTCAGACTCCAGAGACGTCGAGGCCTCTGACGAAGTCCGGACCCGTCCGGAGGCAGATTTGGAGAAGACCCTCTCACGCTGGTGCTGACGGCTCCGTAATGCCTTGGAAGACATTTTGCCACAGGGACTACAGACCGTAGAATCATGGTCTGGCCCTAGGCACCAGAGGCAGCAGTCGTGTGTGTCGGTGAGAGACATCAGTTTCTTGCACCGATCACATTTCTTAAAGCCACTGGCAGCCATCGGGGGAAAAAGGGCCCCTGCAAGATAAAAAAAATTGGGCTGCCAGGGAAAAGAAAGAAAGGCGCGAACGCAGTCTCTAAGGACAAAAACAAAAAAAAAACGAGATCCGGGCTCGGCATCAGTGTACCGAGTCCAGGCGGGAAAAGAACCGACATCGAACTGAAGAAAAAACTGAACCCAACAGGCGTCCGAAGGGCTCCGCGGAAAAAAGAAGACTGAGCAAGATGGCACCTTTGGGCGGAAGGCGCGCATGCGTGCCTGCATTCCCAAAGGCTTTCTTTGAAAGCTGGGGAAATGCTCTGCATGGGGGTCCGTCGACGCTGACGTCACCCATATGTGAGGACTGACTTCCTGCTTGGTCCTGGAGAATAAGCAGCATACTTAAATCTTAGTGGGAGAATGTGAAGATGGGAGGAAATACCATATGTACAGTATATACAAGTCTGTGCCCATGCTCTCCTGACATCCATATTCTATTATTTCATATAAATATATTTAGCTACAGGTTGAATTCACAAAAGCTGTTCATAGTTACAAACAATGCAATGTGTGCCTTCGAGTAAATGCTGACTCCTCGCAACCCAGAAGCTCCTGGGTATTCTTGGCAGTGTGACCGGAAGTAGATTGCCAGGCCTTTCTTCCGAGGCAATGGAGGGTTAAGTGACTTGCCCAAGGCCACAAGGAGTGCTAGTGGGAATTGAACCGTTACTTGGTTATCAAACCGGTGTTCTAACCACTAAGCTACTCCTCCACTCCCATTCATAGTTACAGTCTCTCACATTCTCCACTCTGTATAATGAAATTAAAACAAATGCAGCTTTCCCTTAGACTTGGTTGAAATGTAAAACGAACTTCACACAACTTCACAGTTTTATTGGTATAAATATCCATAGCAACCCTTAGTAAGTAAAGAACTTAAAGATCTAAACAAAAACGTAAAACTAAGATGCAGACAGCAGTCCAGCAGCGAGATGGGGGCTTTCCAGTCTTTTGCATCGAGTGTCACATGTATGATTTTCTTCCAGTTGGTGAGAGGTCTTACGTGTGCACTAGGTGCAAGGAGCTCTTTGCTCTCAGGGAACGAGTCCGTTCTCTAGAGGCTAGAGTTGCAGACTTGGAAAACTTAAGTAAGACAGAGAGGTACATAGATGAGGACCTACAGGGATATAGTCCTGAAGTCCCACCTCCAGTCTGGCAACATCCCTGTTGCCATGGAGGAGAGAGGTCATGTGACAGGAGAGCATCACCCTGGTGTGGCAGGAAGTGATTCTATAACTAGGACCTATCCTCCAGGTGATGTAAAACCCTCTCGCACAGAGGAAGTTTCTCCAGGGCCACGTGCCCATGAGGAAAGGGTTAGGACAGCCGTTATAGTTGGTGATTCGATCATTAGGCATGTAGATAGCTGGGTGGCTGGTGGACGTGAGGATCGCCTGGTAACATGCCTGCCTGGTGCGAAGGTAGCGGATCTCACGCGCCACCTACATAAGGTCTTAGAAAATGCTGGGGAGGAGTCTGCTATCTTGGTACATGTCGGTACCAATGACATATGAAAATGTGGTAGGGAGGTTCTGGAGGCTAAATTTAGGCTTTTAGGTAGGAAGCTGAAATCCAGAACTTCCAGGGTAGCGTTCTCCGAAATGCTTCCCGTTCCACGTGCAGGACCCAAAAGGCAGGCAGAACTCCGGAGTCTCAATGCGTGGATGAGACAATGGTGCAGAGATGAGGGTTTTGGATTTGTTAGGAAATGCGGAACATTCTGGGGAAAGGAGGGGCTCTTCCGAAGGGATAGGCTTCACCTTAACCGGGATGGAACCAGGCTGCCGGCATTAACCTTTAAAAAGGAGATAGAGCAGCTTTTAAACTAGATAATAGGAGAAAGCCGACAGTCGCCCAAGAGCGGATGGTTCGGAAAAATGCATCCTTGAAGGATACTACCAAAAGCAGAGAGGTTCCAAAAAAGAGTAAAGTAGCCCAAATGCCCTCGAGTATGGAGCAGACAGAGCTTAAAGATCCCAAATTACCCATGTCTACCAATAGCCAAATTAATATGAATAAAATACAGTCTCTAAAATGCTTGTATGCAAATGCTAGAAGTCTAAAAAATAAGATGGGAGAGTTAGAATATATAGCACTAAATGAGAGGTTAGATATGATTGGAATATCAGAGACATGGTGGAAGGAGGACAACCAGTGGGACACTGATACCTGGGTACAAACTATATCGTAATGATAGAGCTGATCAAATTGGTGGAGGGGTTGCGCTCTATGTTAGAGAGGGCATTGAGTCAGAAAGGATTAAAGCTTTGCAGGAAACAAAATTTGCTTTAAAATCTCTATGGATTGAAATTCCATGTAAAAAGGGGAAGGCGATGGCAGTGGGGGTGTACTATCGACCGCCTGGCCAGAATGAACAAATGGATGATGAAATGCTCAAAGAAATCAAGGAAGCTAACAAACGTTACAGCGCAGTAATAATAATGGGTGATTTCAATTACCCCGGTATCAACTGGGTCAGTGTCACGACACGATATGCTAGGGAGATAAAGTTCGTAGATGGCATAAATGACTGCTTCTTGGAGCAGCTGGTTCATGAACCGACCAGAGGGGAAGCCATATTAGACCTAGTCCTTAGTGGAACACCAGATCTAGTGCAAGAGATAAGGGTGTTGGGGCCACTTGGCAATAGTGATCATAGCATGATCGCCTTTGATTTAATTAGTGGAAGAGGAATAGTAAGGAAATCAACAGTACTACTTTTTAACTTTAGAACGGGAGACTGATAAAATGAGAAAAATAGTTAAGAAAAAACTAAAAGGAGCAGGTGCAAAGGTTAAAGACTTACATCAAGCTTGGGTGTTGTTGAAAAATACTATCTTGGAAGCCCAGACCAGCTGTATTCCACTCTTTAAGAAAAGTGGAAGGAAGTCCAAAAAACTGCCAGCATGGTTTAAAGGTGAGGTCAGAGAGGCTGTTGTTGCCAAAAAAGCATCTTTCAGGAAATGAAAAAAAGAGCCAAAACGACGAAACCTGGAAACAGCACAAGCACTGGCAAGTCAAATGCAAAGCATTGATAAAGCAGGCAAAGGGAGAATTTGAGAAGAAGCTTGCTGTGGAAGCAAAAACGCATAATAAAGATTTTTTCAAGTACATTCGTAGCAAAAAACCTGTGAGAGAGTCAGTTGGTCCATTAGATGACAGAGGAGTTAAAGGGGCAGTAAGAGGCGATAGCGGAGAGACTGAATAAATAATTAGCTCCGTTCTTTACTGAGGAAGATGTAGGGATGTTACCCATGACTGAAGTGGTATTTAAAGGTGCCTAAGAATTGAAGGAAATATCGATACATCGGGAAGATGTATTACAACTATTAGATAAACTGAAGAGTAGCAAATCACCTGGGCCAGATGGTATACATCGAAGGGTTTTGAAAGAACTGAAATATGAGATTGCAGACCTGCTATTAGTAATCTGTGAACTATCATTAAAATCATCTCTAATATCTGAAGATTGGAGGATCGCCAATGTAACACCAATTTTTAAAAAGGGTTCTAGGGGTGAACCGGGAAACTACAGACCGGTGAGCCTCACGTCAGTACCAAGAAAAATGGTAGAAACCATCATAAAGAATAAAATTACTCAGCATGTAGATAGACATGGCCTAATGGGAGACAGCCAACATGGCTTTAGACAAGGAAGATCTTGTCTTACTAATCTGTTATGTTTTTTTGAAGGTGTGAATAAACAGGTGGACAAAGGTGAGTCGGTTGATGTAGTGTATCTGGACTTTCAGAAAGCCTTTGACAAGGTCCCTCATCAGAGACGTTTGGCAAAACTAAAGAGTCATGGGATAGGAGGCAGTGTACTACTGTGGATCAGGAACTGGTTAAAAGATAGAAAGCAGAGGGTTGGGCTAAATGGCCAATTTTCCCAATGGAGAAAGGTGAATAGTGGTGTACCCCAGGGATCTGTGCTGGGTCCTCTGCTTTTGACATATTCATAAATGACCTGGAAAGTGGAATAACGAGTGAGGTTATCAAATTTGCAGATGACACAAAACTATTTAAAGTTGTTAAAACCCAAGAGGATTGTGGAAAATTGCAAGAGGATCTTGATAAATTGGAAGACTGGGCATCAAAATGGCAGATGAAATTTTATGTGGACAAGTGCAATGTTATGCACCTAGGGAAGAACAACCCAAACTATGGTTACACGATGCAAGGTTCCACATTAGGAACCACCACCACCCAGGAAAAAGATTTCGGCGTCATTGTAGATAACATGTTAAAACCCTCGGCCCAGTGTGCAGCGACGGCCAAGAGAGCAAATAGAATGCTAGGTATCATAAGGAAAGTAATGGAAAATAAAACAAAAGATATTATAATGCCTCTATATCAGTGATGGCTAACCTTTTTGAGCCCGAGTGCCCAAACTGCCGCACAAAACCAAAGAATTTCCTCAAAGTGCCAGCACGTCAATTTGCATAAATATTTGCATAATGCTAACATACACTAACTTTTAGTAAACATGTCTCTTAATGAGTGTATGGATAAAGACAGACTAAAAGATTTCTACATTACTATAATCCAGTGCCAACCGCCAGGCACATTAGGAACTACTACAAACACTGCCCATTTAGAACCAATAGCAAACCCGCCGTATCCTAACAGCACTACCAGGACTCACAAAGCACCACACCATACCTATCAAAAGGCAACACTGCAAATATTAAACCAATACATTTCAGACAATAACAATACATGACCTACTGGGGAAAGAGAACAAGTGGCAATGTCAAAAAGGAATTACATAAATAGAATACCTCAGCTCAGTTACACAGTTGCAATTGCTCCAGCCACTTTCTTCTGGTTTCTTCATGTTTTCTGCTAACTCTCCATCATCTGCTGTCCATTTGTCCTTTCTTCTCTCTTCTAGTTTTTTTTTCCATTCTCTCTCTCTACATCTGCTTTAACATACTAATCTTTCTCCTTTTGCTCTTTCCTCATTCCTATTTCATCCACTCAAATTTTACCCCTCCATCCTCAATCCCCACTTACTCTCCCAATACCCGGCCAATTGTAGATTTTTTATCCCTCCCACACAAAATATTTTTCCCCTCTCCATTTTACTCTCCCAGCCCCATCCCATTCTAATCCTCCCCCAACATCAGCTCCCTTCTAGTTCCAGCCTCACCCAGCATCCATTCCCTTCTAGTCCCTGCATCAGCCCATTTCCAGTCCTAGCAACCCCCCAACCCAATACCAGTCCTAGCCCCCCCCCCCATCAACTCACTTCCAGCCCTAAACCCCCATCACCCCATTTCCAGACAGCCCCCATCAGCCCACAGCCCATTAGCAGTCCTACCCCCCCAGCCCATTAGCAGTCCTACCCCCGCCCGCCTGCCCGCCCATTAGCAGTCCTAACACCCCCCCTCCTGCCCATTAGCAGTCCTAACCCCCCCTGCCCATTAGCAGTCCTAACCCCCCCCTCCCCCGGCCCTTTTGCAGTCCTAACCCCCCCTCCACCTGCCAATTAGCAGTCCTAACCCCCCCCTCCTGCCCATTAGCTGTCCTAACCCCCCCCCTGCCCATTAGAAGTCATAACACCCCCCCTCCTGCCAATTAGCAGTCCTAACCCCCCCCTCCTGCCCATTAGCAGTCCTAACCCCCCCCCCCTCCTGCCCATTAGCAGTCCTAACCCCCCCCTCTCCTGCCCATTAGCAGTCCTAACCCCCCCCTCCTGCCCATTACCAGTCATAACCCCCCCTGCCGCTTAGCAGTCCTACCCCCCCCCTGCCCATTAGACGTCCTAACACCCCCCCTCCTGCCCATTCGCAGACAAAACCCCCCCTCCTGCCCATTAGCAGTCCTAACCCCCCCCCTCCTCCTGCCCATTAGCAGTCCTAACCCCCCCCCCTCCTGCCCATTAGCAGTCCTAACCCCCCCCTCCTCCTGCCATTTATCAGTCCTAACCCCCCCTACTTCCCTTTAGTAGTCCTACACTCCCCCCCTGCCCATTTGCAGTCCGAACCCCCCCCTCCTGCCCATTAGCAGTCCTAACCCCCCCCCTCCTGCCCATTAGCAGTCCTAACCCCCCCCTCCTGCCCATTAGCAGTCCTAACCCCCCCCCTCCTGCCCATTAGCAGTCCTAACCCCCCTCCTGCCCATTAGCAGTCCTAACACCCCCCCCTCCTGCCCATTAGCAGTCCTAACCCCCCCCTCCTGCCATTAGCAGTCCTAACCCCCCCTCCTCCTGCCCATTAGCAGTCCTAACCCACCCCTCCTCCTGCCCATTAGCAGTCCTAAACCCCCCCCTGCCCATTAGCAGTCCTAACCCCCCCTCCTGCCCATTAGCAGTCCTAACACCCCCCCCTCCTTCCCATTAGCAGTCCTAACCACCCCCTCCTCCTCCTGCCCATTAGCAGTCCTAACCCCCCCTCCTGCCCATTAGCAGTCCTAACCCCCCCTCCTGCCCATTAGCAGTCCTAACCCCCCCCCTCCTGCCAATTAGCAGTCCTAACCCCCCCTCCTGCCCATTAGCAGTCCTAAACCCACCCTGCCCATTAGCAGTCCTAACCCCCCCCCCCGGCAAATTTTTTTTAAAAAAAAAGCAGGCTCTGGCTGCTGCCGCGGCAGATTGCAATGTCCCGCGGGGCCCCCTCCGCCCGCTAAGCCCCTCTGCAAGGGCTTTCAGATTCGCGAGGGAGAGCGTCTCCCTCGCGTCTCTGTTAAGCCCGCAGGGGCTAATGGGAAATTTCCCATCAGTCCCTCGCGTCTAAAGGGGCTGATGGGAAATTTCCCATTAGCCCCTGCGGGCTTAACAGAGACGCGAGGGAGACGCTCTCCCTCGCGAATCTGAAAGCTCTTGTAGAGGGGCTTAGCGGGCGGAGGGGGCCCCGCGGGACGCTGCATTCTGCCCTTGCCGCGTCCGCAGTCAGAGACAGCTTTTTCTTTTTTTTGCGGACCTATGGCCCGCGTGCCAGCTGCAAGGCCTTCGCGTGCCACAACTGGCACGCGTGCCATAGGTTCGCCATCGCTGCTCTATATCGTTCCAGGGTGAGACCGCACCTTGAATATTGTGTGCAATTCTAGTCGCCGTATCTTAAAAAGGATATAGCGATTTTAGAAAAGGTTCAGAGAAGAGCCACCAAAATGGTAAAGGGGATGGAAGGATACTCTTATGAAGAAAGGCTTAAAAGGTTAGGGCTCTTTAACCTGGAAAAAAGACTGCTGAGGGGAGATATGATAGAAGTCTATAAATTAATGAACGGCGTGGAACGGGTAAGCATAGATCGATTGTTTACGTTATCAGAATGTAGAAAGACTAGGGGAAATGCAATGAAACTACAGGGTAAACTATTTAAGACTAATAAAAGAAAATATTTTTTCACTCAACGTGTAATCAAACTCTGGAATTTGTTACCGGAGGATGTAGTAAAGGCTGTTAGTGTAGCTGGGTTTAAAAAAGGTTTGGACAAGTTCCTGGAGGAAAGGTCCATAAACCATTATTAAGAAGGGACCCAGGATATAGAGTAGTTACTCACCTGTAAGAGGTGTTCTCCAGAAGTAGCTGGAATCAGTCCTCACATATGGGTGTCATCGGCGCCGATGAAGCCCCAGCGGAGCATTTCCCCAGCTTTCTATGAAAGCCTTTGGGAATGCAGGCACGCATGCGCGGTTCCCTTCCTGCCTAAAGGTGCCATCTTACCTCAGTCAAATGACATAGCAAAGAACAGCACACAAAAATGAAAAATAAACTATGTACAACTGCAACTCCAAGGGGAGGAGGGAGGGTTGTGAGGACTGATTCCTGCTGCTCCTGGAGAACACCTGTTACAGGTGAGTAACTACTCTTTCTCCAGGACCAAGCAGGAAGTCAGTCCTCACATATGGGTGACTCCCTAGCTCTGGGCTACCGAGGAACCCAGGCTGAACAAGAGAACTCCCTCTAGTCTCAGCAGCAAAGAAAGGTATTTCAAGGACACACCCTCCACCGGTAGCCCAACAGAGGGCAGGAGGGCAGGAGTTGCCTAAACCTCAAAGAGATTCCGGAGTACTGCTTGGCCAAAAGCACTGTCCCTATGGGACTCCCTCTCCAGGCAGTAATGGGCCGCAAAGGTCTGGCTTGAAGACCAAGTTGCAGCCCTGCAGATGTCTACCAAGGGCACAGAGCGGAGATGAGCCACTGAGGCAGCCATTGCCCTGACTCGGTGGGCCGTAACCCGACCCTGCAAAGGAAGGTCAGCCGCCTTATAAGCCCAGGTGATACAGTCAGCCACCCAGATGGACAAGGTACGCTTGGACACAGCCAACCCCAACTTATTGGGGTCAAAGGAGACGAAGAGCTGAGTAGCCCTTCTATGCCCCTGCGTATGGTCAAGGTAGAAGGATAAGGCCCTCCTACAATCCAGGATATGCAGGACTGCTTCAGCCTGGCTTGCATGAGGCCTAGGGAAGAATGTTGGAAGAACCACCTCCTGGATGAAGTGGAAAGAGGAGACAACCTTTGGGAGGAACTTTGGATGAGTCCTAAGGACTACCCTGTTCCAATAAAAGCGAGTGTAAGGCCTATCACAGACCAGGGCCTGAAGCTCACTCACTCGCATAGCCGAGGTAAGGGCTACGAAGAAGAGTGTCTTCCAGGACAGGAAGCGTAGAGGGCAAGTAGCCATCGGCTCAAAGGGTGGGCGAGTCAGCTGCTGCAAGACCACATTCAGCTCCCACTCAGGGGCAGGAGGACGGATGGGAGGCTTGAGCAAAAGCAAGCCCCTAAGAAAGCGGGACACTAAGGGGTAACCAGACAGAGAATGGCCCTCCACCAAAGAGTGGTGAGCTGCTAGAGCTGAGAGGTGGACCCGAACAGAATTGGATTTAAGGCCTTGATTTGACAAGTGCAGTAAGTACTGAAGGACTACTGGCACAGTACAGGAGAAAGGATCAACTGTACGTAGCTGACACCACACAGAAAACCTTTTCCATTTGAGAGCATAGGTTTTTCTAGTGGACTGTTTCCTAGAGGCTAGGACAACCTCCTCAACATTCTGAGGCAGGCCCCAGGGAGCCAAGACTACCCTTGCAGCCTCCAGGCCATCAAATTGAGAGCTTTGAGATTGGGGTGCAGAAAGGAACCCTGCTCCTGTGAGAGAAGGTCGGGTTGCAACCCCAGAGGTAGTGGAGGATCCACCGCCAGTTGAAGCAGAAGAGGAAACCAAGGCTGTCTCGGCCACCAGGGAGCCACCAGCAGGACCGAGGCCTTATCATGAAGAATCTTGAAGAGAGTTCGGGCCACCAAGGGCGTGGGAGGAAACGCATACAGGAGGCCCTGAGACCAGGATATCAGAAAAGCATCCGCTGCTATCCGCAGAGGATGCGGTTGCCTGGAGCAGAACTTTGGCAGCTGCTTGTTCATGGGGCTGGCAAAGAGATCCATCAAAGGAAGACCCCATTTCAGGAAGATCTTCTGAGCTACTGAAGGATGCAGCTGCCACTCGTGGGGCTGCAGTATTCTGCTTAATCTGTCTGCCAGGTAGTTGTCCTGGCCTGGAAGGTACACAGCCCTGAGGAGCATGTTGTGCTTGAGGGCAAAAGAACAAAGGTCCTGAGCTTCCCGACAAAGGATCCTGGACCCAGTTCCACCCTGTTTGTTCACATAAAACATGGCAACTTGGTTGTCTGTCTGAATCAGGACAGACTGGTGAGCCAGGGTAGGAGTGAAAGCTTTGAGTGCTAACCGAATAGCTCGGAGTTCGAGAAGATTGATCTGCTGTGCAGCTTCCCAGGGAGACCACAGGCCCTGGGTGCACTTGCCCAGACAATGAGCTCCCCAGCCTTGCAGGGAGGCGTCCGTGGTCAGCACTACTGTGTACCCTGGAATTTGAAAAGGCACCCCCTTCAGAAGATTGGGTGGGTGCAGCCACCAGTTGAGGGAGTTCAGAGTAAAGTAGCCCAAATGCCCTCAAGTATGGAGCAGACAGAGCTTAAAGATCCCAAATTACCCATGTCTACCAATAGCCAAATTAATATGAATAAAATACAGTCTCTAAAATGCTTGTATGCAAATGCTAGAAGTCTAAAAAACAAGATGGGAGAGTTAGAATATATAGCACTAAATGAGAGGTTAGATATGATTGGAATATCAGAGACATGGTGGAAGGAGGACAACCAGTGGGACACTGTGATACCTGGGTACAAACTATATCGTAATGATAGAGCTGATCAAATTGGTGGAGGGGTTGCGCTCTATGTTAGAGAGGGCATTGAGTCAGAAAGGATTAAAGTTTTGAAAGAAACAAAATTTGCTGTAGAATCTCTATAGATTGAAATTCCATGTAAAAAGGGGAAGGCGATGGCAGTGGGGGTGTACTATCGTCCACCTGGCCAGAATGAACAAATGGATGATGAAATGCTCAAAGAAATCAAGGAAGCTAGCAAAAGTTACAGTGCACTAATAATAATGGGTGATTTCAATTACCCCGGCATCGACTGGGTCAGTGTCACAGCAGGACATGCTAGGGAGATAAAGTTCCTAGATGAAATGAATGACTGCTTCTTGGAGCAGCTGGTTCATGAACCGACCCGAGGGGAAGACCTAGTCCTTAGTGGAACACCAGATGTAGTGCAAGAGATAAGGGTGTTGGGGCCACTTGGCAATAGTGATCATAGCATGATCGCCTTTGATTTAATTAGTGGAGGAGGGATAGTAAGGAAATCCACAGTACTACCTTTTAACTTTCGAAAGGGAGACAATGATAAAATGAGGAAAACAGTTAAGAAAAAACTAAAAGGAGCAGTTGCAAAGGTTAAAGACTTACATCAAGCTTGGGTGTTGTTTAAAAATACTATCTTGGAAGCCCAAGCCAGCTTTATTCCACGCTTTAAGAAAAGTGGAAGGAAGTCAAAAAAACTGCCAGCATGGTTTAAACGTGAGGTCAGAGAGGCTGTTGTTGCCAAAAAAGCATCTTTCAGGAAATGGAAAAAAGAGCCAAACGACGAAACCTGGAAACAACACAAGTACTGGCAAGTCAAATGCAAGGCATTGATAAAGCAGGCAAAGGGAGAATTTCAGAAGAAGCTTGCTGCGGAAGCAAAAACGCGAAATAAAGATTTTTTCAAGTACATTCGCAGCAAAAAATCCTGTCAGAGAGTCAGTTGGTCCATTAGATGATAGAGGCGTTAAAGGGGCACTAAGAGGTGACAAGGCGATAGCAGAGAGACTGAATGAATTCTTTGCTTCGGTCTTTACTGAGGAAGATATAGGGATGTTACCCATGACTGAAGTGGTATTTTTAAAGGTGCGGAAGAATTGAAGGAAATATCGATACATCGGGAAGATGTATTACAACTATTAGATAAACTGAAGAGTAGCAAATCACCTGGGCCGGATGGTATACATCCAAGGGTGTTGAAAGAACTGAAATATGAGATTGCAGACCTGCTATTAATAATCTGTGAACTATCATTAAAATCATCTCTAATTCCTGAAGATTGGAGGATAGCCAATGTAACACCAATTTTTAAAAAGGTTCCAGGGGTGATCCGGGAAACTACAGACCGGTGAGCTTGACGTCAGTACAGGGAAAAATGGTAGAAACCATCATAAAGAATAAAATTATTCAGCATTTAGATAGTCATGGCCTAATGGGAGACAGCCAACATGGCTTTAGACAAGGAAGATCTTGCCTTACTAATCTGTTATGTTTTTTTGAAGGTGTGAATAAACAGGTGGACAAAGGTGAGTCGGTTGATATAGTGTATCTGGACTTTCAGAAAGCCTTTGACAAGGTCCCTCATCAGAGACTTTTGGCAAAACTAAAGAGTCATGGGATAAGAGGCAGTGTACTACTGTGGATCAGAAACTGGTTAAAAGATAGAAAGCAGAGGGTAGGGCTAAATGGCCAATTTTCCCAATGGAGAAAGGTGAATAGTGGTGTACCCCAGGGATCTGTGCTGGGTTCTCTGCTTTTTGACATATTCATAAATGACCTGGAAAGTGGAATAACGAGTGAGGTTATCAAATTTGCAGATGACACAAAACTATTTAAAGTTGTTAAAACCCAAGAGGATTGTGGAAAATTGCAAGAGGATCTTGATTATTGGAAGACTGGGTATCAAAATGGCAGATGAAATTTAATTTGGACAAGTGCAAAGTTATGCACCTAGGGAAGAACAACCCAAACTATGGTTACACAATGCAAGGTTCCACTTTAGGAACCACCACACAGGAAAAATATTTAGGCGTCATTGTGGATAACATGTTAAAACCCTCGGCCCAGTGTGCAGCGGCGGCCAAGAGAGCAAATAGAATGCTAGGTATCATAAGGAAAGGAATGGAAAATAAAACAAAAGATATTATAATGCCTCTATATCGTTCCATGGTGAGACCGCACCTTGAATATTGTGTGCAATTCTGGTCACCCTATCTTAAAAAGGATATAGAGTTATTAGAAAAGGTTCAGAGAAGAGCCACCAAAATGGTAAAGGGGATGGAAGGATACTCCTATGAAGAAAGGCTAAAAAGGTTAGGGCTCTTTAACCTGGAAAAGAGACGGCTGAGGGGAGATATGATAGAAGTCTATAAATTAATGAACGGAGTGGAACGGGTAAACGTAGATCGATTGTTTACGTTATCAGAATATAGAAAGACTAGGGGACATGCAATGAAGCTACAGGGTAAACTATTTAAGACTAATAAAAGAAAATATTTTTTCACTCAACGTGTAATCAAACTCTGGAATTTGTTACCGGAGGATGTAGTTAAGGCTGTTAGTGTAGCTGGGTTTAAAAAAGTTTTGGACAAGTTCCTGGAGGAAAAGTCCATAAACCATTATTAAGAAGGGACCCAGGATATCAATGCTTGACCCAGTACAAGCATTGTGGAACCTGTGTCTTTTGGGGAAACTGCTAGGTACGTATGACCTAGATTGGCCACTGTTGGAAACAGGATACTGGGCTTGATGGACCTTGGTCTGACCCAGTATGGCATATCTTATGTTCTTATGCTGTCTTTGAGGCTGCCGGTGGCATGTGACCACTGAGACCGAAGGCACCACTGTGCAGGCCTCATATGGAGCCTGGCATTGGGGGTCACATGTACTGTCGAAGCCATGTGGCCTAGAAGTCTCAGGCAGAGTCTGGCGGAGACCAGGGACCTGCTGAGAGACTGATTTGCCAAGGCCATCAACCTGTGGGCCCTGTCTACTGGCAAGAAAGCCTTTGCCAGCAGAGAGTCCAGCCTTGCCCCTATGAACTCCAAGTTTTGGGAGGGGAGCAAGTGGACTTTGCGAAGTTTATGACAAACCCCAGACTTTGTAGAAGAGCAATAGTCCTGAGGGTGGCTTTTTTGGCCTCATGGCACGTCTGACCCCTGATGAGCCAGTCGTCCAGATAGGGGAAGACAAAGATTCCCTGATTTCTCAGGTAGGCCGCCACCACTGCTAGGCACTTTGTAAAGACTCTGGGGGCGGAGGTGAGGCCGAAAGGCAGCACTCTGTACTGATAATGGTTTCCTCCCACAATGAACCTGAGGTACTTTCTGTGGTCTGGATGAATGAGGATGTGAGTGTACGCATCCTTTAGATCTAAGGAGCATAGCCAAGCTCCCTGCTGGAGGTAGGGCAGAAGTGTCCCAAGAGTAAGCATCTTGAACTTCTCCTTCACTAGGAACTTGTTGAGGTTCCTGAGGTCCAGAATGGGTCGAAGGCCACCAGTTCTTTTGGGCACCAGGAAATACCTGGAGTAGAAACTGTGACCTTGCAAGTGGGGAGGCACAGGCTCCACCGCCCTGTCCACCAACAGACCATGAAGTTCTTGTAGAAGAAGGTCTGTGTGCAGGGGAGGCCTTGGAGGCTCCCCTGGAAAATATGGTGGAGGCAGTTGGTGAAAATGGAGGGCATAGCCCTTGTGGACTATCTCCAGCACCCAACTGTCCCCGGTGATAAGGGGCCACTGGTGGGCAAAGAGGGCGAGGCGACCTCCTGTGCAGGGTTGGGAGAGCAGTGGAGGAGAGGCTACGCTCAAGGAGTCAAAAACCCCCACCCTGCTGAGTGGTAGCAGGGGCCTGAGGCTTGGGGATCCTCTGCCTATGGGGGCCCATTACCCTGGCCCTTGGCTTGCTGACCCTGGGGGGCAGCTTGGGCAGCCTGATATTGCGGGTACTGTTTGTAGGCAGTGCCCTTCCTCGGGTAAAAGGGCTTTTTAACCGAGCCCTTCTTTTTATGAGAAGGGGCAGAGGTCTTCCTCGACAGCCTTGTCTGTGTGAGGTGCTCAGATTTGAGCTGAACGGCCTTCTCGGTCATGGGCTTGCCAAAAAGGTTTTCACCTCGGCAAGGGACATCGACCAACTTGTCCTGAACCCATGGCTCGAGGTCCGATGACTGCAGCCATGCCTGGCGTCGAGCCGCGATACCGGCTGCCGCAACTCGGGCCGAAGTCTCGAAGCCATCGTAGGCGGCGCGGGACATGAACTTCGAGCAGTCCCGAATCCCCGAGGACAAGGACTTAAATCTCTGCAAGGGTTCCCCGGAGAGACCAGCAGAGAACCCGGCCAATTCCTTGGCCAGATCCCGCAAGTACATGCCCATGTACAGCTGGTAGGACTGGACACGGCAAGCAAGCATCGAGCCCTGGAAGCACTTTCTACCGACGCCATCGAGGTTCCGGGCCTCCCTGTCAGGGGGCACCGTGGAGTGCATCTTCTGGCTCTTCAGACGATGCATGGCCGATTCCACAACCATAGAATGCTGTGGTAGCTGTGCCTTTTGAAAACCAGGGCTCTTCCGGAGTCGATAGATCGAATCAACTTGCTTGCTTAGAACCGGCGCCGAGGCCGGTGCCTCCCACATACGGAAGAGGAGCCGTTCCAGCATCGGAGGAACCAGAACAGTAAAGGCCTCCTTCGGAGGAGAGTCATACTGTAGGGCCTCGAGCTCTTCAGCTCGAGGCTCCTCCTCGGGGTCCGCCGCAATAGCCAAGGCAGCGGCCATATCCCGGACGAACTCCGAGAACCGAGTATCCTCCGGGGGGGGGGGGGGGGACCTAATCCGGGGCACAGACTGCGGTGAGTCTGAAGGGACGCACCGAGTCTTGAAGGTATCAGGAGACTCCTCGTCCTCCGTCTCCCAAGCTGGTCCGACCCCGCGGGGCCCTGGAGCACCCGCCCTGACGCCGGAGGCACCGGCATCGATGCCCTCAGTCCCAAACGGGAGGTCGAGGGGGACTGCGACCGAGGTCGACTCCGAGCCACGATGGACTCTAGTATCGGCTCGGTCTCCGGGGTCGACTTCGAAGTCGATGTCCCGGTGGTCGGGGCAGATGCGCCATACAGGCTGGCCATCAGTGCCCGCTGCTGCTCCATGAAGGCAGACAATCTGCTCTCCAA
Source organism: Ichthyophis bannanicus (assembly GCA_033557465.1). Classification (NCBI taxonomy): domain Eukaryota; kingdom Metazoa; phylum Chordata; class Amphibia; order Gymnophiona; family Ichthyophiidae; genus Ichthyophis; species Ichthyophis bannanicus. The sequence continues at coordinate 730,119,576 of CM066031.1, forward strand.
GGCTGTCATCCTGAGACTCAGCTTGGGAGACGCAGCAGCCACCGACTTGGGCCCCGGCGGTGCCGGGCCCGACGTTGGCTCCCTGGGAGGAGAGTCCTTGAGGACTACGGGGCTTATGTGTCCAGCAGACTCTGGCTCCACGCGAGGAACTTTAGCAGGCTTCTCGTGTTCCATGGGCCTGGGGCGACGGTCGGGGGTCTTAGACCTGGCCCTCGAGGAGCCAGGGACCTCCTCCGACGACGCCCTCGCGAGCCGCTTCTTCCTCTTGCGTTCCCGGTCGGGGGACCCCCTGTCCGAGGAGCTTCGACGGCGCTCGGTATCAGAATCCCGAGATGTCGAGGCCTCAGACGAGGTCTGGGCCCGGCCGGAGGCCGAGTCCGTGAAAAGCCTTTCTTTTTGCTGTTGGCGACTTCGGAGTGCCTTGGAAGACATCTTCCCACATGGCCCGCACGACTTAGGGTCATGGTCGGGGCCGAGGCACCGAAGGCAGCAGTCGTGTGTGTCGGTGAGAGACATCAGTTTCTTACACCGATCACACTTTTTAAAACCGCTGGAAGCCATCGGGGAAAAAAGAGTCCCCGCGAGGTCAAAGGACCGGCCTTCCAGGGAAAAATGGAAAAAAGGGCGCGAACGCCAGCCACGAAGGGCAAAAACCGAAAAAGAAGAATCGGGCTCGATACCGGTGTACCGAACCTGGTGAGAGGGCAACCGGCATCGAACCGGGAGAAAAAATAGCGAAAATCGTCAAAAAAATCTAATTTTAAATGGGAGAACAGGACACACGTCCGGTGGGCTTCACGGAAAAGAAGAGACTGAGGTAAGATGGCACCTTTAGGCGGGAAGGGAACCGCGCATGCATGCCTGCATTCCCAAAGGCTTTCATAGAAAGCTGAGGAAATGCTCCACTGGGGCTTCATCGGCGCCGATGACACCCATATGTGAGGACTGACTTCCTGCTTGGTCCTGGAGAACAATGCTTGACCCAGTACAAGCATTGCGGAACCTGTGTCTTTTAGGGAAACTGCTAGGTACGTATGACCTAGTTTGGCCACTTTTGGAAACAGGATACTGGGCTTGATGGACCTTGGTCTGACCCAGTATGGCATATCTTATGTTCTTATCACTTGGGTCAAAACTTAGTGATCAACAGATGACCAGAATATTGCTGTAATACATACAGTTATGGTCAACATTATTGGCACTCTTGCCACTGAACCCCTTAATGTCCAATATCTCCTAAAAGAAAAGTGGCCAGTGAAATGGCTTAGGGCTATATATGCACACATATTTGACACATGAAATAAAACAAGACCAAATGAAAAAGGAAATAGTAGGAAATAGTATAAAAATTGGGACATGATTATTGGCACCCTTATAAACAATTCAAATCAGTTTGAACAGAAGAACCACATTCCCACTGCAGTAAAATTAGACACCTTTGATCGTCAGTACTCGCATAACTTGAATCAACTAGTGAATGATGGTTCTAATGTTTAAAATGGTCACATTCACTCCTTGTTCCATTTTCACAATGGTGAAGACAAGAAAGCTGCCTGAGAATGTCAGAAAAGCCATTATCATCAAACATCAAAGGGGTATGAGACAATTTCTATGTCTACAGTTCATAATGTTATTAAGAAAGTTTCTGCTCATGGAACTGTCAAGAAACCTCCCAGGTTGTGGTGGGAAGAGGAAAATTAATCCAAGACGTTTTCAAAGTTTAGTGCGAACTGTTGGAAAAACACCTCGTACAACATCCAAAGAGCTTAAGGCTGATCTGGAGCAATATGGAGTGGTGGTTCAACCCGCACCATACGCCATGCACTAAAAAAATAAGAACTTCACGGGCAAAGGCCAAGGAGGATCCCAATGCTCAAAGTTACATCTGATCTTTGCCTAAACCCACCCTGAGAAACCACAATCCTTCTGGGAAAATGTTCTGTGGACAGATGAAACCAAACTGAGTTTTTTGCCAATGCAGACCAGCGAAGAAATGAAGCTTATAAGGAGAAAAATACTCTTCTTACAGTTAAATATGGTGGAGGTTCCAATAATGTTGTGGTGTTTTGCTGCCTCAGGAACTGGAGGCCTGGAGCATATTAAAGGAATCATGAAGTCAGAGGACTACCAAGGTATTTTGGAGCAAAATGTGCTACTTGATGTCAGAAAACTAGGTCTGGGTTGAATGTCATGGATCCGGCAACAGGACAGTGACCCAAAACATATATCCAAAAGTACAAAAGAATGGATATAAAGGAACAAATGGACTATTTTAAACTGGCCAGCAATGAATCCTGATCTCAATCCAATCAAGAACTGTTGGAGAGAGATGAAATCTGCATTGGTAAAAGGAATCCTGGAAACATTCATGAGCTGGAACAAATCTACAGTTGAAGAGTGGGATAAACTACCAGCAGACAGATGTACAAAATTTACAGATGGCTACAAGAAACGTTTGGAGGCTGTCATCACTGCTAAGGGTTGTGCAACCAAATATTGGTGAAGGGTGCCATTAATCCTGTCCAGGTCATATTTTGTTTTTTTCTCAGAAATTACTACATCTGGTTGCAGACATCCTTTTTTTTTGTATATCTTTCAACATACTATTAAAATATGATGACATACAATTAGAATATTTTCAATTATTTCTCAAGATACTGTACGCAACATAGCTAAAATGCAAGTGTGCCAATAATGTTGACCACAACTGTATATATAGCTAAATGCAGCAAGATTACAGTTTGGCTGATAACACAGGATTGCTTACTTGCTAAATGCCCTGCTTATTACAGATATTTTTATTGTGACCTTCCTTTTACTTAGGATTTCAATAACCACTGCTTGAAAAAGCATGCCGTGCCACCCAGCAAGGTCTGCTGCCTTAGGCAGCCGCCTAGTGGACAAGCCAGCCCTAGCTATGAGGCTTTCTGGAGACCCGGTTGGCCCCAAGCCTTAAGCACGATTCATACATTCTGGGACTCTTTGCATTTAGCAAGTTCACAGGCTAGGAACATGCCATGAATGTGAACAAAGACCCAGGGTAGTTATAGCTCGATTTCTCAGTTTTCTGCAGCAGGAGGCTATGTTGAGAGTATTCAGACAGTAATTAAACTTTGAGCATGAGGAGAAATGGATTCTCATTTTTTTAAGACTACTCTGCCTGTTTGCTATGTTTGGGGAGGCACAGGCCTTCTGTAAGGAACACCTTAAGGCCACATGAAGATACTTTGGAGAATTCAGTGGTGGACTTCGGATGTGTAAATGCTACTGCTCATGGATGTTGTATATAAAAATACTCACATTCTATACTTCTTGCAATGGGTGTTACCTAAAGAGAAAACCTTTTTTTTCACACATTCTCTCTTGGTTTCAACATCTGTAGGGCACGGCAGTGCCTAACCCTTCATAAGAGTTCCAAACCATGGGTGGCTGCGAGTTCGGACTAGTTACAACCTAGCTGGGTGCTTGTTTTTTTTCTGGCTCTGGCGATGCTGCTTGGAACACTATTTGTAATTTCTTTTATTTTGATACTTCAGCAAGGATGGTTGATCTATGCGTCAGTGATGGTGAATCAATGGCCGCTGCATGGGATCATGCTTGTGTGTCAGTACGGGACCTATGTCTGTATTTTTAAAAAATGGACATTTTGAGATTCTAGTTTGCTATATTATTTATATCTTGTTTTTGTTCTATATGTATTTTTTTTTTTTAACTTTTTCTTTTTTATCATCACGTCCCTCACTTGGTTTGCAGCTTGTCATGCTGTGAGGGCTTGTGTGCATCAGTGATGCTGAGAGTTAAGCTATTGGTAGCTTAATGACAGGCAGGGTCTCCCAAGATGGACAGGTCTCAGCTGAGGTACGAGACCAAGACAAATAATCCATCTGGGCAGCAGCAGAATGGGATGGTGCTGGTGGCGAAGGATCACATTTCTGTGACAATGGCAACACCACTAGAATTACCAGCGTGGAAGAAAGACTTGGCAATCTACTTCTGTATCTTGCCACGAAAACCCAATGGATAGTCACAACAAAACAAATTGCACTATAGTGCTGAAAGATGAGACCCCCAGGTTGGAAGGCACTCAACTGGCTACTGGGGAGAAGCTGAAGACTTTTCAGGGTAAAGCCAGCATTTATCATGTGGTTGGATCAAATCCCTTGGGACGTCTAACTGCTGTTGTAACTGCGCATGAAATGAGAGTCAGAAGCTGCAGGGATGTCTTACATATTGGGACATGGAATGTACAAAGCATGAACCAAAGGAAGTTGGAGGTGGTCAAGAATGAAATGGAACGTGTACAACTCGATCTGTTGGGTGTCAGCGAACTGAAATGGACTGGTATTGGGCACTTTGCATCTGATGATCACATGGTCTACTATGCCGGAAATGAAAGACAAAGAAGAAATGGTGTTGCATTTATAATCAAGAAGAAACTTGCAAGAACTGTAATGAAATACAGTGCAAGCAGTAAATTTCATTCGTCTATGAGGAAAGTCCATCAACACAACTATAATCCAGCTGTAGAAGAGGACGAAGTAGATGAGTTCTATGAACAAGTACAAGTTGAAATTGACAGAACATGCAAACAAGATATCCTGATAGTCATGGGTGACTGGAACGCAAAAGTTGGCAACAAAGAAGGCGGCAAAGTGGTTGGAAAATACGGACTTGGCAACAGAAATGAAATTGGAGAAAGGCTGATAATATTCTGCAAGACCAATGATCTATTCCTCTCAAACACCTTCTTCCAGCAACAAAAGTGGCGACTGTACACATGGACGTCATCCAATGGATTGTACAAAAATCAAATTGACTACATCTGTGGAAGTCAACGATGGAAAAGCTCTATAACATCAACAAAGACAAAAACTGGAGCTGACTGTGGTACAGATCATCAACTACTAGTATGCAAACTCAAGCTAAAGCTGAAAAAGAGCAAGCCACTCATGAAGGTAGCAAAATAGAATCTTTAGAATATGCCACCGGAATTTAAAGACTACTTGCAAAATCAATTTGCTTCTTTAGATACAAATGACAGAGCCCCAAAAGAGTCATGGGATGACATCAACAAGGCTGTGTTCGAAGAAAGTGAGAAGTCTCTACAAAAGGTGAAAAATCAAAAATGGCCAAAGTTGATGACCAAATCAACTCTGAAAACTGCCCAGAAACGCAGAGAAGCTAAAGCCAGATGAGAAAGAGAGGCAATCACAGAACTCAGAGATCTCCAATGTGCAGCAAAACAAGACAAGGAGAAGTACTACAATGATGCATGCATGGAAATAGAATCAGAAACTATTGAAGGTAGAACAAGATCAGCTTTCCTAAAGCTATGAGAGTTAAAGAAAAAGTCCAGCCTTGAACTGGAATGCTACAAGATGTTCAAGGACCCATGCTGAATGATGCTGAGATTATCAAGAAAAGGTGGAAAGAATATAAAGAGATTATACCATAAAGATCTAGTAGACCAACAGTCGTTTCAACCTGTACCTTATGATCAGGAGCCATTGGTGATGAAAGAAGATGTCAAAGCAGCATTGAAAGCCTTATCAAAGTACAGAGCACTGATGGCATTTCCATTGAAGTATTACAGCAATCAGATACAACTGTTACCATACTTTCAAGGCTCTGTCAGGAAGTCTGAAAGATAACATCATGGCCAACTGAATGGAAAAGATCTGTGTTTATACCAATACTAAAGAAAGGTGATCCAACTGACTGTGGAAATTATCGCACAATCACTCTGGTCCCACATGCCAGTAAGATTTTACTGAAGATTATTCAGCAGAGACTACAACCATACCTGGAACAAGAACTGCCTGAAGTGCAAGCAAGGTTCAAGAAAGGGCAAGGAACAAGAGACATCATCACGGATGTGAGATGGATCCTTGAAAATACAAAATACCAAAAAGATATCTATATGTGCTTTAAAGGCTACAGCATGGCTTTTGACTGTGTAAACCATGAGGCACTCTGGGCCACATTAAGAAGCATGAGTGTACCAGAACAACTGATAGTTCTCTTGCACAACCTTTACATTGATCACAAAGCAACAGTTCAAACGGAACAAGGAGAAACAGAATGGTTTAAAATCAGCAAAGATGTACGACAAGGCTACATACTTTCCCCCTACCTGTTTAATTTATATGCAGAATAAATCATCAGAGAAGCAGGACTGTATGAAGACAACAGAGGTGTGAAGATTGGTGGAAGACTCATCAACAATCTTCCCTATGCTGATAATACCAAATTACTGGCTGAAAGTGAAGACAATCTGAAACATTTGCTTCTCAAGATCGAAGAACATAGTCTTAAAATGGGCCTGCACCTTAATGTAATAAGGATAAAGATTCTGACAACTGGCAAAATCAATAAGTTCATTGATGATGGAGAAGAAATCAAAATAGTTAACAGCGTTAACCTACTTGGATCAACTATCAATAAAGAAACGACACGCAGTCAAGAAATCAGACGATACACTGCGCTTGGGAGAATGGCTATGAAAGACCTAGACAAGATTCTCAAGAGCAGAGATGTCTCTCTCCATACAAAGATTTGACTTATTCAAGCCATGGTATTTTCAATAATGTCATATTGATGCGAAAGTTGGACAGTAAAAAAGATAGGAAGAAAATAGATGTCTTTGAATTATAGTGCTGGCGTCGAATACTGTGTATATCATGGACGGCCCGAAGAACAAACCAGTTAGTGCTAGAGGAGATCAAACCTAAGCTTTCCTTAGAAGCTCAGATGACAAGACTTCGACTTTCATATTTTGGACACATCATACAAAGAAATAGATAGTTAAAGAAAGACACCATGCTTGCAAGGTAGAAGGTCAACACAAGAGAGGAAGGCCAGCAATGAGATGGACTGATACAATATGAGCATCTATGGTTGCCACTCTATCAACAATGAGCTGCCTGACTGAAGACCGAACACAGTTTAGGACAACTATCCAGAGGGTCACCATGAGTTGAGACAGACTCGACAGCACTTAACATCATCATCATCATGTCCTTAGATATCACTGGAAGACTATTGAGGGCTGTATATTTTTATCTTTATATATATTAACTTTTTTCTCTTTTCCTTTCTTTTCTGTTCTCGTTTCTCCTTCCACTTTTTGAGGTTTCTTCTAATTGTGCATATTTTCCTCTTTGTTCTTTAACTGAATGTGTATGGGGGCAGTTCTCATAGGATAAGCACATCCTTACTTTATATGATGGAATGGGGTTGCTGCTGAGGCAGTGAGAGATAATGTGACTAGGCGGAGAAGGGTGGTAGGTGTGTATGTGCACAGAGAGGATGGGTTATATTTGTATGAGTGTATGGAGAGATAGTTTGACTGCTGTGGCAACTTGTCAGCATAAGTTCTTCTTTTTTTTTCTTTATTCCTACTTTGTTTATCTAGTCTTAAATGACATTGCTCCGGGACAGCTGAAGAGTGAATTTGGAGCTCTGCATTGACAAATACTGTAAAGTTGAAGGGTGGGGTGGAAACTAAGTGCTAAGGAAGAGAGATGAATAAAGATGTGCGAGTCTGAGTATTCACTTATAAATAAGGGATAGGAGAGAGGGGATATGTTGAACTATATAGGAGGGATAGAGGTAGTTGGGAAATGGGCCAGTGGGGAAGTCCAGTGATTAAGTGTGATGGGTGATCAGGTTATTGGTTGAATGTAAGAGGTTCCTGGTATGAGAGGCTGGGTTAATACCACTCTAGAGGATGAATTTAAGTGGGAAGAGGATGAGAGAAGGAAGTGGTACTTATGGGATGCAGGTTGGGGGGGGGGAGCAGGAAGGTGGTAGTATGAGCATCCTGTCAGTGAATGTAATTATATTGCGGCAGCAGAGGTATTTCTCATTGTAAACAATTTCAAAATGTTAACTGATAATGTTGAGCAGTAGTTTATCTGCAGAATGCTATTAATACCACCTACTTTATTTGTATAATTTTATGCCCTTACTCAAGTACCTGTACTTTAACTGCTGCGCTAATTAATGGATTGGACAGGTTTCTTTATTGTGGGATTTATTTCTTTTCTTTTAATGGTTGGGTAATTAGGAAAATTTAGGTACTTAGGAGGGAGGGGAAAGTGTTTGGTGGATGAAAGTATGCGGGGAGGGGAAAGGGTGGATGTGTGGTAGCTGCACACTAGTTTTCAGAAAGGAGGTTGTATTGGTTGTATACATGTACAGAGATCAGAGAGGACTGAGATGACAGTTGAAGGGTGGGATGGAGGGAGAAATAAGAAAAAAATGGAGCGCTGTTTGTTAATCACTTGGTATACACAATCCATTGAGAGATGTTACTTGAACCTGAAAATTTGTTTTATAAGATTGTTTTATTTCTTTTGTGCTTAATAAAAGTTTATACAGTAAATTTCATTTATTGATTTCTCTCTCACCTATCATAACACTTCTAGATGGGTTACAATAAAAAACATACATAAAATAAGATAAAAACCATTCATATTTATTTACTTATTTATTTAAAAGCTTTTATATACCGCCCCTTCCAGTGATCAAGGGCAGTTTACAATGAACAATACAGATACATTAAACTTTAAACATAACACATGGGTGTAACATGAGAACTGTACATAACATATTTACAGTGAACATTTTACAAACGACATATTTTACATTATTTATAGATATTACTTATCAGTCTAAATATTTGTCAGGGTGTCTTGAGTAGGGGAGGGACCCTACTCTAAATCACCACACAAGGGTGACCCAGGATAAAGAAAGGCGAGGAAGGGTTGCTAGTTAGTAAAAGGTACAAGAGAACTATAGAGAGGGTGAGATCTTATAAGAGAGTGACGGAGGCTGGAAATGGTGCTTGTAAAAGGGGGAATGAGAGCATGGGTAGGGGGTAAGACACAGAAGAAAGGGCCTGGAAGCAGGGGAGAACCAGGGGATGAGAGGCAGAGGAAGATAAATGAGGGCTGGAGAGGGGGTGAAATCAAAGGGTGGAAATGAAGGACTAGGGAATGGTGAAAGGGGAAAAAGGAGCCAGTAAAAGGTAATTAAAAGAGGGAGCAATGGGAGGTCTGGCGATATGAGAATGGGAGATGGAAAGAAGGGAAATAGGAGAGAAGTGAAAGAGGGATATTGAAAACTGGGGTGAGATCCAACTAAGAGTGTGTAGAGAGCTAGAAAAAGATGTAAAGAAAAGATATATAGTAACATAGTATATTATGGCAGATAAAGACCAGTATAGTCCATCTACTCTGCCCAGCAAGGTGACAAGAGTAGATGCACCTACTGCTCCGTGCAGATCACCCCTCCCCATGCCTTTGTAGGTCACCCCATTTGCTGAGATATAAGAGATAGTTATGCTTATTTTTATTTTATCCTGTTGCTATAAAGGGATCCACTGTCTGTCTCATGCCATTTTGAATTCTGTCACTGTATTTAACCCCACAACTTCCATTGGGAGGGCAATCCAAGCATCCACCACCCTTTCAGTGAAAAAGTATTTCCTGACCTTGCCTTTCAGTTTACCCCCTTGCAGCTTTCATGTTATGCACTCTAGTTTTACAGCTTCCCCATCTTTGGAAGAGGTTTGTTTGTTCAGTAATACTCTAAGTATTTAAAGGTCTGAATCATATCTCCCTGGTCTCTCCTCTCCTCCAGAGTGTACATAATTAGGTCTTCAAGTCTCTTTTCATAAGTCTTCTGACACAGGCTCCAAATCATTTTGGTCGCCTTCCTCTGAACTACTTCCAGCCTTTTTTTGTCCTTTGCGAGATATGATCTCCAAAACTCAACACAATATTCCAAATGAGGCCTCACCAGCGACTTGTACAGTGGCATTAGTACTTCTTCCTTTCTGCTGGTAATTCCTCTCTGTATGCAATCCAGCATCCTTCTGACTTTTGCCACCGCCTTGTCACACTGTTTCGCCACCTTGAGATCCTCAGAAACAATCACTCTAAGGTCCTTCTCCTGGTCCGTGCTTCCCAAATGCATGACACTGCACTTCTTCACATTAAATCTTAACTACCAAGCATTAGACCATTCTTCCAGCTTTTGTAGATCTTTCCTCATGTAATCCACTCCCTCAGAGGAGTCCACTCTTGCAAATGTTCGTGTCATCTGCAAAAAGACAGACTTTTCCATTCAGTCTTTCAACAATATCACTCACAAATACATTGAACAGTACCGATCCCAGGACTGAACTCGGGAGTACACTGCTAATCACCTTCCTTTCATCTGAGTGAGTTCCGTTTACCGTCACCTTCTGTCGTCTGTCAGTCAATGAATTTCTGATCCAGTTCACCACCTTGGGACCCATCCCCAGGCTGTTTAATTTATTGATAAGCCTCCTATGAGGAACAGTATCAAAGGCTTTGCTGAAATCTAGGTAGATCACGACCATCGCATGCCCTTGATCTAGTTCTCTGGTCACCCAGTCAAAGAACTCTATCAGATTTGTTTGGCAAGATTGTATTTTGGTAAAACCATGTTGCCTTGGATCATGCAACCTGTTGGTTTCGAGGAAGTCCACTATTCACTATTTCAGAAGTGCCTCCATTACTTTTCCCGCCACCGAGGTAAGGCTTGCTGGCCTGTAGTTTGTCACTTCTTCCCTAGTGCCACTTTTGTGAAGAGGTACCACATCAGCCCTTCTCCAGTCCTGTGGAACTTCTCCTGTCTCCAAGGATCTATTAAAAACATCCTTTAACGACCCTGCACAAACCTCTCTGAGCTCTTTCAATATCCTGGGATGTATCCCATCCAGTCCCACGGCCTTGGCCACTTTCAGTTTTGCAAGCTGCTCTAACACATCATCTTCTGTGAATGGTGTGATATCTACTCCATTTCCATTTGTATGTTTGTCAATCACAGGTAGCCCTTCTTCAGGATTTTCTCTAATAAAAACAGAAGTATTTGTTTAACATTTTCGCTTTTTCAATGTCACTTTCCACAAATCTTTTCCCAGCACTTTTGAGTCCTGCAATTCCACCTCTGATTTTCCTCCTCTCCCAAATATACCTGAAAAATGTTTTGTCACCACACTTCACTTCTTTAGCCATCTTTTCTTCTGCCTTTGATTTTGCTATCCTTATTTCTCCTTTGGTCTCTTTAAGTTTGATCCTGTTTTCTTTTCTGTGTTCCTCTGTTTGCGAACTGTTGAATTTTGTGAAAGCTGTGCTTTTTGCCTTTGTTTGTGCAACCACTTTTTTAGAGAACCAAACAGATTTCCTTTTCATTTTGTTTTTATTTACTTTCCTTACATATTTATCTGTTGCCCCTTTTATTGCCTCCTTTAGTTTAGCCCATTGCAATTCTACTTCCCTTATCCCCTCCCACCCTGCCAACTCTTCTTTCAGGTACTTGGCCATTTTATTGAAGTCAGTGTTTTTAAGGTCTAGGACTTTGAGCTTGCTGTGATTAGATTCTACCTTGGCTTTTATCTCAAACCACACTATGTGATGATCGCTGCTGCTCACATGGGCACCCACCCCCGGATATTTGACATGCGATCTCCTTGGTGAGCACTAAATCTAGCACCGAGCTCTCCCTGGCAGTTCCATCACCATTTGTCTAAGTAATGCATCTTGGAAGGCATCCACAATTTTGTTACTTCTTTCCAGATTTGCAGAACGAATACTCCAATCCACATCGGGTAGATTAAAGTCACCCAATATGATCACTTCCCCCTTCATGGCTATCATTGCAATATCAGTAATCAATTCGCTATCCATTTTTTCAGTTTGAGTTGGAGGCCTGTAGACTACACCAGTATGGATGACAGTGCCATTTCCTCTTTCTAACCCAATCCACAGCGCTTCTTCTTTTCCCCATGCCCCCTGAATTTCAGCAGCTTTAATATTGCTTTTGACATATAGGGCTACTCTTCCTCCTTTTCTATCCTCTCTATCTCTTCTACATAGATTATAGCCAGCTATGGCTATATCCCATTCATGCGACTCGTTAAACCATGTTTCTGTAATGCCTATATACTGCCTGAATTTTTCACTTAGGATCCTTTTCCCTACGATGGAGAGATGTATTCCATTAGCACAGTATAGTCTCTTGTTGATCCATCTGTTTCCCCAGTTGCCTATATCTCTAAATCCTTCTTGTATGCACCATGTATTAAAGTCGTTTATGCAATGCAGCCTTTCTGCCCCCTTACCATGAACAGGTAGAACTTCTGAGAATGCTATAGTGTTAACAATGGGCTTGAGTTTCTCTCCCAGACTCTGGAAGACCCTTTTGAACTGCAGAGGCACTGTTTCTAGCCAGGTCATTTGTAGCCTAGTGGATGATATTATCAGTTTTGAAGTGCTCACTTTCTGCACTAACTATACCAACAATTTAGTTTGTATTCCTGCTGGCTGAAGAGCCTGAGAGGTATCTGATCATCTTCTCCCCTTTGAACAGTGTTCCTAAGTTGGTGCCTCTGATGATGGAATCTCCAAGTAGTAGTAGTTTTCAGTTTTGTGATTTTTTTTCCCTCTTTGGTGCATTATCAGTAGATTTGGCATTGAGCCTTTCATTTAAGGGCACTTCAGTTTACACGAACTGAGCACCCTCATTATCCAAGGCAGAGAAGGCATTATGCAGAGATATCTCTTGATGTATAGAGTGTCTCTGCATTGCAGGTTGCAACCTAGCAGAGCCCACTGTGATCAATTTGTTCCGAGGCTGTTTGATTCTTTGTGTGAGTGGTGATGGATTTTGTTCAGTTTGTACCCTAGAAGAGGTGTGTTTAATAGCAGCCAATTCATATCTTAATAGAATCAATTCGTTATGCATAGCAAATAACTTGAGGCATATAGGGCAAGCTCTTAGGTTTCAAATTATTCTTCTCAGAATGAAAGCACCACAGTTATTGCATTGAATACACGACATGCAGATTTAGCTGTCCTTCATAAGAACTCCAAAGCAAACGTTACCACGACCAAGCACAAAGCTTTAAAGGAGGAGTGGCCTAGTGGTTGGGGCAAGGTACTTCAGGCCGGAAGGTCGGGGGTTCAAATCCCACTAGAGGACAGCAGGGGTTTCTAGTCCCACAGGTGCTCCTTGTGGTCTTGGGCAAGCCACTTAACCCTCCATAGCCCATGTGCCCTGTAAAATAGTTATCTCCAAGTTATAATGCCCTGTTCAATGTAATTTCAGTTTGTTCAATGTAAACCGCACTGATGCAGATTAGTGCAGTATATAAGAGAATGTAAATAAAATAAATAATAATAATAAATAATAAATAAAGCGCACAAACTACTGCTCACTTGCAGTATGAAAATTTAAAATCATTGTCAGAGAAGTAGAAGAGGAAGGGAAAAAGACAGTAAGAAGGAAGAAAAAAAATGGAAGAGACTCAGGAAAGAGATAAACAACTCAGAAAAATGGATGAGATGTAGCAAAGGTACAAAAAAGTATTTTACTGTGCACAGAACATAAGAAATGCCATGCTGAGTCAGACCAAGATCCATCAAGCCCAGTATCCTGCTTCCAACAGTAGACAATCCAGGTTACAAGTACCTGTTGGGTTCCCAAAAAGGTACACAGATTCCATAATGAATGTCCTGGAGTAAGTAGTAGATTTCCCTGGTCATCTTTAATTATGGTTTAAGGACTTTTCTTCCAGGAACTTGATCAAACCTTTTTTAAACATACCTACACTAATAGCTTTTACTGCATCCTCCCGTAACAAATTCCAGAGTTTGACTACTCATTGAGTGAAAAACTATTTTCTCTTATTAGTCCTAAAGGGCTATATTGTAGCTTTGTTGAGTGTTACCTAGTCTTTCTACTTTTTGAAGGAGTAAACAACCAATCTACATTTACTCGTTCCACTCCATCCATTAATTTATAGATCTCTATCATATCTCCCCTCAGCTGTCTCTTTTCCAAATTGAAGAGCCCTAACTTTTTAAGATTTTCTTCATAGGGATATCTTTCCATCCCCTAAACTGTTTTTGTTACTTTTCTCTGTACCTTTTCTAATTCGGTTATATCCTTTTTAAGATATGGTGGCCAGAATTGCACACAATATTCAAGATGTGGTCGCACCATGGAACAATACAGAGGGATTATAATATGCTTGTTTTTGCTGTCGATTCCTTTCCTTATGATTCCTAACATTCTATTTGCTTTCATGGCTGCTGCTGAACAATGGGCAGAGGGTTTCAACATATTATCCATGATGATGCCTAAATTCTTTTCCTGGGTGATGGTTCCTAATATGGAACCTTACATTGTGCAAGCATAGTTTGGGTTGTTCTTCCCTAAGTGCATAACTTTGCACTTGTCTACATTAAATTTCATCTGCCATTTAAATAGCCAATCTTCCAATTTTATCAAGGTCCTCTTCCAATTTTATCAAGGTCCTCTTGCAATTTTATCAAGGTCCTCTTGTGTTTTAATAACTTAGCACAATTTTTTGTCATCTGCAAATTTGATCACCTTACTTGCTATTTCCATTTCCAGGTCGTTTATGAATATGTTAAAAAGCAGCAGCCCCAGCACAAATCTGTGGGGTACTCCACTATTCACCTTTCTCCAGTGAGAAAATCAGCCATTTAGCCGTACTCGCTGCTTTCTATCTTTTAACCAAGTCCTGATCCACAACAGTACACTATCTGCTTCCCATGACTTTTTAATATCATCTGCCTTATCAATGCCTTGCATCTAACTTGCCAGTGCTTATGTTGTTTTTCTTTTTCGGCATTTGGTTCCTTTTTCCATTTCCTGAATAATGCTTTTTTGTCTACAATAGCCTCTCTGATCTCACCTTTAAACCATACTGGCAGTTTTTGGCCTTCCTTCCACTTTTCTTAAAGTGTGGAATACATCTGGTCTGGGTTTCAAAGATATTTTTAAATGCTGCCCATACTTGATGTAAATCTAACTTTTGCAACTGCTCCTCTTAGTTAAGAAAAAACTATTTTTCTTCATTTTATCATAGTCTCCTGTTTGAAAATTAAAAGGTAGTCCTGAATTTTTATTGAGTGCAATATGCCAGCTTTAGGAATGTGAGTTTCTTATATATTTTTTTTTAATTTAATATTTATTAATTTTCCAAAGCAAACATAGCCATACTTATAACATATCCAAATACATAAGAATAAGCATAAAACAGAACCTCCACCCCTCACCTCCCGCAAATTAGCACACAGCTGTACAAGGATATAAGATATACATTTCCCCCCTCCCCAGGTTTAGCCCCCCTTTCCCCCCCCCTCCCCCCACCATTCCCAAAGAACTTCGTCACCAATATATTACTATTTCCCCTAATTCCCTCCAAGTCGCCCCCACTAGAGCTCATCATTTTCCGGAGGCTGCCAAGTGCTCCAACAGCGGTCGCCATTGACGATCGAAGCGCTCCCCTTGATTTTTCCTTATAGCGGTCAAGCGTTCCATATGCAATACTTTATGTAATCGGGTTACCCAATGCTGAAGCTCCAGACAACCCCCCTGCTTCCACTTCCAAGCTATTTCGCACTGTGCCGCTACTATACAGGACCGCCTACTATACAGGACCGCGAGTTTCTTATATTTTATGTTTTGCTCAGTACAGGAGGAAATGTGATGCTTTGTGAATGGTGCTATATAAAGTTCTGCAATAAAACACTGTTCCACTGCAGTGTCTGGTTTCTTAGGGTTTCCACTAGATAATTTTTGCCTGCATGTTTCTGTTGTTAATTTGTAGTCATTTATTCTTTATTAGGTAAGGGTTCATCTTTTTTGTGTGTGCCAGTGATATGGTATTTCTGCTAGCATACAGTTGCTATGTAGGGATTTCGTCTGTAGAAATCTGGTTTGTTCTCTTTTCATAATAGTTGTACTGGTATATTATTTGTAGTGCTGTGTTTTCATAGTTAAGGTTTCTGCTGCTTGACTCCTTGGAATTAGTGTTATAGTATGGTACAGATTTTTGCTTTTAGAAATCTATTTGCTACACGGAGACCAGATGTGCCCGCTCCCCCTCAGGATAGAAACAATATGCAAAAGAAAAAGGCAGCCCAGAAGCTAGAGAGATAGAGGTGGATTAAGTTATTCTGCCAGATCTTTCCTCATGTGTGTTAAAACTGCTGAAAAATAAACTATGCTGGGACCTAAGCTTACTATTAGTTAAGCTGCTTAATGTGGCACTCACTGTGAGCATAATTGCATTGAGCCCAAACTACTAGCTACTTGCCTCAAAGCTTCATGGGCATTGTTGGCCTGGAGACTGTCAAAAGTAAAGATGCTGGGCTTGACGGACCATTTGTCTCAACAAATCTGGCACTTAGGGGTTTATGATTATTGCTGTTTTATTGCAATTACTGATATATTCCGGAAAAGGGACATAAACAAATAGATTGACTGGATCCGATGTTAGTCATTAGTTCTTTGCCTCTTACATATTCTTGTGTATTTTATAAGCTACAATACATATAGCAATAAAGGAAAACTTTAAAGGTGTTTACCCCCTTTAATATTAATAAATCACTTATCATAAAAGAAAGTTCAAAGATATAAGCTAAATTATAGTATCTGCCATAAAATCAGGATTTTAGAACATTTTGTAGGATGTGATGTGTAGTTTTTTATTTCCTTTTTTTAATGAAAAATTTACAATAACTACAAAGTAGTAAATAAGGAAAATACAACAAAATGTCCAAGGTCTATTTAAAGACCCCATCACAAAATATATAAGTATTAATGCAACAATCAAGCCCACATCACGGAGGACTGTTTTACCAAATACAAATTAAACAAAGGAAAAACAATTATCTGGCAGAATCATTGATATATAACAATAAGACCCTCTTAATTAAACTGCTCAGTACAAAGTTATAAGAAGAAAGTAAAATCATCCATTCCTTCCTGCTATGAAGCTCTCAAGATGTGCAGGGTTAAAAAAAAGTAGAATGTGTCCCCTGAAGTACCACTAAACATTTACAAGGAAACTTAAGGAAAAAGGTAGCACCTAAAGCAACCACCTTAGCTTTTAATCACAAAAAGACTTTCCTTCTCTAATGAGTTACCTTGGAAACATCAGGGAAAACATTAATCGGTTGCCCACAAAGGAAAACATTTTTCTTTAGAAAATAGATAACAATAAAATCTTGAAAATGTAACAAAGAAGAAAAACACACCAACAAAGTAGCTGTAGTTGGAATTTCATCAGCAGAAGACTCCAAAAAAGCAGACAGATCTAGGCTGTCTACAGTGGAGAGCTGATTAATACCATCTGCCTCCTTATCCAAGACTTTTGTCCCCTTAGGAAAATAGTACAAATTCGTAAGCCTGACTGAGTCTGGGTCAATAATCAATAGTACCTCCTTCAGATATTTCTGAAATAAATGACAGAAATCTGGTACAAGGAAAATTTACAAAACGGAGATTAAAAACCCTAAGGGAATTCTCCATCGACTAATTGCCTATGAATAGCATAATGATTAGAGCACTGGGTTGGGAACCAAGATTTGATTCTCATTAGCACTACTTGTGGCCTTGGGCAAGTCACTTAATTCTCCGTTGCCTCAGAAAAATCTAAGTTATCAATGTCCCTGCTTAATGTACATTACCAAATTAAAGTTACAAATGATAACGTGATATAAAAGAAACCTGTTAAATAAATAAAAATAAATAACCAAGGAATCCTTAACAGATGATACAGAAAAAGTTTGTAAAGTAGAGATTTGTGTCTCCGTTTTAACACAAGAATTGCCCAGCTCCTTTAACTTTAAACCCTGTTCAGTCATTTTGGCAACAGCCTCAACAGAGAAAGTATAGATTTGCTCAAACAACCTCTAAGAGCTAATTCAGTATGTGAGATAATTTGCCAAATGTCTTTAAGAGATACTTCTTTCTGAGGCAACAGAGTGGCGGAGGGTAAAGATAGCTGAATAGGTCTTGGACGTGGAGTCAATGGTACCTGTTTCTGTTTGCACTGCAGAGGAGATCCCCACTGCAGGAAGGATAGACATGGCAGGCAGTCTACCTTCAGAAAGAAAGCTGACCGCTACTCCTAAGGTCACTGAGAAGCTGGGTGGGGACACAAGTAAAGAATATCCACTCTCCGACCACTGAGAATACTCAGAATCAGTCATGATAACAGTTACTTTGACATGCAGATCCATGGGGCCTGAACCTTTCACTGACTTCTGAGCCTTTGTTGGTCCATGCTTCTTCCTTTTTGGCCCCATATACTAAAGATGGAGTCAATACTTGTGCTCCTCTGTGCTCCGAAGGGGTGTATCCTGCGGCTTAGGACACGCTGCTCCGGGGGTTGTAGAACTTAAAGGCCCCACCCAGCTTCTCAAGGAGGCAAAAAATGCAGTCCTCCAGGAAGTGATCTATGTTGATATGTTTGCATTTATAACAGTCTTCTGTTTGGTCAAGTTTAAATTAAGTTATGGGATACTGCCTCTGGAATCATCTTTAAATATATTTGAATTGTTTCCATACATTCCAAACATGTGTATGGTTTAGCATTCATAAGTACTTAGAGTTTAAAATATTTTAAAGTGTCACCCATGATTTATGACAGCTGTTACAAACTATCTAAGTGCCCTTTAAGTTATTTGTTGATAAGAGTATAATTAGCACTGCTCAGACTAGTATGCATAGTGCCCACCCAAATTAATCTTGCGTCCCTACAAATAAAATAGGTTCTGGCTAAGCCACTGGATGGCCTAGCAGGATGTCCCAACAAAAAAAAGTGTAAAAATTAAAAAGACTAAAATATTCTTTAAAAAAAATAAACACAACCCCCTCTCCCCTTTTACCCATACTTTTTTTAAAATCATAGACAAGTAAAGTAGGAATAGAAAGCTCTGCTTCCTTGTAAAGGAGGGGAGCCAAGTTGTGATCTTACTGTTGTGAATTCTGGGGATCAGTGTATCGGTAATAGTACCAGGATGAATCCACAAACGTATCCATTGTGTCTGTCTCTCTTTTAGCTGCTCCTTGGCATCTAAGGAACATGAATAGTTTTCGTTAACAGTAAATTAGATTAAAAAAAAATAAACAAAAATAACCCTTTAAAAATTCCTTAAACGCAAGTCAAACTACAACTTCCTCCATAAAAACACTGAACACACGTTTATTTAACCAGGTCTTTGATACTAAATACTAAGGGGTGCATGATTACTAAAGGTCTTAACGTGCATTAATAAAATTAATGCATGTTGTGACCACAGCCCTTTTATTTCTATGGATGCAATAGCACTTAACATCATTAATTACATTAACACTTATTAACCTTTAGTAAATGTGCCCTTAAATAGTTTCAGCTGCCATCAATGGAGAGACTACAGGGCACATTTACTAAAGTGCGTTCAGCACTTAAGGTGACATTTTACTTATAGATAATATCCTTTCCTTGTGTCTTGCTAGACCAGTCCAGACAAGTGGGTTGTATTCCCCTACCAGCAGATTGGTGGAGACAGAGAGCCTATGAAATGCCCAGGTTTCAATGACATCATTTCCATGTTTCTATCAGCCTGAGCCACTAGAGGACACCTCTGTATTTGTCTGTATTTGAAGCATATGGGAAAGCATGGCAAACCTCACACAAACTCAACACTGTCAACAATGATGAATCAAGCAGTACAGAAGAGATGGAACAGAAGGCTGTCAGCAGAATATGGATCTGTAGAGCAAAGCATATGAATCAGAGTGAGACAAGGTACCGCCACAACATAATGTGTCAAACACAGTTCCAGGAGCGGGTCCTGGACTGGTTTAGCAGGACTCAAGAAAAGGACATTATCTGGTAAGTAAAATGTCACCTTCCATATCGTCCTGCTAGACCAGTCCAGACAAGTGGGATATACCAAAGCTTCGCCTCCGCTGGGCGGGAAGAAGCACAGCAGCTCGTAAAAACATTGAGCCAAAGGCTGTACCCGCCCAAGCATGGACATCCAAGCAGTAATGCTTGACAAAAAGTGGAAAATGACGGCCACGTTGCACCCGACAAATGTCTGAAGGGGCTACCGAGCTACGCTCCATCCTTGAGGATGCTTGCACTTGACTGGCCGGTTCCGTAACAGATATACTGAGGCAAGGTAGACATGGCTGCTGTGACACCCTTGCGTAGGCCAGCAAACAGCACAAAAGATGATCTGACTTACAAAGGGAAATTGAAATCGCCAAGTACCAGAGAAGCACCCAAGTTAAATTTAACATCTAAGGTTAAAAGTATGATACATAAGATGAATAAGGCCATGACCTGTTTAAACTACATCACAGAAATAAATCAAATACAATATTGAACAGCTAAAATTACTACTGAAAGAATACTATCAACTAAAATGCTGGGCTAGAAGAAAAAGAGAATTACAGTACCTCTTGGAAAAAGTGCATTGAAAGAAAAATAAAATCACTGCGTGCAGAGGTATCCCTGATAGATGGATATCTAAAAGGATTAAGATCAAAGATATTGAGGAGGATCCAAATCATCAAGCTGAAACATACTGTATTTACAGAAAACCACTTTCAATTTATATGTTTCAACAATAAATTAAAAATAACAGAAGTGGTGCAAAAACTGCGAAGACATGAAGCAAACAGAAAAGAAAGATATCAAAATAAATTATTTAGCGAGAACCCAAAACAATTATACAGGGAATTGGGAAAGAGCATTAATATGGTGAAAACACCACCAAACAAAGCCGAAACAGTAGCATTCTGGAGAAGGCTTTTTGAGGACCCTATAGAGCACAATAAGGAAGCAGAGTGGTTACCCTGCATTCAGGAGTATTTAGAAAAAGCAAAGAGCTGGAAAATGGGTTAAAACAAGCCCCAAACTCGAAAAGCCCTGGTCCAGATGACCAACTTTTGGCTCAGTTAACATCACTCCACCAAGACATGGCAAACTGCAAAAATCAATTGATCAAGCAGCTGGACTTAACACTACAATGGCTTATAACAGGAAGAACATTTCTTCTTCCAAAGGGGAACCCAAGTAAGGTTCCGAAAAATTACAGATCAATAATTTGTTTACCTACAATCTATAAGTTGTTCACTATGATAGATGCAGACAGAATATATGATCGAGTCCAATAACATCATGGAAACAGAGCAAAAGGGCAATAAGAGGGAGCCTATGGAACTAAAGACCCGTTAATGTTGAACAAGGCCATCATGGCCAGCGCTAAGAAAAGCAGAAATCTCAATATAGCATTAATTGATTATAAGAAAGCTTTTGACGGCGTCCCACACTCTTGGATAATAAATTGCCTTGAAATGTCTAAAATAAATCCTGGTTTGACAGTGTACATGAAATTCACCATGATAATGTGGCAAATCAGTATGAAGATGGTCAGTACATCAATCTAACATTAAGAGCCAGCGAGGAATATTTCAGGGAGATCCCCTACTGCCGCTTCTGTTTTTCATGGCGCTTAATCCAATGAGTACTCTCATCAACTCTTTGAGATATGGATTTAGCCCGAATTCAAAATAAGGTAACAACCCAGAGGAAACATCCCATTTACTATTTGTAGTTGATCTGAAGCTCTACAGTTCCAGCAACCAACAAGTAGCAGAGCAACTCTGTGTAGTGAAAAACGTTTATGACATCAGCATGACTTTTGGCCTTGACAAATGTGCTAAGTCAACTTGTGTTAGAGGAAAATTGAGCTAAACAGAAAACATCTCCCTGGCTGAAGGCTGTAACAATCAAGGACCTTGAATAGGAAGGTGTATATAAATATCTTCAAGTAGAGGAAGGAATGACATGCAAGTGTAAATTAGACTTACCTGCTAATTGTAGTTCCTGAAGGAACTCCAGTCTAGTCCCGGAAACTCTGGAGTTGTGATCCTCTTCCAACAGCTTGGAGACTGATCAACGTCATTCTTTGATGACACTGGTATAAGGACTCAGGCACCGCCTCCTCCCTCTCCAGTAACCTATTGACAAAGCAGACTCACCAGAGCAACAAGTAAGTATAAGACAAAACACATGAAAACCAACCATATTAAAACTGAAACCTTTAAACCTTGTACTAATATAGTCACGACCTTGAAATTCATATGTGAAGGCCCTCGCTTCCCTTCTCTTGGAAGCCCCCACCTATGAAATATTATCTCCAGTACCCTCACCTGAATGTGAAATCGCGGCATGCACCGCAATCTCTTATCTGTAACTTCTTGCGCTTCAGGCTCCACCGCAGGCAAAGAAACTGGACGGGGTCCGGGACTAGACTGGAGTTCCTTCAGGAACTACAATTAGCAGGTAAGTCTAATTTACACTTCCTTATCGTCCCTCCAGTCTAGTCCCGGAAACTCTGGAGAAGTAACAGAGCAGTAAAAGAACTCACCGGGCGGGACCTGCCAGACCAGCCTGAAGCGCTGCCGATCCAAAACAGGTATCCCTACTTGCCTGCACATCCAGACGATAATGCTTGACAAACGAATTTAGGGAGGACCACGTCGCCGCCTTACAAATCTCTACCAGCGGCACAGACTTGTACTCCGCCCAAGACGCGGCCTGCGCCCTAGTCGAATGAGCTCTTAACCCCTTAGGAACCTCCTTTCCTTTCAGTAAATACACCGATGCAATCGCCGCTTTTATCCATCTAGCAATGGATGCCTTAGACGCCGCCTCCCCTTTGCGAGGCCCCCCCCGAACAACACAAACAGCCTATCCGAGCGCCTGAACTCCGCCGTTCTACCGAGATACTTCAACGCCCTCCGGACGTCCAACCGATGCAACTGCCGATTCGAGGACCCCTGCGAATCCGCGCGGAAAACCGGCAAGGACACCACCTGATTCAGATGAAAGGGCGACAGCACCTTTGGCAAAAAGGACGGCACCGGCCGCAAAACCACCTTAGACTCAAAAAAGGTCAAAAAAGGCTCCTTACACGACAGCGCCTGTAACTCTGAAATCCTCCTCGCTGACGCAATAGCCACCAAGAACACCACCTTCAACGTCAAATCTTTCAACGTTGCCTCTGCCAAAGGCTCAAACGGACGCCTTCCTAAACCTTCCAAGACTAACTGCAGATCCCAGGTAGGCACAAGATTCCTGCACAGAGGCCGTAACAGCTTCACCGCCTTCAAAAACCTCTTCACATCAGGGAGAATACCCAACGCTTGGCCCTTAACCTTCCCCCTGTAACAGGAAATCGCCGCCACCTGCACCCGTAAGGAAGCGGCCGCCAAACCTTTTTGAAAACCGTCCTGCAAAAACGCCAAGATCTGAGGCACAGACGCTCGCAACGCCTCATAATGCCTGTCAGCACACCAAGCTTCAAATATTCGCCACACTCTAACATACACTAACGAAGTGGATCTTCTACACGCACCTAGTAAGGTGGACACCACCGCCTCCGAGTAGCCCTTAGCTCTTAACCTAGCCCTTTCAAGAGCCATGCCGTAAGCGAGAACCGAGCTACCTGAGGCATGAACAACGGACCCTGCACCAGAAGGTCCTGCCGGACAGGCAGGCGCCAAGGCTCGGCTATTAACAATCTCCTGAGATCCGCATACCATGGCCTCCGCGGCCAATCCGGCACGATCAGAATCACCACTCCTCAGTGACGTTCGATGCGAAGCACCAGGCATGCGATTAGCACCCAGGGCGGAAACACAAAGAAGCTGACCCACCGGCCAGTCCTGGATGAGGGCATCCAGCCCTTCCGACATTCTTTCTCGACGCCTGCTGAAGAACCGACCGACCTTCGCAGAGTGGAATGTGGCCTTGAGATCCATTATAGGGGCCCCCCAACGCTGCACCACCATGTCGTGCACCTCTAGATGCAGGCTCCACTCTCTGGGGTCTACCTTTACCCGACTTAAGAAGTCGGCTGTCACATTGTTCACTCCTGCCACGTGCGCCGCCGATAGCGCCTGCAGATTCTCCTCGACCCACAGGAACAAGCGATCCGCTTCGTCCTCCAAAGGCACACTGCCCGTGCCCCCCTGCCTGTTGATGTAGGCCACTGCCGTCGCATTGTCAGACAGCACCCGGATCGCCGCCCCTCTCAGATCTCGCTGAAAACTTAGCAGCACCTGGAACACGGCCCTGAGCTCCAATCTGTTTATCGACCAGGCCCTCCCCTGCACTGACCACTGACCCTGTGCAAACTTGCCCTGAAAATGCGCTCCCCAACCGAACAGGCTGGCATCTGTCATCAGTGGAATCCAATTTGGCGTTTCCAACGGCATTCCTCTTGCCAAGGACTCCGGATGCAACCACCACAGCAACGCCTCCCGAGTCTCCTCCGGAAAGACCAACCGCCGAGACAGCGGGTCGTTTTGGTGAGACCGTCGGAGCAACACCCGCTGCAGCGGCCTCATATGAGCCCTTGCCCAGGGCACCAACTCGATCACCACCTCCATCGTTCCCAGGAGCTGTAAATAATGCCATGCTGTGGGACGAGGTCTGTCGAGAAACCTCTGCACCAATTTCTGTAAGGCAACTGCTCGAAGCGGAGGCAAAAACACTCTCCCTGCCTCCGTATCGAACCTCGCGCCCAGATACTCGAGATTCTGAGATGAAACCAGACTGCTCTTGGCCATATTGACGACCCAGCCTAAGCTCTGAAGGAAGCCGACGACCTTGGCCGTCGCCTCCTCGCTTTCCATGCGGGACTTCGCTCGAATCAACCAGTCGTCGAGATACGGATGAACCAGAACTCCATCCTTTCGCAACACCGCCGCCATGACCACCATAACCTTGGTAAAGGTACGCGGCGCCGTGGCGAGACCGAACGGCAACGCCCGAAACTGAAAATGCCCCATCGTCACCGCGAACTGGAGGAACCGCTGATGCTCCTGGTGGATCGGAATATGCAGATACGCCTCGGCTAAATCGAGCGACGTCAGAAACTCCCCCTTTCTGACCGCCATGATGACTGACCGCAGTGTCTCCATACGAAAATGGGTAACTCGGAGACATCTGTTCACTCTTTTCAGATCCAAAATGGGCCAATAAGTCCCTTCCTTTTTTGGGACCACAAAATAAATGGAGTATCGACCTAAGCCGCAAAGCTCTGGCGGCACCGGCACAACCGCTTTGAGCTCCAACAACCTGTTTAACGTCTGTTGAACCGCATCGCGCTTTTGATGCGCCCTGCAAGGGGACAGGAGAAAGGAGTCTGTCACCGGTCTCTGAAACTCCAACGCATAGCCCTCTCGAATCACTTCTAATACCCACTGATCAGTTGTAATTGCGGCCCAGGCAGCATAAAATTCCTGTAGATGACCTCCGACTGCAACGTCTACCTGGGCCTCCCTGACTTCATTGCGGTTTTTTGGCACCCGCAGAGGAGGCTGCAAATCCTCTGTTGTCCCCTCGGAAACCACGAAACCCCTGGTTTCTATAAGGAAAACGCCCTCTTTGAGGAGGAGGAAACCGAGACGTCCGTCAACGACGAAAATCTCTCTACACGCCCCTAGACAGGGACGGAAACCTTCCCGGTTTCTGCTTGTCCTCGGGTAGCCTGCCCCCTTTGGACTCACCCAAATCCTTAACTATCTTGTCCAAATCCTCTCCAAAGAAGCTTCCCTTTAAAAGGAAGCTTACTCAACCTGGCCTTAGAGGAGGCATCCGCTGCCCAATTGCGCAACCACAGATACCTCCTCGCTGCTACCACCGAGGCCATACTGTTGGACAGCCCCCTGATAAGGTCATAATGAATATCCGCAAGGTAAGCCGCACCGGACTCCAACCGAGCTGCCTCATCCAATGATTCCTGCGCTCGATCTCCCTGGACCTGCTGGGCCCAGAGCAAACAGGCTCTTGCCACCCAAGCCCCACAAATAGATGCTTGAATGGAAAGCGCATTCACCTCAAACACCTGCCTTAACAAGGCATCCAGATTTCTGTCCTGAGTATCCTTGAGCGCCGCACTCCCTTCGACGGGAATGGTCATCTTCTTAGTCACCGCTGATACTGCCGCATCCACTCTCGGTGACTTAAAGATCTCCTTATCCTGCTCCACCAGGGGGTACAAGCGAGACATCACCCTAGAACCCCTAAGGGTAGCCTCAGGCACTGTTCCCTCTAATTTTCTGTAGGCTGTGCCTGCATAAAATATCAGCTGTGCAGCTTTTGAAAGAAGGTTAAATTTTTGTGCGCCACATAACAACACTCGAAGTTATATACTTTAAAATTTGACTACACGTCAGAATACAGTATGTACACCACATTGATTGCACTAGAAAATATTGTAGAACTTGTGAAAACTGTAAATACACAACAACTTTTAAATTTTAAGACGTCTGTGTTGTTTTCTATCAGAATCAGAACCGTAAGTTTTGTGCGCTCTGTTATAAAGTATGTGCGCTAGCTTGGCGAGGTGTGTGCGCGCGCACACGCGCACAGCTTAGAGGGAACGGTGGCCTCAGGCATGTCCCATTCCCCTTGAATCATTTCCTTGACTACCCTATGCATAGGGAAAGCCCGTTGCGTCTTCCTAAAAGCCTGCAGAAGCGGATCCTCCAACGCCACCTCTTCTGCTGGCCCCGAAACCGGAACATTCAGCGCCTTCAACATTTCCGAGATGAGAGCGGGCAATTCCTCTCTACGAAAGATCCGCACCACTCTGGCCTGATCCTCCTGCTCTGCAATCTCACCTTCCTCCAATTCTTCTTCCAGGTCCGGATCCTGCTCACCTTCCATACGCAAATCCTCGGAAAATCCAGACAGACTCTGCTTCTCAAACTCCCCTCGCGCTCTCTTCGGCAAGGGCGCCGAAGCTGCTACTGACAGCGGAGTCCCTGGCCTCTTATGTCCCAGGCTCCCCGCCACGGGCCCTAGCCCAGCCGCTGAGGACACCTCCTCCCTGGGTGCACCACCAAACACCTTCTGGATCAGAGCCACAAAGCCTGGGGAGAAAATTGAAGCCAGCTCTCCCGGAAAAGATGCCTGAGCTACCGGCCCATCAGGCCTCGAGGATGGCCCCGGTACCGGATCCTCAAGCTGTACTCCCGGCGACCGAGGACCCTTGAGAAGCCCCTCAGGAGCCTCCCCCCCTCCTCGTCCAGCCTCTGATCCGCCAGGGCCGCTTGGCTACAGCTCTTACACACCCCGGTCTCTGACACCGCTGACCTCTTCACGCCACAGAGCATGCATAACACCTTTCCTGGCATATTGGCTGTTCTGACCCAGAGTCCTGCTGCCTGGCCTGGACCTCTCCAGAAGACAAACTACCCTTCGCAAGGAACCTCAGCAGCAATGCTTCCAATGGACCCCGAAACCCCGGGCCGGGTTTCTTTTTTTTTTTTTAATCACACCAGTAAGCAGGACCCCGTGGGAGTTGAATCCCACCAGAAAGAAGTAAAAACGAGGCTCCAGGAACAAGCTACAAGCGCTTGTTGCCCTGCTCCCGCTGCCGGCGTTTTCCCGCCGAATACAACCACGCGCCGTGGTCTGCTGCCAGCCCTGGCGGTAGGAAGGCACGCACTGATATGAAGGAATTCAAGCCTTACCTGCTGCCCGATGCAAGCCTTAGCCCTGCAGCTCGTCGCTCGACTGCCCACCGTGCATTGATTCTCGCCCTCGGGCCCGACTTCCCTGATGCAGAGAACCGGCAGATTCAGACCGCTGTGCAGCCGCGTCCTCACACACTTCTCCCGCCCAACTCCCCAGATGCAAACAGGCAATTACTTCTGTGTGGTGTCGGGAGAGGGCTGACGAGCAAAAGCACACATCTGCACCCGCAGATTCGCACCCGGGCTCTTCCTCCTTCACCGGAACGCCAAACCTAGCCCCCGTTTAAGAAGCTAAAGAGAGGGAGGCCCTTCACAGCCAAATTTAAAGGCACAGACCCTTAAAAAAAATTTGAGCATCCCCCTCATTTTTTCTCTGCCAATCAAACCAACCAAAATAAACAAAGAAAGAAATAAAATCCCCAATTTAGTACACTTTAAAGCCTTAATTGCTCCTCTAGTGAAACTTGGAGACTGATCTAAACTGGAGAGGGAGGAGGCGGTGCCTGAGTCCTTATACCAGTGTCATCAAAGAATGACGTTGATCAGTCTCCAAGCTGCTGGAAGAGGATCACAACTCCAGAGTTTCCGGGACTAGACTGGAGGGACGATAAGGAAGCAAAAATTATTGAAAGAAAAGATCAATAAAGAATATTACAGGAGACTAAAAACGTTATTGAAAGGTGCTTTAACATCATGGAAAAAGATATAAGCCATAAATCAGCTGGCAATTCCTGTACTCTCATACAGTTTCAATATTGTGGACTAGCCTCTTAAAGATCTTTAAACTGGATGTGTGAACAAGAAAACTCCTCCATGCCCATGAAGTAATTTACAAGAATCAGTGTACACCGAGACTGTACATCCCTAGAGTTGAAGGAGGGCTAGCCTCAGAGATTGATTACACATACAGAGCTGCTATCATAGGCCTCCAGGCCTACCTAACAGCATCACTGGATCCAAATATGCAAAAAGTGCTGAAATATGAAAGTAAACGTCCAGAATCTGTCTCCATCAACACGACCAGAAGGAATGAGTGAAAATCCACGAGCACACACAGGGGTCTATACCGTCCCGCTGGGACATCCATACCGCTATTCACCCCCCTGCCGTCTCTGTCAAACATTTCCCTGTATGAACAAGGCATTTGTATGGAGAGGTTTAGATGGTGGCAGGATTAGATGCATGCCTTTTTGCACTCTTTATCCTTCTCATGGCTGATTCCACTACCATGGAATGGGTGTGGTAATTGAATCTTCTGAAACCCAGGAGGAACTCGATACATGGTGTCGAGTCTTCGAGAGTGAGGAGATGTGGTTAGAGGTGTTTCCCAATTCCTTAACATAAGATCATGCAAAATCTCATGAATAGGTAAGGTAGCTGCCTCCTTGGGAGCTTTAGGGTATTGTAGGATTTCCAATTCCTTTGCCCTAGGCTCTTTTTCAGGAGCCACTGTGATGGAAAGACCTCGGGCCACATCTCGGATAAAATCCTGAAAGGACATATCCTCTGGTGGAGACATCCTATGCTGAGGAGAAGAGGAATCCTCAGGAAGAAGTACTCTGGTATCGGCAGAGCTTTCAGAGTCTTCAGACTCATCCGAGGATTTGAAGTATCTCCAATCCGGGTGATCGTGCAAGGCACGGTACCGGTACCGACCGAAGTCGGCATTGGAGTGGTGCGGTACCGACTTGTCGATGCCGATAGAGATGCATGACTCGGTCCCGGAAGAATACCTGCCGATGTAGATGCAGTCGGTGCCGGTACCAGTTGAATTGTCTGAAGTGGTCTCAGGGGCATCAAGGCCGTGAGAAGAGCCGCCAGACTGTGCTCAATAGCCAAGAATCTCTGGTCTATTGACGCTGCCGATGCTTGGGTATCGGTGCCGGATGAAGCGGCCGGCACCCCAGAGCATGGCACCAGTAGTTCTGCCGAGGTTGAAGCCTCAAGAACATCCTGGAGCCCTGTTAGTGCTTTGGAAGCTGAAGCCTCCCGCTGGGACAATTTTGCCGGTGAAAGTCCCTCAAGGGCAACGCCAGAGGCATCTCGATGTTTAGAAGGAGATCTACCCTTTGAGGACCGGATAGATTTATGTTTAGTTACCTGAGATCCATGGGAGGAAGACGAAGCCCTGGAAGACGTCAATGCCATGGAGGCTGCATCGGAGGGAAAAAGGGTGCTAAGTTTAGCAGCTCGGTTTTGCCAGCCCCTTTCTGACATCATCCCACAGGCAACACACTCTGAGATAGAGTGGTCAGGACCTAAATATTTGAGGCACCACTCAGGGGTGTCAGTGACAGAGATGGTACCGCCACACTTAGAACACTTTTTAAAACCCGAAGCGGGTTTTTCCATTTTGAAGGAAAAAGTTGGGCCTAGTGCCCAAAACGGCACGTGGCACCTGAGGAGAGAATTACTGGAAAAGACTCCAGAAAGAAAGGGGGGCGGGGGGGTTTGAGAAAAAAAGAAAGAAGAACCGGTGGTACTGGTGTAGCATCGAGGGAAGGCAGACGCGACCACAAAAAAGAAGAAGAAGAAGAGAATTTTTTCTGTGGTGACAGGATGTGCGACCTGTTGGCTCCGCGGAAAATGAAGAACTGGAGAGGGACAGTTGGGAAAGGAGGGAAAGCAGCACGCAGGTGCTGTGGGTTGCTCCCAAAAGCTTTCCTATTGGACGCTGGGGAGCATTCCCGCGCAGGCTCCATCGGTACCAATGACACCCATATGTGAAGACTACATTCCTGCTTGTTCCTGGAGATATGTCTTTATCAAATCAACTATGGTCTGCCACAGGGGCCTCAATCAATGCTAGACATTGAAGGGGACGAACGTCAACTTGATATTGATGCATCCCCAGATTCCAGTGCAGCTCCAAAGCCCTTGGGGAGGTCAATGTTTCTGATGCACTTGGCTGGATTTAAATCAAAACCAAAGAGCTTTCCTTCTGCTCTTGATGACCATGAAGACCCCTCGGCAGCGGCATTTGACAGATGGCACATCTAGGAATGTTTGGTTTGGCTTCAAGGCACATTAGACAATTTGTAGGTATCTGTGACAGATACAGTCCTGCTGCATCACTCAAACCCCCTGAAGTCACTGAAAGTACTGTGTTTCTGGGATATTGGCAGAAAAATTGCAAAATCAAATAGCTTGTTTTAAAAAGGCTTGACTGATGCAGCTCAATGATCGCGTATAATGATGTAGGTCATAGCCATGAAAAAATTAAGGAAAATTAAAAAAGCAAATAAAAAATCTATAGGGATTTTTCTTAGGAGGAGAGAAGTGAAAAGGTAGTTACTCGTCTGTAGCAGGTGTTCTCTGTGGATAGAAGGAATAAGTCCTCATGTATGGGTGATTTCACCGATGGAGCCCCACATGGGAATGCTCCCTGGCTTCTATTGGAAGCTTTTGGGAGGCTCCACAATGCTTTCATGCCTGTCTTCTCATCTGTCACAGCACCATCTTCTATAGTATGATAACAAAGTTGTAGCAGAAGACAACTCCTCGGGGAAGTGGAAGGGTTGTGGGGATTTATTTCTGCTATCCACAGAGAACACTTGCTACAGGTGATTAACTGCCTTTTCTCCGTGGACAAGCAGGAATGAAGACCTCATGTATAGGACTCACAAGCTACAGGCTACAGAAAACTGAGGAGGCTGAAAAGCACAACAGGGGCAAAGTGAGCAAAGAACTGGAGAATCAAATTCAGCACTGATAGTCCCTCAAAGGGGAACTCATCTGATTCAGCTTCTTCATCATACAGCGTCAGTCATGAACATTCATGCTCTGAGGTTCTCATTTTTTTTTTTTGGTAGCATGGATGGAGAGTAAGGCCTTGGGAGGATAGAGTTGGATTCTAATCCCAAAACAAATGACGGAGTACAGATCAGTTGAAGTTGCTGTCATGTCGGGAATCCCCATCCTGACAGTAATGAGAGGTGAATGTGTGGACAGAAGATCACATTGCAGCTCTGCAGATCTCTTCCTTGGAGACCAAACGCAAGTTGGCTACCGATGCAGCCAGGGCTCTGATGTTGTGAGCTGTGACATGACCATCAAGGCTCAGGGCCGCCTGAGCATCAGCGAAAGAGATGCAGTCTGCCAGCCAAATTGAAAGACTGTGTTTGGAAGAAACAGTCCCTAGCTTGTTGGGCTCAAAAGAGACAAACAGCTGGATGGACGTTTGGTAGGCCTTCGTCCACTCCAGGAAGAAGACCAAGGCTTGCTTGCAGTACAGCATGTGCAGCATTTCTTCCCCTCTATGGGTGCGAGGCCTCAGAAAGTCAGCAGCACGACAGACTGATTAAATAGAAAGCTGATACCACTTTCGGGAGGAATCAAGGATTAGTGCATATGACCACTCTATTATGATGGAATATGGTTATGGTGGATGAGTCATTAGAGCCTGGAGCTCACTAACATGGCATGCCGAGGTAACTGCCACTAGGAACAAGTCCTTCCGGATCAAGAACTTCAAAGTGCAGGAGTCAAATGGCTTAAAAGGAGCCAACATGAGCCATGCCAGAACTACACTGAGGTGCCAAGTCACTGCTAGAGACTTGAAGGGAGGTCTCGAGAGGAGCAAATCTCACATGAAGCGAACCACCAAAGATGGAGTCTATATGGATTTTCCCTCCAAACTGCGATGGTAGGCCCCAATCATGCTGAGGTGGACCCTGACAGAGTTAGATTTGAGACCCGACTCCAAGAGGTGTAAGAGGTACTGAAAGAGCTGTCAACAAAACAAGTAAAGGGATCCAGCGCCTGTGCTGCATATCAGGAAGCAAATCTCTTCCATTTGAAGGCATGATCTTCTCATCAAGGCCCTCCTAGAGGCCAACAGAACATCCGTTATGCCATCAGGCAGGTTAAGCTCTGTCAGAATCAGCCTTTAAACATCCATGCAGTGAGAGCCAAGGATCTGACATTGGGGTACAGCATCCTCCTGTGAGAAAAGGTCTGGGGCAGAGCCCAACCACAGAGGCTCCCACTGGGAAAGTTGAAGCAGAAGGGGAAACCACAACTGCCTGGGATATACAAGGCAATGAGGTTCATTGACCTCTTGCCTTTCTAGAGCTTCAGCAGGGTTTTCGGTATGAGAGCTATGGGAGGATACATGTATAGCAGGCCTCCTCTCAGTGCAGGAAAAAGCATCAGGAGCCATCCTGAACCGATCCACTTGCACGTTGTGCTGAGAGGCAAACAGATTGAGTGGGTACCCCACTTCCAAAAGATCTGGGCCACAACAGACCTGTTCAGAGTCCACTCGTGTGGCTGGAGGATGCGTCTCAGCTGGTCTGCCAGGATATTCTGATCCCCTGGCAGATACGTGGCCCTTAACTTCATAATGTGAGCAATGGCAAATTTCCACAACTGGACACCTCCCAGAACAGGAGATATAGCACAGTTACTTACCTGTAACAGGTGATCTCTGGGAACAGCAGGAATAAGTCTTCACATATGGGTACGTCGGTACCGACGGAGCCAGCGCGGGAACGCTCCCCAGCTTCCCAAAAAAGGAAAGCTTTTGGGAACATCCCACAGCACCTGTGCGCTGCCTTCCCGCCTTTCCTAACCGCCTCTCCTCAGTTTGAGTTTTAAAGCTGAGACAAAGAGAGAGAGGAAAGGAAAGATAGATAGAGATATACAACTCCTAGGGGAAGTGGGTGGGTTGTGAAGACTTATTCCTGCTGTTCCCAGAGATCACCTGTTACAGGTAAGTAACTGTGCTATCTCCAGGAACAAGCAGGAATGAGTCTTCACATATGGGGACTCCCTAGCTAGAGATGCCTGGGAGATCCCCATGGTTGTGAGACCCTGAGAAGGGCTCTACCTCTTCCTTTGGATCTCAGGCATCCAACCAGGGAAGGAGGGTAGGAGTTGATTAAGCATGGAACAGGTGTTTGAGAACAGCCTGACCAAACAAGGCATCCAGGCGGGAGTCCTTGTCCAAGCAATAATGGGCTGTGAAGGTATGAACCGAGGCCCATGTGGCTGCTCGACAGATCTGGTCGATGGACACAGAATTAAGATGAGCCATAGAAGCTGCCATGGCTCTCACATTGTGAGCTGTAACATGGCCCTCCAGAGAAAGGTTCTTACTCTGGTAGGCGAAAGAAATACATTGAGCAATCCAATTGGACAGTGTTCTCTTAGAGACTGGAAGTCCTAAATGAGAAGGATCAAAAGCAACAAAGAGTTGAGAAGACTTTCTATGTTGCTGAGTCCTTTGTAAGTAAAAGGCGAGAGCCCTTTTACAATCCAGGGTATGAAGATTCCTTTCAGCACTTGATGCATGAGGACCTGGAAAGAAGACAGGTAAATATATCTCTTGGTTCAGATGAAAAGGTGAGACCACTTTAGGCATAAAGTGTGGATTGGTCCTGAGGACTACCTTATCATGATGGAACCTTGTATAAGGTGGATTAGCCACTAAGGCCTGTAGCTCACTGATGCGGCGAGCTGACGTGACTGCAATAAGGAAAATAACCTTCCAGGAAAGAAATTTCAAGAAGGTAGTGGCTAAGGGTTCGAAAGGTGGCTTCATAAGCTGACCAAGAACCAGATTTAAGTCCCATGCCACCAGAGGAGGCCTAATGGGAGGTTTGGTTAAAGTTAGGCCTCTCATGAATCTTGCAATAAGAGGATGAGAGGAAATAGGTTGTCCATTGAGAGGCTTAAGGGATGCTGCAATAGCACTCAGATGGACTCTTACTGAATTCGTCTTAAGGCCTGCATTGGAGAGATGCAGGAGATATTCCAATATAGAATTCAGAGGTAGTGCTAGAGGGTCAAGACCCTTCTCAGCACACCAAATGGAAAATCTTTTCCATTTAAAAGCATAGGAACGTCTAGTAGAAGGTTTCCTGGAAGCATGGAGGATATCCTTCACTTGCTGAGAAAGATTCCAACCTTGAAGGTCTAGGCCTTCAGCAACCAAGCTCTGAGGTGAAGGGACTTGGGGTTTGGGTGCCACAAAGTCCCTTCTTCCTGGGACAGAAGGTCTGGAGCAGCTCCCAAGTCTAGGGAGGGAGCTTGAGAGAGATGCAGAAGTAGAGGGTACCACACATGGCGTGGCCAGCGTGGAGCTATGAGGATCATGGATCCTTGATCCCTCTTGAGCTTGAACAGGGTCTTGGGAATTAAGGGAATGGGTGGAAAGGCATACAGGAAGTCTTGACCCCAATGAAGGAGGAAGGCGTCCTTGGCCTGAACTCCCTGACACGGAATTCTGGAACAGAACCGGGGAAGTCTGGCATTCCACGGACTTGCAAAGAGGTCTATGTCCGGGGTTCCCCACTCCTGAAAGATCCTGAGTACCTGGTCCATGTGCAGGGACCATTCGTGTGGAAGCAGAACTCGACTGAGTCTGTCTGCCCAAGAGTTTTGGATTCCTGGAAGGTACACGGCCAGGAGATGGATTTGATGCTCTCTGGCGAAGGCCCACAATCTTAAAGCTTTGTTGCAAAGCGACAGAGAGCCAGTTCCTCCTTGCTTGTTTATGTAAAACATGGCTACTTGATTGTCCGTATGAATGAGGACTGTCTTGTAGCTGAGCAGGGTATGGAAGACCTTGAGAGCTAGGAAAACTGCTCGGAGCTCCAAGTGGTTGATATGCAGGGAGGACTCCTGTAGAGACCAAGTGCCCTGGGTGGAGAGGTCTTGTAGATGAGCTCCCCAACCTGTTGGGGAGGCATCTGTTGTGAGGGTTGCTTGGGGTAGCAACTGTTGGAAGGGGGACCCCAGCAACAGATTTTGGGTGGACCTCCACCACTGGAGAGACCAAAAGAGGCGCCTGGAGGTTGCTATTTTGTCTGACAGAGCCCCTGATGCTCGAGTCCACTGGGTGGACAAAGTCCATTGGGCTGCTCTCATGTGAAGGCGAGCATAGGGGACCACATGCACTGTGGATGCCATGTGGCCTAGCAGTTGTAGCATCTCCCGGGCAGTTAAATGGCTCTTTGACTGAATCTGGGAGGCTAAGTGCACTAGGCATAGGCAACGGGCCTGGGGAAGATAGGCCCTTGCAGTGGTAGTATCTAACCAGGCCCCTATGAACTCTAGGGACTGAGTGGGGGTAAGCTGGGACTTTGGGAGGTTTACCACAAGTCCCAGATACTTCAGAATGCGCCTTGTGCAGTCCAGGAAAGTCTGGGCCTCTGACTGAGATGGAGCTCGGATGAGCCAGTCGTCCAGGTATGGGAATACAAATATTCCCAGAGTGCATAGAAATGCAGCTACTATTGCCATGCATTTGGTGAACACTCTTGGAGCAGAGGCCAGACCGAAAGGAAGCATCCTGTATTGGTAATGCTTTCCTTGGAAAAGAAAACGGAGGAACCTTCTGTAAGATGGATGGATGAGGACATGTGTGTACGCATACTTGAGATCTAGAGAACAAAGCCAATCCTGACTCTGAAGGTATGGAAGGAGAGTGCCCAGAGAAAGCATCTTGAATTTCTCCTTGCATAGAAATTTGTTCAATTCTCTGAGATCTAATATGGGTCTGTAGCCCCCTGTTTTCTTTGGGATCAGAAAGTAGGGGGAGTAAAACCCTGACCCTTGTTGAAGAAGGGTAGCCACCTCCTGGCCTAGAAGGTCAAGGAGAGGAGTTGGAGAATTGAAATGTCTCACCATGGTGTGGGGAGGAAGGTCTGAGAAATGAAGTTTGTACCCCTCCCTTATGATGGAGAGGGTCCACTGCTCTGTTGTAATTTGCTCCCATCTGGGAGCAAAATGAGCTAACCTTCCTGGAATGGTGAGAGGCTCTGGCTGTTTTAGAGCCAGAAAGGCTAAGTTCTCTAGCATCAAGTCAAAAGCCCTGAGGAGGCTCGGTCTGCTGAGTTGCAGCAGCCCCTGTAGGCTTAGGCCTGGTTTGTTTAGGTTGCTGACGTTTAGCAGCAAAACGACCTGCAGATGATTGCTGGCTAGCAGCAGAATGGAATCTGCCTTTCTTGAGGTAAAAAGACTTCTTGAAGGGTTTTTTCTTGGCAGAAATGGAGGTTGACTTTGAAAGTCTATCCAAAGCAGAATTTTCTGCATCCATTTGAGTGGCCTTAATTTACCAATCTTTGCCTAACAGGTTTTCTCCTGTACAGGGAAGATTTCCCAAACCATCCTGGACCCAAGATTCTAGATCAGAAGCCTGGAGCCAAGCAATTCTACGTGCAGCTATGGCAATGGCCGAAGCTCTGCTGGCACCCTCAAAGGAATCAAAAGCTGCACGGTTGGAAAACTTTGAAATATCTTGAGTATGCTTAAGCCAAATAAGAAATTCCTCCCTTTTATCCTCTGGAAGAAAAGGGAGGAAAGTGTGCAGTTTATCTGCAACTTCCTTCAGAAACATCCCCATATAAAGACTATAGGAGTTGATTCTGGCAATGAGCATACTAGCTTGGAAGATTTTCCTACCAAAAGCATCCAAGGTCCTGCATTCTCTTCCTGGAGGAGCAGAGGAGTGTCTTTTTGCACTCTTTATCTTTTTCATAGCTGACTCCACCACAATGGAATGGTGAAGAAGCTATGTCTTATGAAAACCAGGACAAGGAGGGACACGGTACATAGTGTCCAACCTACGAGAATGAGGAGAGATAGTGAGAGGAGTCTCCCATAAGTCAATCATGTGATCATGAAGAATCTCATGAATTGTTAAGGTGACTGCCTCCTTGGGAGCCTTGGAATAACCTAAAATGTCTAATTTTTTAGCTCTAGGCTCTGATTCAGAGGTTACTGAAATAGAAAGCCCTTTAGCCACTTCTCTTATGAAGTCTTGAAATGACAAGTCTTCTGGAGGAGACATTCTTCTTTTTGGAGAAGAAGGCTCTTCAGGCAGACGTGCGACCAAAGAAATAAAATAAAACAAAGAACTTCTTCAGCGGTGACAGGAACACGACCTGCTGGCTCCGTGGAAAAGAAGAACTGAGGAGAGGCGGTTAGGAAAGGCGGTTAGGAAAGGCGGGAAGGCAGCGCGCAGGTGCTGTGGGATGCTCCCAAAAGCTTTCCTTTTTTGGGAAGCTGGGGAGCGTTCCCACGCAGGCTCCGTCGGTACCGATGTACCCATATGTGAAGACTCAATCCTGCTTGTTCCTGGAGATGAGCCCGTTCCCCCTTGCTTGTTTATGTAGTACATCGTGACCAGACTGTTGGTCTAAATCAGAACAATCTGGTTGGCCAGATGATCATGGAAAGCCCTGAAGACATTCGATATGGCTCGTAGCTACAAGAAATTGATCTGGTACAGGCTCTCCTGGACCAGACACCTCGAGTATGGAGGTCATCCAGGTGCACCCCCCCCCAACCCAGTTTGGAGGCATCCATAGTCAGTGTCTTTTGCTGTGGTGCTTGCTGAATAGGAGTGCCCCTGAGCAGATACTGAGGATCCAACCACCAATGCAGGGACTGGATAAAGGGTACAGTGACCGCCACCCAGTCTCAGAGGTGGCCTGTGGCCTCCTTCCATTGAGTACTCAGAATCCACTGAGCTTCTCTCACTGACAGATGAGCCAGGGGAGTCATATGCACCATGGAGGCCATGTGGCTGAGCATGGTGAGCATTCTGTGAGCCGTTGTCTGCCGACTCTGCTGGGTACTGTGTACCAAGGCCATCAATCTCTAGAGTCAGTCCAGTGGGAGAAAGGCCTTTGCCTGAGTCATGTCGAGGAGAACTACCATAAACTCCAGTCATTAGGTGGGCTGAAGGTGGGACTTTGGGTAACTGACAATGAAACCCAACAACTCCAGCACCCGGATGGTCAGCCATGCTGAATGCCAGACTCCGTCCAGAGTGGTGCTTTCTATGAGCCAGTTGTCCAAGTAAGGGAAGACAAAAACTCCTAGTAATATGAGATAGGCTGCTATCACTGCGAAGCACTTTGTGAAGACTCAGGGTACTGAGGTGAGTCCGAAGGGTAACACTCTATACTGAAAGTGCCGTCTCCCAGGATGAATCTGAGATAATTTTTGATGGGTGGGATGGATCGGTATGTGGGCATACGCATCCTTTAGATCCAGGGAGCATAGTCTATTGTGTTTCTGAAGATAAGAGAGCAGAGTTCCTAGAGAGACCATCTTGAACTTTTCTTGCACCAGGAAGGCGTTGAGGTCTCTGAGATCCAGGATGGGCCAACCCCCCCCCCCCCATTTTTTGGGGGGACTAGAAAGTACCTGGAGTAAAATCCCCTTCGATCTGTTTCTGAGGTATGAGCACAATGGTGAGATCAGCCAGGAGTGTGGAGATTTCCCCCTGAAGGTGGTTTAGATGCAGAGGATCGAGGGGGAACTGGGGGAGCAATGAGGCAGCAGTTTGGCGAAGTGCAACATGTAGCCACTTTGAACTATTTGTAGCACCCACGCATCCAAAGTGATGATGGGCCACCCATGGGCAAAGAGAGTGAGCATTCCCCTCACCAGAGAATCCCCCTCTATGGTAGATTGACTATACTCCAAAGCAACCAGTCAAAACTCCATCCCCAGCTTGGTCTGTGGGGCAGGCTGAGCCTTTTGGGGCTTCTCCTGATGTTGTGGGTATAGAGCCTAGGGATTTTGCTGGGAGGCTTGTGAAGCAGAAATGTACCTGTGCTCATACAGGCAGTAGACCTTTTTCTCGCCTCCCTTGATACTTCCTGCAATAGGGATCGGATGCGCATCTTGAGAGCCTGGTCAGGGTGATGTGCTGCTTCTCTACAATGTCAGCCTTTTCCCCCACCTGCTCTCCGAGGAGGTTCTCACCCCGGCATGTCACTTCTGCCAGCTTATTCTGCACAGACTGCTCCAGGTCAGAAGACTGAAGCCAGGCAAGGCAGCGGGCTCCAATACCCACAGCCACCACTCAAGAGACTTTTCTCAAAGACATCATACATTGCCCTGACCATCAATTTTGAGCAGTCTTTGCCATGGTCCGACAGGGTACAATGAAGCTCCAGCTTCTCAAGAGGGAAGAATGGGAACAGGTCGACGAGATCACGCATGATGTCCTTAAGGAACATGCTCATGTACTCTAGCTGCGAGCATGGAGCTCTGGAAGCACCTCCTGCTGAAGGAGTCCAATGTCCGAGCCTCCATACCCGGATGCATCGAGGAATGAGTCTTGGTGCTCCTAATCCTTTTAAGGGCAGACTCAACCACCAAGGAATGGTGCAGAAGTTGAGGCTTCTCAAAGCCCAGGGCTTTCTGAACCCGATATATTGAGTTCAACCTTCTACTGACCGAAAGCACAGTGAGGGGGTTCTCCCACATCCTCATTTGCAGCCTTCCTAAAATACCGTGCACCATCACACCACTTAAGAGCCGAGTAGTACTGGAGTATCCCCATCTCCTCCACCCTGGGCTCATCCTTCGTCTCTAGGGAAAATGGGATAGCCTTGACCATATCTCCTTCATAAAGTCCTGGAAGGACATTTCCTCTGGAGGAGACTTCCGCCATTTGTGCGGAGGGCAAGTGTTCGAGGGAAGCTCAAGGGACCTAGCCTCCGACAGATTTCTCGATTCCACATCGGTAACCCAACCACCAGAGTCAGTATCTGAGAGAAAATTGAAGTACCTCTGACACTCAGCCTGAAGCTCCCGCCAGCTCCAAGGGGAATAGAAGCATCGACAGGATCGATGATGCATTGAGTGTTTTTGTGGCTTTGTCGGGACATCGGAACATGACACACTTGAGAAAGAGATGGCTCCATTGGGAACTGGCATCAGATCGCTCCAATGCTGACATTTCTGCAGGCAGAGCATGCATTTTGAGGATCAGCTGCACAATGGTCGATGACAATGCCTTGGGCACTGAAGGACCAGCCAGCTACTTCTCTAACATTGATGTGGTGCGAGCCTCAAGCACCTGCAGGTGTTCCTCCATGGCTGCCGTGTCCGAAGGCCTTGGGGCCTGAGCAGCTTCGACCAATGTCTCTGGCATCCCCACAGAGGCACTGACATGGCGTCCATCTTGGGGAGATGGTCGGTGCCCATCCAAGACTATGGAAGTGGACTCTCTCCGAGGCATCTTGGCGGACTGTTTGTGGCCATCACTCTCAACATCACCTCAGGATGGGCTCCAATGCTGATGCACAAGGGACTTTGCCCAGTGCTTGGAAGGGTCCCCCTTAGATGTCAATGGAGTCAAGGTCTTCTTTGATTTTATGTGGAGACTGGCCGACGGCTGATGCTCCAGGACATTATGGGCCCTAGTCTCCGAATGAGCTTGGAAACCTCTCTATGTTGCTGCACCTTCGGCGGAACCAAAGCGAGCTATTGACGCCCATGCCGAAAATGCTGAAATCAGACCTTTGGCTAAAAAGGGATTCTATTGGATGCAGACACTGGAGGCATCAATTGTGGTTGTCAGTGAGCAAGATGGTCCGGGAACATTTGGTGCATTTCTTGAACCCACTGGCCAGCTTCTGGGACATGTCTGGGAAGATAGCCATGGCAAGATCAAAGGCTGCGAGAAGAGGCCTAGCCAGGCCATGGGAAAAACAAGAAGAAAATAAAAGCACCGAAACAGCGCAGAACAGTGATATACAGTGCAGGAAGCAATGGCAGGCAAGAAAAATTGAATACAAGCAAAAAAACTCTGAAGAGGAAAAAGCAATACATTTACTGGCAGATGACTAATTCATGTCTGTGGGGCTCCGTGGAAAACGAAGACTGGGAAGATGGCAACGTGGCAGGCGGGAATACAGGAATGGAGGCGCCTCTCAAAAGCTTCCAATAGAAGCTACGGAGCATTTCTGTGTGGGGCTCAGTCGGTAACATCATCCATATGAGAGGACTTCATTCCTGCTTGTCCATGGAGAAACAGAGGTAACCCTGATGCAAAAAACCCCCCACTTCTTTACTTAATACAAATCTTGCAGAAAAATGCAAGCCATTGGGCTGTGTAAAAAGACAAACTATTGAAGTGGTCCCACATGACAAAGCCCTGCATATATGCTGTAGAAAGCTTGAAGAGCTTTATTTACATTTTGCTAACCTGGGTGTCATTGGATGACATCATCTTCATATGCGAGGACAGTTATCCTGCCTATCCTTAGAACAAGATGTGTCTCAGTGTAGACAGACATTATAATTGCTTACCTGGGACAACTGCAGTTTATCCATTCTGAGGCAGTAGCCAAAGGAGAGGACCCCTTCCCTGTAACAGCTGTCACACTTGGTAGTACTATAGGTAGGTGTTCCAGGGGAACTGGAACTGTGCCACAAGATGGACAGTGAATTATGGGAATAGGTGTGCCCCAGTACCGCTGCCGTGAGATTAGCCAATCTCTTAGTTTAACACTTGTTAAGTTGCCACCAATGCCTTTATTTTTCGCCTTCTGGGTTATAGCATTAAAAGCATCTTCTCTGGTCATTCCAGTGAACTGAAAATGAAAAAGAAGCATCTTTCAGACATTACTGCTTCACACAATACTTCCAACAATGAACTACTTGGACATGAGTAACTGTAATGTTCTTATTGTGACTTTAAAGACATAGGAACTCTAAAGAAGAAAAAGAAAAGGGACACCTTCACAACATGCACGAGTGGAAAAAAAAAGGAGCAGGAGAATCAAAAGGATTGAAACAGATTTTATTATGCCTGACAGGGCCGTGTTTCAGTGGTGGATGCCGGCGTCAGGGGCAAGTCTGTCCAAAGCTTTCCAAAAAAAAAAAAACAATTCAGTAAATTTGCAGCCTGGTGTGTGTAGTGACACGTTCTCAGGAATGCAAAATCATGTCTGAACATTTTTCAGAGTTTAAAACCTCTATCTTCAGTTTTCTAATCCTCCTCCCTTCTGAGTGAGCCTGTCCTGCCTGCATCCAATATAACCAACAGCAGACAATCTGGGTAG
This sequence comes from Ichthyophis bannanicus, assembly GCA_033557465.1. Classification (NCBI taxonomy): domain Eukaryota; kingdom Metazoa; phylum Chordata; class Amphibia; order Gymnophiona; family Ichthyophiidae; genus Ichthyophis; species Ichthyophis bannanicus. The sequence continues at coordinate 730,161,791 of CM066031.1, forward strand.
GGTCCAGCCAATGGGAAGGCTATACAGGATATGAAATTATCTCTCACCCAGATTGAAACAGATATTGGCTACCATTATCCATCCAAATCAAGTAGGATTTCTTAATGGCAAATATATCAGACAGTGGTATACCTTTTTTGAATATGATTCGAGCAAGAGGAAAGATCCACTATTTATTTATTTTATTTTATTATTTATTTAACAGTTTTTCTATACCGCTCTATTTTAGATCAGAGCGGTTTACATTTAACAGCAACTATACAACACAGGCACTTTGAGTTGTATTTACAATAAACAGAGAGATCAACTTGGAAGTAACTGGGGGAAACTATTTACATTGTATTTACACTGGTATATGATTTCAGGCAGAACATATCTACATCTTATTTACACTGGGAGTCTGAATTCAATTTCAGGGAGTATTTCTGAGGGAACAGTTGATTATCCTTTTTCATGCTGAGTCTGATTGTTTAGTTGTAGTGAGTGATTGTCTGAGGGGCCACATGTATGATCACTAAGGCTGGATTCGGGGTAGTATGTGGTGAACAGGTGCTGCTTTAATGCCTTCCTGAAGTGGGTTAGGTAAGTGATGTTTCGAATAAAGGTGGGGAGGGCATTCCATGCTCTAGGTGCATAAATTGTAAAGGACCTATTTGTTGTTGCTTTTGTGCATTTCGTTATTACCTTTGGGACCTCTAGGGTGTTTTGCATCATGGGTCTTCTGTTTGTTCTGTGGTACTTTATGTATCATCTTGCTGATAGCTGTAGGTGTCAATGTGTTTAAGGCTTTGAAGGTTAAGGTTAGAACTTTGTGGAGGATTCTTGCTTGAACCGGTAACCAATGGAGGTTCATCAGTACTGGTGTTATGTGCTCTCTCCGTGAAGCCCCTGTTAGTACTCTCGCAGCAGTGTTCATTGCGAGCTGGAGTGGAGCTAGCGTTGTTTGAGGTAGACCGTGCAGGATTACGTTGGCGTAGTCGAAATGTGGTAATATTAGTGCCTGATAGATTGATCGGTAGTCGCTGAAGTCGAGTAGTGGTCGGAGATGTTTTAAGGTCTTTATTTTCATGTAGACTGTTTTTACTGTGTTTTTTATGGGGGTTTTCAGGTCCAGTTGTTGGTCCAGTGTAACGCCAAGGTAGCGGATTGTGGGTTTGGTTTTCAGTTCTGTGTTGCCGATTTTTAAAGAGAGTGGAGGGGTGAAGTCATGGTTCCTTGAGATGAATAGGACATCTGTTTTGCTGTAGTTGATTCTCAAGTTTTGTGTGTTGAACCATTCTGCTACTGCCTCAAAGCATCTTGTTAGAGGGGAGAGGTCTGGTTGGTTGGTCCTGAATGGGATGTATAGGAGGATGTCGTCCGCGTAGGCTAGACAGTTGACCTTGAAAGAACGTGCTAGGGCGCATATGGGCTGCATGTAGATGTTAAACATCAATGCAGATAGTGACGAACCCTGTGGTACACCCTGGTTTTGTAAAAACGGTTCAGAGGTTGTGGAGCCAGACCTTACATGTTGCCATCTATTAGTCAAGTATGACTTGCACCACTTTAGGGCTGTTCCCTGGATTCCTTTCTCGCTGAGGCGTTGTATGAGGATCTCGTGGCTCACCGAGTCGAAGGCCGCAGCAATGTCAAGGAATATGAGTACGAATCCTTGGTGAATTTTGTCGGTTCCAGAGACTAAGTGGTCAAATAGGGTGGTGAGGAGGGTTTCTACCCCATGTGCTTCTCGGAATCCATGCTGGGAAGGATCCAGTGGGGCTTCAGTATCAATATGCTGTTGGATTTGGCGCTGTACTAACTTTTCGATTACTTTGGCAAGCATGGGGATACTTGAAATTGGTCTGTATGATTCCACTTTCGTTGGGTCCAGCTTGTTATTTTTCAGGAGTGGTCTGATTGATGTTTGTTTCAGACTTTGTGGAAACGATCCGGTTGTAAGAGATTGGTTTATTAATTCGCTCAGATATTGGCTTAAGTCACATCGTAACTCCTTTATCCATAACGCTGGGCATGGGTCATTGGGTGCGGTAGTGGGGTTGATTGAAGCGATAGTGTCTTCAATCTCTCTGCGTGATATTTTTTCAAATTTGGATAGGGGTGATGGTTGGGGCAATTTATGTTGAAAGATGTTGTCTGCAGAGCTCGAGGTTGTACTCGCCTGGATTACTTCAGGTTGTAGGTAGTTGGTTGAAGATGTAGTAGTCTGGATCATTTTTGACTGTAGGTAGTTGGAGTATGCCTGGGGGTGTGGCATCTGAGATTGGTCTGCGGGAGGTTCTCTTATGAGAGATTTCACTATATTGAAGAGGTCGTGGGGCTTGTTTAGTGACCGTTTCAAGATGTCGGAGTGATATTGTTTCCGCTTCTTTGTTACTTCATCACGGTGTGCTCTTAGGTGAGCGATGTAAGTACTTTGTGCATCCGTGGAGCGAGTCCGACGCCATCTTCTCTCGAGCCTGCGCAGGCACTTGAGTGAATCTCGGAGGTCTTTGGTATACCATGGTGTGTGCTCTCGTTTCTTTGTTGTTGTTTTATGTGTGGCTGGTATGCATGCGATGGTTTTGAGGCTCTCGTCCCAGGTGGATACCAAAGCATCTAGGTCGTGTGGTACATTGTTGAGGAGTGGGAGGATCTTCCCTCGAATCTCTTCTTTATCAAAGGGGCGGAAGCGCTTCAACGAGGTTTCGTGGACAGCGTTGGTTTTGTTGGAGTTTTGATTGTGTGTGTTAATAGGTATCTGGAATTTAAGCAGGCTATGGTCAGACCATGGCACAGGAGTTATGGTTGGCGGCATTGGTTGGGCAGTATCCTTATTTGTTTGTGGAGCAAAGATCAGGTCAAGTTTGTTTCCCTTGACGTGGGTGGGACTATCAACTAGCTGATCGTAACCTAGCTCTTGTAGCGCTTCTAGGAAAGCAGTGGCTTGAGATTCCTGTAGCGTAGGCAAGTTGAAATCACCTAGGATCCAGTTTTGGGATCGTGGTCTGTTTGAGTTGCAGGCGAGGCCAATTATCGTTGCAAGATCCTCTGAAGATGGTGTTGGTGCCCGGTACAGAAGGTTGATCGTGCAGATGTCATTAGTTATAGTGAGGGAGTCCAGGTGGGCTGTGCTGGTTGCGTTGCACATCTGGAAGCCTAGGCAAGTTTTGACAAGGATGAGTGTTCCTCCTCCTCTCTGATTAGTTCTATGGCATACGTGGACTGAAAATCCTGTGGGTAACATCAGGTTGATGATTGCATTGTCACATTCTGATAGCCAAGTCTCTGTGATCATGATGATGTCAAGATCATGGGTTGTGACCAGATCAGTAATTATTGGCCATTTAGTACGTATTGACCTTGCGTTGATGAGTGCACACTTCAGGGCACGATGGTGTTGCTGACGGTCCAAATGTGCCTTCTTGATGTGTTGAAGCGGGATGTGTAATAAATGTGAGTAAGGCGTGTCGTTGGGTTCTCTTTGGGGGTGTTGGTGATTCTCCGTCCATCTTTTCCCATCACTGTGGAGAATTGGGATGTGGTTGGTGCTTGTGTGAAAGGCGTGGGATGTAAGGGGGAGCCAGGAGGCTAGGTGTAGACATGCCAGGGCTAGAAATGGATGCATCTTGTGTAGAATGTGAGCTGTTTGTTGTTGGGTAATTAGTGGGACCGGTATTCACTGCTGTGCTAGCTATCAGCGGTGTATAAACTCACTGCCTGACGATGAGTAGGTATTTGGAACAATGTGGCAGCATACAAGATAGGAACAGTACAGCAGCGAGCAAACAATGAGTCAATGTGTCAGTCAGCAGATAATGAGACAATGTAACACTCAGCAAAGGACAAACAGTGATCATAGGATAATGTAGCAATCAGTAAGCCATGAAACAATGTTGCAATGTATGGCTAGGGTAACAGTAAGTCCAGATATATTCACTATATCTAAGGTAAAAAAGTGATTGGACAAGATTATGACAGTGTTATGTGCTCAAGTTTCTTATTTCATGTGCACTTTTCATACTATAGCTATTGGTAATATAACTTACAGTCTGTTCAGTAGAGAGCAGGTCATGGCAATAACTGCTATATTGAGTTGCTTGTGGATTTTGGTATTTTGTAGCTTATTCGCTAGTTTACAGTTTGTTTCTCGCCTGCCGTGCCCCGCCTAAGGGCCACGCCAAAGGGCCCTCTTGCGAGGCCCTCAGGCGCGGGCCCGCAAGGCGCGGGTGCGCCTGCCGGCGGCGCTTCTTTAGCGCTCAGCTGGTTCCTCCCACAGCCCCGATTGGGCTGGAGTGCAGGAGCGGGAAACCACCTCTCGCCCTGTGCTCTACCCCGATCGGGGAGCCTCTGAAGATGGCTGCGCTTGCTGAAGGGGGCTGTCTCCTGCCGGCGGCGCTTCTTTAGCGCTCAGCTGGTTCCTCCCACAGCCCCTATCAACTCTTTCTGCGGATGCTTGTTCAGACATCCTTCCATACAGCTTACAATCAGCCTGGCTATGATCTGTGCAGAGGCCAATAAATAATCTAGCATGTGTGTCAAATATAACTTTTTTTTTATGAAATAGAAACAAAATATAGATAACTGAAAACAACATTGAAAGACAAATGTGAGTAGGAATTTCCCACTAAAGGGAGAGCTTTATTTTTGTTCCTTTTGGCAGAATGGAAAACAGAATTACTCACCTTTAGCAGGTATCCTCCACAAGTGACATTGATGGAGCTCTGTGTGGGAACTGGTTAAGAGCTTCTTCTACAAGATTTTGGAGCTGGCCCTGTGTGCGTGCATGCATGCCACTTCCCATCAGAGAACCCCTCAGTCTGCTCACAAGCTTAAGCCAAATATAACTCCAAGAAGAGGTTTGAAGGTTGTGAGGACTTATTCTGCTGTTCATGGATAACATCTGCTACAGGTGAAAAGGTAGTTACTCGCCTGTAGCAGGTGTTCTCTGTGGACAGCAGGACCATCGGCGGATCTCTGGAAGTCACTGAGATCAATGTCAGTGCCAAAGAGGTTAAATCAGACCTCTGGCCAAAGAGAGCTTCCCTCTGTTTCTCCAGATCCTTCAGGCCTCTCCTTGTCAACTGCAAACACATATTACAAGAAGAGGGCTAGTGATTGGAACCCAGGCACCGACTGTGTGCCTGTGACAAAGATGGTCCTGGCACACTTGGTGCATCTTAAACCCACTGGCCGTTTTTTTGGGACATGTCTGGAAAGATGGCCATGGCTAGATCAAATGGCTTTGATGGTGAAGACAGGCCCAGCCGAGTCACATAGTTTCAGGAGACAGAGAAAAATGAAATATTCTACCGAATGCCAGAACTGATGAAGGAACCGCAAAAGAACCATGACAGCAGCATTAACAATAGGATACTTGTTAGAAAGGCCCCCGAAGGGGAAGGATATTGTTTACTGGTGGAGGACCGATAACTACATCCATGGGGCTATGCAGAAAAAAGACCGGAGAAAATGGTGCCATAGTGGCAGGCAGGCAGGGAGGCATACAGACACGATGGAGTCTCTCAAAAGCTTCCAACAGAAGCTGGGGAGTGTTCTTGCATTGGGCTCCTTCAGAGACATCACCCATAAATGAGGATTTACTTCCTGTTTGTCTAAGAGAATAACTGTTTTTTCGGTGATCGAGCAGGATAATGTCCTCATGTATGGAAATCATTCAACATATGTTTTATTTATTTATCAGGTTTTATATACCACTTTCTCCTTCAGTCAAGGCGGTTTACATTCCAACTCGAACTGTTTACATTAACATGCTTCTGCAAGGGTGGGGTAACATGGCATGCAGGGTTACTTAAACATTACAATAACTTATATACAATTTGTAGGGTGATTTCGGGGTCATGCACCAGGGTTTGGAATTGTAATTCATTGTCCGGGGTCCGATACCAGTAGGGGTGGTCATTCTGTGATGCCTTATGTGATATTACCAAAAAGCGTAGTTACTCAGCTGTAACAGGTGTTCTCCAGGGATAGCAGGAATCAGTCCTCACATATGGGTGACTTTGGCACCGATGGAGCCCGCGCAGAGCATTTCCCCAACTTTCAAAGAAAGCCTTTGGGAATGCTACCACGCATGCGTGGTCCCCTTCCCACCTAAGGGTGCCATCTTGCTTAGTCAGATGACATAGCTTAGGCAAAAAACAAAAAGGTAAAGGAGGCAAGTCCAAGTGGAGGAAGGAGGGTTGTCAGGACTGATTCCTGCTGTCTCTGGAGAACACCTGTTACAGGTGAGTAACTACACTTTCTCCAGGAAAAAGCAGGAAGTCAGTCCTCACATATGAGAATCCCTAGCTCCTGCCGGGGCCTGAACCACAACAGCAGCAGCGGCAACCCAAAGGAGGTCGTGAGTTGCAGAAGGTGAGTCCCTACCAAGAGACTCTGCAGACCCAAGCGTCCAGCATCAACATAACTCCGGAAGCCTGAACACTGAAGGGTTGGAGGGCAGGAGTTGCCTATACACCGAGAATGCTTCTCATCACTGCTTGGCCAAAGGCACTGTCCCTGCGAGATTCATTCTCAAGGCAGTAGAGTGCTGCGAATGTATGGACTGAAGACCACATGGCGGCCTTACAGATTTCTTGCACCGGCACTGCATATAGGTTGGCCACTGATGTGGCCGTAGCCCTCACGCGAAGAGCAGTGATCCGGCGCTCCAGAGAGAGGCCAGCTCACTCCTAAGCGAGAGAAATGCAGTCCACCACCCAGGTGGACAGCATTCGCTTGGTCACAGGAAGACCCAGTCTGCTGGAGGTCATAGGAGATAAAAAGCTGAGGAGCTTTTCGATGGGCCTCGGTCCTCTGTAAATAAAAGAACAGGGACCTTTTGCAATCCAGAGTATGCAAGACGAACTCCTCTCTGCCGGCATGTGGCCGTGGAAAGAAGGTGGGGAGGACTACCTCCTGATTGAGGTGAGAAGTGGACACCACCTTTGGGAGGCATTTGGGGTGTGTATGAAGCACCACCCTGTTCATATAGAAACTGGTATAGGGCGGGTCCACCACCAGGGCCTGCAGCTCGCTTACTCTGCGAGTGGATGTCAACGTCAACAAGAAGGCCACCTTCCAGGAGAGGTGTCTCAAGTGGCAGGTGGCCAAAGGCTCGAACGGCGGCCTAGTGAGCTGGGAGAGCACCACATTGAGGTCCCAATCTGCTGTAGGAGGGAGGAGAGGGGGCTTAGACAGCAGGAGGCACCCGAGGAATCTGGAGACCAAAGGCTGATCTGAGAGGGGCTTTCCCCTCTATAGAGTGATGGTTAGCTGCTATAGCACTGAGATGCATGCTCACAGAGTTAGATTTCAAACTCAAGTGTGAGAAGTGCAGCAAGTACTGCAGTACGAGCTTTACTTGACAGGAGAACGAGTTCTCATTCCTTTCTGCACACCAGAGGAGAACCTCCTCCACTTGAAGGCATAAACCCTTCTGGTGGCTACTCTTTCAGCAGCCATGCTGTCAGTGTTAGGGACCCCAGGATGGGGTGTAGCAGGGAGCCCCCCTCCTGGGATATGAGGTCTGGGTCCCGGCCCAGTCATACTGGGGTTGCCACCGACAGGGATAGCAGCAGGGGAAACCAGGACTGCCTGGGCCACCTGGGCGCAATCAGGATTACTGAGGAATGCTTGCTCTGGATCTTGAAAAGGCACTTCGCTATTAGAGATGTTAGTGGGAATGCACAAAGCAGGCCCTGTGACCAGGAGATCAGAAAGGTGTCCACCGCCACCCTCTTGTGGTGTGGCTGAGGCGAGCAGAATTTGGGCAGCTGTGAGTTGTCCAGGGAGGCAACAGGTCCAGCCAGGGTCTTCCCCAGAGGTGGAAAAACCTCTGGGTCACACTTTTGGGTTCAGGCGCCACTCGTGAGGCTGAAGGACTTAGTTGAGGTTGTCCGCCAGGCAGTTGTCTTGGTCCGGTAAGTACACCGCCCTCAGAAGGATATGGTTGCGCACTGCAAAGGAGTGAAGGGCCACTGCCTCCTGACAGGGAGTAGGAGCCAGTACCCCCCTGCTTGTTCACACAGAACATGGCAACCTGATTGTCTGTATGAGGACTGGGAGGTCACTTAGGAAGTGGCGGAAGGCCTGAAGGGCCAGGAAGATGGGCCTGAGCTTGAGGAGATTGATTTGCAGGTGGGATTCCTCTGGGGACCAGGTGCCCTGGCCCTCGCAATATGTGCCCCATCCTACAAGGGAGGCATCTGTCGTCAGGACCCTCTGAGGGGTCAGTGACTGGAAAGGCATCCCTGCCCTGAGGTGATATAGGGATTGCCACCAGATGAGGGAGACTAAAAGCTGGTGAGTGACCTTCACTCTGTCCCTCAGCCTGCCTGTTGCCTGCGTCCACTGGGAATGGAGGCACCACTGGGCTGCCTGCATATGCAGGCGGGCCAGAGGCGTAACGTGAACTGTCAAGGCCATATGGCCTAGCAGGCGGAGGAGTAGGTAAGTTGGCACCAAACTGGAGCTCTGCATGTCCCTTGCCAGCTGCATCAGGCGGTGGGCTCTCTGCACGGGGAGGAAGGCCCTGACCCGCAGAGTGTCCAGCTGGGTCCCTATGAATTTGAGGTATTGAGCTGTAGAGAGGCTGGACTTGGGGTAGCTGTTGATGAACCCTACTACTGCAGGGTATGGACAGTGAACCTTGTGGCCTGCCTGGCCTCGAGAGGTGTGCTGCCTCTGATGAGCCAGTCGTCCAGGTAAGGGAAGACATGGGCCCCTTGGAGGCGCAAATGGGTGGCATTTTGTATAGACCCTTGGAGAGGACTCAAGGCCGAACGGCAGCACCCTGTACTGGTAAGTGCTGCCCCCCACCACGAATCTCAAGTAATGCCTATGGGAGGGGTGGATTAGGATGTGGGTGTAAGCATCCTTGAAATACAAGGAGCAGAGCCAGTCTCCCTGGCGGAGGTAGGGCAGCAGTGTCCCAAGGGAAAGCATCGTGAACTTTTCCCTCACCAGGAACTTGTTCAAGTTGCGCAGGTCTAGGATGGGCCGGAGACCCCCTGTTCTTTTTGGGACAAGGAAATACCTTGAGTAGATCCCCCTTCCCCCTAGAGGTGATGGGGTACCGGTTTCATCGCCCTGTCCCTGAGCAAGCCTGCGAGTTCTGTGGCGAGCAAGGCCTGGTGGAGGAGAGGCTGTGGTAGCTCTCCTAGGAAGAAATCTGGAGGGTTCTGCTACAGATGGAGGAAATATCCCTCATGCACTGGTCTGTGGTGATGCTGGTCAATCTGTGGGCGAAAGAGGCCAGTTGAACCCCGGTGGGCTGAGGTGGGCCTCCTGGGGGAGGGGATGCCCATCCCTGGGAGTCAAAAGCTTTCCCCTTGTTTGGGTGGGAGCTGGTGTCTGGGAGCCTTGGGCTTCCTAGGCCCATGTCCCTGGCCTTTTGGCTGTAAGGCCTGGTGAGACTGCCCAGAGTAAGGCTTTTTCCCCTAGGAATTTTTCCTTGGGAGAGCCAAGGTCTTTTTGGACATTCTATGCTGGGTCACTATCTCGGCCTCAATATCCACAGCTTTATCAGACATCAGTTTCCCAACTAGGTTCTCACCATTGTAGGGGACATCCAGGAGCTTCTCCTGTACCCACTGCTCCAGGTCAGAGGTCTGTAGCCATACCTTGCGCTGATGCTGGCAGCTGCAACACTGACCACAGACTCGAATCCATCGTAGGCGGACCGGGAGAGGAATTTGGAACAGTCCCGGAGGCCCGCCGAGAACCCCAAGAGTTCCTGTATCAGGCACTTGAGGTATATTCCAATGTACAATTCGTAGCCTGTATTCGGCACCCGAGCATGGCACCCTGGTAGCACTTGTGCCCCATGGTGTTGAGGGCCCAAGCTTCCCTGACAGGGGGGAACTGAAGAGTAGGTCTTTTGACTCTTCAGTTTTTGCATAGAGGACTCAACCACCATCACGTTGTGGGGGAGTTGTGGCTTATGGAACCCGAGGCCCTTCCATAAGCCGGGGCTCAGTGACAGATGGTGCCCAGGCACTGACTGACCACCGGCACCGAGGCTGGGAACTCCCACATCCGGAGGAGCAATCTCTCGAAGATGGGTGGAACCAGAACCTTGAGAGTCTCCTTGGGAGGGGACTCATATTGTAGGATCTCGAGCTCCTCGGTGCATGGGTCCCCCTCAGGCAGGGAGTGGCGCCAAGGCTCCGGAGGAGATGGCTTGGAGGGAACATCCCGATCTTGGGAGGTTTCCAGAGAGGCCTTGTCCTCTGTCTCCCTGTCAGAGCCCGAGGGCGTTGAGGAATCAGCCCTGGGGGCAGCTCTGAGGAACTGGGTCCCCCCCAGAGGACCTGAGGTCGGACTCCTGGAAAACTTGCTGGAGAGGACCGGAACCCTGAGGAGTGTGATTGAGACCTCGATAGATGCCGAGGACTTAACAGAGGTTGGTGGCGCTCGTTGCCAAGTTTGATGACCGGAGGCTCCCCCGAGACTGGGGGGCCCAGTGTAGGGGCCAGTGATGCCGGGGAGCCTGATATCAACGCCCGCTGCAAGGCCAAGATGGACAAGAGGCTCTGCTCCATGGCCACCATGCAGGACTTATGGCCCGATGGCTGTGCAGCACTCGGCATGGACACCAAAGCCCTTGGGTCTGACACAGGCACTCCGGAGAGTGCATCCGTGAGGAGGCTATAGGTTCATGCATCCTGACATGGTCTCTGTTGGCAGAGGACTCTTGTCTGAAGACTTTCTGAGGGCGCTGCTCAGAGTCGCCAGAATCCCATCAAGAGACCTTGCTAGGTTTGATTGGAGGCACCTCCTTCAGGACCTTCTTCTTTTTGGAATGATCTGAGGCTGCACCAGAGGAGCCGCTGCTGCGAAACTCCGAGGATGCCTGGACCTCTCGTGAAGGGTCAGCTTTGGGGCTCAGTGATAGGGAAGCCGGGGCAGAGTCAGACCTTGGGAAAAGCTTCCCCTGCAACTCAGACCACCTCCTATTGGTTTTAGGGGTCATGGCCTGGTACCAGTCGCAGGTGGAACTGTCGTGGTCTGGGCCTAGGCAGTGGATGCAGCAGTCGTGAGTATCAGTGACTGAGATAGTCACATTTCTTGAACCCACCATGAGTCATGGTGGGAGCACACCCAGCCAGGGTCGAGGACCCCTGGGCGAAAAATGGTGCGAAGGCTGGTCGAGGTGAAACCTTGAGGAAATATGGGAAAAAAAGGGAGCCGAAATCAGCACCGGTGGTGCCACCTCGAGGCGGGAAGGGAACTGGTATGCAAACCGGACAAAAGGAAGGAATTAAAGAACATTTTCTGGGAGAGTAGAGGACCATATATGTTGGGCTCCATGGAAAAAAGGAGACTGAGCAAGATGGCACCCTTGGGTGGGAAGGGGACCACGCATGCATGGTTGCATTCCCAAAGGCTTTCTTTGCAAGCTGGGGAAACGCTCCATGCGGGCTCCGTTGATGCCGACATCACCCATATGTGAGGATCGACTTTCTGCTTGTTCCTGGAGAATGCTCTATAAACAGCAATGTCTATCTTTTTTCTGATGTCCTTAGTATCCCATGTGTCCTTGATGTCTTCTGGCAAGGAGTTCCATAAGACCGGTGCATATAGGAAAGGGCCTTTCATAATATTTTTTAATGGAAGAGGGAGCTGGAACAGAAAAGAAACGGGTCCCAGGAGGGTGGAGTTGAATTTTATTTCCAAAACAGTTGCCAGAGAACAGAGTGACTTAATCTACCACCTTGTCAGAAGTCTCTTTCCAAAGAGCAGTGAGATGTGAATGTGTGAGCAGAAATCCACATCATAGCCCTGTATCTCTTCTCCATGGACGCCAACCTCAAGTACGCTACAGATGAAACCATGGTTCTGACATTGTGAGCCATAATGTGACCCTTAAGTTTCAAGCCAGTCTGGGCTAGCCAACTGGATAGAGTATGTTTGCTGACAGCAGCCCTCAGCTTGCTTAGAACATAAGAAACAAAGTTGGGTGGACTTTTCTTTTTGTTTTTTTTTTTATTTTTCTTTATGAAATTTCAAATTTTACAAAGATTAAACTTGCTAAAGAAAACTTGGCAGTTACAAGCACCTAGAAAAAGAGATTTAACCCTTGATCAACTTAAAGAAAAAGAACAAACGGTATATAGTCCATTAGACAGGGAAGTCAGGGCATCCTTATAGAGAGGTTCCAATAAAGGTAAAAGTAACCAGGTGGCTTTAAGTAAAAATCAGAGTTGAAAAATTCCAAATTAACCCTGTCATCGAAAAGTCAGACTGTTAATATTAACAAAAAAATAAACTTTGAAAACATATCTCACAAAGGATATAAAAGGACTGGAAACGGTTCAGGGGAAGGCAACCAAAATGATTTGCAGCCTGCACCAGAAGACGTATGAAAAGAGACTCCAAGACCTAAATATGTATACGCTAGAGGAGAGGAGGGACAGGGGAGATATGATACAGACCTTTAAATACTTGAGTATTAATGAACAAACCAACCTTTTTTCAAAGATGGGGAAAGCACAGTTACTTACCTGTAACAAGTGATCTCTGGGAACAGCAGGAATAAGTCTTCACATATGGGTACATCGGTACTGATGGAGTCTGCGCGGGAACGCTCCCCAGCGTCCAATCAGAACGCTTTTAGGAGCATCCCAACACGCCTGCGTGCTGCCTTCCCGCCTTTCCCAACTGCCTCTCCTCAGTTAAATTTTAAAGCTGAGACCAAGAGAGAGAGTGAGAGAAAAGGAAAGATAGAGATAGAGAAATGCAACTCCTAGGGGAGGTGGGTGGGTTGTGAAGATTTATTCCTGCTGTTCCCAGAGATCACCTGTTACAGGTAAGTAACTGTGCTATCTCCAGGAATAAGCAGGAATGAGTCTTCACATATGGGGACTCCCCAAGCTAAGATGCCCGGAGGGAGTCCTAGCATGTTGCGAATCTAGAATGAGCCATGCTACTCCTCAGAACCTCAGGCATCCTGGGGATGGAGGGTAGGAGTTGAATTACAGAAAGGTGCTGTGGAACAGCTGGACTAGAACAGGACTTCTATAGAGGAAGACCCTGTATAGATGACATTTAGTAGTAAAAATATTGAGTGCAATATTCTAATATGGACCTCCCTTGGTGGTACTGTAAAAAGTCTATTAAGGTTCATATGGATCTGTTAGAAGAGCCAGTAGAAGATCCTCAAGGGGTACCTCACTGTGAAGTAGAGGTAATAAACTGTAGGAAAAACAAGTGGAGGTCAGAACCCTTCAGGGTGAGAAATAGCCCCAGGGGAAACTGGGGTAGTACAATGAGGTAGGGCTTCAGCGGGAAATGCAGAAGGTACTATTAGACAAAGCTTAAGCTCTTTTGGCCGAAGAACAGTACAATCCTAGGACCAAAAGGAAAAATAAGTCTGACCGATTTGGACTGACAATAGAAATAGTCCATGTAGGAGAGAAGGGGTATGGAAGACCCCTGTATCCGATAACAAAGTAAGGACAGACTTATGAAGCGTTACAGCTTTAGATTAACTGAAGATCCGTAATGTCTTTCCTAAATGAGATCAATTAGGAAAGAAAAAGGTACATGGAGAGCTTCAGAGGTACCTAACCCTGAAAGGTTATGGTAAGAAAACAAAAAAATTTGCTAATTACCACAGGGAGTGGTTGTATGTGTAGAACCCTAAGCATGCTGGCACAGCATTGATAGGGGTAGTGCCCATCTGTCAGAGTCATATAGGAATATATGGATATATGAACCTAAACAGACAGATAGATAAGTACGTAGATACATATCTACCTAAACGATATATCTCAACAGATATATATATATATATATATATATATATATATATAGATAGATAGATATAGATATATATAGATAGATAGATAGATAGATATTTATAAATATATACAGAGATATACATGGGCAGAAGATACACAGATACACACACACACATATTTTATATATATATAGATATAGATAGATAGATAGATAGATAAATATGTAGACATATAGACACATGTCTCCACGTATGCAGATGGAGACATGGCTATATAACTAGATCCCCATAGGAATATGGGGAGAGAGAAAGATTCATCTAATAGCAAGAAGGGTGATACCTGCTTGAATAGATGCATAGAGAATCTTCTTTCCCTGGTTATGATTGACAGAGTCAGAGGAATGGTCTCCCTGACAAGGAGGAGTCTAGATTCCTTTAAGAATTTGAGCTCTTGAATAACCAGGATGGCCTACGTGAAAAATGCAGAGGATAACTTCAGTATGCAGGCACCAAGTCCAGATCTCTCTAGAACTCCAGTATGGTAAATGGATAGAAGATGCCAATGGAATAAGATACCATACTGACCCGCCTATGAGGGCAAGATGGGTATCATGCGTCCTTCAGTTGAACATGAGCTTCCCATGAAGTATTGGGAAGGAAGCATATAAGGACGAGCTGCAACGAAAAGAAAACTATCCCTGGTGAGAAGTCCAAAGAAGATGTGGACCAAGCCAGGGAATTGGCCATTCTTTAGGTTTTCACGTGATGTAAGGCCTGTGTCCTTTGTTTTGAAAAGAGACTTTACATGAGATGGTAAGGGTAGGGAACACCTACCAGTCATGGGAGCATGACTGGGTGAACCCCTCTTAACCATCTGGGGTTATCTGCTAGACAAGATACTAATGCTCTCTAGCAAGGGCCCATAGTGAAAAGCTACTCTGTAGAGTTGCAGAGAGCATGTTGCAGGTTGGTTAGAAGAAAAAACTGGCTGCTTAAAGCCAGTAGGTAACAAACTATTCTGCCAAAAACAAGGGAATTGGAGATGGCGAAGAACAGAAGTCAAACCAACAAGCCTGTGATAATAGGGTTTCCAAAAAAGGTTGATAACCTGTTTTGGGTTTACTACCCAGGCCGGAAGGATTTCTAGTGGAGGACAAACCCTGGTTGTGTGGTGAACAGAACCAGTGGTTTAACCACTAGGAACTGCTGCATTTGCAGCAATTACCAGGGCAGCGGAAAAAAAATCTCTTTTTCTCTTTTTTTTTTTTTTTAAATTGGAAAAAGAAACAACAGACATAAGCAGGAGTGGTAAGACTTCCTTATTGTCTGATAAGCTGCCCTAAAGTAAGAATGTGAAAGGGGGAGACAACTCTGGAAAGGAAACCCCTTCCTGGAATAGGCAGAGAACCATAGGGGCTTACCAGTGTAATAGAACCATTCTTACAAACTGAATGTTGTAGTAAGAGGGCAGGTAAGACAGAGCTGAAGGAGACTGACGATGTAGTAGAAACATAGAAACATGACGACAGAAAAAGACCACAAGGCCCATCTAGTCTGTCCTTCCATACCATCTAGTCTGTCCTTCCATAGTAAGTCTCTGAAAGGTAAGATGATACATGCTAGTACAGGGAAAACTGTCTTATTGATAGTTGTTACACCTCTTTTTCCCAGTAGGAGGAAGAGAAACCTGTTAACTATAGGCATGATCATCATAAAAACTCTTAGAGCAAAAAGAAAGGATGTCTCATGAAAAGAGATCCATGAGAATTTAGGATGAAATTAGTGTAGATGCTTCAAGTGAAAAGAAGCAGACTACAAACTCTAACCCCCAAACAGGAAGATAATCTATCAGAAACCCTGCTGGGTTTGCTGAACCTGTTGAGGTTGTGGTTTCTTTAACCTGGTTCGATGTTTCCCCTGTCTGGGAACATCTGTATGATGGGTAGAAGATGGATAAAACTTTTTCCCCTTGGGGGAACAAAGTTTGTTAGGAAATTTCCTACCAACTGGGAAAGAGGAAGGCGTAGACAAGCCTCTGAAAACAGCAATGTCAGTGGTTAACTGAGCAGCTTGGAGTAAAGACTCCTTGTTAAAGAGATTTTCTCCAGTGCAAGGAGCATTTCCCAGTCTTTCTTGTACCCATTTGTCCAAGTCTGAAACTTGGAGCCAGGCTTTACGTTGTGCCCCTATAGCTGTAGCAGAAGTTCTGCTAACAGACTCAAAGAAGTCTAGGGAAGCACGAGTAAGGAACCTAGAGATATTTTGAGCATGACTAATCAATAAGGAATAGTCTGCTCTTTTGGGCTCTTGAAGAAAAGGGGTCAAAAGTAGTAATTTCTTTGTGACTTCTTCAAGAGATAATCCCATATAGAAAATATATGAGAGAATTCTTGCTGAAAGCATGGATGCCTGGAAGGTTTGGCGTCCAAAGGCATCCAAAGTCTTAGACTCACGACCTGGCGGATAAGAAGAGTGCTTTTTAGTACTCTTAATACGCCTCATTGCTGATTCTACAACAATGGAATGATGAGGAAGTTGAGTCTTTTGAAAACCTGGAGAAGGAGGCACCTTGTATAGAAGATCAGTTGCCCTAGAAGGTGGGGATACCGTTAAAGGAGTTTCCCACATTCGAAAGAGCAGATCCTGGTGCAGGATCTTGACCAGGTATAGAAATGGCAAGTGACTTTGCCATATCAAGCAGGAATGCTTGAAAAGAAAAATCCCCAGAGGGAAGTCCTCTAGAAAGAGGAGTACAGGCTAGATCTGTTGAAGAACTAGCATTGGCACCCAGGGATCTATCCAAATCCATTGGAATAGAAGACCCTAAGGGGTGGAGCATCGGACTGTCCTTACAGGATGGTCGCCGGTACCGGAGGAGGTCGGGACCACAAGCAGTTGGTAGCGCATCGTCCATGCCAGGGATCGATTCCAAACTCGGTACCGAGGGAAGCGAGCCTGTTGAAACAAGCATGGAAGGTACCGACAGTGATGCTAATGCAGATACTGGTACCGACTCCGGTACCGTATCCGATACCGATACATGAAGACCAGTCAGTGACAGCTCTAACGGTACTGAAGAAACAGAGAGTGCCCAACATGGATTATCAGAACCATGCCTTTGGTACCATCTGGTGTCGGTACCAAGGCGAGTCGGTACACAGTCATCCAGACTGGAGATCGATTCCAGACTTGGCATCGATGGAAGCGAGTCTATCGATGCACATCTGGAGGGTACCGACGTCGGTACCAGTACCGGTACCGGGATCGATACCGAATACTGGAAGATCGGTCTGCAGCGTCTCTAACGGGCCCGACGGAACCGAGGGCGCCAGACTGTGATCTTCGGTGAGGAATGTTTCATCCAACACCATTGCCGATGCCAGGGTATGGGTACCGCTCGAAGTGGATGCCACCACCGAGCATGGCTCAGGTATGTTCGGAGAGGGGTGAACCTCAGGAACAACCTGAAACCCCATTAAGGATTTGGAGGCCGAAGACTCCCACCGGGGTTTTAAAGCCAGTGTGTCCTCGAGGATAAGGCCAGAGGCATCTCTATGCTGTGCATGAGATCTACCACTCGAGGACTGGCTAGTCTTAACAGACTGTTTTTGGGTTACCTGAACACTGGCTTAGTAACCAAGCAACCAGGGTTCGAGTCCCACTAGCACTCCTTGTGGCCTTGGGCAAGTCACTTAACCCTCCATTGCCTCGGAAGAAAGGCCTGGCAATCTACTTCCGGTGACACTGCCAAGAAAACCCAGGAGCTTCTGGGTCGCCAGGAGTCAGGACTGACTCGAAGGCACACATTGCATTTTTGATCCTGCGAAGAAGAAACGGTGGTCGGTGCCCTGAAGTTGAATGGGGACCGTGTATCGAGGTGAACCCGATGCTGAAGACTTCTTCCGACTATACTGTTGCAGGAGGGACACTCCAGTGGATAGTGGTCAGGACCCAAGCAGGGTAGACACCAATTATGAGTGTCTAAAATCAATTTTGTACCGCCACAGTTTGAACATTTCTTAGGGATAGTGGCTGGCGCTTCCATGAAGGAAAGTGAGTAGGCCTAGCAGGCCAAAAAAACCGTCAGGCACTAACAAGGAAAAAAGTATTCCTTAAAAAGGAAAATTTACAAGAAAAAAGAAAAGAAACACCGGCGGTACCGGTGGCGTCGGGGAAGGCAGACGCGACCACAAGAAAAAATAAAAGAAGAATTTTCTGCGGTGACAGGAGGACGTCCTGCTGGCTCTGCGGAAAAACAAAAACTGAGGAGAGGCAGTTGGGAAAGGCGGGAAGGCAGCACGCAGGCGTGTTGGGATGCTCCCAAAAGCGTTCTGATTGGACGCTGGGGAGAGTTCCTGCGCAGACTCCGTCGGTACCGACGTACCCATATGTGAAGACTCATTCCTGCTTGTTCCTGGAGATGCTGTAATACTAGAGGGCATAACATGAAGCTGCAAGGGGGTAAACTGAAAGGCAACGTCAGGAAATACTTTTTCACTGAAAGGGTGGTGGATGCTTGAAATGCCCTCTTGATGGAAGTGGTGGGGGCAAATACAGTGGCAGAATTCAAAATGGCATGGGACAGACACAGTGGATCCCTTTATAGAAACAAGATAAAATCAAAATAAACGCAACTGTCTCTGATATCTAAACAAGTCAAGGTGACCTGTACAAAGTGGTGGGTATACCCCTAAACAAAGGCATGGGGGAGGGGTAACCTGCACGGAGCAGCGGGCACACCTACTCTTGCCACCTTGTGGGCAGACTAGATGGACCATGCTAGTCTTTATCTGACGTCATATACTATGTTACGATGAAATGCCTGTATGCAAATTCTAGAAATCTAAAAAATAAGATGCTATATATTCAAACTGGCATTTCAGAGATCTGGTGGAAGGAGGATACCAATAAGACACTGATACTAGACTACAAACCTTATTGCAATGATATGGTGGAGGTGTGGCTCTATATGTTACAGAGGGCATTGACTTAAACAAGATAAAGATTTTGCAGGAAACAAAATACACTGTCGAATCTCTATGGATAGAAATTCCATGTAAAAAGGGGAAGGGCATGGCAGTGGTGGTGTATTACCGTTCGCCTGGACAGAATGAACAAATGATGAAATGCTAGCAGGAATTAGGGAAGCTAGCAAAATTTACAACACAGTAATAATGGGAGATTTCAATTACCCTGGAATTGACTGAGTCAATGTCACATCAGGATATGCTAGGGCGATAAATTTTCTAGATGAAGTAAAGCGTAGTTACTCACCTGTAACAGGTGTTCTCCAGGGATGACAGGAATCAGTCCTCACATATGGGTGACGTTGGTGCCGACGGAGCCCCCATGTGGAGCAATCCCCATCTTTCAGAGAAAGCCTTTGGGATTGCATCACGCATGTACGGTCCCCTTCCCGCCCAAGGGTGCCATCTTGCGCAGTCAAATGACATAGCTAAAAAGACGGCAAAATTAACAAATATAATAATAATAGAACTGCAACACCAGGGGAGGAGGGAGGGTTGTGAGGACCGATTTCTGCTGTCCCTGGAGAACACCTGTTACAGGTGAGTAACTATGCTTTCTCCAGGAACAAGCAGGAAGTCAGTCCTCACATATGGAACTCCCTAGCTATAGGCTACCGAGAACCCATAACTGAAAAACAGGCTCCCTCTAGAAGAGCTGCAGCAGCCATGATAGGAGTTCAACCGAGAATGTAACACTCCGGTAGCCTGACACCAAAGGGTTGGAGGGTAGGAGTTGCCTAAACCTCAATCAGGTTATGGAGTACAGCCTGGCCGAAAGCACTGTCCTGTTGGGACTCCCTATCCAAGCAGTAATGAGCTGCAAAAGTCTAGCTTGAAGACCAGGTGGCAGTCCAGCAGATGTCAGCCAGTGGAACAGAGCGGAAGTGAGCCACTGATACCGCTTTAGCCCTGACCTGGTTGGCCGTGACTCGACCCTGCAACGGGAGATCGGCCACCCTGTATGACCAGGCGATACATTTCACCACCCAAGTGGACAAGGTATGCTTGGAGACAGGCATCCCCAGCTTACCATAAGAGACGAAGAGCTGAGAAGCCCTTCTATGTCCCCGTGTACGCTCCATGTAGAAGGCCAAAGCCCTCTTACAGTCCAGGTTGTGCAGGACTGCTTCTGCCCGACTGGCATGCGGCCTGAGAAAGAAGGTCGGAAGTTCCACCTCCTGGTTGAGGTGGAACGAGGAGACTACTTTCGGAAGGAACTTGGGGTGAGTGCGAAGCACCACCCTGTTCCTATAGAACCATGTGTATGGTCTATCGGAAACCAGAGCCTGCAGCTCATTCACTCGTCTGGCCGACGTGACAGCCACCAAGAAAAGTGCTTTCCAAGAGAGGAAGCGGAGATGGCGGGTAGCCATCGGCTCAAAAGGTGGGCGAGTAAGCTGGTCTAAGACCACATTCAAATCCCATTCGGTCGCCAGAGGGCGAACCGGGGGTTTCGGCAGAAGTAAACCTCTCAGGAACCTGGACACCAAAGGGTGCACAGACAGAGGTTGTCCTTCCACTGGAGAGTGGTGTGCTGATAAGGCACTAAGGTGGACTCGGACAGAGTTTGACTTGAGGCCTAAATCTGAGAGGTGAAGCAGATACTGCAATACCACCGGCACTTGGCAGGAGAAAGGGTTTTCTGCCTGTTTATTACATCACACCTCAAACCTATGCCACTTGAACGCATAGGTTTTTCTAGCCAATTGCCTTCTTGAGGCTAGCAGTACATTCTCTACATTCTTAGGGAGAAGAAGTGGTGCGAGAACTACCCTTTCAGCAGCCATGACATCAGGTTGAGAGACCTGAGGTTGGGATGCAGGAGAGTGCCCCCCTCCTGCGGCAGGGAGGTTGGGGTGCAATCCCAGATGAATCGGGGCCTCTGCCGCCAGTTGAAACAGCAGAGGGAACCATGGCTGCCTCAGCCACCTGGGAGCTACCAGGATGACCAAGGCCTTGTCCTGAAGGACCTTGAATAGAGTCCGAGCCACCAGGGGTGTGGGAGGAAACACATACAGGAGGCCCACCGACCATGATATTAGAAAAGCATCAGCAGCCACCCTGCTTGGGTGTGGCTGTCTGGAGCAGAAGTGGGGCAACTGGTGATTCTGTGGGCTCGCAAACAGATCTATGGATGGACGCCCCCAGCACTGGAACAGCTGCTGGACTATACTGGGATCCAGTTGCCACTTGTGCAGCTGCAGGATTCTGCTCAGCTTGTCGGCTAAGAAGTTTTCTTGACCTGGCAAGTAAACTGCTTTGAGGTGCATACCTTGGCTGACTGCAAACGAGCACAGGTTCAGGGTCTCTTGGCAGAGGATGCGAGACCCTGTGCCCCCCTGCTTGTTCACATAGAACATTGCCACTTGGTTGTCCTTCTGAATTAGGACAGGCTGATGAGCCAGGGTTTGACAGAAGGTCCATAGAGCTAGGCGGATAGCTAAAAGCTCTGGGAGAGTGATCTGTTGTGTGCTCTCCTGTGGAAACCACATACCCTGAGTGCACAATTCCTGGCAGTGGGCTCCCCAGCCCAGCAAGGATGCACCTGTAGTCAGCACTCTCACGTGCGGGGGAGGCTGGAAAGGCACTCTCCCTCCAGTAGGTTGCTTGATTGAAGCCACCATGTCAATGACTGCAACAGTCATTTTGACACCTTTATGCTGTCGGAGTCGGCCTGTGTCCACTGGTCCCTGAGGTACCACTGAGCTGTTCTCATGTGGAGGCGGGCAAAGGGTGTCACATGTGCCGTGGAGGCCATGTGACCAAAAAGGCGCAGAAAGTGTCTTGCTGAGATCTGCAACTCACTTGCTGCACTAGGGCCACCAGTTTCTGTGCCCTGTCTTCTGGTAGATGAGCCCTTGCTTGAAGGGTGTCTAACCTCGCTCCTATGAACTCCAATCCCTGAGAGGGAACCAAAGTGGATTTTGTGTAATTTATCACAAACCCTAGGTGCTGTAGCAAGTGGATAGTGCGAGATGTGGCCTGTTGGTCCTCCAGGGATGACTGGGCTCTAATGAGCCAGTCGTCCAAGTAGGGGAAGACAAATACCCCCTGATTTCTTAGGAAGGCTGCCACCACCGCTAGGCACTTTATGAACACCATGGGTGCAGAGGCTAGGCCAAATGGAAGCACCTTGTACTGGAAGTGGTTTCCTCCCACCACAAATCGTAGATATTGTCTGTGGTCTGGATGAATGAGGATGTGTATATAAGCATCCTTTAGGTCTAAGGAGCACAGCCAGTCTCCCTGGCAGAGGTAAGGCAGCAACATTCCAAGGGAAAGCATCTTGAACTTTTCCCTCACCAGGAACTTGTTTAAGTTGCGCAGGTTGAGAATGGGTCTTAGGCCTCCACTTCTCTTTGGTATCAGGAAATACCTGGAGTAGAAGCCCTTCCCCTGCAGGTGGTGGGGCACCGGTTCTACCTCCTGATCCTCAAGAAGAACTGCTAACTCCGTTAAGAGGAGGTCCCTGTGAAGAGGGGGTCTGAAAGGCTCCCCTGGAAAGTAAGAGGGAGGTACCTAGGTGAGATGTAGCTGATAGCCCATCTGAACTATCTGTTGTGATGGCTTGCCACCTGTGGGCATACAGGGTCAGCCTTCCTCCTGTGCATGGCCTTGCTTCCTTTGAGAGAGGGACTATGCTCTGGGAGTCAAAACCCCCTCCAGGCTGGGCCGGAGCCAGTGCCTGGAGCTTGGGGGCTTTTTGCTTATGGAGGCCATGCCCCTGTCCCTTGGCCTGCTGCCCCTTTTGGGGAGCTGGGGAGGCCTGATATGTGGGGTAGTTGCGGTAAGAAGTATCTTTTCTCAGGAAAAAGGGCTTCTTACTCGAACCCTTCTTCTTAGAAGGGGCAGAAGAGTCTTCTTCTCAAGTCTTGTCCAGGTCAGGTACTTGGACTTGATCTCGGCAGCCTTCTCTGTCATGGGCTTGCCGAAGAGGTTTTCACCCCGGCAAGGGACATTGACCAACTTGTCCTGCACCCATGGCTCAAGGTCAGACGACTGTAGCCATGCCTGGCAGCGTGCACCAATGCTGGTCGCAGCTACCCGGGCCGACGCCTCAAAGCCATCATAGGCTGCTCAAGTCAAACTTCGAGCACTCCCGGATCCCAGTGGACAAGACCTTGAAGTGCTGCAGAGGTCCCTCGGAGAGACCAGCTGAGAACCTGGCAATCTCCTTTGCCAGGTCTCGTAGGTACATGCCCATGTAGAGCTGGTATGTCTGGATTCGGCATGACAGCATCAAACCCTGGTAGCACTTTCTGCCGAGGGCAGCGGGAGGCAATGTTGCGGGCCTCCCGGCCAGGAGGCACCAAGGAATGCGTCTTCTGGCTCTTGAGCCGGTGCATGGCCGATTCCACAATCATTGAGTTGTGCGGCAGTTGTGCTTTTTGGAACCCAGGGCTCTTGCGAACTCGATAGATGGAATAGATTCGCCTGCTGAGCACCGGCATTGAGGCCGGTGTCTCCTACATGTGGAGCATCAGCCATTCCAGAATGGGAGGCACCAGTACAGTAAGGGCGTCCCAGACAAAGTCCAAGAACCGGGTGTCCTCCAGGGGAGGTGGGGGGGGGGGGGAGACCTTCTCCAAGGTTCAGAACCCGGGAATCCGAGAGAATGTACTTGGTTTGGTGGGTGTCTGGTGACTCCTCATCCTCCATTTCCCAACCAGACCCCTCTGAGGTGGAATCGGCATCGACAACCTCGGTCCCAAATGGGAGGTCGAGGGGGACCTCGGCTGAGGATCGACTCGAGACCTTAGTGACTCGAGGATCGGCTTGGCCTCTGGGGTCGACGTCGATGTCCCGGTGAGACCGGCTATCAGTGCCCACTGCTGGTCCATGAAGGCAGCCATGCTGCACTCCAAGGCCACCATTCTGAGACCGAGCTCAGGAGGCTCCAATGCAGTCGGGCCCGACGCTGGCTCTCCCGGAGGAGAATCCACAACGAGGACAGTGCTCACCTGTCTGTCTCCGGTTCCTTACGAGGGACTTTTGCAGGCCTCTCCGACTCTGAGGATCCGGGGCGGGGGGCCTGGCTCCACGACCTATTCCACGAGGGACCAGGCTGCTCAGAGCCATCTGAGGACACCGCCCTCATGGATTTTTTCTTCCTCCGGTGTTCCCGCAAGGGAGACCCTCTTTCGGAGGACACTCGATGCTGCTCAGGGTCAGAGGGCTCCCGAGATGTCGAGGCCTCTGATGAGGTCCGGGCCCAGGCGGGTGCGGACTCGGGAAAAATCCTATCATGTTGCTGCTGTCTGCTCCTCAAGGCCTTGAAAGACATTTTCTTACACGGGCCACAGACCTTCGGGTCGTGGTCGGGCCCGAGGCAACGGAGATAGCAGTCATGTGTCTCGGTGAGAGACATTAACCTTGTGCACCGATCACACTTTTTAAACCCGCTGGCAGCCATCGGGGGAAAAAGGGCCCCTGCGAGATCAAAGGACCAGACTGCCAGCTAAAAGGAAAAAGAGCGTGAACGCTAGTCTCTAAGGACAAAAAATGAAAATTTAGACCGGACTCGATACCGGTGTATCAAGCCGAGGTGGGAAGGGGAACCGGCTAAGCAGAAAAGTAATTGTCTGGCTTTTTTTAACACTTTTTTCGCGAGGGAACTTGGACGACGTCCGTTGGGCTCCGCGGAAAAAAGGAGACTGAGCAAGATGGCACCCTTGGGCAGGAAGGGGACCGCGCATGCATGATGCAATCCCAAAATGCTTTCTCTGAAAGCTGAGGATTGCTACGCATGGGGGCTCTGTCGATGCCGACATCACCCATATGTGAGGACTGACTTCCTGCTTGTTCCTGGAGAAATGACTGCTTCATGGAGCAGCTGGTTTAGGAACAGACATGCGGGGACGCTATTTTAGATCTAGTCCTTAGTGTGAGAGGTAACAGTTTTAGAGCTGTTTGGCAATAGCGATCATAATATGATCACATTTGATTTAATAAATGGGAGGGGGATGGTAGTTTTGTTATATTGTAAACCGCACTGATGCCGAATAGTGCGGTATATAAGCAAATGTAATAAATAAATAAAAAATAAATAAAAAAGGAGACTATAATAAGATGAGGAAAATGGTTAAGAAAAAAATAAAAGTAGTAACTAAAAAGGTTAAGAGTTTACATCAGGCCTGGGTGTTATTTAAAAATACTATCTTGGAAGCCCAGACCAGATGTATTCCATGGTTAGAAAAAGGTGAAAGAAAGGCTAAACGACAGAAAGGCTATTATAGCTAAGAGAGAATCTTTCAGAAATGACATAACGAAAACAGAAGAACAACAAATACTGGCGAGTTAAATGCAAGGCATTGATAAGGCAGGCAAAAATAGAATTTGAAAAGAAGCTTCCCGAGGAATATAAGGTGACATTTTACTTTCCAGTAATGTTCTTTTCTTGAGTCCTGCTAGTTCAGTCCAGACAAGTAGGTTGTGTTCTCCTACCAGCAGATATGTGGAGACAAAGAACCAATGAAATGTCCAGGTTTCAATGACATCACAACCATGCCTCTCTACCGCCTCAGCCACCAAAGGTCTCTTCTTCAGTATCTGTTCCAAAGCATATGGGAGAACATGACAAAAGCCTCCCACAACCTCAACATGGGCAAGAATAAGTAATGAAATAGTAGAGAACTATGTACAGGAAAGCCTGAACAGTATGCTGTCAGTAGGAGATGGACCTGGAAAGCCAAGTATATAAAACATAGTGGACCCCAGGGTACCACCGCATAAAAACAGAGCCAATACAGTTCCAGGGGCAGGCCTTGTACTAGTCTAGCAGGACTGAAGTACAGGACACTATCTGGTAAGTAAAATGTCACCTTCCATATGATCCTGCTAGACCAGTCCAGACAAGTGGGACGTACCAAAGCTATACCTCCACTGGGCAGGAAGTAGATACAGCAGCTCGCAAAACCTTAGAGCCAAAAGCGATGTTTGCCTGAGTGTGGACATCTAAGCGGTAATGCTTAATCCAAGTGGAAGGTGATGACCACATTGCTGCCCGACAAATGTTTGAAGGGGCTACCAAGCTCCGCTCCACCCACGAGGATGCTTGTGCTTGGGTAGAATGGGTGCGCAAAACCTCTGGAACCGGCCGATTCCGCAACCGATACATTGAGGCAATGGACTCCTTAATCCAACAGCCCAAAGTAGATTTAGCCACTACGGCACCTTTGTGCAGACTAGCAAACAGTACCAAAATATGGTCTGAGTTACAAAAGGAAGTCATAACCTCCACATCTACATCCATATCCTTATCCCTCTCCCCTAACACTGCTCCTTAGAGAAAGAGGGCAGGCAGACCACCTGGTTCACATGAAAGGAAGAAATCACCTTTGGTAAGAAAGAAGTCAGGGGCTGAATGGAAATGGCCTTCATTGAGGAAGACAGATAAAGATCTCGGCAAGACAGAGCCTACGGCTCGCAAATCTGCCTTGCGGAACAAAGCGCGAATAAGAAAAGCAGTCTTGAATGTCAAAGTCTTCAAAGTAGCATGCTTTAACGGCTCAAAGGGCTCCGTCATCAGAGCTCTGAGCACCAGACAGATCCCAGGAAGGGACTACAAAATTGAGGGGAGGATGCAGACACCAAATCCCCTGAAGAAAGCATGAAACATCCGGGTGTGTAAGGCTAGTGACTTACCATCCACCGGACCTCAGAAACAGGTCAATGCTGCCACCTGAACCTTCAAAGAGAGAGGCTCTTTTGTAGATTTTCCTGAAGAAAGGCCAAGCAGGGATGCCACCTTGGCCACCTCAGGGATCAGCTACCATGCATCGCACCATCACTCGAAAAGGCACAAATCCTGCATGTATGCTAGATTGATCAACCTCCACCAGGCTCTGAGCAGAGTGGAAATCACCGCCAGAGAGTAGTCCTTATGCTCTAGCTGTCTCCTTTCAAGGGCGATGATTGGTCCTTGAGGCAATAGGCTTTCAGACAGAGGCAAATGGAAAGGTGGCATTTGTAGGAGTTGCATCTGATCTCTGAACCACACTCTCTTCAGCCAATCTGGTGCCACAAGAACAATTCTTCCTGGGTGATGCTTTATATGCCAAATCACACACCCCACCACGGCTCACAGAAGAAACACATGCAGTAGGCATAGATGTGACCAAGGCTGAGTCAGGACATTGACTCCATTGAACTCAATCTCCATGCAGCAAATGAAGAAGCAGCCCACTTCAGCATTGAGACGGATTGCCATCAGATCCATCTAGGGGTGACCCCAGCAGTGCAGAATCAGTTGAAATGCAGATTGATATAAGCCACCGCCGTGGCATTGTCAGACAACCCTTGAACTGCCCTGCCCTCAATAAGGGGCCGGAAATACAGAAGAGCCAACCTGATGGCTCTTGCCTCTAAGTGACTGATAGACTACACTGGCTCCTTGCGGTTCCAACGACCCCAGGTTGTTTGGTTTTGGCAATGGGCTCCACAGCCCGAGTGATTAGCATCAGTCATCAGAAAGATGCATGAAAGCCTAGTTACTCACCAGTCTTCACATATGGGTGACATCGGTACTGACGGAGCCTGCACGGGAACGCTCCCCAGCGTCCACTAGGAAAGTTTTGGGGGCATCCCACTGCGCCTGCATAGCTGCCTTCCCAGCTCTCCCTCCTTAGTTGAGTTTATAGCTGAGATAAAAAGAGAGAAGGAGAAGAAGACCTAAAACTCCAATGGGAGGAGGGTGGGTTGTGAAGACTAAATTCCTGCTGTTCTTGGAGATCACCTGTTACAGGTGAGTAACTACGCTATCTCCAGGAACAAGTAGGAATGTAGTCTTCACATATGGAACTCCCTAGCTCGGAGATGCCAGAAAGATTTATTTATGATTTATTTATTTAACAAGTGTTATATACCACTTTATCATTTCAATCAAAGCGGTTCACATTGAAACTTAAACTTGGTAATGTACATTAAACAGGGACATTGATAACTTGATAGCTCAGAGTCAGCTGTGGAATTACAGGTATAACTAAGGAGGTCATGTATCCTCCAAGGATGCCTGGTATTGAAACCCGGGACGGAGGGTAGGAGTTGATCTAAGTCTGAAAGAGATGCTGGAGAACAGCTTGGCCAAACAAGGCATACCGGCAGGAGTCCTTGTCCAGGCAATAGTGAGTAGCAAAAGTGTAGACAGAAGACCAAATTGATGCTTTGCATAGCTCATCAATCGCTACAGAGCGTAGATTTGCCATAGAAGCAGCCATGGCCCGAACATTATGTGCAGTGACGTGACCCTCTAGAGAGAGTTCTGCCTTTTCATAAGCAAAGGAGATGCAGTCTGCTATCCACCTTGAAGGAGTTCATTTGGATACTGGCAACCCCAGGTGACTCAAGTCAAAGGAGATGAAAAGTTGGGAAGCTTTTCTGTGCTCTCGAGTTCTCTGGAGAAAAAAGCCAAGGCACGTTTGCAATTCAGAGTGTGAAGGGTTGCCTCTGCCCTAGAGGAATGAGGTCTAGGGAAAAAGACAGGAAGGTAGACTGGTTTAATGGAAGGGTGAGACTACCTTCAGCATAAAGTGAGGATGAGTCCCAAGGACTACCTTATCATGGTGGAATCGTGCATAAGGAGGGTCAGCCACCAGAGCCTGGAGCTCACTAATGCGTCTTGCTGAAGTGAGGGCAATAAGGAAGGAGAAACTTGTGAGAAACTTCAGTGAGAAACATGGAGAAACTTCAGTGAGGTAATGGCTAGAGGTTCAAATGGCGGCTTGAGAAGCTGTCCTAAAACAAACATTAAGATCCCATGCCACTGGATGGGGCTTAATGGGAGGTTTGGTTCATAGAAGACCCCTCATGAAGCGTGCTACAAACGGCTGAGAAGAGATGGGCTGGCCATCTAAGGGCATGTGAGAGCCCGCAATTGCACTTAGGTGTACTCTTACCGAATTGGTTTTGAGTCCAGAAGAAGATAGGTGGAGGAGATACTCAAGTAATGCCTCCACCAGAGCTGAGAAGGGGTTAAGATCCCTCTCAGAACACCAGATAGCGCATCTATGCCACTTGAAGGCATAGGAGTGCCTGGTGGATGGCTTCCTAGAAGCCAAGAGGATGTCCTTAACCTCCTGGGAAAGGTTAATGTCCTGGAAGGCTAAGCCCTCAGTAGCCATGCAGTGAGATGGGACTGCAGATTGGGATGGAGCAATGTCCCCTCCTCCTGAGATAGGAGATCTGGAGCAGACCCCAGATCTATGGGTTGAGCCAGAGACAGACGTAGAAGGAGAGGATACCATGGTTGTCGTGGCCAGCATGGGGCTATGAGTATCATGTAGCTCCTATCTCTCTGGAGTTTGAAAAGAGTCTTGAGAATGAGGGGAATGGGGGGAAGGCATATAGGAAGCCTTGACCCCAGTGGAGGTGAAAAGCATCCATTTGCTGGCTGTCCGGTGCAGGAGTCCTGGAGCAGAAGCGAGGAAGCTTGGCATTCTGAGGACTTGCGAACAGGTGTTCCCCAGATCTGAAAAATGTGAGCGACTTTGTCTACATGGAGAGACCACTCGTGGGGTAGAAGGACTCGTCTCAGTTTGTCCACTAAGACATTGTGTTTGCCCGGAAGATATACCGCATGCAGGTGAATGTGATGCTATATGGCAAAAACACACAGATGCAGGGCCTCGCTGCAGAGGGTCCAAGAGCCTGTTCCATGCTACTTGATTGTCCATCTGGACTAGAACTGTGCAGAATCGAAGATGGTCCTGGAACACTTTGAGAGCATTGTGCAGTTGTGACGCCTGATAAGACCAAAGCCCCTGAGTGGAGAGATTATCCAGATGAACTCCCCAGCCCAATCTGGATGCATTCATCGTCAGGGTATATTGATGTGCTGGCAACTGAAAAGGTGACCCTACCAGGAGGTTTTCTGGGAATTGCCACCACTGGAGAGACGAGATTAGGTGGGTAGAGACCATTATTTTGTCTCCCAGGTGACCCAATGCCTGAGACCACTGGGAAGCCAGAGTCCATTGAGCTGCACGCATATGTAGATAAGCATATGGAACAACATGTACTGTTGATGCCATATGGCCCAGAAGTTGTAGCATTTCTCGAGCAGTGAGACTGTTCTTGAGGCATAGGAGTGATGTCATTGAAGCCTGAGCTTTTCATTAGTTCTTTGTCTCCACCAATCTGCTGGTAGGAGAACACAACCAGGATCAGCCCAAGGGTTTCTGCTGCCCTCCCCCCTTGCTGAGCCAGGCCGCCACCCCCCACTGCCACTGATTTCTACGGCAGGGTTGGGGGGTGGCTTGCCAACAGCTGCAGGCCATGTGCTTCGGCACATATGGCCTGCTGCTTCTGACCCTCCCCTCCAACAACTTCCGGAGATCAGATTCGGTAGGCCATGTGTGTTGAAGTACATGGCCTGCCGTGAGTTGCTGCCACCAAACTTAGCCATCCTGCTGCTGGACTCAGCGGCAGCGAAGGGTGGCATCACGGCTCAGCATGGAGGGGTAGTGGTTGGCAGGCCATGTTTGTCAAAGCACATGACCTGCTAACAAGCGCTGTGCTGCCCACAGAGGTCTGTCACCCTAGGCAGCCGCCTAGCCTGACTAGTAGATGGGCCGGCCCTGAAAACCCACTTGTCTGGACTGGTCTAGCAAGATGATATGGAAAAGGCTTTTGGTTTTCATCTGTATGCATGGAGGGAAACATGGGAAAGACAAACCTCTCCGGAGCTCATAAGTTTCTCAGTACCATCTGACTGGGTTTCCATCACCTCAGTAAACGAAAGGCCGAGGTTCCTTGCTACTTCTGCATCTTCTGGATTAGTGCTGGGAATACCTAATCAGATAAGGAAAAGTGCTCAAACTTTGCGACAGTAATAACAATATTTGTACAGATTTCTCTGTCTAAGCAAAATACCAACACATTTTATAGCCTTGGTACTTTAGAAATATACAGATATGCAAAAGGATAATGCACAGTGGAGCACACAATGCAGAAGAAAACAGGCCAACAATAGTATGAATACTAACACTGCAATAAACAGCAATAAAATGACTTAAGAGTTACACAAATGTAAACACAAATATAGAGCCTTCGGAAATAATACTCTCCATTTTTTATCTAATAGTTTCCTTGCAATACATTATGCAGTACAAAAAAATTAGATTTTTAAAAATCATTATATTTGTTACCACTTACCTATTTTAGCATCCAGATAGCCCTCAAATTCAGATTTTGCTGAGATGACAACAGGGATCTCTTGATTGGTAAGCAAATTCAGGGCAGTCACTGAAGTAAGGCAGTCTGTAAATCAGCATAGGAAATGGTGTATGAGATGCTGTCATAGATTGTAGAAAATCTCACTACCGTGTGACCAACATGGCACTTCTTGTCTTTGCATATTCATTTAAACTGAGACTATGCAGATGCATTTGACTTTGATCTGCCTCTAGTTTTGCAAACATGTCAGTCTTCAAATTAATTTAAAGACAGCCAGTTCTAGTCTTGAAAGACTAGAAAAGGGGACTGTTACTTCTGGAGAGAGATCTGCAATTGTGAGTATATACTTCTGGGAATTTTCTAAAAGGAATTCTTTTTATTAAAGCTAATTAATCTGTGAACCCACTATTTTTTGTTAAATCAGTCAGGGCCTAGTGGCAGCAGTTTAAGTTTATATTTAAAACACAGAAGAGAACTTTCTGGTTAAATTTCATACCCAGCAGAGAGCTTGTAGTTTAAATTTAATAGTCATTCAGGGCCTAGCATCAGCAAAGTACTTTTAGTTTAAATTTAAAACACAGAAGAGAGCTTTCTGGTTAAATTTAGAACCCAGCAGAGAGCTTGTAGTTTAAATTTCATAATAAGTTAGAGCCTAGCAGCAGCAAAAAGCTATAATTTAAATCAAATAATAATATAGATTAGCACAAAAGGCAAAACAGGGTCAGTACTCTTTGAGCAGCAAATAGTCTTCTAGAGACCTTTACAAAGAGGCCTTCTACCTAGGGGGCAAGAGACCTGTGAAACTTTTTTCAATAGGTGTAAACACCAGGTGGCAGATCAAAAGGCCATTTTGAAAGACTCCTTCTATCCAAGCAAAGACTGTTAATCATCCAGGAAGTTGGTCACAGCTTAGCTTAGCTCAGCAGCACAGGCATAAATAGCTCAACCAGAGCTCTGTGATCCTCAGTCTTGAAAGACTAGAAAAGGGGACTGTTACTTCTGGAGAGAGATCTGCAATTGTGCGTATATACTTCTGGGAATTTTCTGAAAGGAATTATTTTTATTAAAGCTAATTAATCTGTGAACCCACTATTTTTTGTTAAATCAGTCCACAGAAGAGAACTTTCTGGTTAAATTTCATACCCAGCAGAGAGCTTGTAGTTTCAATTTAATAGTCATTCAGGGCCTAGCATCAGCAAAGTACTTTTAGTTTAAATTTAAAACACAGAAGAGAGCTTTCTGGTTAAATTTAGAACCCAGCAGAGAGCTTGTAGTTTAAATTTCATAATACGTTAGAGCCTAGCAGCAGCAAAGAGCTATAATTTAAATCAAATAACATAGCTTACCTCAGCAGCACAGGACAGGGTACTGTGTAGCAGCCCTCTTTTAATAAGTGTTATTTCCCTCCCTCCCTCCCCACACCCACCCCTGGGATAATCGTAGCTTTATAGGTACTTACACATTTCAACAGACAGGAGGTGCTCTCAGGTGAAGCTCGTTACCCAAATCAGTCATACACTAAGGACCTGAGATTAATTAAGCTTCAGGTGAACAAGGTATATTAAACGTATTAGGTACAGTTTTATTGGCAACCCTTAGTAAGTAAAGAACTTAAAGAACTTAAAGATCTAAACAAAAACTTAAAACTAAGATGCAGACAGCAGTCCAGCAGCAAGATGGGGGCTTTCCAGTCTTTTGCATCGAGTGTCACATGTATGATTTTCTCCCAGTTGGTGAGAGGTCTTACGTGTGCACTAGATGCAAGGAGCTCTTTGCTCTCAGGGAACGAGTCCGTTCTCTAGTGGCTAGAGTAGCAGACTTGGAAAATATAAGACAGACAGAGAGGTACATAGACAAGACCTACAGGGATATAGCCCTGAAGTCCCACCTACAGTCTGGCAGCATCCCTGTTGCCATGGAGGAGAGAGGTCACATGACAGGAGAGCATCACCCTGGCGTGGCAGGAGGTGATCCTGTAACTAGGACCTGTCCTCCAGGTGATGTAAAACCCTCTCGCACCGAGGAAGTTTCTCCAGGGCCATGTATGTGCCCATGAGGGAAGGGTTAGGACAGCCATTATAGTTGGTGATTTGATCATTAGGCATGTAGATAGCTGGGTGGCTGGTGGACGTGAGGATCGTCTGGTAACATGCCTGCCTGGTGCGAAGGTAGTGGACCTCACGCGCCACCTAGATAAGGTCTTAGATAGTGCTGGGGAGGAGTCTGCTGTCTTGGTACATGTCGGTACCAATGACATAGGAAAATGTGGTAGGGAGGTTTTGGAGGCTAAATTTAGGCTTTTAGGTAGGAAGTTGAAATCCAGAACTTCCAGGGTAGCGTTCTCCGAAATGCTTCCCATTCCACGTGCAGGACCCAAAAGGCAAGCAGAGCTCCGGAGTCTCAATTCGTGGATGAGACAATGGTGCAGAGATGAGGGTTTTGGATTTGTTAGGAACTGGGGAACATTCTGGGGAAAGGAGGGGCTCTTCCGAAGGGATGGGCTTCACCTTAACCGGGATGGAACCAGGCTATTGGCATTAACCTTTAAAAAGGAGCTAGAGCAGCTTTTAAACTAGATAATAGGGGAAAGCCGACAGTCGCCCAAGAGCGGATGGTTCGGAAGAATGTATCCCTGAAGGATACTACCAAAAGCAGAGGTTCCAAAAAAGAGTAAAGTAGCCCAAATGCCCTCGAGTATGGAGCAGACAGAGCTTAAAGATCCCAAATTACCCATGTCTACCAATAGCAAAATTAACATGAATAAAATACAGTCTCTAAAATTCTTGTATGCAAATGCTAGAAGTCTAAAAAACAAGATGAGAGAGTTAGAATATATAGCACTAAATGAGAGGTCAGATATGATTGGAATATCAGAGACATGGTGGAAGGAGGACAACCAGTGGGACACTGTGATACCTGGGTATAAACTATATCGTAATGATAGAGCTGATCAAATTGGTGGAGGGGTTGTGCTCTGTGTTAGAGAGGGCATTGAGTCAGAAAGGATTAAAGTTTTGCAGGAAACAAAATTTGCTGTAGAATCTCTATGGATTGAAATTCCATGTAAAAAGGGGAGGGCGATGGCAGTGGGGGTGTACTATCGACCACTGGGCTAGAATGAACAAATGGATGATGAAATGCTCAAAGAAATCAAGGAAGCTAACAAAAGTTACAGCGCAGTAATAATAATGGGTGATTTCAATTACCCCGGTATCAACTGGGTCAGTGTCACGGCAGGACATGCTATGGAGATAAAGTTCCTAGACGACATAAATGACTGCTTCTTGGAGCAGCTGGTTCATGAACCGACCAAAGGGGAAGCCATATTAGACCTAGTCCTTAGTGGAACACCAGATCTTGTGCAAGAGATAAGGGTGTTGGGGCCACTTGGCAATAGTGATCATAGCGTGATCGCCTTTGATTTAATTAGTGGAGGAGGGATAGTACGGTAATCCACAGTACTACCTTTTAACTTTCAAAAGGGAGATTATGATAAAATGAGGAAAATAGTTAAGAAAAAACTAAAAGGAGCAGTTGCAAAGGTTAAAGACTTACATCAAGCTTGGGTGTTGTTGAAAAATACTATCTTGGCAGTCCAGACCAGCTGTATTCCACGCTTTAAGAAAAGTGGAAGGAAGTCCAAAAAACTATCAGCATGGTTTAAAGGTGAGGTCAGAGAGGCTGTTGTTGCCAAAAAAGCATCTTTCAGGAAATGGAAAAAAGAGCCAATGACGAAACCTGGAAACAGCACAAGCACTGGCAAATCAAATGCAAGGCATTGATAAAGCAGGCAAAGGGAGAATTTGATTAGAAGCTTGCTGTGGAAGCAAAAACGCGAAATAAAGATTTTTTCAAGTACATTCGTAGCAAAAAACCTGTGAGAGTCAGTTGGTCCATTAGATGACAGAGGAGTTAAAGGGGCACTAAGAGGCGACAAGGCGATAGCGGAGAGACTGAATGAATTCTTTGCTTCGGTCTTTACTGAATAAATAAATATGAAGAGATTGCTCCACTTTAACTTACAGCTAAAATTAGGGTATTTGTAATGCTTCTGTGCCAGAAAACTCTCCTTACCCAATAAGTAGTCTCAGATCACCACGGCACTGATAATCACTAGATTTAATGAAAATCAAACGTGCCTTGTAAACATCAATGACTACTGGGTCAATAATCTTTTTTTGTGTGAGTTTACAAGTGGCATTTTTATGATGCTGTTAATACCCCCAATATTGCTTTTCCCTTGTGACAAAGTGCTTAAACAAATATATGTTGATAAGATGTTATTAGATGAGCTTATCTTTTTGTGTTTTCCTTTCCACTAGAACTTAGTGGTTCTGCTTCTTCTCCTTTTCCGGATTTTTTCTCAACGCCTCACCTGGCGCCTATGCGTTTTCACTCTCATAAGAGAGTTTCCTCAGGAGATCTGTGTACGGATTAAAGATGACGTTGGTAATACTTGTCCATAAAATTTTTTATGCTGTTTAGAAAAACTATTTGCTACTATTGTGTGCTAACACTAAAAATATTTAAAAACAGCCAGTCAACGATTCAAACTATTTTTCATACTCACTGTTGACTGCTGCCCACGTCTCTCTGTGTAGTTCCTTGACAAAAACGCCGCGCATGCGGGTCTGTGCCCTGCTCCTCCCTTTAAAGCTGCCAGCTGATCTGTCAGAATTGAAAGTCATTTACATACTTGCCATTCTATAGAGGCATTTAGGCCTGATTGTTGAACTGTGTTTAGCAAGAAAATCCAACGCTGTTCATAGAATAACAAGGTTTCATCCAGCGTTTTGCCTCTTTTAGATTTGGTGATCCGATCTATGCAAAAACATCGGAGTTGCAAAAAGTCATGGTTCATCTCCACGCAATGCTGGACTAAAGGTGCCGTCATGATTTTATTCTTCAACCGGCTCTTATGTTCTTGCATGCGAACCTTAAACATACGACTGGTCTTGCCGATATAAAGTTTCTGGCAGGGGCATCTGATGGCGTATATCACTGATGTTGTGGTGCATGTGGTGATTTTTTTAAAAATATACTTTTTCCCTAAATGGTCAAACTCCCTTGTATCTTCTGTAATCTGACAGATGGTGCAGTGCCCGCAAGCAGTGTGACCTACTCTTTGTGGTTCCTCTTCCTGTGTTTGGGAAGTAACTATGTGATATACGCCATCAGATGCCCCTGCCAGAAACTTTATATCGGCAAGACCAGTCGTATGTTTAAGGTTCGCATGCAAGAACATAAGAGCCGGTTGAAGAATAATATCATGACGGCACCTTTAGTCCAGCATTGCGTGGAGATGAACCATGACTTTTTGCAACTCCGATGTTTTTGCATAGATCGGATCACCAAATCTAAAAGAGGCAAAACGCTGGATGAAACCTTGTTATTCTATGAACAGCGTTGGATTTTCTTGCTAAACACAGTTCAACCATCAGGCCTAAATGCCTCTATAGAATGGCAAGTATGTAAATGACTTTCAATTCTGACAGATCAGCTGGCAGCTTTAAAGGGAGGAGCAGGGCACAGACCCGCATGCGCGGCGTTTTTGTCAAGGAACTACACAGAGACGTGGGCAGCAGTCAACAGTGAGTACGAAAAATAGTTTGAATCGTTGACTGGCTGTTTTTAAATATTTTTAGTGTTAGCACATAATAGTAGCAAATAGTTTTTCTAAACAGCATAAAAAATTTTATGGACAAGTATTACCAACGTCATCTTTAATCCGTACACAGATCTCCTGAGGAAACTCTCTTATGAGAGTGAAACGCATAGGCGCCAGGTGAGGCGTTGAGAAAAAATCCGGAAAAGGAGAAGAAGCAGAACCACTAAGTTCTAGTGGAAAGGAAAACACAAAAAGATAAGCTCATCTAATAATATCTTATCAGCATATATTTGTTTAAGCACTTTGTCACAAGGGAAAAGCAATATCGGGGGTATTAACAGCATCATAAAAATGCCACTTGTAAACTCACACAAAAAAAGATTATTGACCCAGTAGTCATTGATGTTTACAAGGCACGTTTGATTTTCATTAAATCTAGTGATTATCAGTGCCGTGGTGATCTGAGACTACTTATGGGGTAAGGAGAGTTTTCTGGCACAGAAGCATTACAAATACCCCAATTTTAGCTGTAAGTTAAAGTGGAGCAATCTCTTCATATTTATTTATTAAGTTTACCGCTCCAAAAAGACCATAGAGATTTTTTGTCGGTCTTTACTGAGGAAGATGTAGGGATGTTACCCATGACTGAAGTGGTATCTAAAGGTGCGGAAGAATTGAAGGAAATATCGATACATCGGGAAGATGTATTACAACTATTAGACAAACTGAAGAGTAGCAAATCACCTGGGCCAGATGGTATACGTCCAAGGGTGTTGAAAGAAGTGAAATATGAGATTGCAGACCTGCTATTAGTAATCTGTGAACTATCATTAAAATCATGTCTAATACCTGAAGATTGGAGGATCGCCAATGTAACACCAATTTTTAAAAGGGGTTCCAGGGGTGATCTGGGAAACTACAGACCGGTGAGCCTCACATCAGTACCGGGAAAAATGGTAGAAACCATCATAAAGAATAAAATTACTCAGCATGTAGATAGTCATGGCCTAATGGGAGACAGCCAACATGGCTTTAGACAAGGAAGATCTTGTCTTACTAATCTGTTATGTTTTTTTGAAAGTGTGAATAAACAGGTAGACAAAGGTGAGTCGGTTGATATAGTGTATCTGGACTTTCAGAAAGACTTTGACAAGGTCCCTTATCAGAGACTTTTGGCAAAACTAAAGAGTCATGGGGTAGGAGGCAGTGTACTACTGTGGATCAAGAACTGGCTAAAAGATAGAAAGCAGAGGGTTGGGCTAAATGGCCAATTTTCCGAATGGAGAAAGGTGAATAGTGGTGTACCCCAGGGATCTGTGCTGGGTCCGCTGCTTTTTGACATATTCATAAATGACCTGGAAAGTGGAATAATGAGTGAGGTTATCAAATTTGCAGATGACACAAAACTATTTAAAGTTGTTAAAACCCAAGAGGATTGTGGAAAATTGCAAGAGGATCTTGATAAATTAGAAGACTGGGCATCAAAATGGCAGATGAAATTTAATGTGGACAAGTGCAAAGTTATGCACCTAGGGAAGAACAACGCAAACTATGGTTACATGATGCAAGGTTCCACAATAGGAACCACCACCCAGGAAAAAGATTTAGGCGTCATTGTGGATAACATGTTAAAACCCTCGGCCCAGGGTGCAGCGGCAGCCAAGAGAGCAAATAAAATGCTAGGTTATCATAAGGAAAGGAATGGAAAATAAAACAAAAGATATTATAATGCCTCTATATCGTTCCATGGTGAGACCGCACCTTGAATATTGTGTGCAATTCTGGTCGCCGTATCTTAAAAAGGATATAGAGCTATTAGAAAAGGTTCAGAGAAGAGCCACCAAAATGGTAAAGGGGATGGAAGGATACTCCTATGAAGAAAGGCTACAAAGGTTAGGGCTCTTTAACCTGGAAAAGAGACGGCTGAGGGGAGATATGATAGAAGTCTATAAATTAATGAACGGAGTGGAACGGGTAAACGTAGATAGATTGTTTACGTTATCAGAATATGGAAAGACTATGGGACATGCAATGAAGCTACAGGGTAAACTATTTAAGACTAATAAAAGAAAATATTTTTTCACTCAACGTGTAATCAAACTCTGGAATTTGTTACCGGAGGATGTAGTAAAGGCTGTTAGTGTAGCTGGGTTTAAAAAAGGTTTGGACAAGTTCCTGGAGGAAAGGTCCATAAACCATTATTAAGAAGGGACCCAGGATATCAATGCTTGACCCAATACAAGCATTGCGGAACCTGTGTCTTTTGGGGAAACTGCTAGGTACGTATGACCTAGATTGGTCACTGTTGGAAACAGGATACTGGGCTTGATGGACCTTGGTCTGACCCAGTATGGCATATCTTATGCTCTTATGTTCTTAGTTTTTTTTTCTGAATGAATCAAAGTCATCGTTTTGCAAATCTAAATGATATTTCTTCTTTAAATTTAATGAAAGTAAACTTCCTTAGCAGAATTCCTGATGTGTAAAGGATAGTTAGAGGAGTCCTAACAAAACCTGATATTGTAAAGATTTATGTTCTTGATGTTACATTAGAATCCAAACATAAATAAGGCATCCTTTAGACTGCAGCTTTTATTAAAATGCTGTATTGCTGTGCATAAAGTTACATATTAAAGCTGTGGAAGCCGACAGAGAAAAGCTTAGCACAGCATCTTAAAAAATGGTACAGTGACCCCCCCCCCCCACCTTGCATCTTGGATAGCTCATGCATCCTAGAATGCAACATGGGAAGGTCACTGCCATATAAGGCATTTTTGCCTTATATGGCAGTCTGACCTCCCCCTCCCCCCAGTGCATCCCAGGATGCACAGCATGGGGCCAGGCACCATCATTTTTCAAGGCGCAGGGACAGGAGTGTGTGGGCAATGCTCCTGCCCCAGATTAAAGGTATGGGGGGGAGTGGAGGAGTTTGGAGGCTACCAGGAATTTTTTTTGTTTGAGATTTGTTCGAGGTCAATGGGCCATCAGGGCCACTGGGGATTTTTTTTTAATGGGTGAGGGAACACTGGTCCCCCAGTAGTATGCTGATGACATTGGGGGCTTTCCCAGATGCCTAGGCTATCTGAGGTGAAGTGTCAAACTTCATCTCGGATGACACTTTCACTGGGACAGCATGCCAAACTTGTGCAGACTTCTGTGTGTATGTGTTTGGCTTGCTCTCCCAGCTTAATGCTGACTTTTGCACATTGGGTAATTTGCATATTGCATCCCAGCACAAAGTCGGCATTAAATTCACGCTATGAAACCCTTCACTAGAGGTTTAAGCAATGGGCTTGAGTGCAGGATTTCTGCATCAACCTGATGGTGAATAGGACCACACAGTCCATATAACAAACAAAGCCAGATTTACTAACATACATTAACATGTGCTGATGTGATTTAACACAAGTCGCACTGTCAATGGGGCCTATTAATTATGTGCATAAAGCATGGTTACTCACCTGTAGCAGGTGTTTTCTGTGAACAGTAGGAATAAGTCCTCACTTATGGGATGATGTCCCCGATGGAGCCCCTGCGTGGGAACGCACCCCAGCTTCCATTGCACATGCACGCCTGTCTTCCCTCCTGCAGTGGCACCGTCTCATCCTCAGTAAGATACAAGAGCTAGTAACCAAAACAACTCCATGGGGAGGTGAGAGGGTTGTGAGGACTTATTCCTGCTGTCCATGGAGAACACCTGTTACAGGTGAATAACTACACTTTCTCCATGAACAAGCAGGGAGAAGTCCTCACGTATGGGTCTCCCAAGTTACAGGCTACTGAATACGAAACAGCCCAACAGCGGAAACAAGAAACAGGAGAAATGGCATGTGTAATCCCTCCTTGGGACTCGACAGATTCAACATCCTTGGCATACACCTATATCAGGACGATTCTCTTGGTAGCCTGGATGGACAGAAGAGCCAGTGGGAAGGAGTTGAGAGTATGGCTTGGCTGAAGTTATTGTCACTCCAGGAGTCCCCATCCAGACAGTAATGGGCCGTAATGGTGTGGGCAAAGGACCATGTGGCAGCCCTACAAATCTCCTCCGTGGAGACTGAGTGCAGGTTGGCCATGGAAGCAGCCCCAGCCCGGACACTGTGAGTCGTGATATGACTCAAGGCTCAGACCTGCTTGAGCATAGGCAAAGGAAATGCAGTCCCCCACCCAAATGGACAGTGTGAATTTGGAGATGGCTACACTCAGCTTGCTGGGATCAAGAGAGACAGAGCTGGGTTGAACAGCAGTGTGTTCTGGTCCACTTGAGGAAATAAGCAAGGAGCACGCTTACAATACAACATGTGCAACTGAGCCTCCAGCCCGCTGACATGAGGTTTGGGAAGAAAGGTAGACAAGACCACCAACTGATTCAGAAAAAAGGCAGAGACCACCTTGAGCAAGAAACACGGGTGAGTACACAGCACCACCCAGTTTCGATGGAACCTCGTGTACGGCGGTGGGTGAACCACCAAGGCTTGAAGTTCACTGACACAGCAAACAGAGGTGAGCACCACAAGAAACACCAACTTCCAGGTCAGGAATTTAAGAGGGCAGGTCACTAATGGCTCAAAAGGAGCTGACAGGAGCTGCTCAAACACCACAGATACCAAATTACTGGAGGGGGCTTAATTGGGGGATTTTGACAAAAGCAGGCCCTGCATGAAATGGGCCACTTGTGACTGAGCAGAGATGGGCTTGCTCGCCAAACAACAATGGTAGGCTCCAATCGTGCTCAGGTGGACCCTGACCGAGTTGGACTTAAGGCCCAAATTGGACAGATGCATGAGGTACTCCAGAAACATTTCCACCGAGCAGGAGAAGGGATGCAGCACCTTATCCACGCAAAGTGAAAACCTCTTCCACTTGAAGGCATATGAACACTGTGTTGAATACCTGCAGGAAGCCAGGAGGATGTCGGTCACATCTCCTGGCCGGTTGAGCTCTAAGAGAATAATCCGCTCAGCATCCAAGCTGTGAGGGACAGGGACCAGACATTGGGATATAACAAGGTCCTGCCCTCCTGTGAGATGAGGTAGAGGTTGTAGCCTATGGCGAAGGGGCTCCTGCTGGGACAGCTGAAGCAGCAGGGAGAACCATGGCTGCTGGGGCCAGTACGGGACGATGAGTATCATAGTCCCCCAGTCCACCTGAACATCATCTTCGCCACCAGCGGTATTGGGGGGGGGGGCGGAGAGATGCATAGAGCAGATCCATTCCCCAGTTCAGAAGGAAGGCATCTGAGGACAAACAGTCCCTAGATGCCATCTGGGAGCAAAGCGATCCACTTGAGCATTGCGCGGCATGGTTGAGAGGTCTACCGATGGAATTCCCCACTCCCA
Organism: Ichthyophis bannanicus; assembly: GCA_033557465.1. Taxonomy (NCBI): domain Eukaryota; kingdom Metazoa; phylum Chordata; class Amphibia; order Gymnophiona; family Ichthyophiidae; genus Ichthyophis; species Ichthyophis bannanicus. The sequence goes on from CM066031.1 coordinate 730,203,662, forward strand.
AAAGATGTGCTTCACTACCCTCCTGTTGAGAGTCCATTCATGTGGCTGGAGGACCCCACCGAGGTGACCAGCCTGGGCACTGAGCTCTCCAGGTAGATTAGTTGCCCTTAGTTCCATGCCATGGGTGATGGTGAACTTCCAGAAGCGTACCACCTCTCAGCACAGAAGCTACAATCCCGTGCCTCCTGCTTGCTGATATAAAACATCGCCACTTGATTGTCTGAATCAGGACAACCTAGTTGGCCAGGTATGTCTGGAAAACTCTGAGGGCATCTGCAACCCCAGGAAATTTATCTGGTGCTGGTTCTCCTGTGCCAACCACAGGTTGTCCAAGTGAGCGCCCCAGCCCAATTTGGACATGTCAGTGGTGAGTGTCTGGTGAAGCGGCGTCAACTGAAAGGGGAGATCCCGGAGCAAGTGCTGTGGTTCCACCACCACTGTAGGGACTCCACAAGGTAACTGTCACCTGGCCCCTGAGGCAGCCCATGATCTGATGCCATCAAGTGCTCAGAGTCCACTGAGCTTGATGCATCCGGAGATGGGTCAAAGGGGTCACATGCCCTGTGCAGGCCTTGTGGCCTAACATCCTCAGAAATCATGTGCCACTTCTGATGAATAGCAGTAACACCTCCATGAGCCACTGCAAGTGGTCCATCGGGAGAAAAGCTCAGGCCCAAGTCATACTGAGTAGGGCCCCGATGAACTCGAGCTGGTTGCAAAGGTTGAAGGTGTGATTTGGGGTAGTTTATGATGAACCCCAGCCACTTGAACATCTGAATAGTCAAGTGGGCCAAGTACTGCACACCGTCTGGCATGGAGCCCTTTATGAGCCAATCATCTAAACAGGGGAAGACGACAACCCTCAGGGTCCTGAGGTAGGCAGCGACAACTGCTAGGCACTTGGTGAAGACTCTGGGGGGCCGATGCTAGCCTGAAGGGTAGCACTTGGTACTGGAAGTGCTGGCTGCCCAGCATGAAGTGCAAGTACTTTCTGCGAAGAGGATGGATTGGGATGTGTGTAAACACATCCTTCAGATCCAAGGAGCACAGCCAATTACCCTTGAAGAGATATGGGAGTAACGTTCCCAGGGTGACCATTTTGAACTGTCCCGAACCAGGAAATGGTTCAGGTCCTTTCAGTCCAGGATGGGCTGGAAGCCTCTGTCTTCTTGGGGACAGGGAAATATCGGGAGTAGCAGGCTCGGCTGACCGGAGCTGGGGGCATAGGCTCAATGGCCAATTCAGCCAACAGGGAGGTGACTTCCACCTGGAGAAGACCACAGTGGTACAGGTCTAGAGGGTAGTCCCCTGGGAAGAAGGGAGGGGGCAGCTGGGCAAAATGCAGCAGATACCCTTCCTTGATGATCTGCAGCACCCAGGCATCCGCAGTGATGAGAGGCCACCTGTGTGCAAAGTGGACCAGCTGACCCCCTACTTGAGGGGGACACACCGTCGGGGAGCGGAGAATTGTCTACACTCCTGAGAAACCCATCAAAAATCTGCCTGCCCCCAGCTGTGACTGGGGCACAAAGATGAGCATTCTGCAGCTTGGTGCGCCGCTGCTGGCACGGGGCTTGTGCCTTTGGCTGAGCGCCCTGTGTGCTCTGGTAATACCTGCGCTTCTGCCGATAGAAGGGCTTCTTCTCCTTGTATTTATCTTGCATGAAAGTCTGGAGATGGTTACTTGCTCCTTCTCCATCTCACCTGCCCTGCCCTGTCCTTCGTCAGCTTGCCAAATAAGTTCTCCCCTATTCATGGCACATCCGCCAGCTTGTACTGGACCCATTGCTCCAGGTCAGATGACTGGAGCCAAGCCAGCAGACGTGCTACAATAGCCACTGCTGCCACCCTACCAACCGACTTAGCGTCGGTGGCTCGGACCATGAACTTTGAGACATTCTTCCCATCCAGATGCTCTTCTGGGATGAGCGAATTAAACTCATTAAGGTTCCTCATGATGTTCTTCAAGAACATCCCCATGTAGAGCTAGTATGTGGGTGACCAACACGGGGCCCTGAAAGCACAGTCTAACAAAGCCTTCAAGGGTCCTGGCATCCTGGCCCAGGAGTACCGAAGAGTGGGTCTTTTGAGCTTTTAATCTGCCTCATTGCAGACTCCACCACTAAAGAATGGTGAAGCAGCTGAGGCTTCTCAAATCCACTGGCCTTCTGCACACGGTACTTTGAGTCAAGTCGACTGCTGATGACTGGCACCGTCAGGGTTTTTTTTTTTTCCCACATATGGAGTAGCAGCCACTGCAAGATCCCATGCACAGGAACTGTGATGGCCTCCTTTGGGGCCAAGGGGTACTGGAATATCTCCTACTCCTCTGCCCTCGGCTTATCTTCTGCCTAGAGGGAGAATGGAAAGCCTTCGCCATGTCTCAGATGAAATCCTGGAAGGACATATTCTCTGGGGGCGACTTCCATCTCTTGCACAAGGGGGATGGGTCTAAGGGGAGGTCTGGGGCCTCCCTCTCAGAGACTGGCGATTTCTCTTTCTCCCACCCATCAGAGTCAAACTCTGAGAGGAAATCGAAATAAAGCTGGGTCTTCTCCCGGCACTGCCACCACTCTGGTGGAGATGGCGGCTGCTGATGGGACTGATGGCGGTTCTCCCTTGAGTGCCTGTATTAGACACCAAGACACTACATAAGGAGATGGCAGTCAGAACTGGAGTGGCATCTGACTGCTGACCTGATGTCCCCACCTCAGCGGGGAGGGTGTGGGTCTCCAGGTTAGGCTGCATGGTATGTGCAACGGCCCCAAAGGTGGCGGGGCAACCAGGACCCATGTAGTCAAGAGAGCCATAAAGTGTGCCTTGAGGGTCCGAAGGTGCTCCATCAAGCACTGCGGTCTCTGAGGACATCGGGGCCAGTACAATGACCTTGGCCACCGACTCCAGCACCCAACCTGGGGACTCCATGATGATTAGAGCATTGGGAGACTGTCGGTGGCCCTCCGGGGCCTTGGGAGTCTACTCTTCCTAACGGGTCACCTTCGCAGGTTGCTCCCGGCCATCGCCATCACCTCTGTCCTTGTGCCGAGAAGGGCTCCTGTGCCTATGCCCATGAGTCTTGGAAGGTTCTCGGCCACCCCCTTCGACAAAGACAAGGTATATGGTGGATCCTTCCATGGCTCTGACCAGAGATCGATGGAGAGCCTCCATTCTATGGTATCATGGCCCCTCAGCTCTGAGTGAGCATGGACACCTCATGATGCTGAGGCTGCAGCACACACCCTTGAGGGCATCAATGCCAGGGCTGAGGACACAGAGTCAGACGTCCCAAAGAGGGACTCACACTGCTTCTCCCTACCCTTAAAGCCCTTCTTGGTCATCTGAAAATGCAGAGCACAGGAGAAGGGCTTGTGATCAGGACCGAGGCACTGAAGGTACTAGTTATGATGGTCAGTGACCGAAATGGTGCATGCGCAATGAGTGCACTTCTTGAACCTGCCGGCTGGTTTTGAGATGACCAGAAAAACGGCCGCAAGATCACTGACTCCAGCCAGCGAAGAAAAGCCCAGGAAAAGAAAGACAAAACCTTCCAGGAGCACAGAGAAGGAAAAAATGTGAAAAATAAAATAAAGCTGCATAATCAAAACCAGGCTAACTCAATTGTATTGAAAAAACAGAGATTTGTTGCAATGCAATAAAGGGAAGAAAATACACCCACAGACTGTAAAGCAGGAAAGCCCACAGGGTGGAATCGGCTGTAGTTCCAGGGGACAGAGCACCTCAGAAGTGCCTGGTGCATTACCAGGGGCGGAAGGGGTAAAGATGGCGAAGTCCAAAGGAGGGCTTTCAGCGAAGAAAAAGTTGGCGGAATTCAGATCCTCCTACGCCCCAGCGAGAGGAGGGAAAGAAGGGGAGAAAGACGGGGAGAAAGAAGGGGAGAAGGAAGGGAAAATGGCGGCAGAGCACGAGGCTGAGGAAATGGAGGGACCCTGGGGTCCAGGACTAGCCGACATGATTAAGATGTGGCTGAATGAGCTGAAAGAAGAACTTAAAGTGGAAATCAGCGGAGTAAAAACTGAATTAAAAGAGACATTGCAATCGCTAAGACAGGATATAGTGGACCCAGGATCCTGGGTAGAAGAAACAGAAAATCAGTTGGAACAACAGGGGGAAACATTGGAGGATCTATAAAAAGGATGGGAGGAGTTAAAGCAAATCCAAGAAGAATTGAAAGAGAAGGCGGAGGATCTGGAAGATCGAACAAGGAGAAGTAATATAAGAGTGAGAGGCATACCAGAGGACCCCCAATATAAAAATTGTGACGAAGTTAACACAAAAGTGTTTGGAGCACTGTTGCAAGCAGCGGCCCTAGAAGAGAGAGAGGAGGGCGAGTCGCTGCAAATTGAGAGGGCGCATAGGGGGCTGGGGCCCATAAGAGACAACCGACCAAGAGACATTGTGGTGTGCTTGAAATCCTTTAAAACTAAAGAAAGCTTGAAATCCTTCAAAACTTGAAAGCTGCACGGAAACTGGGACATTTTTAGTGGGAAGGACACACGGTGGAACTGTTTCAGGATCTGTCTCTGTGCACATTAAAGCGTCGGAGAGAGATGGAGGTGACGGCCTACTTGAGGAGGGAGGAGGCGTGATATAAATTGCTATACCCTTTTGGCCTACTAATTACTGTGAAAGGTATGTCGAGAAGGGTGAAGACCAGCGAGGAAGCCTGGGGTGTGCTCAGAGACTTGGGATTGATTAATCTTCCAATGGGTCTTGAGGTCCAAGCAAGAACAAAGAAGGTCATAACTCCTGTGTCTGCGGCAGCCAGCTTGAGATGACATAGAGCACTGCCAATGGTCGGGGGTTAGAGAGACTGACCAAGGGCAGCCAGGGAACAAAAGCGGCAGCGAAGGACATCGGCTGAGGAGGATGACACCTGGTAACCTGGCACAAGAAGAATCAACAATTGAACTGGGATGTAGGACATTGTTAAGTGAATTGTAAGGGATGCTGTTTGATGGGAATGGGAGGAGAGTGGGGGGTGAAGGAGGAGGAGAGGGGAGAGGGGGGAGGGGGGGAGGAGGGCTCTGGTTATAATAATGTTTTGCAGGTATAGTTAATTGTGGGAAGGGAGGTTTGGGGCAGGGCAGAGAGAGGTAGGCGTTATGGGGGCAGTAAAGAATGTATAGAGTTGAATGGTGAGGAAGGGGGGGAGGAGTTAGCTGGGAGCGGAGAAAAGGAAGGGGTAGGCTAGGATATTGGAGGCGGGGATAGGGGAAGTGGGAGGAGGTGGAACAGAAGGGCAAGGGCAGGTGGCGGTTCGATAGTCACTACTTATGGAAGACGAGTCTCCATTGAGGGGATGAGGGAAGGGGAAAGGAGGTGAGGGGAAAGGAGGTGAGGGGAAGGGAGGTGAGGGGGAGGGAGGGAGGGGAGGATGCAGTTAAGAGAGGGGGATACAAATCTCAAAGGTGAGTTAAAAAATAGTAAGACTAAATATAAAAGGGCTTAATTCGTCATTTAAACGGCAGAAATTATATAAAGAAATAACACGCCAAAAGGCATCGCTAGTGCTCATACAGGAAACACACCTAACTCGGGCGACAGAACACATGGTCAAACCTAAGGGGTATGGAGTATGTGTCCATGCATCAAACACAGTAGAAAAAAAAGAAAGGAGGAGTTGCAATCCTAATAGATTCAACATTAAAGATTGAGTTACAGATAGTAGTCAAGGATAAAGAGGGGAGATATGTACTATTGCGTTCAAGAATAGGGAAAGCGTAGTTACTCACCTGTAATGGGTGATCTCCGGGAACAGCAGGAATTTAGTCTTCACATATGGGTATCGTCGGTACTGACGGAGCCTGCGAGGGAACTCTCCCCAGCGTCCAATAGGAACGTGTTTGGGAGAATCCCTCAGCACATGTGCACTGCCTTCCCGCCTTTCCAACTGTCCCTCTTCAGTTAAGTTTGTAGCTGAGTGAAAGGATAGAGGGAGAGAGGAAAGAGACAAAGAGATAGAGAGACAACTCCTAGGGGAGGTGGGTGGGTTGTGAAGACTAAATTCCTGCTGTTCCGGGAGATCACCTGTTACAGGTGAGTAGCTATGCTATCTCCAGGAACAAGCAGGAATGTAGTCTTCACACATGGGGACTCCCTAGCTGAAGATGCCAGGGAGATAGCCCCAGGAAGATGCCACCCTAGAAAGGTCGGAATCCTTCCTCCCATGGATCTCTGGCATTCCACCAGGGTTGGTGGGTAGGAGTTGAATTAGGTCTGAAAGAGATTTTGAAGAACAGCTTGGCCAAAGAAGGCATCCCGACGGGAGGCTTTATCCAGGCCGTAGTGGGCTGTGAAGGTGTGTACCGAAGCCCAGGTGGCTGCTCGACAAATGTCATCGATAGACACAGAGTGGAGATTAGCCATGGAAGTTGCCATGGCTCTCAAGTTATGAGCTGTGACATGGCCATGAAGAGGAAGACCCTTACTCTCATAAGCAAAGGATATGCATTGGGCAATCCATTTAGATAAAGTTCTTTTGGAGACTGGAAGTCCCAAATGACTAGGGTCAAAAGCTATAAAAGGTTGCGAGGACTTTCCATGTTGCTGTGTTCTCTGTAGGTAAAAGGCTAAGGCTCTTTTACAATCCAAAGTATGAAGGTTTCTTTCTGGATTAGAGGCGCGAGGCCTCGGAAAAAATATAGAAGATAAATTGATTGATTTAAATGAAAAGGCGAAACCACCTTTGGCATAAAGTGTGGATGAGTTCTAAGAACAACCTTATCATGATGAAACCTAGTATAAGGAGGATCAGCCACTAAAGCTTGCAGTTCACTAATGCGACTTGCAGAGGTGATTGCAATTAGAAGTCAACCTAGTCACTAACAAAACTACCACCTCAATACAACCTGAAAAGGGCTAGCAGATCAACCTTTCTCTCTAGTCTTATTAGTGAACCACATTGTAACATCCAATCGAGTTTGATATTACTGTATATACCATTAAGTTAAACTGTACATAGTTCCCCCGGTTGTCCTATTGTTGAATTTCCCTGTTCAATGTAAAACTCAATGTTACCTGTATGCATTGTAGTATGTTCTTGTTCTATGTACACCGCACTGATTATAATAGCGCGGTATAAAAGAATTGTTAAATAAATAAATAAATAAATATGATGACCTTCCAGGTCAAAAACTTAAGGGTTGTAGTGGCTAAAGGCTCAAAAGGCGGCTTCATGAGCTGCCCGAGAACTAGATTTAGATCCCATGCCACCGGTGGTGGCTTAATGGGAGGTTTGGTTAATAGAAGACCTCTCATAAATCTGGATATGAGTGGATGAGAGGAAATTGGTTGTCCATTCAGAGGCTTATAAGAAGCTGCAATTGCACTAAGATGGAAAATGTTTTTAGCACCACTGTATATAGCCCACCTTGTACATAGCTCAAACCAATCTAGCACACAATACAACACACACTCAACTAAATTTCACCCTCACTGCATGTATAACACACTCACTTTACCAGATTGTTTGCTGTGATACCACCTTGATTATTAAGATAAGGCGGTTTAGAAATACAGTTAAATAAATAAATAAATAAATAAAGATGGACTCTTACCGAATTGGTCTTTAGACCAGAATTCGATAAGTGAAGGAGATACTCTAGTATCAATTCTAAAGGTATGACAAGGGGGTTTAATCCTTTCTTGGAGCACCATATAGTAAAACGTTTCCACTTGAAGGCATAAAGGAAGTCCTGACCCCAGTGAAGGAGGAAGGCATCCCTTGCCTGACAATTGTGAGCTAGAATCCTGGAACAGAACCGGGGAAGTTTGGCATTCAGTGGACTTGCAAAGAGGTCTATGTCTGGAGTGCCCCAGAGATGAAATATCTTTGCTACCTGGTCTAGGTGGAGGGACCACTCGTGAGGCAGCAATACTCAACTGAGTTTGTCTGCCCAAAGATTTTGAATGCCTGGAAGATATACCACTAGAAGGTGAATGTGATACTCTCTGGCGAGGGCCCACAGTCGTAAAGCCTGTCCCGCCCTGCTTGTTCACATAGGACATGGCTACTTGATTGTTTGTCTGGACTTGGACTGTCTTGTAGCTGAGCTGGGCGTGGAATACTCGAAGAGCTAAATAGATTGCTCTTAATTCCAGGAGGTTTATGTGTAGACTAGCCTCCTCTGGAGTCCAGGTTCCCTGGGTAGAGAGATGATTCAGGTGTGCTCCCCAACCCACCAGTGATGCATCTATTGTTAGGGTGGCCTGAAAAAGGGGTTGATGAAAAGGAGACCCCACTGTCAGATTTTCTAGTGACTGCCACCATTGGAGGGACAAAATTAGACGTTGAGAGTTTATTATTTTGTCTGATAAAAGATCTGTGGCCTGTGTCCACTGTGTGAATAGGGTCCACTGAGCTGCTCACATGTGGAGGCGAGCATATGGGACTACATGAACTGTGGATGCCATATGTCCCAGTAACAGTAGTAGTTCTCGAACAGTTAGGGAGGATTTCTCTGCTGCTTGAGAAGCTAGTTGCATTATGCGAAGACACCGGGCCTGTGGAAGGAAAGCCTTTGCCTGTCTGGTATCTAGACAGGCCCCTATGAATTCCAGGCATTGGGAAGGAACAAGTTGGGATTTTGTGCGAGACAGTGCAGTGCTGGCCTCTGCAACTGTAGGGGCTCGAATGAGCCAGTCGTCTAAGTAAGGGAAGATGAATATCCCAGGGTTCACAGAAAGCACAGTTACTTACCTGTAACAGGTGATCTCTGGGAACAGCAGGAATTAGTCCTCACATATGGGTACGTCGGTACCGACGGAGCCTGTGCGGGAAAGCTCCCCAGCCTTTCAGATGAAAGGCTTTTGGGGCCTCCCACTGCACATGCGCGCTGCCTTCCCGCCTTCCTGACCAGCTCTCCTCAGTTCGATTTTAAAGCTGAGACAATAGAGAGAGAGGAAAGGAAGATAGATAGATAGAGATACAACTCCTAGGGGAGGTGGGTGGGTTGTGAGGACTAATTCCTGCTGTTCCCAGAGATCACCTGTTACAGGTAAGTAACTGTGCTATCTCCAGGAACAAGCAGGAATAAGTCCTCACATATGGGGACTCCCTAGCTAAGATGCCTGGGAGATCCCCCTCCAAGGGTAAACCATCTTCGTATGGATCTCAGGCATCCATTCAGGGAAGGTGGGCAGGAGTTGTTTAAGTATGGAACAGGTGTTTGAGGACAGCCTGACCAAACAAGGAATCCCGGCGGGAGTCCTTGTCCAAGCAGTAATGGGCTGTGAAGGTATGAACCGAGGCCCAAGTGGCTGCTCGACAGAACTGATCTATGGACACAGAGTGAAGATAAGCCATAGAAGTGGCCATGGCTCGCACATTGTGAGCGGTGACATGGCCTTCCAGAGAAATGTTCTTACTCTGGTAAGTAAAAGAAATACACTGAGCAATCCAATTGGAAAGTGTACGTTTGGTGACTGGAAGTCCCAAATGAGAAGGATCAAAAGCCACGAAAAGTTGGGAAGACTTTCGATGTGGCTGAGTCCTGTTGAGGTAAAAGGCGAGAGCTCTTTTACAGTCAAGAGTATGAAGGTTCCTCTCTGCACTGGATGCATGAGGAGCCGGGAAAAAAACAGGTAGATATACCTCTTGATTAAGATGAAAAGGCGAGACCACTTTAGGCATAAAGTGGGGATTCGTCCTAAGGACCACCTTATCATGATGAAATCTGGTATAAGGTGGATTAGCCACCAAAGCCTGCAGTTCACTGATGCGGCGAGCCGAAGTGACTGCTATAAGGAAAAGAACCTTCCAGGAAAGAAATTTCAGGGAGGTAGATACCAACGGTTCAAAAGGTGGCTTCATAAGTTGACCCAGAACTAAATTCAAGTCCCATGCTACCGGAGGAGGTTGGATGGGAGGTTTAGTGAGGGTCAGGCCTCTCATGAATCTTGCAATAAGAGGATGAGAGGAGACAGGTTGTCCATTTATAGGTTTTAAGGATGCTGCAATAGCACTTAAATGGACTCGTACTGAATTCGTCTTGAGGCCTGCATTAGAAAGATGCAGGAGATAGTCCAGTAGAGAATTCAAAGGAAGTGCTAGAGGGTCAAGACCCTGTTGCGCACACCAAATGGAAAAACGTTTCCATTTGAAAGCATAGGAACGCCTGGTAGAGGGTTTCCTAGAGGCATGAAGGATATCTTTCACTGGTTGGGAAAGATTAAACTCATGAAGGCTTAAGCCTTCAGTAACCAAGCTCGGAGATGTAGGGACTTGGGGTTTGGATGCCACAAAGTCCCCTGCTCCTGAGACAGAAGGCCTGGTGCAGCTCCCAGGTCCAGGGAGGAGCCCTGGGAGAGCTGTAGAAGTAGAGGGAACCACACTTGGCGTGGCCAGCGTGGAGCAATGAGGATCATGGATCCGTGATCCCTCTGAAGTTTGAACAGAGTCTTGGGAATCAAAGGAATGGGTGGAAAAGCGTACAGGAATTCCTGACCCCAATGTAGGAGAAAGGCATCGTTGGCCTGAGCTCCCTGACACGGAGTCCTGGAACAGAACCGGGGAAGTTTGGCATTCCACTTACTTGCAAAGAGGTCTATGTCCGGGGTCCCCCATTCCTGAAAGATTCTGCGTATCTGGTCCATATGCAGGGACCATTCGTGTGGGAGCAGAACTCGACTGAGTCTGTCTGCCCGAGAGTTTTGAACTCCTGGAAGATATACTGCCAGAAGATGAATTTGATGCTCTCTGGCGAAGGCCCATAATCTGAGAGCTTCGTTGCAAAGCGACAGAGAGCCCGTCCCTCCTTGTTTGTTGACATAGAACATGGCTACCTGATTGTCTGTCTGGACTAGGACAGTCAGGTTGACAAGGAGGGTGTGGAAGACTGTGAGGGCAAGGAAGATTGCTCGCAGTTCCAGAAGGTTGATGTGAAGGGTGGTCTCCTGAGGAGACCAGGTGCCCTGAGTGGAGAGGTGTTGGAGATGAGCTCCCCACCCTGTTTGGGAGGCATCTGTTGTGAGGGTTGCTTGGGGCAACGAAGGTTGGAAGGGAATCCCCAACAACAGATTTTTGGAGGATATCCACCACTGGAGAGACCAAAACAGTCGTTTTGAGGTGAGTATTTGGTCTGAGAGCAGTCCTGATGCTTGAGACCACTGGGTGGCCAAAAGCCATTGAGCTGCCCTCATATGAAGACGAGCGTAGGGCACTACATGGACTGTGGAGGCCATGTGGCCCAGAAGTTGCAGCATTTCTCTGGCTGACAAGTGACTTCTGGACTGAGCCTGGGAGGCTAAGCTTATTAGCCTTTGGCCTCGGACCAGAGGGAGGTAGGCCCTTGCAGTGGTGGAGTCCAATTGGGCCCCTATGAATTCCAGGGACTGAGTAGGGATGAGTTGGGACTTGGGAACGTTTACCACAAGTCCCAGATATTGAAGAATACGCCTTGTGCGGTCCAGAGAAATCTGGGCTTCTGACTGAGATGGAGCTCGGATGAGCCAGTCGTCCAGATATGGGAAGACAAAGATTCCCATGCCTCTGAGAAATGCGGCTACGACTGCCATGCATTTTGTGAAGACTATTGGAGCAGAGGCTAGACCGAAGGGTAGTACTCTGTACTGGAAATGTTTTCCCTGGAACAGAAAGCGAAGATATTTTCTGTGGGATGGATGGATGAGTATATGAGTGTACGCATCCTTGAGATCTAGAGAACAAAGCCAATCCTGACTCTGAAGGTATGGAAGGAGAATGCCCAGAGAGAGCATTTTGAATTTCTCCTTGAATAGAAACCTGTTCAATTCTCTCAGATCTAGGATAGGTCTGAAGCCCCCTGTCTTCTTTGTTATGAGAAAATAAGGGGAGTAGAAACCTAACCCCTGTTGTGGAGGAGGAACCTCCTCTATTGCCCCTTGGGCAAGGAGAGAAGAGACTTCCTGACCCAACAGGGTCAGAAGAGATGGGGGAGAACTGAATTGCCTCACCATGGTATGGGGAGGAAGGCTGGAGAAATGAAGTTTGTAGCCCTCCCTGATAATAGAGAGGGTCCATTGCTCTGATGTGATTTGTTCCCATCTGAGAGCAAAATGAGCTAGCCTTCCAGGAATGGTGAGGGGCTCTGGCTGTTCTAGAGCCAGAAACGGCAAGTTCTCTAGGGGCAAGTCAAAACCCCTGAGGGGGTTGAGCCTGCTGGGGTGTAGCAGACACTGCAGGCTTTGACTTTACTTGCTTAGATTGCTGACGCTTAGCAGCAAAGCGAGGCTGAGCAGATTGCTGGCCAGTATTTGTGGAAAATCTGGCCTTCTTATAGTAAGGCCTTTTAAAAGACTTCTTTTTGGCAGGGGTAGAAGTAGACTTAGAAAGTCTATCTAGAGTGGCATTTTCTGCATCCATTTGAGCAGCTTTAATTTGCCAGTCTTCACCAAATAAGTTCTCACCTGTACAGGGCAGATTCCTGAGGCCATCTACAACCCAGGGTTCTAGGTCAGAAGCCTGGAGCCAAGCGAGACGTCGGGCTGCAATAGCAATTCCCGAAGCCCTGCAAACAACCTCAAAGGAATCAAAGGCTGCCCTGTTGGAGAACTTGGAGACCTCTGAAAGTTGTGTCACCATAGAAAAGAAGTCCGCCCTTTGATCATCAGGGATAAAGGGGGCAAAATGCTGTACCTTTAGGGCAAGTTGTCCAAGAAACATGCCCATATAAAGGCTATAAGAATTGATCCTGGCTATAAGCATACTAGCCTGGAACATCTTTCTACTAAAAGAGTTCAGGGTCTTACATTCTCGCCCTGGAGGGGTAGAAGAATGCCTTTTAGGACTCTTTATTTTCTTCATGGCAGACTTCACCACAATAGAGTGGTGAGGCAGCTGAGTTTTCTGGAACCCAGGAGAAGGAGGGACCCGATACATGGTGTCCAACCTACGGGAATGGGGAGACAGTGTTAAAGGAGTCTCCCACAAATCCATCAAGTGTTCTTGAAGGATTTCATGGATAGGCAGAGTGACTGCCTCTTTAGGAGCTTTAGAGTATCCTAAAATATCCAATTTTTTTGATCTGGGTTCTTTTTCAGAAGATGTAGCAATAGAAAGTCCTTTAGCTACATCAACAATGAAATCCTGAAAGGATAAATCCTCTGGAGGAGACATCCTCCTCTTTGGAGAAGAGGGCTCCTCAGGAAGAGCAAGCTCAGCAGAGTCATCAGAGGAATTGAATTCATCAGAAGAATCTGAGTATTCTCTCTGTGCTTTCAATGCACGATACGCATACCGATCGGTATCGACATCGGGCGTATCGGGCATGGGATCGGTACCGGGCGAAAGCCTGAATCCGGCATGCGGAACCGATCGACGCTTGGAAGTCGATGGTCTCGGTTCCGGTGTGGATACCGGAACCGGGGTCAGTACCGATGGAATCGGTACCGAGGGCGTCGCAGCCTTAATGAATGCCAGAACGGCCTGCTGCATGGTCTGGACAGTATTGCCCATAGACGCCACTGCTGCCTGGATGTCGGTACCGGTATGGGCCGGTACCCCAGAGCAGTCCAACAGGTGATCAGTCGAGGCCGTGCCATCGATGTCAACCTGTGACCCCATGATTGCTTTGGAGGCCGGAGCCTCCCGCCAGGGTTTTTTGGCCTGGGCAGAATCCTCGAACTCAAGATTGAGAGCCTCTCGATCTTTAGAAAGATGTTTGCTTTTAGAGGATTTGCCCACAGAAGTTTTGGTTACCTGAGATCCATCCGGAGAGGAAGACCTGGATGACTGTGATGCTTCTGAAGGAAACAGCACATGGAGCTTGTTGGCCCGGTTCTGCAAACCACGTTTAGACATCTGGGTGCAGGATGGGCAGTCCGGTATGGAGTGGTCAGGTCCCAAACATTTAAGACACCATTCATGGGTGTCTGTGACAGAAATGACAGCACTGCACTTGGTACACTTTTTAAAACCAGGGACTGGCTTCTCCATGAGGAGAATTTGTGTAGGCCTTAAGGCCTAACAAAAGTTACCAAGCTGTGCTGAAGAAAATAAAAAAGTCTTTTTTTTTTTTTTTTATAAATTAAGTAATTTAGTCCGGCGGTTCAGGTTTAGGGATGGGGAAGGCAGGTACGCGGTCTAAAGAAACAAACAAAATTCACAATTTCTTCAGCGGTGACAGGAACACGACCTGCTGGCTCCGCGGAAAAAGAGAAACTGAGGAGAGCTGGTCAGGAAGGCAGCGCGCATGTGCTGTGGGAGGCCCCAAAAGCCTTTCATCTGAAAGGCTGGGGAGCTTTCCCGCGCAGGCTCCGTCGGTACCGACGTACCCATATGTGAGGACTTATTCCTGCTTGTTCCTGGAGATATGCAGCTACTACTGCCATGCATTTTGTGAATACCCTTGGTGCTGAAGCTAGACCAAAGGGAAGAACCCTGTACTGGAAATGTTTTCCCCTGAAAAGGAATCGTAAGAATTTCCTGTGATCTGGATGGATCAGAATGTGAGTGTATGCATCCTTTAAGTCTAGAGAGCAAAGCCAATCCTGGCTTTGGCGGTATGGCAGAGGAGTTCCTAGAGAAATCACTTTGAACTTCTCTCGAAACAGGTATTTGTTCAATTCTCTGAGGTCTAAAATGGGTCTGTGTCCTCCTGTTTTCTTTGGAATAAGAAAATAGGGGGAGTAGAACCCTGCACCCCGTTGAAGAATGGGTACCTCCTCTACTGCCCCTTGGGCAAGAAATGTTGAGACCTCATGATCTAGCAGATCGCCTGCGGAGGTTGGAGAATTGTTTTAGAACTGTAGGAGGGGGCATGCTGTGAAAATGGAGCTTGTACCCCTCTCCTACAATGGACAGAGTCCAATCTTCTGCTGTTATCTGATGCCATCTGTTGGCAAAGTGGCATAACCTGCCTGGGATATTGGGGGGTTGGGGACCCCTCAGAGGCAGAAAGGCTAAGTTCTCTAGAAAGGAGTCAAAGCCCTTGAGGGGGCTGAACCTGCAGAGCTGGTTGGGCTCTTAGGCCTTTTGGCTTCTTTTGCTGTCTAGTCTGTCCCTTTTGGGGAACCTGACCCTGAGTTTGACTCTGCTGGGTATAAGAAGGATAAAATTTCCTCTTTTTGCTGAAAGAGGGTTTTTTTTTATAAGGCTTCTTTTTGGCTGGAGTGGCTGTAGATTTCGACAATCTATCTAGAGTAGTATTGTAAGCATCTAACTCATTAGCCTTTTCCTGCCAGTTCTTGCCAAACAGATTCTCTCCCATGCAAGGAATGTTGCCTAACCTGTCCTGTACCCAAGCCTCCAAGTCTGATGCCTGAAGCCAGGCAATCCGTCGTGCGCCAATGGCAATAGCAGAGGTTCTGCTGATGCATTCAAAACAGTTGAAGGCTGCACGATTTACAAACTTGGAGACATCTTGAGCATGGTTAACTAGAGCAAGAAAGTCATGTCTCTTGTCATCTGGGAGAAATGGGCTCATAAGCTCCAAGTCTCCTGTAACTTCCTTGAGGAACATTCCCATATATAGTATATATGAACTGATCCTAGCTGAAAGCATGGAAGCCTGAAACGTTCGGCGCCCAAAAGCGTACAGAGTCCTCATTCACGACCTGGAGGATTGGATGCATGCCTCTTTGCACTTTTCATCCTACGCATAGCTGACTCCACCACCACTGAATGGTGTGGCAGCTGAGTCTTTTGAAATCCAGGACATGGCAGAACTCGATACATAGTATCAAGTCTCCTAGAGTGAGGAGATGTAGTCAGAGGTGCCTCCCACATTCTGAGCATCAAGTTATGCAGAATTTCATGGATGGGCAGAGTGGCTGCCTCCTTTGGAGCTTTAGGATATTGGAGAATTTCCAATTCCTTTGCTCTGGGTTCCTCTTCAGGCGCCACTGTGATTGAAAGGCCCTTGGCCATATCACGAATAAAATCCTGAAAAGACATGTCCTCTGGAGGTGACATTCTACGTTGGGGAGAAGAGGGATCTTCTGGGAGAAACCCTCTAGTACTAACAGAATTGTCAGAGTCTTCGGAATCGGAGGATTCGAAGTATTCCTGACCACGATGCTCATGCAAAGCACGGTCCCTGTATTGATCGAAGTTGGTACCGAGTTGATCCGGTACCGATCTGTCGATTCCAGCCAAAGATGGCGTGGGAAGAATTCCCACCGGGGCCAGTACCGTTGGTGCCGATGCCGGTACTGGTGCCTGTTGGACCAACGGTACCGCAGTTGAGAGAAGAGCTGTGATGCTGCGTTCGATAGCGAGGAACCTCTGATCTATCGACGTTGCCGATGCCTGGGTGTCGGTACCGGTGAAAATGGCCAGGACCCCTGAGCATGGCACAGGTAGTTCTTGTGAGGTCGAGGCCTCAAGAACATCCTGGAGCCCCATTGATGCTTTGGAAGCCGAAGCCTCCCGCCGGGGCTGCTTTGCCGGTGTGGTTCCCTCAAGGGCAATGCCAATGGCCTCTCAATGCTTAGCAGGAGAGCTACCCTTTGAGGACTGACTTTTATGTTTAGTTACCTGAGATCCATGGGAGGAAGAGACGGCCCTTGAAGATGTCGATGCAATGGATCTGGCATCCGAAGAAAAGAGGGTACCGAGCTTTGCAACCCGGTTCTGTCTTCCTCTTTTAGTCATCCCCATACAGGAGAAACATTCAGATGGAGAATGTTCAGGCCTTAAACATTTGAGACACCAATCATGGGTGTCAGTGACGGAAATGGTACCGCCACACTTAGTACATTTTTTAAAACCACTAGTTGGTTTTTCCATGTTTTAGGAATATGGGGCCTAGTGCCCAAAATGGCTCCTGGCACCAAAAAAGAAAAGTTCCTGAAGAGAAACAGTTCAAGTATAAGTGTTTTTTGTTTTTTTGGAAAAGAAAAGAACCGGCGGTACCAATAAGCATCTTGCGGAGGTAAACGCGACCACAAGAAAACAATTTTAAAGACGGAATTTTCTGCGGTGACAGGGTATGGATCCTGTTGGCTCCGCGGAAAACGAAGAACTGAAGAGGGACAGTTGGAAAGACAGCGCGCATGTGCTGAGGGATGTTACCAAAAGCGTTCCTATTGGACACTGGGGAGTGCTCCCGCGCAAGCTCTGTCGGTACCGACGATACCCATATGTGAAGACTACATTCCTGCTTGTTCCTGGAGATTGAATGGTATTGTATAATGAATGTATACGCACCTACAGGGGTACAAAGAGAATTTTGGACAAAGCTCAATGAAGAGGTGGGGAAATTAGGAGATGGTAAATTCATATGTGGGGGGTGATTTTAATTTAACTTGGAATCCTGCTAGAGACACTACAGGAAAAAGAGAGGGCAAACGAGTGAAAGGAGTAAATATCACATTTTTGTAACACAACATTGCTTGATAGATTCATGGCGATTTCAGCATCCCCAGAAAAGACAATTCTCATACTTCTCCCCCGTACATGGTTCATACTCAGAATAGACGCCATTTGGGTAACTAAGGAGCTGGTGGGTAGGATTAAAGGGGCGGAGATGGATTCAATAACGTTGTCAGACCATGCATTAGTGGAGGTTAGTATGACAATAGAGGGGGAGGAGAGAGGTACCCAGTTCTGGAGGTTAAACTAATCTCTATTAGAGGATGAGAGGGTCAGAAAAGAGATAGAGCGGGAGACAAGGGAATACTTTAGATGGAACGATAATGGCGAGGTGGCCTGGGGTGGAGTTTGGGATGGATATAAGGCAGTAGTAAGGGGAGTTCTAATTAAATGGGGGGCACGTAAAAAGCGGGAGAGGGAGGGAAGAGATAGGGAATTGAGAGAAAGATTAATGAAACTAGAAGAATTAGCTGCGCAAGATAGAAAAGGAACATATAGAGGCCAAGTGTTGGCAGTAAGAGCTCAGATAAATGCAATGCCGGCAGAAATTATAAGGTACCATATGCAGCTACTGAGAAAAGACTTTTTCGAGGGGGGAAATAAAGCAGGGTGATATATGGTGCAGAAGTTGAAACAATGGAAATTGAGATCACAAATATTGAAAGTTAGAGATTCTGGAGGGAAACTAGTTCACAAAGATTGGGATATCCGGGAGGCCTTTAAAAGATTTTACCAATCGTTGTACGAAGCTAGAGCTCCTCCGGAGTTGGAGAGGATACAGAGCTATTTAGACTCCATAAAGCTTCCGAATTGGAAGAGGAGGAACAAAAAGAGTTAAATAGAACCATAAAGGAGGAGGAAGTTTTGAAAGCTATAAAACAGTTAAAAGTAGATAAGGCACCGGGGTTAGACAGGCTCACAGCAAGGTTTTATAGAAGGTTCGGAGAGATATTAACTACACCATTACTGAGGTTGTTTAATCTACCAAGAGAGGGGGGTGTGCTAGCAGATACTATGGGATGGGCAGGAATAACAGTAATACATAAAGAAATGAAGGAACCGCAAGAATATTCATTGTATAGACCAATTTCATTGCTAAATTTGGACGCCAAATTATTGGCTAAAATATTGGCTACGCATTTAAATAGGGTAATAGGGAAATTGATCCATCAAGATCAAGTGGGATTTATCCCGGGCAGGCAGGTAGCAGATAATATTCGAAAGATACTAAACACTATTTGGTCGATTCAACAAAGTAAAGAGGAGGCACTGCTACTATCCTTAGATGCGGAAAAGGCTTTTGACCAGGTGTCTTGGCCTTTTCTCTTTCAGGTAATGGAAAGAATGGGGTTGGGGGAAGACTTCACGGGTTGGGTACAAGCGTTATACCGCAACCCGAAAGCTTGTGTTCGGGTGAATGGAGCTTACTCTGCTTTCTTTGAGCAGGGGAGAAGGACGAGGCAAGGGTGTCCCCCGTCACCTCTCTTATTTGCGCTTTCAGTGGAGTCATTTGCGGAGAGGGTGAGAGAACGTGAGGATCTGAAGGGCATAGTGGTAGGAAAGACAGAATATAGAATATCATTGTTTGCGGATGATACCATTATGAGCGTGACCAGAACGGGGTTTTTCTATACCAATACTAATGTGGGAATTAGAAAAATATGGAAGGCTGTCGGGATTTACTATAAACTGGACAAAATCTGAAATATTGAACTTGTCACTAAAAAAGGAAGCGCAGGGGATATTGCAAAAGAAATACCCATTTAGGTGGGCCAGGGGGGCGATTCGGTATCTAGGGATCCAAATAAGTAATAGGTTGGAGTTATTATATGATCTAAATTATATAAAATTATTTGGGAAAGTTGAAAGCTTGCTGAATGTGTGGGGGCAAGGATATCTATCTTGGTTCGGGCACATTGCAGCTATAAAGATGATGCTCTTGCCCTGCTTTTTGTTCTTGTTTCAAATGTTACCAATACTGGTACCACATCGAAAGTTAAAGCACTTGCAAAGAATCATTAACAGATTTATATGGCAAAATAGCCCCCGAGTCGCTATGTCAATTATGCAGAGAGCTAAGGGAGGGGGGGGGGTAGGGGTTCCCAATTTTAGAAAATATTACATGGCAGCACAACTGAACACACTATACGAATGGCAAAGAGAAAAACAGAAACACTGGGTCCAAATGGAAGACGACTCAGTAAGGGGAGTTGGATTGGAAGGGATGGTGTGGAGGGGAAGTAAAGCACCTAAAAATAGCCCCATAAACCCCATCATTGTACATATCTTGAATGTTTGGAAACAAAATAGGAAATTAATACAAGATAAAGGCTATATGCAGGGGATGACATTAGAGGCATGCTTTGAGAGGGGACAGGGGCCAGGGGTGAGTACATTGCGAAGATGGGGGAAGTTGGGACTTGCACATATTTCCCAGATCGTGGTTAAAGAGGGTATTAGAGATTTTGAGGGTATTAAGGATCTATATGGGTTATCTAATGATTATTATAGCTATATCGAGGTAAGTCACTTTGTGCGACAGCAGAAAGTATGGAAGGATTTATGGAATAACAGGGGGTGTTTCGAGGCCCTTTGTTCAGGACAATTAGGTCAAAAAGGAGCTTAATCCAAGATTTATAAAGGGTTAATGGAGGGAGAAGAGGGTAAACTAGAATTTATGAAGAAATGGGAGGAAGATTTAGAAGTGCAATGGAATGAAGAGGTTTGGGATAAGGTAATACAGACAGTGGTAGGAATATCTATAGCCACTCAACTAAAAGAAAATGCTTATAAAGTGCTATACCGGTGGTATTGGGCACCGACAAGTAAAAGGCGAGTGGGACTGGGGCAATCTGATCAGTGCTGGAGGGGATGCCAAGAGAGAGGTGATATGTTACACATGTGGTGGAAGTGTGGCAGATTCAAGCATATTGGGAAAAGGTTTTGGTGATAATTTATGAAATGACAGGACAGATTGCAAAGAAAGCCTATTGCATCAATTGGAGGAAGATATTTCGGAGAAGGAAAGGGGGGTACTGCATCATTGTATAGTGGCAGCAAGAAGTGAGATAGAAAAATATTGGACAGGGTCGGGAAAACCCCAAAGTGAAGGCTTCATCAGAAGAATGGCGGACCTGTGTTTGATGCATAGATTGATGGGGCTGCGACAAGGGAAAGGGGAAAAGAGTGCGGAACAATGGAAGAGTGTATGGAAATGGTTGGAAAACTGGAAAGATGGAGAGAAGGTGAGGAGGGAGAGTAAAGAGGGGATTACTGTAAAGACTGCCGTTAGCATAAAGCACTGCTAATGAGCTAAACGGCGAAAGACTGTATATATCGGTGATGAACAACAGAGATATGCAGGGACATAGAAGCACGAACAAATGAAGGGGGAAACAGAGATGGGAGGGAAGGGAGGGGGAGGGGAGGGGGAAGGCAGAAAATTAGGCAATACTGAATGTTGTAATAGCTAGTAGGGGATAAAAATAAGGTTGCTTGTAGACTGCTGTGGAAAATGTACAATGTTGTGTTAAGAAGATGTTTGTACTATCTAATGAAATATTTAATAAAAAGTTAAATGGAAAAAAAAAAGAAAAACGAGGGCCAGGGCCAGCGCCAGCCAGTGCACCCGACAGACTGTTAGACATGAGGAAAACCAAGAAGGAACCCTGAAGGGTCCAAAAATGAACAATTTTTTTCAGCAACTATCAGGAACATATCTGTGGGGCTCCGTAGAGAAAGTAGACTGAGGATAAGATGGTGCGCGGCAGGTGGGAAGGCAGGCGTGCATGGGCGATGGAGGCTCCCAAAAGCTTCCAATGGAAGCTGGGGAGTATTCTTGCATGGGGCTCTGTTGAGGATTTCACCCAATACATGAAGACTTCTTCCTGCTTGTTCACAGAGAACTCGTGTTAACATGTGCTAGTAAATCTGGCACTTAATTTTACAGTTGGCGTATTCACTATTCATGAAAAGGCTCATTTTATAAATTGGTCCCTAGTTAATGAGCATACGTGCAAAGGTACAGGGGTATGTAAAGGCGCAATCACTTACACCAGCCCTAAGTGACTATGCCTACTTTTTCTTTTAATTTTAAATTTTATTAAATATTCCAACTACCAGTGTACATTCCTCATTAGATACGCATTTCTTAGGTAAACAATCCTGGTCCTAAACATCAACAACTTAGTTAACATCTTTTCATTTCCATTTTTCCAGGGAAATCATCCAGGTCTTAAACATCAACACATAGTTAACATCTTTTCATTTCAAGTTTCCCCCACCTTTCAACCTTTTAGTCCTTATACATTTCTACCAATGCCCTCCTACCCCTCCCTTCCTCCCCCCCCCCAGTGCTCTTGATATTTCCCTGTTATATGATTTCCCTAGGATAGATATTTAATCACAAAAGGGGCACATATGTTCTCAAATTGTTGGGTCTTGTCCCTCTGGATGGCTGTCATTTTCTCCATTACATATAATTCCCTCATACATATTCTCCAATCCTCTCTATTTCCGGTGCTTTGGCTAGTTTCCAGCCCTTAGCTATCTCGCTTATTGCTGCTATGACACATAATCGTATTAGTTTACCCCTCTCTCCTTCCCATCCTCTTCCTTTCATTCCTGTTAGCACATTAATCATCCCCCATTCTAATCTCTGTCCCACCAGCTCTTCTACTTCATGCCGGATGACTTGCCAATATGTTTGTAATCTCCTATTTCCAAACATCCCCGTCAGCATTCCTGTTTCCCAGCATGATTCACAAACTTGGAAACGTCCTGAGCATGTTTGACAAAAGCAAGATAATCCTGCCTTTTATCATCAGGAAGGAGAGGGCTCATAAGCTCTAAATCTCCTGTGACCTCTTTAAGGAACATTCCCATATACAAGATATAGGAACTGATCCTAGCAGAAAGCATGGAAGCCTGGAAGGATTGACTTCCAAAGGCGTCAAGAATCCTACACTCACGTCCTGGAGGATTAGATGCATGCCTTTTTGCACTCTTTATCTGTCTCATGGCTAATTCCGCTACCATGGAATGGTGTGGTAATTGAGTCTTCTGAAACCCAGGACAAGGAGGAACTCGATACACGGTGTCGAGCGTTCGAGAGTGAGGAGATGTGGTTAGAGGTGTTTCCCAGATCCTTAACATAAGATCATGTAAGATCTCATGAATAGGCAAGGTAGCTATCTCCTTGGGAGTTTTAGGGTATTGTAGGAATTCTAATTCCTTTGCCCTAGGCTCTTTTTCAGGAGCCACTGTGATGGAAAGACCTCGGGCCACATCTCGGATAAAATCCTGAAAGGACATATCCTCTGGTGGAGACATCCTATGCTGAGGAGAAGAGGAATCCTCAGGAAGAAGTACTCTGGTATCGATAGAGCTTTCAGAGTCTTTAGACTCATCTGAGGATTCGAAGCATCTCCAATCCGGGTGATCGTGCAAGGCACGGTACCGGTACCGACTTGTCGATGCCGGATAGAGACGCATGACTCAGTCCGGTAGAATACCTGCCGATGTCGATGCAGTCGGTGCCACTACTGGAGTCGGTGCCGGTTGAATTGCCTGAAGCGGTTTCAGGGGCATCGAGGCCATAAGAAGAGCCGCCAGACTGCGTTCAATAGCCAAGAATCTCTGGTCTATCGACGCTGCTGATGCTTGGGTATCGGTGCTGGATGAAGCGGCCGGAACCCCAGAGCATGGCACCAGTAGGTTCTGCCGAGGTTGAAGCCTCGAGAACATCCTGGAGCCCCGATAGTGCACTGGAAGCCGAAGCCTCCCACCGGGGCAATTTTGCCGGTGAAAGTCCCTCAAGGGCAATGCCAGAGGCATCTCGATGCTTAGAAGGAGATCTACCCTTTGAGGACCGGCTAGATTTATGTTTAGTTACCTGAGATCCATGGGAGGAAGATGAAGCCCTGGAAGACATTGATGCCACGGAGGCTGCATCGGAGGGAAAAAGGGTGCTAAATTTAGCAGCTCGGTTTTGCTGGCCCCTTTTTGACATCATCCCACAGGCAACACACTCTGAAATAGAGTGGTCAGGGCCTAAACATTTGAGGCACCATTCATGGATGTCGGTGATGGAGATGGTACCGCCACACTTATAACACTTTTTAAAACCCGAAGCGGGTTTTTCCATTCTGAAGGAAAACATTGGGCCTAGTGACCAAAATGGGGCGTGGCACCTGAGGAGAAAATTACTGGAAAAGATTTCAGAAAGGTTTTTTTTTTTCTTTTTTTGAAAAAAGTAAAGAAAAACCGGCGGTACCGGTGTAGCGTTGAGGGAAGGCAGACGCGACCACAAAAAAGAAGAATAAGGAGGGAATTTTTTCTGCGGTGACAGGAAGTGCGACCTGTCGGCTCCGCGGAAAACGAAGAACTGGAGAGGGACAGTTGGGAAAGGCGGGAAGGCAACACGCAGGCGCTGTGGGATGCTCCCAAAAGCTTTCCTATTGGATGCTTGGGAGTGTTCCCGTGCAGGCTCTGTCGGTACCGACGATACCCATATTTGAAGACTACATTTCCGCTTGATCCTGGAGATAGTGTAGTTACTCACCTGTAACAGGTGTTCTCCAGGGACAGCAGGAATCAGTCCTCACATATGGGTGATGTCAACGGAGCCCCCATGCGGAGCAAATCCCCAGCTTTCGAAGAAAGCATTTGGGACTGCATCATGCATGTGCGGTCCCCTTCCCGCCCAAGGGTGCCATCTTGCTCAGTCAAATGACATAGCTAAAAAGACGGCAGAAGGATAAGAAATTCATCAAGGATTGCAACTCCAGGGGAGGAGGGAGGGTTGTGAGGACTGATTCCTGTTGTTACAGGTGAGTAACTACGCTTTCTCTAGGAACAAGCAGGAAGCCGGTCCTCACATATGGGACTCCCTAGCTATAGGCTACCGAGAACCCATGGCTGAAAAATGGCTACCTCTAGAAGAGCTGCAGCAGCTGTGATAGGAATTCAGCGGAGAACGAAACACTCCGGTAGCCTGACACCAAAGGGTCGGAGGGTAGGAGTTGCCTAAACCTCAAACAGATTACGGAGTACAGCCTGGCCGAAAGCACTGTCCCGTTGGGACTCCCTATCCAGGCAGTAATGGGCCGTAAAAGTCTGGCTTGAAGACCAGGTTGCAGCCCGGCAGGTGTCTGCCAGTGGAAAAGAGCAGAAGTGAGCCACTGATGCGGCCTTAGCCCTGACCCGGTGGGACATGACTCGACACTGCAACGGGAGGTCAGCCGCCCTGTATGCCCAGGCGATGCAATCCGCCACCCAGGTGGACAACATATGCTTGGAGACAGGCATCCCCAGCTTACCAGGGTCATAAGAGAGGAAGAGCTGAGGAACTCTTCGATGTCCCCTCATATGCTCCAAGTAGAAGGCCAATGCCCTCTTACAGTATGCAGAACTTCTTCTACCCGGCTGGCATGGGGCCTGGGAAAGAAGGTCGGAAGCACCACCTCCTGGTTGAGGTGGAAAGAGGAGACCACTTTTGGCAGGAACTTGGGGTGTGTGCGAAGCACCACCCTGTTCCTATAGAACTGTGTGAACGATCTATCGGACACCAGCGCTTGCAGTTCACTCACTCGTCTAGCCGATGTGAGAGCCACCAAGAAAATCGTCTTCCAAGAAAGGAAGCAAAGATGGCAGGTAGCCATCGGCTTGAAGGGTGGGTGAGTAAGCTGCTGCAAGACCACATTCAGATCCCATTCGGTCACCGGGG
Source organism: Ichthyophis bannanicus (assembly GCA_033557465.1). Taxonomy (NCBI): domain Eukaryota; kingdom Metazoa; phylum Chordata; class Amphibia; order Gymnophiona; family Ichthyophiidae; genus Ichthyophis; species Ichthyophis bannanicus. Next base: position 730,228,699 of record CM066031.1, read on the forward strand.
GGCAAACCGGGGGTTTAAGCAGAAGCAGACCTCTCAGGAACCTGGATACCAAGGGGTGGACAGAGAGAGGTTGCCCATCCACTGGAGAGTGGTGTGCTGATAAAGCACTAAGGTGAACTCAGACCGAGTTTGACTTAAGGTCTATATCTGAAAGGTGAAGCAGGTACTGCAGCACCACAACCACCTGGCAAGAGAATGGGTTCTCACTCTGCTGAGTACACCATACCACAAACCTATGCCACTTAAATGCGTAGGTTTTCCTAGTCAATTGCCTTCTAGAGGCCAGCAACACATCCTCTTTCTTTTTTGGGAGGAGAAGTGGTGCAAGGACTACTCTTTCAGCAACCATGCCATCAGGTTGAGGGACCTGAGGTTGGAATGGAGGAGTGAGCCCTCGTCCTGCGACAGGAGGTTGGGCAAAATTCCCAGAGGGATTGGAGTCTCCTCTGCCAGCTGCAAGAGGAGAGGAAACCAAGGAGTGGAGGAGTGGCCTAGTGGTTGGGGCAAGGTACTTCAGGCCGGAAGTCAGGGGTTCAAATCCCACTAGAGGACAGCAACCTTGGGCCGGAAGGACTGGGGTTTCTAGTCCCACAGGTGCTCCTTGTGGTCTTGGGCAAGCCACTTAACCCTCCATAGCCCATGTTCCCTGTAAAAAAGTTATCTCCAAGTTATAATGCCCTGTTCAATGTAATTTCAGTTTGTTCAATGTAAACTGCACTGATGCAGAATAGTGCAGTATATAAGAGAATGTAAATAAATAAATAAGACTGTCTCGGCCACCTGGGGGCCACCAGGATGACCAAGGCCTTGTCCTGAAGGATCTTGAATAAGGTCTGAGCCACCAGAGGCGTGGGAGGAAACGCATATAGGAGGCCCACTGACCAGGATATTAGGAAAGCATCTGCAGCTACCCTGTGTGGGTGCGGCTGTCTGGAACAGAACCGGGCAACTGGTGATTTTGAGAGCTCGCAAACAAATCTATAGATGGTCGCCCCCAGCACTGGAAGAGTTGCTGGGCTACATTGGGATCCAGTTGCCACACATGCGGCTAGAGAATTTCCCTTAGCTTGTCTGCTAAGAAGTTCTCCTGACTTGGCAAGTAAACCGCCTTGAGGAACATACCTTGGCTGACTGCGAAGGAGCATAGGTCCAGGGTTTCCTGACACAGGATACGCGAGCCAGTGCCCCCTTCTTTGTTCACACAGAATATCACTACCTGGTTGTCTGTCTCCATCAAGACAGATTAATGAGCCAGGCAGATCGCTCGAAGCTCTAGGACATTGATTTGTTGTGTGCTCTCTCACTCAGACCACACACCTTGAGTGCAGACCTGTGGGAGTCTGAAGCCACCATTTCAAAGACTGTATCAGGTGATGGGACACCTTGATGTTGTCCCTGAGTCTGCCTAGAACATAAGATATGCCATACTGGGTCAGACCAAGGTCCATCAAGCCCAGTATCCTGTTTCCAACAGTGGCCAATCTAGGTCATACGCACCTAGCAGTTTCCCCAAAAGATGCAGGTTCCGCAATACTTGTACTGGGTCAAGCATTGATATCCTGGGTCCCTTCTTAATAATGGTTTATGGACCTTTCCTCCAGGAACTTGTCCAAACCTTTTTTAAACCAGCTACACTAACAGCCTTTACTACATCCTCCAGTAACAAATTCCAGAGTTTGATTACATGTTGAGTGAAAAAATATTTTTTTATTAGTCATAAATAGTTTACCCTGTAGCTTCATTGCATGTCCCCTAGTCTTTCTATATTCTGATAACGTAAACAATTGATCTACGTTTACCCGTTCCACTCCGTTCATTAATTTAGAGACTTCTATCATATCTCCCCTCAACCGTCTCTCTTCCAGGTTAAAGAGCCCTAACCTTTTTAGCCTTTCTTCATAGGAGTATCCTTCCATCCCCTTTACCAATTTGGTGGCTCTTCTCTGAACCTTTTCTAATAACGCTATATTCTTTTTAAGATACGGCGACCAGAACTGCACACAATATTCAAGGTGCAGTCTCACCATGGAACAATATAGAGGCATTATAATATCTTTTGTTTTATTTTCCATTCCTTTCCTTATGATACCTAGCATTCTATTTGCTCTCTTGGCTGCCGCTGCACACTGGGCCGAGGGTTTTAACATGTTATCCACAATGATGCCTAAATCTTTTTCCTGGGTGGTGGTTCCTAATGTGGAACCTTGCATTATGTGACCATAGTTTGGGTTGTTCTTCCCTAGGTGCATAACTTTGCACTTGTCCACATTAAATTTCATCTGCCATTTTGATGCCCAGTCTTCCAATTTATCAAGATCCTCTTGCAATTTTCCACAATCCTCTTGGGTTTTAACAACTTTAAATAGTTTTGCGTCGTCTGCAAATTTGATAACCTCACTCGTTATTCCACTTTCCAGGTCATTTATGAATATGTCAAAAAGCAGCGGACCCAGCACAGATCCCTGGGGTACACCACTATTCACCTTTCTCCATTGGGAAAATTGGCCATTGTGACGCTCGCGCCCCTACCAGGCGGTTGCCTAGTAGGGACGGCTGGCCACCTTTATCCCTTCGAGGGTTGCAGTTCTGTTAATAAGAGAAGCCAAGTGGTTATTCAAAGCGCACAGGAAATTTTTATTCGGTTTCCAAAGTTGGCAAGTGATGAACATAAAAATTCTTTAAGCACTTTTTCCAGACAAAAGAAATACAGGATAATTTTCTCCAAATCAAAATGTCCAAACAAAACTCACAGCAGTTTCTATTCTTCACTGCAGTTGCTTGACATTTCAAAACACAAAAGCATTTGTAAAAACTCTTCACAGCTTCCAACCTCGCTGTTGCCACGCCCCATACAAACAGTTCTAGCTGTTTGGGCCTGCACTGAAGTTCTGCAGTTTTACTTCTTAAGAGAGATTCCTAACCTCTTGTCTTCAGGGTTACTCTTCTTTTTAAACTCTTGAAAACTGCCTTTAACTTGCAACAGCTTCCTTTTGTATTTCAGTGTTTTCTAACTCACAATACTATTGTATTTTAGTGCACAGCTCACATTCCATCTCAGAGGCTTCTGACTCAATAACACTTTCTTCCGGGCCTACCTCCATGCTCTCAATTGAGCTACAGCTAGGTGCTCTTTGAAAGTGCTCTGGTAACTTTCCCTTAAGAGTCTTTGCAATGTTAAACAGTCTCTCACACTGCCTGGCCTTGGCTCCTCCAAGCCGGTCTCCTGTGTGTCTCTCCTGCTTAACCTCCCTCCTGAGATACTTCTTGCTGTGCTGAGGCTTCAGGTGTCTGAAGGTCTCCTCTGAGTCAGAGCAAGAACTATTCTGGTGGCACTGCTCATTCCCTGCGTACCTTCCTTGGCTGCCTTTGTAAAGGTTCCTCCATTTGCTGCTCTCCTTGGCTGCAAGGGTTTTCCACAGCTTGGCCCCAGACCTCTCCTGTCTGTGCCTCCTGGAAATTGGACTTGAACCTGGGCTAGGGCTTGAACTGCAGCTGCCACTGGTGCTTGCTCCTGCACTCCTCCTGGACCATCTGCTCACAGCTCCTTCCTCCTCCAACAAACTCAAACTGTGCCTCCCTCTTTTGTTTGTTCTTCCTCTGTTACCTGTTGAGCTGGGCAACTCCCTTCCTAGCTCCTCCCACTTGGACCTCCTACCCCTCTGCAGGGTTGTCCTGTGGTCTGTGATTGGCTTAGCCTTAGCTCTGCCCTCTAGGTTTCTTTCAGTGCTTCTAGTATGGAGCCTAGGATTTTGTGCTCCTATCCCCCGCAATGAAAAAAAATCCTTCTTTTTTTCAGTTTTCCCTAGCTGGGCTGCACTCAGCTCATCACATATCCCCCCCCTTAGACTATTTCGGGCCGTCGCTTTATCCCGCGAACAGCACGAAATACGGGATAAGGCGTCTGCATTTGTATGAAGCTTCCCAGCCCTGTGCTCTATCTTAAAATCAAACTCCTGTAGGGCCATGTACCACCTCGTTAAACGAGCGTTGCTGTCTTTCATTTTATTTAGCCATTTAAGTGGGGAGTGATCAGTCACCAGTAAAAATCTCCGTCCAGTTAAATAAAATCTCAGTGCATTAATGGCCCACCTTATAGCAAGGCACTCACGCTCTATGGTTGAGTATTTTTTTTCTGGAGGAGTTAACTTGCGACTTAAAAACATTATCGGGTGCTCAGAGCCCTCCTGCTTCTGAGACATCACTGCCCCTAGGCCTGTTTCCGATGCGTCGGTCTGAATAATAAAAGGTAGAGAAAAATCTACCCCACGTAATACAGGTGCTTCACACAATTTTTCTTTTAACCTCACAAAGGCCTGTCCCGCCTCCTGATCCCAGAGCAAGATATTAGGGGCATTCTTTCTAAGCCTCTCAGTTAATGCGGCTGCTTCGGTTGCGAAGTGTGGGATAAACCGCCTATAATACCCCACTAACCCCAAGAAACCCCTAAGATCCTTTTTTGTAACAGGTCTCGGGAATTTTTTTACACTCTCCACCTTGTCAAAGAGAGGTTTTACTATACCCTGTCCAACCATGTGACCTAGGTATTTTACCTCCGATGCCCCAAACATACATTTAGCCGGGTTTATAGTAAGGCCGGCTTGCTTCAATGCCCGCAACACTGCCCTGACCTGGGTCAAGTGTTCATCCCACCGTGCACTATGAACCACGATGTCGTCCATATAGGCCGCTGCATACCGCTGGTGAGGGCGGAGAACCATGTCAACCAATCGTTGACAAGTTGCGGCTGCCCCATGGAGCCCGAAGGGCATCCGACGGAATTGGAAAAGCCCTATTGGGGAACTAAAGGCTGTTTTTGGCCGAGATTCCCTGGTGAGGGGAATCTGCCAATACCCCTTGGTTAAATCCAATGTAGTCAGATACCTGGCCTGCCCTAGCCTATCCAAGATCTCCTCTATCCTAGGCATAGGGTAGCTGTCGAATCGTGAAATGTCGTTTACTCTACGGAAATCTATGCAAAAGCGCATAGATCCGTCCGGCTTCGGGACCAAAACTACGGGGTTGTTCCAAGGGCTCTTGGAAGCCTCAATTATGCCCATCTCTAACATTTCTTTTATTTGGGACACTACCTCTCTCTGCTTTGCCTCCGGGAGTCTATACGGTCGCTGGTGCACTACTTCACCAGGCGGGGTCACAATTTCGTGCGCGACCAGCCCTGTTTCTCCCGATACCGGGGTAAGGACGTCCGAGAGGTCCTTCAGCATTCCGGACAACTCCTTTTGCTGTGTCCAGGAGAGCTTTTCCCCAATCCTATAAACAGGATCTGTATTGCCTTTCACTAGTTGAGGTCCTAATTCATCTTCTTCCTTCTCTATACAACAGGCAGTTAACCCCTCTATCTCACCTAGGCCTGTAGATCCGAATCCCTTGGAGTCCCTGGTGGTAGATGAAAGCTCGTCTACCTCTTCTACGGGTGGAAAACCTACCCTCTCACAAACTAATTGGGCCACTCTATCTCCGGGGTTCACCTTAAAATTTTCTTGGGAGAAGTTAAATAAGAGAACCTTTAATTCTCCCCTGTAGTCAGGGTCTACGACTCCTGCACCTACATCTATAAAATATTTAAGGGCAAGGCCTGACCTGGGTGCAATCCGTCCGTAACACCCGGGCGGTATTTCTACCCTCAGTCCAGTGTTTACTACGGCCTTTCCTTGCTTGGGTACAACTACCTCAACTGCACTAGATAGATCTAACCCAGCCGCTTGTTCAGTGGCCCGCTTGGGAATCCTAGCCTCAGGGTTAATTCTACAAAACCTGATGACAAACCTGGGTGCCTGTACTTTTTCCTTAGGGACTATTGACCTCCCCGGGTCTACTCTTTTTCCAAACAGGGGAGCAGGTATTATTCCCCCTGTAGCAACTTTGGGGTGGCCAGCTTCCCTTTTTCCTTTCCCTGGAGATTTTACCTCTGGGCCTGTGTTTACCAGGCCTGCCTTTTCCTGCAGCTTTTTCTCCACTCCCTTCCTGAACGGGGACCAATCTCGGCCCAGTATAATCTCATGAGGGAGTCTTGGTATTACTGCTACTGCTACCTCCCTTCCCCTGCCTAAGCCTTTTATCTTAACGGCTTGAAGTGGGTAGGTAGAGGCAGCCCCATGCACACACTTAATTTTAACCTGCCCCCTTGAGGACTCTTGGGCGCACTGCTTCTGGGCTTCTATCACTTTCCATAACTTTCTGGAGATCATGGACTGACTTGCCCCTGAATCTAACAGTGCTTCTGTCTTTATTCCCTCTACCTCTACGGATAGGAGGAATCCTTCACCTATCTCCTTGGGGTGTGTTATCACAAAGGCTTTCTTTGTCTTACAATTTTTCTTGAGGTGACCAGGCTCACCACAAGAAAAACACTTTCTTTGCAGGTTGAATTTTTCCATGGGCTTATCTCTCTCTGTCCTATATTTACTCAAGGCTGCATTCTTTTCCTGCACGCCTGTACCTTGAAAAACGCCCCCTTTCTTTAGGCTCAGTTTCTGGGCCTCCAGAAAGCAGTCTGCCAAGACTATGGCTTCTCGGGTGTTCTTACAGTTTTGTTTTATCAAAAAGCTTTGCATGTCTATAGGAACAGCTTCAATAAATTGTTCTAATATTATTGCATCAATAATAGACTCTATATCTTTCTTTTCTGGCAGTAGCCATTTAAAGACTAAGCTCTTAACTCTATAATACAGAGCTTGTGGTGTTTCACCTTCTTTTAAGACAGATGCTCTTAGAAGTCTCCTATAAGTGGAGGAACTTAAACCCATCCGTTCTCTTATAGCTTCTTTCACATGCTCATAATTATGAATAGAATCAACTGGCATTTCCCTGTAAGCAGCTAATGCCTCACCGCTTAGAGTAGTGGCAAACCTTACAGCTAGCTGTTCTTTAGGCCACTGAGCTAGACCAGCTATTCTCTCAAACGCCTCTATATGGTCGTCAAGGTTATCATCCTTGCTTAAGCGACCACATGCAAAAGGTCCGAAGGCTAGTCCTTCCCCCCCTGTACCAACAGGTTGAGTCTTTGGAACAGCCTGTGCTTGCTTGGTTGCTTCTTCCTGAGTCCGGATCCATTTGGCCATCATTTCCAGCAGGGGTTGCTGTTGGGCTCGCAACATGGAGGTCGCCTGCTCCTGGCTCAACGCTGCCATCTCCCTCTGCTTCGCAAATTGGTCCGCTACCCAAGCCAACACGTCCGCTACTTCCATCCCGGATTGTAGTCTCTGCAACAAAACAGACAAGACACACACAAAGTGCAGCACTTTTTTTTTTTCCTTTTTTTTTTTTTTTCTCTCTCACTTCCCCAAGTGAGCAGCTGGTGGCCCCCTTACACCACAATCCAGGCCTACCCCTTCCAGTCTACGGGTTACCTGATTCTGATGCAGGTCTCAGCATTGTCCACCAGTCACAGCGCTCCCGATCCGAATCCGCTCCGGTTTTTCCCTCCGTTGCCTCGGTCGGTCACCGCTTTTCCTGGAGTTCTCCGTCCAGAGGTATGCCTTAAAAGATGCTCTTCTTGACCACTGGAACACCGCATCCAAAAACTACGCCACCTGTGACGCTCGCGCCCCTACCAGGCGATTGCCTAGTAGGGACGGCTGGCCACCTTTATCCCTTCGAGGGTTGTAGTTGTGTTAATAAGAGAAGCCAAGTGGTTATTCAAAGCGCACAGGAAATTTTTATTCGGTTTCCAAGGTTGGCAAGTGATGAACATAAAAATTCTTTAAGCACTTTTTCCAGACAAAAGAAATACAGGATAATTTTCTCCAAATCAAAAATGTCCAAACAAAACTCACAGCAGTTTCTATTCTTCACTGCAGTTGCTTGACATTTCAAAACACAAAAGCATTTGTAAAAACTCTTCACAGCTTCCAACCTCGCTGTTGCCACGCCCCATACAAACAGTTCTAGCTGTTTGGGCCTGCACTGAAGTTCTGCAGTTTTACTTCTTAAGAGAGATTCCTAACCTCTTGTCTTCAGGGTTACTCTTCTCTTTAAACTCTTGAAAACTGCCTTTAACTTGCAACAGCTTCCTTTTGTATTTCAGTGTTTTCTAACTCACAATACTATTGTATTTTAGTGCACAGCTCACATTCCATCTCAGAGGCTTCTGACTCAATAACACTTTCTTCCGGGCCTACCTCCATGCTCTCAATTGAGCTACAGCTAGGTGCTCTTTGAAAGTGCTCTGGTAACTTTCCCTTAAGAGTCTTTGCAATGTTAAACAGTCTCTCACACTGCCTGGCCTTGGCTCCTCCAAGCCGGTCTCCTGTGTGTCTCTCCTGCTTAACCTCCCTCCTGAGATACTTCTTGCTGTGCTGAGGCTTCAGGTGTCTGAAGGTCTCCTCTGAGTCAGAGCAAGAACTATTCTGGTGGCACTGCTCATTCCCTGCGTACCTTCCTTGGCTGCCTTTGTAAAGGTTCCTCCATTTGCTGCTCTCCTTGGCTGCAAGGGTTTTCCACAGCTTGGCCCCAGACCTCTCCTGTCTGTGCCTCCTGGAAATTGGACTTGAACCTGGGCTAGGGCTTGAACTGCAGCTGCCACTGGTGCTTGCTCCTGCACTCCTCCTGGACTTTCTGCTCACAGCTCCTTCCTCCTCCAACAAACTCAAACTGTGCCTCCCTCTTTTGTTTGTTCTTCCTCTGTTACCTGTTGAGCTGGGCAACTCCCTTCCTAGCTCCTCCCACTTGGACCTCCTACCCCTCTGCAGGGTTGTCCTGTGGTCTGTGATTGGCTTAGCCTTAGCTCTGCCCTCTAGGTTTCTTTCAGTGCTTCTAGTATGGAGCCTAGGATTTTGTGCTCCCATCCCCCGCAATGAAAAAAAATCCTTCTTTTTTTCAGTTTTCCCTAGCTGGGCTGCACTCACCTCATCACACCATTTAGCCCTACCCTCTGCTTTCTATCTTTTAACCAGTTCCTGATCCACAGTAGTACACTGCCTCCTATCCCATGACTCTTTAGTTTTGCCAAAAGTCTCTGATGAGGGACCTTGTCAAAGGCTTTCTGAAAGTCCAGATACACTATATCAACAGACTCACCTTTGTCCACCTGTTCATTCACACTTAGAAAAAAACATAACAGATTAGTAAAACAAGATCTTCCTTGTCTAAAGCCATGTTGGCTGTTTCCCATTAGGCCATGACTGTCTACATGCTGAGTAATTTAGTCTTTATGATGGTTTCTACCATTTTTCCCGGTACTGACGTGAGGCTCACCGGTCTGTAGTTTCCCGGATCACCCCTGGAACCCTTTTTAAAAATTGGTGTTACATTGGCGATCCTCCAATCTTCAGGTATTAGAGTTGATTTTAATGATAGTTCACAGATTACTAATAGCAAGTCTGCAATCTCATATTTCAGTTCTTTCAACACCCTTTGTTTTTGAAATAGACATTCAAGATCTAATAATAAGCAAATCGTTATGTATTTGTATATATAATCTCTTAATTTGTGATGACCCCTAACACATTTACGTCACCTGTGCTAGCAACACAATGAACTGTGCAATATAGTAAAATTGCAGTATATAGTAATGTAACAATACTTTGAACAATATAGAAAAACGCAATATATAGTAATATAGCATTACTTTGTGGCTTTCCTAACCAGGGCTCTACAGATCAACAAACAGTAAGGATTTGAGGGTTTGTCTGTTTGTTTGTTTTTATTATATTACATTGGTAGCTCTCTGACTGCGAGCTCTTAAAAGGTTTTTTTGTATCTTTTTTAAAGCAAGGTTACTTTCTTTTTGGTGCTTTAGGGGAACTTTCCTTGAGCACAGTAGGTTGCTGAACTCTAGTAACCTCCTCAGGTTTAGAAACTGCTAACACCTAATCAGGAGTTAGTGGGCCTGATTTCCTGAGTGCAGCTGAGGCCTGCATAAAAGGCTCCAGTGCCCTGCCCTGTTGAGGCTTTCCTAACCAGGGCTCTACAGATCAACAAACAGTAAGGATTTGAGGGTTTGTTTGTTTGTTTTTATTATATTACATTGCTAGCTCTCTGACTGGGAGCTCTTAAAAGGGTTTTTTGTATCTTTTTTAAATCAAGGTTACTTTCTTTTTGGTGCTTTAGGGGAACTTTTCTTGAGCACAGTAGGTTGCTGAACTCTAGTAACCTCCTCAGGTTTGGAAACTGCTAACACCTAATCAGGTGTTAGTTCCCTCCCTACCCACCCCGACTCCCACCCATCCCTAGTGAGCAGTCTTGCTTTATAGGGCACCTCCCCCTTTAACAAATCAGAGAGAATTGGACCAGCACATTTTGAATATAATTAAAGAGATTTAACTGCTTTTTCTCTGAAAGGACAGCTGCGAAACCGGCTGGTACTTGGTAGATCTCTCTCTTTTGCTTTAACAGATACCTAAGCTCCACGAAAAGAACAATGGCTGGGAAAAATCGTATTGCTAAAGTTGTTGCCCCCGTTACAGCTTCTGCCTCGGTCCAGACAGAGGTCCTAATGCCAGTTGAAGGACAAGTTCCATGTGCAGGGTGCCTGCATGCTGAAGCTCTGAGGAAACAAGTGGAGGAACTCAGAGAGGAGGTGGCGAGGCTGAGGAGCATTCAAGACAGTGAGAAGTACATTGATGAGATGCTTCTTGCAGCAACCAAGCTCTCCAACACAGGAGAAGATGGGTGCCAACAGAATGTTGATGGTTGGACACAAGTCACCAGGGCCTGCAAAATCACCAATCCAACTTCTCCAGCCCTTGAATTGAAGAACCATTATGCAGCCCTGGAAGTGGAGGAGGTGAAAGCATCCCTGGAAAGGGAAGAACCAGAGTTCAAGTACCCCAAAGTTGCAGAATCAGTGACCAGAAGGAAATGAAGGGTAGTGGTGGTTGGAGACTCTCTTCTGAGGGCTACTGAGGCATCCATCTGCCGACCAGACTTGATGTCCAGAGAGGTATGCTGTCTGCCTGGTGCCAAAATCCAAGATGTTACGGAGAGTTTGCCGAGACTCATCAAGCCCATTGACTATTACCCAATGTTGCTAATCCATGTTGGAACAAATGATACTGCCAGGTATACCTCGGAACGTATCAAAAGTGACTTCATGGCTCTGGGACAGAGGGTGAAGCAGTTAGGTGCACAGGTGGTGTTCTCTTCAATCCTCCCTGTTGAGGGTAAAGGCCAAGGCAGAGAGGCTCTCATCCTGGAGATGAATGCATGGCTGCGTGGATGGTGTCATCGAGAGCGTTTTGGTTTCCTAGACCATGGGATGCTGTTCCAAGGGTTGCAGAGCAAAGATGGCATCCATCTGTCCAAGAAAGTTCAACGCATCTTCGGTAGTAGACTGGCTAATCTACTGAAGAGGGCTTTAAACTAGATTTGTTGGGGATAGGTGAAGAAAGCCCCCAGGTAAGTGAAAGCCCCCAGGTAGGTGATACATTAAATATCTTTATGGAAATGGGTAACAGGGGTAACATATGGAAAGCAGTGTGTATAAATGCCCGTAGCATGGGAAATAAGATCCCTGATGTTGAAGCTTTGGTGGGAGTGGCTGACTTGGATTTAGTGGCAGTTATAGAAACATGGTTCACAGAAAACCATGACTGGGATGTAACTATACCTGGCCATACTTTATTCAGAAAGGACAGGGTAGGAAGAAGGGGAGGAGGAGTGGCACTATATGTAAAAACTACTATTAAAGCTTTGGCATTACAGAGCTTAAAAGGGAGAGAGGAGGCACTGTGGGTTAAACTAGAAAGAGGGAAAGAGAAATCTATTTGCATTGGTGTGATATACAGACCTCCCTCACAAGAGGAAGAGGTGGACAGAGTTAATTGAAGATATACGCAGCATTGCTAGGAAAAGGGAAGTGCTACTGATAGGAGATTTCAATATGCCAGATGTTGATTGGCACATTCCTGCTTCAGTATCATCTAGAAGTAAGGAGATCCTGGATTCTCTACAGGGAGAACTATTCAGGTAATTGGTAACAGACCCCACACGTGAAGGGGCCATACTGGACTTGGTGCTTACCAATGGTGAAAGTGTTTCTGATGTTGTAGTGGGAGATCATTTTGCATCCAGTGATCACCAGATGGTGTGGTTCAGTATTAGGACTAGGGCTGTTAGAATCCATTCCAAGGTGAGTATCTTAGACTTTAGGAAGACTAACTTTGCGAAGATGGGCCAATACCTCAGGGAGTCGTTAGTGGGATGGGAACAGCTGGGGGATGTAGAAAAACAGTGGGCAAAACTGAAAGGGGGTATTTTAAGGGCAACCAACCTTTTTGTTAAAATGGTAAATAAAGGTAAAAGGAAAAGGAGACCGCTATGGTTTTCGAAGGAAGTAGCTGAAAAAGTGAAGAAAAAGAGGGAGGCCTTCATGAAATACAAGAGGTCACAGAGAGAGGAAGACAGGCATCTGTATTTGGAAAAACTTAGAGAAGCTAGCAAAGTAGTCAAGGCGGCAAAGATTGAAAAGGAGGAGGAAATAGCCAAAGCAATAAAATGGGGCGATAAGACATTTTTCAGATATAATAGTGAGAAGAAGAAGGGCAAAAGTGGTATTGTCAGACTCAAGGGTGCAGGGGGGGGGATATGTAGAAGCTGATAAGGATAAAGCGGAATTGCTTAACAAATATTTTTGTTCTGTGTTCACAGATGAAGAACCAGGAGCAGGACCTCAGAAAACACTCACAAATAGGAACAGAAGCGAGGGACATCTTGAACAATTTTCAGAAGACTGTGTTCGTGAGAAACTAGCTCAACTTAAAGTAGACAAATTTATTTATTTATTTAGCTGTATTTATATCCCGCTTTTCACCGGGTCAAAGCGGTCAAATGGGGGATACATTTAACACGAGGGGAAATGAGACACATACACTAATACTTACAGGGAACATGGGCAATGGAGGGTTAAGTGGCTTGCCCAAGACCCCAAGGAGTGCCTACAGGACTAGAAATCCCAGTCCCTCCGGCCTGAGATTGCTGTCCCCAGGTTGGACTTGAACCCCCGGCCCTCCAGCCTGAAGTACCTTGTCCTAACCACTAGACCACTCTTCCCTCCCTAGACAAAGCGATGGGACCGGATGGGATACACCCTAGAATACTGAGGGAACTTGGGGACGTTCTAGCAACTCCACTGACTGACCTTTTCAATGCCTCATTGGAGTCGGGAGTGGTGCCAAAGGACTGGAGAGAGGCTCATGTGGTGCCTTTACACAAAAGCGGAAGTAAGGATGTGGTTGAAAACTACAGGCCGGTTAGTTTAACTTCGGTGGTGAGTAAATTATTGGAAACGCTGCTGAAAGAGAAAATAGTGAGGTTTCTGGAGTCCAGCGGATTACAGGATCCGAGGCAGCATGGATTCACCAGAGGCAGGTCTTGTCAGACAAATCTGATTGATTTCTTTGACTGGGTGACCAGGGAGTTGGACCGAGGGAGAGCTCTAGATGTGGTGTATTTAGATTTCAGTAAAGCCTTTGACACTGTTCCTCACAGGCGACTTATAAACAAACTGAGCACCCTAGGGATGGACCCTAAAGTTACTGCTTGGGTTAGAAATTGGTTGGGTGGGAGGCGACAAAGAGTACAAGTAAATGGAGCTCACTCTGAGGAGAAGGATGTTACCAGTGGGGTGCCCCAGGGATCTGTCCTTGGTCTGATTCTTTTTAACATCTTTGTTAGTGATATAGTGGAAGGGCTGTCGGGGAAGGTTTGCCTCTTTGCAGATGATACCAAAATCTGCAATAGAGTAGACACCCAGGAAGGTGTAGATAACATGAGGAGGGATCTAGCTAAGCTTGAAGAATGGTCTAGAATTTGGCAGCTGGGATTTAATGTTAAAAAATGTAAGGTCATGCATTTGGGCTGCAGCAATCAAAGGGAGCAATACAGTATAGGAGGTGAAGTACTTTTGTCCACTAAAGAAGAGCGGGACCTAGGCGTGGTTGTGTCTGATGATCTTAAAGTAGCTAAACAGGTAGAAAAGGCGACGGCAAAAGCTAGAAGGATGTTTGGGTGCACACGGAGAGGAATGGCTAGCAGAAAAAAGGAGGTGATAATGCCTCTGTATAAGCCTTTGGTGCGACCTCATTTGGAGTATAGTGTGCAATTCTGGAGACCGCACCTTCAAAAGGATGTGAACAGGATGGAGTAGGTGCAGAGGGTGGCTACTAAAATGATTAGTGGGCTTCATTATAAAGCATATGAGGACAGACTTAAGGATCTTAATATGTACACCTTAGAGGAAAGGCGGGATAGAGGTGATATGATTGAGATGTTTAAATACCTCCGTGGCATAAATGTTCAGGGAGAGAGCCTCTTTCAATTGAAAGCAAGTTCTGCTACGAGGGGACATGGGATGAGGGTGAAGGGAGATAGATTCAGGAGTGATATGCGGAAATATTTCTTTACGGAAAGAGTAGTGGATCCATGGAATAGTCTCCCAGTGGAGGTGGTAGAGATGAGGACATTAACTGAATTCAAAAAAGCATGGGACCAACACAGAGGATCTCTAAAGGTAAAAAGTGGACTGTTGTAGTTGATATGGAAGGACAGACTAGATAGGCCATGTGGTATTTTTCTGTCATCATGTTTCTATGTTTCTGTGTTGATAGAAAAAGCAATATATAGTAATATAGCATTACTTTGAGATAGCATTTAGCAATACCTGTAATAACAACTCATCTTTTAATGCAACCACTTAACTAATGCCATCCACATACTAAAAATTCTAATTGATACATACAGGTACCATTGTTAGATTACACATAAACCTAAAACTCATAACAAAGTATCAACCAAAAAGTCATAGCTACTGTACACATAATAGCAACTGTGACATAGTGGGTCCCTCCAGCCCTTCAGAAAGAGCTAAAAAGCAGGAAACAGGAGCAGTGCTGAAGCATAAACAAAAGCACATGGCTAATGGTGGCCATGGAAACCAAGCACAGAGGAAAGAAACACACCCGTGCTGCCAATTAGATAGGGAGTCACGAGCTAATTCAGAACACCTGTTAGGGGGTGGAGTTAAGCACTACCCTAGAATTCAGACTCAAAGAGGTCCCAGTAGAGGAAATGGAAGGTGTTGAAGAAGGTTTGGAGGGTGTCGAGGAAGGTTTGGAAGGTATTGAGGAGAACGGAGCAAGCAAGGTTATCCAAGGGAGGAGAAGGACAGAGTCTCCGTGTAAGGGAGGAACCGAGCTTCCATTCAGAGAGAGGACAGAGTCTCCAAGAGAAAGATACGACAGAAGCAGACCAGGTTATCTGCAGTATCCTGGGGATTACAAAAAGGAGAGAAAGCCAGGAAGGCAGTTTAAACCTTCTGTGCACAAGTCAGGTTTGGAACCTACAGCCATTCCCACGTCTCAGAGTAAACCTTTTTCAGCCAGGTCTAGAGGTAAGCCTAAAGGCTGGGATTTTAATAATCACTGTGATTTTATCTACCTGGAGGGTTGGGGTTGTGAAGAAAATGACTGTGATGAGAATGCTTGTTTAAAGCAGTACCTGATTCAAGAGTATAGCCAGAAGCCTAAAGCAGTGAGGAAAGGCGTAGCACAAGATTTAACGTTGCAAACATTTCCTGCCTCACAAGAGGAATTAATGGAGACAGAGCCAGAGTTTGTAAATACTCCAGAGGAATTGATGGACTGTACGATTACATTATCTAATGATATATTATCCCTGCGTTGAATTAATGCTTTGAAGAGAAATACAGAATTGTTGGGATTTAAAAGTACAAAGCTGTGAAGAAAACAGAACTGTTTACCTTGATTGCTGGAAGCCATGTTTTTGTGCTGAAGTAAGCTGTTTGAGTTTGAAAGTTTTATTTTGTCCTTCTGCCAGAAGCACCTGGTTTTTGTACCTTATTTTCCTTGTTGAAATCCACCCCGGGAGGGGAATAAATCCTTTGTTGCTTTAACCACTTTTGAGTCACACTACCCTTTATTGGACGGTAAAAGAGAACTACATTTCCCAAAAGGCTTTGCCTCAGGAAATAGTGGAATACCTGTTCAAGGAGGAAACAAACCCCTTAAGCCCTACATGCCTTCGCTGGGGGCATTAATAGGGGGTCACACAACACAAACCAATTAAAATCTAAAATGGAATTCCTAAATTTGCTAATCCTACTATGTACCATCTTATATGCAAAAACAACTCTATCTTATCAGTATACTTATTCGAGGTACCCACTCCCAAGCTTCACTTATATATTTTACCCAGCACAATGCACACATTGGGCACCAGTCAAAAACAAATTCCCCAACGTACCACAACATAACCCAAAAACAACGAACCATAATCCAAGATTAATTAGAATCAAAACTATTCCCATCACAACACCCCCTAACTCCAGCAAATTAATTCCACAAAATTGTCGGTTAATAAATGCCAGGTCCATTACGAACAAAACACACATCATACAGGACCTAATCATTGATGAAAAGCCCGATATACTCTGTATTACAGAAACTTGGTTAACCGATACAGATACTGTTCCCCTTAACTTACTAAACACACCAGGTTATAATCTGTTTAACGGCCCCCGAACAAATAGAAGAGGAGGGTGTGTGTTACTAATTGCAAGAGATGACATAAAATTATCCAACACCACCCAGAAGTCAGTAGAAGGCATAGATATTCTCAGGGTTGAGAACAAAACCTTTGCCATTTCTCTTATTTACAGACCACCATCTCCAAAACCTGAAGCCTTAGCAACTGCTCTTGAGGCGATTTGTGAAACCTCAATAAAAAAATACCAGATGATACTAGGAGACCTAAACCTTGCAACACTCAATATCACAAACACGAATACTTTCTTGGAAGCCATGGATCAAATGGGATATCAGCAAATAATCCAAATGCCCACCCACATTAAGGGAAATGTCCTTGATATGGTTTTCTTACCCAAAAAACACTCAAACACCATAGTAACAAACCCAATACCAAAGATAACACAGGTTCCATGGTCAGACCATCACCTCATCCAATTCACACTAAACATGCCATTACAACCTCACAATATAGAAGATATAACAAAGACACATAAAAACATATTTAAAAAGTTTGATAAAGATGCATTAATAAATTCAATATTGTCACATATAAGCACCGAAACTACAAACCTTGATGACCTAATAAAGCAGTGGAATAATGGAATAGAAACAATTTCCAAACAACCATCCAAAGCTTCCCCTAATAGAAATATCAAAGCAAGGAATAAAACTGAACCTTGGTACACTTCAGAGCTGGTAAAAACAAAGAAAGATCTTAGAAGAATGGAAAAAATGGAGAATTAAAAAGTCATTAGAAATCAAAACACAATACTTAACATTACTTACATCATACAAAGAAATAATAAACACTGCAAAAAAGAATTTCTATACTAAAAAACTAAATAATGCTCTAAATAAACCTAGGGAACTATTTGAGCTTATAAAGTCCCTTACCAAACCCACTAACGATCCCATTACAAAATACCCAATAAATGCCCAAACACTTGCTGACCACTACTCTAGCAAATTAAACCCCAAAGAAGAAGAAACCTCTTATAAAATAAGAGTAAACACTATATCCCATAAAACACCGCAGGCTATCAATTCTGAACCATGGGAAATTTTTCATAAAATAGAACTCAAACAAATGATAAACATAATTACAAACATAAATACCACTACCTCCCCTCTTGACCCATGTCCAGTAACCTGGATCAAGAATATAAAAACAGAAACAGCTCCCATAATACTAAACATAGTAAACCAATCTCTACTACAAGGAATTATGCCAACGGAAGTAAAACGATCACTCATACGACCCATATTAAAAAACAAAATGCTCAATAAAAAAGACCCATCTGCATATAGACCAATTTCAAGTATCCCATTCATAGCCAAAACTATTGAAAAAAACAGTTCAATACCAACTGCAGGAACACATAGATGCAACAAATGCACTTGATGCCCACCAATATGGTTTCAGACAATCTCACGGAGTGGAAACTCTTTTACTTGTGCTATTCGATAAACTTTATAAAGGGACTGAAAATAGCAAGAAAATGTTCATATTGATATTCATTGACATAACAGCAGCTTTTGATTCTGTGAATCATAAGACTCTCATAACAAGGCTGGAATCAATAGGAATCATGGGAACACCATTAAAATGGGTTACGTCTTACATGTCTAATAGAATGCAACAAGTATACTTTGACTAAAAGCTATCCACTGCTTTCCCTCAAACACAAGGTATCCCTCAGGGCTCTGCTCTATCTGCCATACTATTCAACTTATACCTGAGACCCTTATGCACAATATTTCAAAAACATAAAATTAACTATCACTTATATGCAGACAATATAGTGCTGTACACACAATTAGATATATGCAACCCAGATTATAGCCATATAGAAACCTGCCTAAAAGAAACCCAGTCATGGCTGCAACAGAACAATATGAACATCAATCATAAAAAAACCAGAGGTAATGTTTATCGCTAAAGACCCAGAATTAAAACATCCTTCCACAATCCTACTAAACAATATCACCTACAACATCAAACAAGAACTAAAATACCTAGGTGTGACCCTTGATAAGACCCTTAGCATGGAAACCCACCTAAAATTATTAAACTGAACAATTTTCCACAAATTAAAAATCTTACAACTGCTACGCAATATCATCGAACATACAGACTTTAGAACAATAGTCCAAACGCTTACAACCCCAAATATGGACTATTGTAATGGCATCTTACAAGGTCTACCTAAAAAAATCAATAAACATACTTCAAATGGCCCAAAACGTCACAGCTCGAATATTAATGAATGTAAAGATTTCAGACCGCATCACACCCATACTCATGGAACTTCACTGGTTACCTATCTCAGCACGCATAAGATACAAAATAATAATTTCAACATTTAAGTTAATACACAATATCGCTCCTTCATTCCTCACCACTCATTAAAATACAACCCCCTAACAGAAAAAGACGTACACATAACCTAAACACCCTACAGGTCCCATCCTCTATATGCAAGGTAAAAACTAATACTAGTAATAGAACATTCACTTACCTAGCCCCCACACTATGGAACAAACTCCCTGACACCCTAAGAGCCAACAAAGACCTTCAATCATTTCGAAAATACCTAAAAACTCACCTATTACAAGAATATTATAACCTTTCAGAAATAACATAAACCAAATATATTAAATATAAATATAAATACCTAAAAACTCACCTATAAATATAAATACCTAAAAACTCACCTATTACAAGAATATTATAACCTTTCAGAAATAACATAAACCAAATATATTAAATATATATCATATCATGATGGCCTCCCAACAACTCCATCCACATAAGATATCCCAATGAAAACAAAGAAAACTAAAAGGTAACCTATTAGACATGCATTACCCCTGTATGTCATTGTAAATATAATGTATATAGTTAGCTAAAAATACTTTTTTATATATGTAAATAGTTCAAAGTTGTGATTTTTGTTTATCTTATTGTTATATGTAACTGCTATGTAACTGCTATACAGGCAGAATTCAAATGTTAAAATGTAAACCGCTGCTGATCATTGGAAGGAGCAGTATAAAAATTAAGCTCAAATAAATAAATTAATTAATTAAATAAATACCATCCGGCCCAGGTGATTTGCTACTCTTCAGTTTATCTAATAGTTGTAATACATCTTCCCGATGTATCGATATTTCCTTCAATTTTTCTGCACCTTTAAATACCACTTCAGTCATGGGTAACATCCCTACATCTTCCTCAGTAAAGTCCGAAGCAAAGAATTCATTCAGTCTCTCCGCTATCGCCTTGTCGCCTCTTAGTGTCCCTTTAACTCCTCTATCATCTAATGGACCAACTGACTCTCTCACAGGTTTTTTGCTACGAATGTACTTGAAAAAAATCTTTATTTTGCATTTTTGCTTCCGCAACAAGCTTCTTCTCAAATTCTCCCTTTGCCTGCTTCATCAATGCCTTGCATTTGACTTGCCAGTGCTTGTGCTGTTTCCAGGTTTCGTCGTTTTGCACTTTTTTCCATTTCTTGAAAGATGCTTTTTTGGCAACAGCAGCCTCTCTGACCTCACCTTTAAACCATGCTGGCAGTTTTTTGGACTTCCTTCCAGTTTTCTTAAAGCGTGGAATACAGCTGGTCTGGGCTTCCACGATAGTATTTTTCAACAACATCCAAGCTTGATGTAAGTCTTTTACCTTTGCAACTGCTCCTTTTAGTTTTTTCTTAACTATTTTCATCATTTTATCATAGTCTCCTTTTCGAAAGTTAAAAGGTAGTACTGTGGATTTCCTTACTATCCCTCCTCCACTAATTAATCAAAGGCAATCATGCTATGATCACTATTGCCAAGTGGCCCCAACACCCTTATCTCTGTGGCTTGTGTCCACTGGTCCCTGAGGCATCACTGAGCTTTTCTTATGTGAAGCCAAGCATTGGGTGTCACATGCACTGTAGAGGTCATGTGACCAAGAAGGCACAGAAAGTGTCTTGTTGAGATGCGGGATCTGTGACTCACTTGCTGCACTAGGGCAACCAGTCTTTCAGCCCTTTCTTCTGGCAGATAAGCCCTTCCTTGAAGGGTGTCTAACCTTGCCCCTATGAACTCCAGGAAAAACCAGTCCAAAGACGTGGGCAGTAAATAAACAAAAGACTTTATTAATCCTTATTCAATAGAGGTAGCCAGAAACCCAACACAGGCCATGTTTCGTATAGTACTTCTTCATTGCTTTCAAAACCAAATCACAGACCGTATTTCACAGTCGGAGGGCCGCTCAATTGTCTTAAACATTTTAACGTCTCAGTATAAATCGTACAAAGTGACGCTACGACTGCAAATGGCATCTGATTTTGCACAAGGCATGCCGGCAGCCGGCACGCATGCTTGTTTCTACAGGGGGAAAAAATTTACAAAGCTACAGCCAATCAGACCTTACTTTAAAAATAACCCTCGTAAAATTACCCCCAATGTCCTGATAGTATGGAGCTCTGACTGTAGAGATCATTGAGGTTTATAAAATAATGAGATGTACAGGTATGATAAACAATGAAAAAACTCAAAGTTATAGCACTCTCCCTCCTCAATAAGGCTTGTGTGTAAGATGAAATCAGCCAACAGGCAAGACGACCCTGTGAGGGAGAGCAGCATATGACTTGGTATTTTATTTATTTATTTTATTTTATTTATTTAATGCTTTTATGTACCGCGCTTTTTAAAATCAGTGCGGTTTACAGATAACGTTTTGTGCAGGGTAGGAAGAGCCTGCTCTGCACTTACATCGAACGGGTGGAGCAACTTGGATTCAGAACAGGGTTAACTATATACAGGTTATTTACAATCTAGACAGGATGTTATACAGGCTATACAAGTCCAGACAGGGAATCACTATGCAGTTGTAATGACATGGCTTGTGCTGGGAGCTGTGTAAAGGGATGTGATTTATTTACTGGGTTGTCTGTTTCTTGCGGTTAGATTGTAGGGTCGTGTCAGGAGGGGACGTGCTGTTGGCCTGAGCGTAGTGTAGGAGAAAAAGGTGGCGCTTTAGTGCCTTTCTGAATTGGGCAAGGTCAGTGTTTGCGCAGATAGTTACTGGGAGCTCGTTCCAGCAGGTAGGTGCGTAGAACATGAAGGCTCTGTTTTTTGTTGCCTGAGTGTATTTTGTTACTTCGCTGGGGGTTATTAGTGTGTTGGTGGCGAAGGATCTTCTTGCTCTAGTTGCAGGTGTGGGGTGGATAAGATTTGTCAAGGAGCTAGAGGCTGTGTTGTTGATGACCTTGAATGTTAACAGAACTGCTTTGTAGATGAGTTGGCAGTAGATTGGTAGCCAGTGCAGGTCTTTCAGGATTGGCGTAATGTGTTTTTTTCTAGAGGCCCCGTGTAGGAAGCGGGCAGCAGCGTTCATTGCTAACTGTAGTGGGTTTAGTGTGTTCTTAGGGAGTCCATGAAGGATCACATTGGCGTAGTCGAAGTGGGGAGTTACTAGTGCCTGGAAGACTGTTCGGAAGTCATCTGGTTGTAGCAGGGGTCGAAGATGTCGAATCGTCCTCATCTTGTGGTAGATTTTCTTGACGGTGTTGCCTATGTGTGCTTTCAAGTCGAGGTGCTAGTCGAGCGTGACTCCTAGGAAGCGGATGGTGGATCGACTCGGTAGCTCAGTGTCTCTCATCTTTAATGTTGCCGGTGGGGAGAAGGTATGGTTTCTCGTGATGAACAGTACTTCTGTCTTGCTTAAGTTTACCTTGAGGCTCTGTGAGTGGAGCCAGTCAGTGACCGCATCAAAGCATTTTACTAATGATGAGAAGTCTGGTTGGTCAGTAGTGAATGGGGTGAATAGTAGAACGTCGTCTGCATAGATCAGGCAAGATATGTTGAAGGAGCGTATAATTGCACATATGGGCTGCATATATATATTGAATAATAGGGCAGACAGCGAGGAACCCTGGGGAACTTCATGTTTTTGTTGAAAAGGCTCGGAGTTCATGGAGCCTGTACGCACCTGCTGCCATCTATATGTTAGGTACGATTTGCACCAGCTCCAAGCTGAGCCATGAATTCCTTTTTCCTGGAAACGAGTCAGGAGTTGCGCATGGTTGACGGAGTCGAAAGCTGCGGAAATGTCCAAGAAGATCAGGGCATATCCTTGTCTGTTGTTGTTAATTCCTGTGATTAATGTTTTGAGAAGCGTGGCAAGGAGTGTTTCGATGCCATGTGATTCCCTGAAACCATGTTGGCATGGATCGAGAGGGGCAGTGGAGTCAATGTGTTCTTGGATTTGCCATTGCACGACCTTCTCAATAATCTTGGCTAGAAGCGGGATGCTTGAGATCAGTCGATAGGATTCAACCTTCTGGGGGTTCAGCTTGTTGTTCTTCAGAAGGGGCCTTATTGATGTCTGTTTGAGGCATGCTGGGAATGTTCCTGTGGAGAAGGACCGCTCCATGATCTTGGCTAGAGTGGGACTGAGCTCATTGCGCAAAGATCTTATCCAATATGCTGGACAAGGGTCGTTTGGTGCAGTGGTGGCGTTGATGGCTGCAATGATGCCCTCAATGCCTCTGGCTGATGGTGTAAGCGAGTTAAGCGGTAGTGATTGGTATGAGTTGTTACTAGGAGTGGATTTCGTGGTTATGCTGATGTTGCTGGATTTGGCAAATTTGTAGTCAGCGTATTCCTGTGGATGAACATTGTAGTTTGGGTGCACGAAGGTTCTTTCGTCAGGGTCTTCACTAAGTTGAAGAGGTCATGAGGTTTGTTCAGTGAGTGGCGCAGGAGGTCGGAGTGGTGTTCTTTCATTTTCACTGATATAGTCTCGGTGTGCGTTCAGGTGGGCGTTGTAAGCTTCTTGGTCAGTTAGGGACCGGGAGCGCCGCCATCTTTCTAGTTTCCTAAGGAGAAATAGTGAGGACCGCAACTCCGCGGAGTACTATCGTGCAGATTTCCTACCTCTTGGTGTCTTGTCTGGTGCAGGTGGCTTGTCTGAGGCAGGTAGGCGTGCAGTGGATCTCAGGCTGTTATTCCATGTGTCAATCATTTCAGCCAAGTTAGGTGAATCTAGCTTGAGGTTTGGGAGGACTTCGTTGAGGATCGCCTCTTTGTTGAATGGTCTGAAACATTCTGTGGGTGCTGACGGGTTTTTGGCTGCTTTCCTAGGCCGGTTGCTGTCTTGACGCATGGGCATCTGGAATTTGATTAGGTTGTGGTCAGACCATGGGAATGGAGTGATATCTACGTCAAAGTTGTAGTTTGGATTTATGTCTGGTCATGGGATGAATACGAGGTCTAGTGTGTTTCCTTTCCGGTGGGTGGGTGTCTCAACTATCTGCTTGTAGCCAAGTTAGTTGAGCGCTTCCAGGAAGGCTCTGGAGTGGGTATTTTGGAGAGCTGGAAGGTTGAAGTCTCCCAGTATCCAGTTTGGTCTGTGAGTGTCCTTGGGGTTGCAGGCAAGGTCAATTATGGTTGCGAGGTCCTCAGGGGACAAGGATGGTGATCTGTAGATTAGGTTGATGGTGCTGTGGCTGTTGGTTATGGTGATTGTAACAAGGTGCATTGTGCTACTGGAGTTGATTAGTTGATATTGAAGCTCTGATTTTGATAGGATGAATGTACCACCTCCTCTACGGTTAGGTCTGTGGCAAGTGTGGATTGAGAAGTTGGGGGGGATGAGCTAGTTGATGAGGACTGAATCTGAGTCGGTGAGCTATGATTCAGTGACCAGTAGGATATGTCTAGCTCAAGGTGCGTTATGAGGTCGGTGATGGCTGGCCATTTCCTGTGTACTGATCGTGCATTTATGAGGGCACATTTCAGGTTTCATGGGCTTTGGAGCTGCGCTACTTTGGATTTTGCAGTGTGTTGGAGTGGTATGTGAATTATGTGTGGGTGAGAGTCTTGATAGAGGTCTGATGGTTTACAGCGCATGCTGCCGTGATGTCTCCTTCCTCTGCCTTGTAGGATTGGAATAGGGTTGTAGTCGGAGGCCAAAGTGAGGGAGCCGATGATTGCGTTGCTGAGGAGGTACAAACTGGCTAGGGTTAGGATGGGTATGGCCATGATGAGTTGTGGGGCAGGGAATTTTGTGTGTGGCAGTGACTATCTGGTGCAGCAAGGGTCTGATGTGGCTAAAGCAACAGTGAGTGCTTGTATAGGAGATTGCAAGGATTAACAATAGTGGCTGACTTGTATAGAAGAGGATACCTCGCACTTCAAATGAGTATGCCAATAGGTGGTGTGTGCGGTATAATGTTGACGCTATTAGGTCTTTGTCTACATTTGCTAAGCGGCGGCATCCCTTGTAGTATTGCCCGCTGCAGTAATTCCGGTGGTCTTCGATGTGTGAAATGATTGTAGTTGTTTCGGTTGGTTTGTCCACAATGTTGGCTGTTTTAGATGGCTCTCCGTGAAGGTGGGGGTGTTCACATCGCAGGACCCCGCCTAAGGGCCATGCCAAAGGGCCCTCAGGTGCGGGTGCGCCCGTCGGCGACGGCTCTCTTATGCCGCTCCTTCTGTTCCTCCCACTGCCCCAATTGGGCAGGAGCCTCCGAGCGGGAGAATGTGGCTGCCTCTCCCGTTCGGGCACTCTACCCCGATCGGGGAGCTGCTGGACAATGGTGCCTGGTGTGCCCGCGCCCGAGTGCCCTTTGGCGTGGCCCTTAGGCAGGGTCCTGCGATGTGAACACCCGCCATCACTGCGATGTGAACACCCCCACCTTCACAGAAAGCCATCTAAAACAGCCAAAATTGCATGTAAATTATTTGTTTTCCAGTCTGAAGCCTATATAGTAAATGTGAAGGTTTCAAACTTGCCTAGTCAGTAGAGTACTTTTGGTCTCTCTCACGGAGAAATATAATAACTCTCTATTAGGTAAATTTCTCCAATACAACTTTCTGATATAGATCTATATAGGAGGGTAATATCTTTAATGAATATAATTATCCAGGAACTGTCTCAGATCAAGCGGCTGCCTTTGAGCTGGGGTGTGAAGATTCAAATCCACCAGCGGCGCCTATGACATCAATGACTAGTTCCAATGAGTGATTTCTAATTGATAACCCCCTCTTTCCCTAGTGTTTTAAGACACATTGACAGTCTCTAATGATGTACTGGTAGACACTTATCTTGTAGGTTTTGTGCTTCTCAGAAAAACCTTTAACTTTCTCTTCCCAAAGCCTTGACTTCAGTTGTAAACAGCGTGTTAGTTGTTCCCCAACGCTTCACATTAAACGTTATCACCGCGTTTCACTCTAATTTTAGAGGTTCTTCAGGAGATGGAACATAACGCCAGGCTTTAACCGAAACGATAGCTGAAACTACGCATAACTCGAACTGTGACTCCTTGAATTTTCGCTTTTGTCTAGTATTCTTCTTGCAGTCCAGAGTTCCAATAAGCATTGCGCATGTCAGTAGAGGACACATTCCTGCATGCAAACATTTTGCATCCCCCCCCCCCACAAAAAACCCAAATGTCTGATCACAAAAACATAACCCCCACACACAAGAAAACCGCTTACCTCTGCCTGATATAAAGTGCTTCAGCAGGCTGTCCTTTAGACTGCTGTTTCCATGTAGCAGTCTGTGGGTTGGTAAGATAGATATGTGGGAAGCTCCATAAATTGCCTCAGGGATAAAGGCATAAGCAGGCAGTCTCTCTGTTACCTCGTCATTAGCCTGATATAAGAGAAAAATATTAATGACCGTTTTCTTCAGTCCTGTCAAAGTATTTTTAGCCTATATACAGGACTTGCTCTAATCTTCCATCTGTAAAGCAGTAATAATCATCTTTTCCATGTTTAACATTGCACAATTTTTGAAAGGTTTCTCCAAAATTACTTTTTACATAGGGTAATGGAAAATACCAATACAGAGTCAATTACAAAAGCTAAGTAAAAAAAAATGGTGACATTTCCTGTAAAGGAAATAAGCACTTAATCAAAGAAATTAAACATTAATGATAAACTGCAAAACATCAAAAGGATACCAAAACAGTAAGAATTCCAAAATATAAAATTAAGGTAACTAAGGAGAAAACAACCAACTGACAGACCAGACAATGCCGAACAATGGACAGGGGAGCGAAGCTCAAAGGAACCCAAATTAGGGACCAATACAATAGCATATACAGTACATAAAGACACGCCAGGGACCCCACAAAAAGATAAACTGGGGATAATAAAAGAAATGCAACATAAAATTCACTAGCTGTGATTGGTGAATTGATGTGCATCTCTTAAGTGACGAGAAAAGGTACTTACTCACCTGTAACAGGTATTCTCCATGGACATCATGAATAAGTCCTCACGTATAGGTGACATCCTCGACGAAGCCCAGCACAGGAATGCTCCCCAGCTTCCATTGGAAGCTTTTGGGAGGTTCCACCGTGCCTGCATGCCTCCTTCCCACCTGCCACCACAGCAACATGATGCCTCAAGTCTGTTAACATAGCTGTAGCAGAAGACAATTCCTCAGTGAGGCTGTGAGGACTTATTCCTGCTGCCACGGAGAACATCTGTTACAGTTCAGTAACTACCTTTTCTCCGTGGACAAGCAGGAATGAGCCCTCAAATATGGGACTCCCAAGGTACAAGCTACCGAAAACCGACACGGCCACCAAGAAGTCCAACAGGGGCAAAATAGTGAGAGGCGAGACCAACTCAACCACTAACTAAATACAAAATGAGTGAATTTCTCTCTTCCCCCTTTTTTTTTGATAGCCTGCACAGAATAGAATGGGCCTATGGGAGACGGAGTTACTGTAGATTCTAATTCCCAAACAGATTCTGGAGTACAGACTGGCCAAAGTGTTGTCGTGTCTGGAATCCCCATCTAGGCAATAGTGGGATGTGAATGTGTGGACTGAAGGCCACATTGTAGCCTTGCAAATCTCTTCCATGGCTCTCTGTTTTGAGCTTCAGGAGGGTCTTTGCAAAGAGAGGGAATGGAGGATAAGTGTACCGGAGACCCTTCCTCCAATGAAGGGGGCATCCGATGCTAGACCGCTGTGTGATCTTACTCTGGAGCAGAACTGATCCTCCTGGGCATTCTGCGGGGTGGCGAACAGATCTATTAAGGGGGTGCCCCATGCTCAAAAGATGCAAGTCACAATTTCTCTGTCCAGCTTCCACTTATGCAACTGGAGAACTCAACTCAGTCTGTCTGCCAGAGTGTTTTGCTAACTAGGCACGGATGTGGCTCTCAGGTCCATCCCATACACAATGGCGAACTTCCACAATCTGACACTTTCCAATACAGGAGGTACAAACCTGTTCTTCCCTGCTTGTTGACGTAGAACATGGCAAATCTGGTTATTTGTCTGAACCAAACAATTTGGTTGGCCAGTTGATCTCAAAGACTTTAGAGCATTCACCACTGCTCTTAGTTCCAATAAGTTGATCTGATGGAGGCTTTCTTAGATGGACCAATTGCCCTGGTGGGCAACCCATCAAGATGAGCTCCCCACCCCAGGTTTGGATGTGTTTGTTATTAGAACTTTTTGGGGTGCAGCAATTTGGAAAGGAATATCCCTGAGCAAATTGTGGTGGACTGCCCACCACCAGTGCAATGACTGAACAAAAAGGATGGTGACACATAGACGATCCCCAAGTCAACATGTGGCTTGGGTCCATTCAGTCCTCAGAGTCCACCAAGCTTGCTTCATCTGGAGGTGTGCCAAGGATGTGACATGTACCATGGAGACCATGTGACCTAGCACAGTCAACATCCTGTGAGATTTTACCTGCTGACTCAAATGAGTCTTTCAGAACAGTGCTGTCAATTTGAGAAGTCAGTTGTACGGCGGGAAGGCTCTTGCCTGAGTCATGTCAAGCAGGGCTCCTATGAACTCTAATTGTTGGGTGGGCTGCAGGTGGGACTTTGGGTAATTTACAACGAACCCTAGTAGTTCCAATACCCGAATGGTCAATCATGTTGATTCTTGGACTCCTTCTGGAGTGGTACTCTTGATCAGCCAATCATCCAGATAGGGGAAGACAAACACTCCCAGCGTCTGGAGGTAAGCAGCCACAACCACAAGGCATTTTGTGAAGTTGCAAGGTGCTGAGACCAGGCTAAATGTTAACACTTGGTACTGGAAGTGTTGTCCTGCCAGGAAAAATCTGAGATACTTCCTGTGATCTGCATATGGGTATACGCATCCTTCAGATCCAGGGAGCATAGCCTATCTCTTCTTTGCAGGTAAGGAAGCAAGATGCCAGAGAAATCACTCTGAACTTTTCTCTTGCCAAGAACTTTTTTTAGATCTCTCAGGTCTATGATGGGACGGTATCCCCCTCCCCCCCATTTTCTTGGGGACCAGGAAGTAGTTAGATTAGTTACTCACCTGTAACAGGTGTTCTCCAGGAGCAGCAGGAATCAGTCCTCACTTATGGGTGACGTCGGCGCCGACGGAGCCCTCGCGGAGCAATTTTCCCCAGCTTTCGAAGAAAGCTTTTAGGAATTGCAGCGCGCATGCGCGGTCCCCTTTCCGCCCAAGGGTGCCATCTTGCTCAGTCTGATGACATAGCGAAAAGACAGCAAAAAAGTTAGCAAAAACATATAAAACGAATGACTGCAACTCCAAGGGGAGGAGAGAGGGTAGTGAGGACTGATTCCTGCTGCTCCTGGAGAACACCTGTTACAGGTGAGTAACTACTCTTTCTCCAGGACCAAGCAGGAAGTCAGTCCTCACTTATGGGACTCCCAAGCTTAAGGCTACCGGAGGACTCAAGCCTAAGAATGAGCTCCCTCTAGCTCAACAGTACAGAAGGAAGGAATCTTCTCTGAATACGGATCCGGCTGGTAGCCCAACACCAGGGCCGGAGGGTAGGAGTTGCCTAAACCTCGAAGAGATTGTGGAGGACTGCCTGTCCGAAAGCACTGTCCCTGCGGGATTCCCTCTCAAGGCAGTAATGGGCCGCAAAAGTCTGGCTTGAAGACCAAGTAGCGGCCCGGCAGATGTCTGCCCATGGAACAGAGCGGAGATGAGCCACTGACGCAGCCTTCACCCTGACACGGTGAGCCGTGACACGACTCTCCAAGGTGAGGCCGGCTGCCCCATAGGCCCAGGCGATACAGTCAGCTACCCAGATGGACAGAGTACGCTTGGAGACAGGTACTCCCAACCGATTGGGGTCAAAAGATACGAAAAGCTGGACTGCTTTTCTATGCTCTCGCGTACGGTCAAGGTAGAAGGATAAGGCTCTTCTACAGTCCAGGGTATGCAGAACAGTTTCAGCTCGGTTGGTATGCGGCCTGGGAAAGAAGGTCGGAAGAACCACCTCCTGATTGATGTGAAAGGGGGAGACCACCTTTGGAAGAAACTTAGGGTGAGTCCGTAACACTACCCTATTCTTGTAGAACCTAGTGTATGGTGGCTCCGACACTAGGGCCTGTAGTTCACTAACGCGCCTAGCGGAGGTAAGGGCTACCAGGAAGAGAGTTTTCCAGGAGAGGAATCGAAGAGGGCAGGTAGCCATGGGTTCAAAAGGCGGACAGGTAAGCCTTTGCAAGACCACATTGAGATCCCAGTCAGGAGCTGGAGGGCGCAACGGAGGTTTAAGCAGAAGAAGACCTCTGAGGAAACGCGCCACCAAGGGGTGCGAGGAAAGAGGCTGGCCCTCCACCGGCGAATGATGTGCAGAGAGAGCACTGAGGTGGACTCTGATGGAGTTGGATTTGAGGCCTAGATCGGAGAGGTGCAGCAAGTATTGCAGCACCACCGATACTAAGCAGGCGAAGGGGTCCTCAGAACGCTGAGAACACCAGATCGAGAAGCGACGCCATTTAAGGGCATAAGATTTCCGGGTGGAAGGTCGCCGAGATGCCAGGACAACAGCTTCCACCTCCGGAGGAAGCAAGAGCGGGGCTTGGACTACCCTTTCAGCAGCCAGGCCATCAGATGAAGGGCCCGGAGGTTGGGGTGCAGGAGAGTACCCTGATCCTGGGTCAGGAGGTCGGGCTGAAACCCCAAAGGAAGAGGGGTGTCCACCGCCAGCTGTAGTGGTAGAGGGAAGCAGGGTTGTCTCGGCCACCTGGGCGCTACCAGGATCATGGAGGCCCTGTCCTGGACAACTTTGAATAGCGTCCGGGACACAAGTGGTGCGGGAGGGAAGGCATACAGTAGGCCCGTGACCACGAGAGGAGGAAAGCATCCGGCGCTACTCTGAGAGGATGCGGGTGCCGGGAGCAGAACCTGGGAAGTTGCCGGTTCAGAGGACTGGCAAAGAGATCCACGGTGGGGAAGTCCCACCGGCGGAAGATCTGCTGGACCACTGCAGGGTTTAACCTCCATTCGTGTGGCTGCAGAATCCGGCTCAGTTTGTCGGCCAGGCAATTTTCCTGCATGGGCAGGTAAACAGCCTTGAGGAGGATGCCGTGGTCGACTGCCCAAGAGCACAGTCTCCGAGCCTCCTGACACAGAAGGAGGGAGCCCGTGCCCCCCTGTTTGTTCACGTAGAACATGGCAACCTGATTGTCTGTCTGTACCAGTACAGACTGACGAGAAGTGAGGTGAGAGAAGGTCCGCAGAGCTAGGCAGATCGCTCGTAGCTCCAGGAAGTTTATCTGCTGAGCAGCCTCCCAAGGTGTCCAAAGGCCTTGAGTGCATGCTCCCTGGCAAAGCGCTCCCCATCCCAGGAGAGAAGCATCTGTCGTTAGCACCTGGGAAGGTGGAGGAGACTGAAAGGTCATGCCGAGTACCAGATTGGGCAGGTGAAGCCACCATCGCAGAGAGGAGACCAGGCGGTCGGAGATCTGTATTAAGTCTGTCAGGCTCCCTGTGGCCTGATGTCATTGAGTGCGAAGGCTCCACTGAGCAGGCCGCATATGCAGACGGGCATTCGGAGTGACATGGACCGTGGAGGCCATATGACCGAGCAGTTGCAGGAATTGTCTGGCCGATACAGGTGACGCGCTGTGGAACCTGCCGGCTAGGGCCATGAGCCTGTCGGCCCGTTCCTGAGGCAGGAAAGCACGAGCCTGCAGAGTGTCCAGCCGTGCCTCCTATGAATTCGAGGTCCTGAGAGGGGAGCAAAGTGGACTTTTCGAAGTTTATGACGAAGCCCAAGTGCTGAAGCAGAGCCACTGTGCGTTGAGTGGCCTGAGTGACCTCTAGGGAAGACTGCGCCCGTATGAGCCAGTCGTCCAGGTAGGGGAAGACGAAGAGGCCTTGAAGCCTCAGGAAGGCTGCCACCACTGCCAGGCATTTCGTGAACACCCTGGGAGCGGAGGATAGGCCAAAGGGCAGTACGCGGTACTGATAATGATTCCCTGCCACCACAAATCTTAGATATTGCCGGTGGTCCGGATGAATAAGGATGTGAGTATAAGCATCCTTTAGATCCAAGGAGCATAGCCAATCTCCCTGCTGGAGGTAGGGCAGTAGGATTCCAAGGGTAAGCATTTTGAACTTTTCCCGCTGCAGGAACTTGTTGAGGTTGCGTAGGTCCAGGATGGGTCTGAGGCCTCCTGTCCTTTTTGGTATTAGGAAGTACCTTGAATAAAACCCGTGACCCCACAGATGGTGGGGCACTGGCTCCACAGCCTGTCCCCGAATCAGGCCTTGCAGCTCCTGAAGGAGTAAGTCCCTGTGCAGAGGGGGTCTTGGAGGCTCCCCCGGAAAGTAGGAGGGAGGCACCTGGTGAAAATGTAGGAGGTAGCCCTTTTGAACCACCTGCAGCACCCAGGAATCGGATGTTATGGCTGACCACCTGTGGGCAAAGTGGGTCAGCCGGCCCCCCGTGCTGAGCGAAAGCTGCGGAGGGGGAGAGGCTATGCTGGCATAGTCAAAACCACCCAGCCTGCTGAGCAGGGGCCTGTGTAGCGGGCTTGGGAGCCTTCTGCCCACGGGACCCATTACCCTGTCCCTTAGCCTGCTGCCCCTGATGGGACGCTGCTGAGGTATGATATTGAGGGTGGTGTTGTTTATAGGCAGACACCTTCCTCGGGTAAAAGGGCTTTTTCCCCGAGCCCTTCCTCTTCTGTGAAGGGGCAGAGGTCTTTCTGGATAGGCGAGTTCTGGTGAGAGTCTCGGACTCGAGCTCCGCAGCCTTCTCAGCCATGGGCTTGCCAAAGAGGTTGTCATCTCTGCATGGGACATCGACCAACTTGTTCTGCACCCATGGCTCTAGGTCGGACGACTGAAGCCAAGCCTGACGGCGAGCACCGATGCCGGCTCCGGCTACTCGAGCCGATGCTTCGAAGCCATCGTAGGCTGCTCGAGAAATAAACTTCGAGCACTCTCGAATACCCGTGGACAAGGCCTGGAACCTCTGCAAAGGTTCCTCGGAGAGGCCAGCAGAGAACCCGGCAATTTCTTTTGCCAGGTCTCGGAGATACATGCCCATATATAGCTGGTATGTCTGGACTCGGCAAGCAAGCATAGAGCCCTGGAAGCACTTCCTACCGAGGGCATCCAGGTTCCAGGCCTCCTTACCCGGAGGCACCGAGGAGTGCATCTTCTGACTCTTAAGTCGATGCATGGCCGATTCCACCACCATAGAGTGGTGCGGTAGTTGTGCCTTCTGGAACCCGGGGCTCTTGCGGACTCGATACATCGAATCGACCCGCTTGCTTAACACCGGCGTCGAGGCCGGGCACTCCCACATGCGGAAGAGCAGCCGCTCCAGCATCGGAGGAACCGGTACCGTAAAGGCCTCCTTCGGGGGAGAGTCGTACTGGAGGGCTTCGAGCTCTTCGGCTCGAGGCTCCTCTTCCGGATTCGCGGGGAAGGCCAAGGCCTTGGCCATGTCCCTCACGAAATCGGAGAACCGGGTATCCTCCGGGGGAGACCGTCTCCGAGGCTCCGACTCGGGCGAGTCAGAGGGGACGCACTGAGTCTCAAAAGAACCTGGTGACTCGTCCTCCTCCGTGTCCCAGCCCGACTCCTCCGTGGAGGAATCGAGTGGCTCCGTGTGGGCGGGTGCCGAGGACCTCCGCCCCGACGCCGACGACCTCAGTCCCAAACGGTAGGCCGAGGGAGACCTTGACCGAGGATCGACTCGAGCTTGAATCGACTCGAGGATCGGCTCGGCTTCCGGGGTCGACTTCGACGTCGACGTCCCGGTGGTCGGGGCAGATGCACGGGCGAGGCCAGTCATCAATGCCCGCTGCTGGTCCATGAAGGCAGTGATACTGCTCTCCAAGGTCATCAATCTGAGACCAAACTCAGAAGACCCAGCAGCCACCGACTCGGGGCCCGATGTTGGCACCCTCGGAGGAGAGTCCAAGAGGACGACAGTACTCACGTGACCAGGAGGCTCCACTTCGAGACGAGGATGCTTTGCAGGCCTTTTCGCCTCCGAGGACCCGGGGTGGCTGACGGGGCTAGGCGACCTGGCCCTCAAGGGACCAGGAGCATCCTCCGGCGCCGCCCTCGCGTGTTTCTCCTTCCGATGATGTTCCCGGCTGAAAGACCCCCGTTCAGAGGAACTCCGACGGTGCTCGGGGCCGGAGTCCCGAGATGTCGAAGCCTCTGACGAGGTCCGGGCCTGACCGGACGCGGAGTCAGAGAAGATTCGCTCCTTTTGTGACTGCCGACTCCTCAACGCCTTCGAGGACATTTTGTTGCACGGACCACAACTCATCGAGTCATGGTTGGATCCGAGGCAACGGAGGCAGCAGTCATGTGTGTCGGTAAGAGACATAAGTCTGGTACAGCGATCACACTTTTTAAACCCACTGGCAGCCATAGGGGGAAAAAGTGCCCCTGCGAGGTCGAAAGACCATGCTGCCAGTGAAAGAGAAAAAAAGTGGCGGGAACGCCAGTTATCGAAGAAAAAAACGAAAAATGAGAACGGCCTCGATATTGGAGTTATCGAGGCCAGGCAGGAAAAGGACACGCGTCAAACCGAGAAAAATAAAACCAAAAAAATTAACTTTTTCAGCGGCAATCACAAACTACGTCTGTAGGGCTCCGCGGAAAAAAGAAGACTGAGCAAGATGGCACCCTTGGGCGGGAAGGGGACCGCGCATGCGCGCTGAAATTCCCAAAAGCTTTCTTCGAAAGCTGGGGAAAATTGCTCCGCGAGGGCTCCGTTGGCGCCGACGTCACCCATAAGTGAGGACTGACTTCCTGCTTGGTCCTGGAGAAGGAATAAAATCCTCAACCTCTTTGCTCTGGTGGCACAAGCTTGATCACAAGATCTGACAAAAGGATGGTGATTTCTCTCTGAAGCAGTTCCTGATGCAGAGGGTTGAGACGATGTGCCCTTGGGAGGGAGGGGGGAGCAATTTGGTGGTAGATCCAATAATTGTAATTTGTAACCGTTCTGGATGATTTGTAGGGCCCATGAGTCTGAGGTTATAAGGGGGCCACCTGCATGCAAACAGAGTGAGCCATCTTCCAACTGGATGGTTCCCACTTGCGGTTGATGAAAGAGTGGCTATGCTCCGAAGGAACCAGTCAAAACTTCACCCTCTATTTTGGCTGAGGAGCTAGTTGGGTCCTCTGGGGCTTTTCCAGATGCTGCTTTTGGAGAGGGGCCTGTTTGGGCTGGGAGGTCTGAGGCCCAGGGAAGTACTTTTGCCTACGAGGGTAATAGGGCTTCTTCTAGCCTCCACCCTGGTACTTCTTTCGATAGGAGGCATGTTCAGACTAAACCTGGAGAGCCTGAGTGATACGCTACTTCTCTATGAAGCCAGCCTTCTCTGCAACCTGCTCGCTGAAAAGATTCTCTCCCCAGCACGGGACATCTGCCAGCTTGTTCTGCACAGATTACTCCAGGTCTGATGACTGTAACCATGTGAGTCTACAGGCACCAATGCTTATTGCAGCATTCCTAGATGCTGTTTCAAAAATATCATAGATCACCCGTACCATGAACTTACAGTCCTTGCCATGTGCCACCAGGGCACGATATGGTTCGAATTTCTCTGGGAGCATAAATTGGGCCAGGTCAGCTAGGTCACACATAATATTCAAAAACATGTCCAATGAGGCTGGTGAGAGAGAAGGAAGAAAGAGAGGAGAAACACCCAGAGGTAGAGGAATTCAAGATCAAACTCCTAGTCCACATGGAAAAAGATAAATATGCTGGGTTCTAGGCAAGAGAAAGATTACCAAAGTTAAATTTAACACCTAAGGTTAAAAGTATGATAATTAAGATGAACAAGGCCATATCCTGTAGAAAGGGATCATTTATTGACATCACCAAAATAAACAGAATACAATATTGTGTAGCTAAAATTATTACTGCAAGGATATTACCAACTAAATTGAGGGCCAGAAGAAAAGGTTAACAGTAACAGTTCCTCCTTGGAAAAAGCGCATCGATGGAAAAATACAATTACATGTGGAGGTATCCCTGATAGACAGGTATCTAAAAGGATTAAGATCATCAAAGATACTGAGGAAAATGCAAGACATCAAGCTGAAGCATGCTGCATTAACAGAAGATGAACTGAAATTTATATTTTCCAACAATAAATTGAAAGTAGCAGCAGAAGCGTAAAAACTATGAAGATATGAAGAAAACAGAAAAGAAAGATATCAAAAACTATTTAGAGAGAACCCATAACAGTTCTACAGGGAATTGGGAAAAGCATTAATATAGTAAAAACATCACTAACCAAAACTAAAACAGAACCTTCTGGAGAAGCCTATATGAGAACCTCATAGAACACAATCAAGAAGCAGAAGCAGAATAGTTAATCTGCAAATAGGAACATTTAGAAAAATCAAACATCAAACCTATGGAATGGCCTGTAGTAACGAAAGAGCTGGAAAAGCAGGTTAAAACGAGACCCAAACTGGAAGAGCCCTGGCCCAGATGGAGTGACCAACTTTTGTTTCAAACAGTTAACATCATTCCACCAAGATCTAGCAAACAGAAAACCAATTGATTAAGCAGCCAAACTTAATACCACAATGGCTTATAACAGGAAGAACATTTCACCTTCCAAAGGAGGACCCAAGTAAGATTCCCAAAAATTATAGACCAATAACTTGTCTACCTACAATCTATAAATTGATTAGATTGTAAGCTCTGATGAGCAAGGACTGTGTCTTACATCTTTATGTACAGCACTGCGTACAATTACTAGTATAAGCTCTTACTGCAATAGATGCAGAATATATGATCAGAATCCAATAACATCATGGTAACAGAGCAAAGGGGCAATAAGAGGGGAGCACATGGGACCAAAGACCAGTTAATGTTAAATAAGGCCATCATGGCCAGTGCTAAGAAAAGCAGAAATCTCTGTATAGCATGGATTGATTATAAGGAAGTTTTTGACAGTTTCCCACACTCCTGGATAATAAATTGCCTTGAGATGTATAAGATAATTCTTGGTTTGATAGAGTACATTAAGTTCACCATGACAATGTGGCAAACCACCCTATTTTTGAAGTATGAAGATGGTCAGTACATGAATACCAACATCAAGATCCAATGAGGAATATTTCAGGGAGACTCCCTCTCACTTCTGTTTTGTATGGTGCTTAATCCAATGAGTACTCTCATCAAGTCTTTGGGATATGGATTTTCTATTTGTAGATGACCTGAATCTTTACAGTTTGTCAGACGGCTGCCTAGGGTGAGAACTTACACAATCTTGACGATGCATATATTCATATGATTCTTGCAAGGTATTGTGGGTATTGTAGTTCATTCACTCCCAAACACAGCTGATGACAATAATTTGAGTTGTGAAACCAAGTGGTAAGATCAATAAAATACTTCTTTTATTGATGGGGTTTAATTCACCCAGCACATGTATGCTTGATAGCACTATAAATGAGGTTACTTGCTTGCAGTGTTTAAAAATGGATAACAAAAAGTCACAAAGTAAACCAGAAAACAACCTTCAGCTTGTCAGGCAATTAGCTAATGTTTTCTTAGCAAGTAATTACCAAATACAAAGGCACAAAGTAAAGAATAAACTTTGCTGGTTAGGTTAACTTCTGCTTATTTTCCACGCCGATCTCAGCAGTGATTCTCCCTTGCTCACACACACAATCAGGTGCAGCCCTAATTACTATCAATGGACCAGCTGAAAGCCTTTAGCTGGCTGGCTGCTACTGTGTGAGCCCAAATCCTGCTTTAAGAGCTGTTTGCATTGGAAATAAAGAACAAAGTTAGGTTTCTTTGTGATGGCTGATGTGTTTGCTCATAGAAAACTAGCAATAGCATTTAGATAAAGAACAGTCCATGTAAATAGTTTCATCTGCTGTATTTCCCCCTGCATCAACAATCATAGGGTCAATATCATACATTGGCACAGATGAGTCTTTCATTAAGGCACTATCATGAGAATGCTTATTCCCTTGCTGCCATTCTCTATTATAGATAGGGTCTGGATCAGTGTTCATACCTGAGCCTCTCCTGCTATCATTATTCCTCTCTGTATAGCCTGGCCAATATGTAATCCAATTCTGATGTCCAGCCTTCCAATCTTGATCCCTGGACGCTGGATCTTCTCTCACATACCTTCTGGCCTTGGTCTGAAAGTCCCTTCCACATGCAGTCTTCTCTCTTCCAGGTAGCCACTGGTGATTCCTATCTCTGCCACTCCATTCCTCTGGCTGAATCCAGTCCAATGGACTCTGCTGGCTTTTGGAATACCTCCCAGTATGAGTACTGCCTTGGAATCTCCCAGACCTTCCAATGGCCTTTCTTCTCTTCCTTCCAGAGAGTTTCCTTCTCTCTCTATCTGCTTGGCTTGGCTTCTGTTTCTCCAGGTGATACTGGTGCTTGTAGCCGTTGCTGTCTCTGTATCTCTTCCTCCCTCTGTAGCTGTTATCTGAAGAATAAGCTCTATTCTTATCCTGTTCTAATGTGTGCTGCTCCCTAACACAGCGCAGCTGTGTTGAATCAGGCCCTGCCCTTTGAGATGAGTGCTTAGGGATTACCTCATAGCTCTCTTGATTGCACACACATTCTCTCACTTCAGCCCCTCTCATGGCTGCTGGAAACCTGGTGCATTCTGGGACTGGTAGTCTTTTATGTGAAAACTCTGTTTTCTTGCTTCTACCAGAACTGACAGGTTGCTTGTTCAGAGTCACATCATCTTTTCTATAGCTCCTACCTGAGCTATGATAAGCTTCCTTATCACAAGTTCCAGTGACCAACAATTAGCAGAGTAATTCTGTGTAGTGAAAAGCTTTTCTGATGACATCAGGATGACTTTTGACCTAGATAAATGTGCTTAGGCAACTTTTTTTTTAAGAGGAAAATTGAGCAAAATGGAAAACATCTCTCTGGTTGAGGATTGTGAAATCAAGGAACTTGAACAGGAAGGCATATATAAATATCTTTCTTGCAATAGAGTAAGGAACAACACTCAAGCAAAAATTGCTGAGAGAAAAGATTAGTAAAGAAAACTAAAGAAGATTAAAATTATTGAAAGTGCCTTAACATTATGGAATACCAAAAAAGCCATCAATCAGCTGGCAATTCCTGTACTGTCATACCTCAAAGATCTTGAAAAACTGGATGTATGAACAAGAAAATTCCTCCATGCCTATGAGGTAATTTACAAGAATCAGTGTATGCCAAGGCTGTACATTCCTAGAGCTGAAGGACGGCTAGGCTTCATACAACTACAGAGCTACTATCTTAGGCCTCCAAGCCCACCTAGCAGCATCACTGAATCCAAATACGCAAACAGTGCTGAAATATGAAAGTAAACTCCAGAATTTGCCTCCACTGTCAAACTTGGACAAGCATTCCAGTGATCAGAAGGAATGAGTGTGAATCTACCAGCACACACAGGGAAAGGAAGCAATGGAATTTATAAAACGAGAAAAAACTCTTGAAAGAATTAGATTAGCAAATGAAGAAAAACAAATGGCAAATGCACAAATTCTGGAGACATAAGAACATAAGATATGACATACTGGGTCAGACCAAGGTCCATCAAGCCCAGTATTCTGTTTCCAACAGTGGCCAATCTAGGTCATATGTACCTAGCAGTTTCCCCAAGGGACACAGGTTCCACAATGCTTGTATTGGTTCAAGCACTGATATCCTGGGTCCCTTCTTAATAATGGTTTATGGACCTTTCCTCCAGGAACTTGTCCAAACCTTTTTTAAACCCAGCTACATTAACAGCCTTTACTACATCCTCTGGTAACAAATTCCAGAGTTTGATTACACGCTGAGTGAAAAAAATATTTTCTTTTATTAGCTTCATTGCATGTCCCCTAGTCTTTCTATATTCTGATAAGGTAAACAATCGATCTACGTTTACCCGTTCCACTCCGTTCATTAATTTATAGACTTCTATCATATCTCCCCTCAGACGTCTCTTTTCCAGGTTAAAGAGCCCTAACCTTTTTAGCCTTTCTGCAAAGGAGTATCCTTCCATCCTCTTTACCATTTTGGTGGCTCTTCTCTGAACCTTTTCTAAAATCGCTATATCCTTTTTAAGATACGGCGACCAGAATTGCACACAATATTCAAGGTGCGGTCTCACCATGGAACGATATAGAGGCATTATAATATCTTTTGTTTTATTTTCCATTGCTTTCCTTATCATACCTAGCATTCTATTTGCTCTCTTGGCCGCCGCTGCACACTGGGCCGAGGGTTTTAACATGGTATCCACAATGACGCCTAAATCTTTTTCCTGGGTGGTGGTTCCTAATGTGGAACCTTGCATCGTGTAACCATAGTTTGGGTTGTTCTTCCCTAGGTGCATAACCTTGCACTTGTCCACATTAAATTTCATCTGCCATTTTGATGCCCAGTCTTCCAATTTATCAAGATCCTCTTGCAATTTTCCACAATCCTCTTGGGTTTTAACAACTTTAAATAGTTTTGTGTCATCTGCAAATTTGATAACCTCACTCGTTATTCCACTTTCCAGGTCATTTATGAATATATCAAAAAGCAGCGGACCCAGCAGAGATACCTGGGGTACACCACTATTCACCTTTCTCCATTGGGAAAATTGGCCATTAAGCCCAAACCTCTGCTTTCTATCTTTTAACCAGTTCCTGATCCACAATAGTACACTGCCTCCTATCCCATGACTCTTTAGTTTTGCCAAAAGTCTCTGAAGAGGGACCTTGTCAAAGGCTTTCTGAAAGTCCAGATACACAATATCAACCGACTCACCTTTGTCCACCTGATTATTCACTCCTTCAAAAAAACATAACAGATTAGTAAGACAAGATCTTCCTTGTCTAAAGCCATGTTGGCTGTCTCCCATTAGGTCATGCTGAGTAATTTTATTCTTTATGATGGTTTCTACCATTTTTCCCGGTACTGATGTCAGGCTCACCGGTCTGTAGTTTCCCGGATCACCCCTGTAACCTTTTTTAAAAATTGGTGTTACATTGGCGATCCTCCAGTCTTCAGGTATTAGAGATGATTTTAATGATAGTTCACAGATTACTAATAGCAGGTCTGCAATCTCATATTTCAGTTCTTTCAACACCCTTGGATGTATACCATCTTGCCCAGGTGATTTGCTACTCTTCAGTTTATCTAATAGTTGTAATACATCTTCCTGATATATCGATATTTCCTTCAATTCTTCCGCACCTTTAAATACCACTTCAGTCATGGGTAACATCCCTACATCTTCCTCAGTAAAGACTGAAGCAAAGAATTCATTCAGTCTCTCCGCTATCGCCTTGTCGCCTCTTAGTGCTCCTTTAACCCCTTTATCATCTAATGGACCAACTGACTCTCTCACATGTTTTTTGCTACAAATGTACTTGAAAAGGTCTTTACTTCGCGTTTTTGCTTCCGCAGCAAGCTTCTTCTCAAATTCTCCCTTTGCCTGCCTTATCAATGCCTTGCATTTGACTTGCCAGTGCTTGTGCTGTTTCCAGGTTTCGTCGTTTGGCTCTTTTTTCCATTTCCTGAAAGATGCTTTTTTGGCAACAACAGCCTCTCTGACCTCACCTTTAAACCATGCTGGCAGTTTTTTGGACTTCCTTCCACTTTTCTTAAAGCGTGGAATACAGCTGGTCTGGGCTTCCAAGATAGTATTTTTCAACAACACCCAAGCCTGATGTACGTCTTTAACCTTTGCAACTGCTCCTTTTAGTTTTTTCTTAACTGTTTTCCTCATTTTATCATAGTCTCCCTTTTGAAAGTTAAAAGGTAGTACTGTGGATTTCCTTACTATCCCTCCTCCACTAATTAAATCAAAGGCGATCATGCTATGATCACTATTGCCAAGTGGCCCCAACAACCTTATCTCTTGCACTAGATCTGGTGTTCCACTAAGGACTAGGTCTAATATGGCTTCCCCTCTGGTCGGTTCATGAACGAGCTGCTCCAAGAAGCAGTCATTTATTTCATCTAGGAACTTTATCTCCCTAGCATGTCCTGCCGTGACACTGACCCAGTTGATACCGGGGTAGTTGAAATCACACATTATTATTACTGTGCTGTAATAATACATTCAAAAGGATATAAACAGGATGGAGTTGGTGCAGATAGTGGCTACTAAAATGGTTAGTGGTCTTCGTTATAAAGCATAAGAGGAAAGACTTAAAGAACTTACTATATGTATACTTTAGAGGAAAGGTAGGATAGAGATATGATAGAGATGTTTAAATACCTCCATGCCATAAATGCACAGGAGGAGAGTCTTTTTTGATTGAAAGTAAGCTCTGCTATGAGGGGATATAGAATGAGGGTGAAAGGGGATAGACTCAGCAGTAATATGTGGAAATATTTCTTTACAGAAAGAGTGGTGGTTCCGTGGAATAGTGTCCCAGTGGAGGTGGTAGAGATGAGGACAGTATCTGAATTCAAAAAAGCATGGGACAAACACAGAGGATCCCTAAAGGTAAAAAGGGAACTATTATAATTGATATGGAAGGGCAGACTAGATAGGCCATGTGGTCTTTTTCTGCCATCATATTTCTATGTTTCTAATATATAGTGGGAAATACAAAGAGCTACTTCAGGAACCCTTTGTAGATCAATAACAGACACATGAATGGATGAGAGATGAACTGAAACCAAAGGATGAGAGATTGATAGTTGCAGCCCAGTATAGTGGATTATGGATGAGATGGCTTACAGCGGGCATTGAAAAAACTGACAAAACAGATATATTACTATTCTGTAAGCAAGACCCAGAAACAGTGACTGACCTCATAGCTGGCTGTGAGGTTCTGATGGCAGTAATTTCTATACAGAAAGGCACAACAAAGTAGCATGCTTCATATATTGCAAAGCATAGTTACTCACCTGTAACAGGTATTCTCTGGGGACAGCAGGAATCAGTCCTCACATATGGGTCACGTCAGCATCGACAGAGTCCATGCAGATTCACTCCTCAGCTTTCAAAGAAAGTCTTTGGGAGTTAGACCACGCATGCGCGATCACCTTCCCACCCAATGGTGCCATCTTACCTCAGTATGACAACATAGCTTAATCAAGCATAAAAAGAAAAAAACAACTCTACAGGGAGGAGGAAGAGTTGTGAGGATTGATTCCTGCTGTCCCCAGAGAACATCTTTTACAGGTGAGTAACTACACTTTCTCCGGGAACAAGCAGAAAGTCAGTCCTCACATATGGAACTCCAAGCTATAGACTACCGAAAAAACCTGTAGGAGCCACAGATGATGCAAAAATCTGAGCCATGCAGGGCAGCAAGAAGCGCTGAATGGCTTGAAGTCCAGAGATGCAGCTATAGCATTGACCAGGGAATCACCTTGCCAGTAGCCTGAATACAATTTATTTATTTATTATTTATTTAACAGTATTTTTAAACCGCCTTATCTTATTAATCAAGGTGATATCACAGCAAACAATCGGGTAAAGTGAGTGTGTTAAACATGCAGTGAGGGAGAAATTTAGTTGAGTGTGTGTTGTATTGTGTGCTAGATTGGGTTGAGCTATGTACAAGGTGTGTTGTATTGTGTGCTAGAATGGTTTGAGCTATGTACAATGGGTTGGAGGGAAGGAGTTGCACTATTCTGCAAAGAGGTGATGAAGTACTGCCTGGCCGAAGGCACTGTCATGCCATGAGCTTTCTTCCAAGCAGTAATGGGCTGTGAAGGTATGGCCCAAAGACCAGGTGGTGGCCCGGCAAATGTCCAGCAGAGGGACAGAGTGCAGGTGGGCCACGGAGCCCGTCATGGAATACACACTGTACGCAGTAACGTGATGTTCCAGGGAGAGTCTAGCCTGCTTGTAGGTGAAGGAGGTGCAGTCTGCCACCCAGGTGGACAGGGTATGCTTGAAGACCACAACCCCGAGTCTGTTAGAGTCATAGGAGACAAACAACTGCAATGAGCAGCAATGAGGCTGTGTCCTCTGAAGGCAGAAAGACAGAGCCCTCTTGCAATCCAGGGTGTGTAATGAGGCTTCCGCTTGGGAGGCTTGAGGCCTGGGAAAAAAGGTGGGATGGACCACCTCCTGGTTCATGTGAATTTAGGGTGTATCTGGAGAATGATCACGTTTTTGTGGAACCTGGTATAGGGGGCATGAGCCACTAACACGTGCAGCTCACCAACTCTCCTGGCTGAAGTGAATGCTACCAGGAACACTACTTTTCATGACAAGTACTTGAGATGGCACGTAGCCAGAGGCTCAAAAGGGGGAGTCATCAGCTTCCCAAGAATGACATTCAGGTCCACGCCACCGGGGGTGGGCATATGGGGGAACATGGGAGGAGAAGACCCCTTATGAAGCAGCCCACCAGCGGGGTGCAGAGACGCTCATGACACGCAAGAACTCATTGACACCCTTGAGGTCCAGAAGGGACTGGAATGCTCCTTCTGTATCGGCACCAAGAAACAGATGGAATATCTGCCCTTGTCCCGATCGTTCTGGAGAACAGGTACCACGGCTTTCAGGAGAGGGGACAAAGGTAATTCGCAAAGCGTCCCTTCCATTCACAGACCCACAAGGGGAGAGGACAAAAGTGGCCGGAACCAGCTCTTTGCATTCCAGGACATAGCCATACTGAAAAGCAACTGTTTTGTTTTTTTAGTGCCATCATTAGTGCTGACTCTTGATGACCCAGCTGCTTCTGGGTTTTCTTGACAATGTTATCACCGAAGTAGACTGCAATAGAGGGCAAAGTGACTTGTCTAGTGTCACAAGGAGTGCCACTAGGAATTGAACCCTTGATCTTCTGGGTGCTAGGCAGTTGCTCTAACCACTAGG
Organism: Ichthyophis bannanicus; assembly: GCA_033557465.1. Classification (NCBI taxonomy): domain Eukaryota; kingdom Metazoa; phylum Chordata; class Amphibia; order Gymnophiona; family Ichthyophiidae; genus Ichthyophis; species Ichthyophis bannanicus. Next base: position 730,273,261 of record CM066031.1, read on the forward strand.
CTACTCCTAGCACCCATCAGTCCTTAGTGATCCAAGCCCATTCCTGAGAGAAGAGGCAAAGCCTGCCCCCAACCAGAGGAATCAGTGAATGGGCCCCCAAAACTTCATTGCACAGCCCAGGAGGGTCCTCCTTTGGACAGAATCAGGTTCCTGGACCCAAGCACTCCAGTGCCATGAGGAGCAGATGGAGGCTGGCAGAAAAAGAGCTTTTGCCCACTTCACAGGCCCCTTGGACCTGTTCTCTGGAAGTTGGAAAGATTTTGTCTTGCCCACGTCCTTCACCAACTTCTCCAAATATAACCAAACAGAAGCGTCCCTCTAAGGCCAAATAGGTAACTGGGCAATGGAAAATTAGTTTGCTGCCCCGTATCAGAACCTAGCCAACACCATGCCACTGTCGACAAGACACAATCCTTAGCCACTAAACGCACCAGGCTGCAAATGGCATCAGAAAGGAAAGCTATAGAAGACTCCAAAAGATGGGTAGAATCATCCTTTGGAAGACACTCAATCCACTGGAGCAGGGCTCGAGATGTCAGGCCTGCAAATGCCACCGCAGCAAACTGGTTCTTCAACATGAATCCATCTTTTGGTCCACGGCATTGTTCCACAGGAATGATGGTCTGACTGGTAACCGCCATGACCTTGCATCCACCTCAGAAATAGTAAACTACACAGTGCACTCCTCCTCCGGGAGAGCATGCATCTTCTTATATACCCTTAGCCCCTAGGAGGGGAGTTGGGGAAATCACACTCTGTCCGGAACAGGCCTTTGAGCACTTCCAGTAATGGGAAGACAGTAGTGGATTTCCACACACCTTGCAGGAGTGGATGCATTTTCGGTTCCTGCTCCATGTCTAGAGCATCTGCTAAGCTCAAAGGGGATAGACCCTGGGAATCAATGCCTCCCATTCCTCCTTCTAGAACAGGCAGATCACATCGGCCTCTTCATAATCTTCTTCTTAAGACAAGAGTACGTCTTCATTCACATAAGAGCCCACTAACGAGACATCTGAATCCAAGTTGCGTCCAAATCTTGAACAGAAGACAGCTGATCCCCATCTCCAGGGGGACGGCCTTTGCCGGGGATGCTTAGCCAAAGGAAGACGTACAGGGCTTCCCAGGGTCTGAATTTCTATGCCAGGACCAGGACTGATATAAAAAGGAAAAGAATTCCAGGGAGGACAATCCATAGTCCGGAAGCTCTCCTCTTGGAAATGACCTTCCCCACACTAGGGAGTATAGCCACCGCAAACCCACCAGAGGAGGAACAGCTCACAGCAGACGCTGGGGCCATTGACTGGCTGGATATCCTTACCCATAGTGCTATCCATCATCTCCTGCTCTGAGGTAGGCAAGGCCAGACCTACTGCATCCCCCGGCTGATGGGAGTGGACAGGCCCTCTAGGGGTGATGCAAGAAGAGCAGAGTCCAGAATCTGGAGATGAGGCACCTCGCTTGCCACAGGCCAAACAACGTTTCCTGGAAAAAGACATACTGTAGAGAGTTAAGGCAAGTATCACAACAGAGCATGCTAAGGTTGTGGGGACCCAAAGGGCGCACGTTAACTGTGCTTTTATTGCAATGCACGCTGGAGCCGCTTAAGTGGAATGCGTGTTAGGATCACGCAACCGCCAGTCGCACAATGTAAAAATGCTACTAACACGTGCAGACAATGGTAGGAAACCTCCATACCGTGCCAATGGTTGCCAGTGGTCCATTTCAATTTGTGGCCCAGGAAGACTGAATCGGGAACCCTCCAACAAGGACAATGATGAGGTCAAGCCTTGGTACTTACCCCCTGAAAGCCCCAGATAAAGGATCTGTGCTGGGCTCAGCTTTACTCCCTTGAAACTATTTCACTGGCTTTGTAGTCCTTCATTTAAGGTGGCTGGCACGCAGATCCCTACAGAAAGGAATTACCAGCAGAAAGGAGGAGGTTCTAATGCCACTGTATAAATCGCTGGTGAGGCCTCACTTGGAATACTGTGTTCAGTTTTGGAGACAATATATTGCAAAGGATATAAAAAGACTGGAAATGGTTCAGAGGAGGGCGACCAAAATGATTTGGAGCATGCGCCAGAAGATGTATGAGAAAAGACTTGAAGACCTAAATATGTACACTCTAGAGGAGAGGAAGGACAAGGGAGATATGATTCAGACCTTTAAATACTTAAAAAGTATTAATGAACAAACAAACCTTTTCCAAAGACGGGGAAGCTGTAAAACAAGAGGGCATAACATGAAGCTGCAAGGTGGGAAAACTGAAAGGCAATGTCAGGAAAGCATAGTTACTCACCTGTAACAGGTGATCTCCGGGAACAACAGGAATTTAGTCTTCACATATGGGTATCGTCGGTACCGATGGAGCCTACGTGGGAACGCTCCCCAGCGTCCAATTAGAAAGCTTTTGGGAGCATCCCACAGCGCCTGTGTGCTGCCTTCCCGCCTTTCCCAACTGCCTCTCTCCAGTTGAGTTTTAAAGCTGAGACAAAGAGAGCGAGAGGGAAAGAAAAGAAGAGAGAGATACAACTCCTAGGGGAGGTGGGTGGGTTGTGAAGACTAAATTCCTGCTGTTCCCGGAGATCACCTGTTACAGGTGAGTAACTATGCTATCTCCAGGAACAAGCAGGAATGTAGTCTTCACATATGGGGACTCCCTAGCTACAGATGCCAGGGAGAGACCCCAGAAGTTGTGCGCCCCTGTGAAAGGACTCCATTTCCCTCCATGGATCTCTGGCATCCTACTGGGAATGGTGGGTAGGAGTTGATTAAGTATGGAACAGGTGTTGAAGACAGCCTGACCAAACAAGGCATACCGGCGGGAGTCCTTGTCTAAGCAGTAATAGGCTGTGAAGGTATGAACCGAGGCCCAAGTAGCTGCTCGACAGATGTCTAATAGACACAGAGTGTAGCTGAGCCATTGAGGCTGCCATGGCTCTCACATTGTGAGCTGTGACATGGCCTTCCAGAGAAAGGTTCTTACTCTGATAGGTAAAAGAAATACACTGTTCAATCCAATTGGACAATGTTTTCTTGGAGACTGGAAGTCCCAAATGAGAAGGATCAAAAGCAACAAAGAGTTGAGAGGACTATCTATGTTGCTGTGTCCTTTGTAAGTAAAAAGCAAGTGCTCTTTTACAGTCCAAAGTATGAAGATTCCTTTCTGCATTTGAAGCATGAGGCCTTGAAAAAAATACAGGCAGGTAAACTGCTTGGTTTAAATGAAAAGGTGAGACCACCTTTGGCATAAAGTGTGGATGAGTCCTAAGGACTACCGTATCATGATGGAACCTCGTATAAGGAGGATCAGCAACTAATGCTTGCAATTCACTGATGCGACGTGCTGATGTGATTGCAATGAGAAAGATAACTTTCCAGGAAAGGAATTTCAAGGAGGTAGTAGCTAAAGGTTCAAAAGGCGGCTTCATGAGCTGCCCAAGAACCAGATTCAGGTCCCATGCCACTAGTGGTGGCCTAATGGGAGGCTTAGTTAGAAGGCGGCCCCTCATAAATCTCGCTCTGAGAAGATGAGAGGAAATAGGCTGCCCATTTAAAGGCTTTAAAGAAGCTGAAATAGCACTTAAATGGACTCTTACTGAGTTAGTCTTAAGTCCTGCATTAGATAAATGAAGGAGATATTCCAGTAATGATTCCAGAGGTATTGCAAGAGGGTCAAGACCCTTCTGCGAACACCATATGGAAAACCTTTTCCACTTGAAAGCATAAGAGCATCTTGTGGAACGTTTCCTGGAAGCATAAAGGACATCCTTTACTTGTTGAGAAAGGTTAAGACCACGAAGGTCTAGGCTCTCAGCAATCAGGCCCTGAGATGCAGAGAGTGGGGATTGGGATGCCACAACATCCCATCCACCTGAGACAGGAGATCTGGAGCAGATCCTAACTCCAGAGATAGAGCTTGAGAGAGATGTAGGAGCAGAGGGTACCACACCTGTCGTGGCCAATGTGGAGCTATGAGAATCATATTGCCTCTGTCTCTCTGAAGCTTGAATAGGGTTTTGGGAATTAGGGGAATGGGTGGAAAGGCATATAGAAAGTCCTGACCCCAATGGAGGAGGAAAGCATCCCTGGCCTGAGAACCCTGAGCCAGAATTCTGGAACAGAACCGGGGAAGTTTGGCATTTAGCAGACTTGCAAAGAGGTCTATGTCCGGAGTTCCCCAAATTTGAAAAATTTTTGCTACCTGGTCTGCATGGAGAGACCATTCGTGTGGAAGCAGAACTCGACTGAGTCTGTCTACCCAAGAGTTTTGAATGCCTGGCAGATACACTGCAAGGAGATGAATCTGATGCTCTCTGGTGAGGGCCCATAGTCGCAAAGCTTCGTTGCAAAGCGACAAAGAGCCTGTTCCTCCCTGCTTGTTCAGATAGAACATAGCTACTTGATTGTCCGTCTGAATTAGGACTGTCTTGTAGCTTAGCTGGGTGTGGAACACTCGAAGAGCAAGGAAGATTGCTCTGAGTTCTAGGAGATTGATATGTAAGTGGGTCTCCTGTGGAGTCCAGATGCCTTGGGTAGAGAGATCTTGCAGGTGAGCTCCCCAACCCACCTGTGAGGCGTCTGTTGTTAGAGTGACCTGGGGTAGGGGCTGCTGGAAAGGGGACCCTACCAACAGGTTTTGGGTTGACTGCCACCATTGTAGGGACAAAATAAGGTGACTTGTGTTTGCTATTTTGTCTGAAATGCAGCCTGATGCCCGAGTCCACTGAGTGGATAGAGTCCATTGGGCTGCTCTCAAATGGAGGCGAGCATAAGGAACCACATGCACGGTAGATGCCATGTGGCTTAGTAATTGTAACATTTCCCGAGCAGTGAGATGAGTTTTTAACACTGCCTGGGAGGCTAACTGCACAATGCGAAGGCAGCGGGGCTGTGGAAGATAGGCCCTTGCTTTTCTGGTATCCAGCAAAGCTCCTATAAACTCTAGATACTGAGTGGGAGTTAGGCTGGATTTTGGGATGTTTATGACCAGGCCCAAATACTGAAGGATACGCATTGTGCAAGATAGAGAAATTCTGGCCTCTGACTCTGATGGGGCTCGAATGAGCCAGTCATCTAAGCAGGGCAAGACGAATATTCCTAGAGTGCGAAGAAATGCTGGTACCACAGCCATGCATTTCGTAAACACCCTTGGTGCTGAGGCGAGGCCAGGCCAAAAGGAAGCACCCTGTATTGGTAGTGCTTTCCTTGAAAAAGGAACCGAAGGAATCTTTGGTGAGTTGGATGGATGAGAACATGTGTACGCATCCTTGAGATCTAGAGAACAAAGCCAATCCTGACTCTGAAGGTATGGCAGCAGAGTTCCCAGAGGAATCATCTTGAATTTCTCTTTGAACAGGAATTTGTTCAATTCTCTGAGGTCTAAAATGGGTCTGTGTCCCCCTGTTTTTTTTGGAATAAGGAAATAGGGGGAGTAAAACCCTGTATCCTGTTGGGAAATGGGTATGTCTTCTATTGCCCCATGGGGAAGAAGTAAACTGACCTCTTGACCCAACTGAGGTTTGAGTGAAGTCTGAGAATTGAACTGTCTTACCACCGTAGGAGGGGGCATATGTTGAAGAAATGAAGCTTGCACCCCTCTCTTACAATGGAAAGAGTCCATTCTTCTGCTGTTATCTGCCCCCATCTGGGGGCAAAATGACACAACCTGGCCCGTTGAGGGCCAGGAAGGCCAAGTTCTCTAGATAGGAGTCAAAGCCCCTGTGGAGGCTGAGGCTGCTGGGCCGGTTGAGGCTTAGCAGTCTTTGTTTTCCTTTGCTTTGGGGGCTGCTGTCCCTTTCGGCACACTGACCTGCAGAATGCAGCTGCTGGGTATAGGAGGGGTAAAACCTCTTCTTTTTAGAGAAGAATGGTTTCTTGTAGGATTTTCTCCTTGCAGGATCAGCTGTAGCCTTGGATAGTCTATCCAAAGTGGTGTTATCAGCATCCAGCTCATTAGCTTTCTCTTGCCAATTTTTGCCAAAGATTTTCGCCTGTGCAAGGGATATTCCCCAGTTTGTCCTGTACCCAGAGTTCTAAGTCAGATTGCCTGGAGCCAGGCAATCCTACGAGCACCTATGGCAATGGCAGAGGTTCTGCTTATGCACTCAAAGCAGTCAAAAGCTGCATGGTTAACAAACTTGGAAACATCCTGGGCATGTTTGAGAAGTGTAAGATAATTCTGCCTCTTATCCTCAGGAAGGCGAGGGCTCATAAGTTCTAGATCTCCTGTAACCTCCCTTAAGGAACATTCCCATGTATAAGATGTAGGAACTAATCTTGGCAGAAAGCATAGAGGCCTGGAAGGTTCGACGCCCAAAGGCATCAAGAGTCCTACATTCACGTCCTGGAGGATTAGATGCATGTCTTTTTGCACTCTTGATCCTTCTCATAGCTGACTCCACCACTATGGAGTGGTGTGGTAACTGAGTTTTCTGAAATCCAGGACAAGGAGGTACTTGATACATGGTATCCAGCCTACGGGAATGAGGAGAGGTGGTAAGAGGTGTTTCCCACATTCTTAACATGAGATCATGCAAGATCTCATGAATAGGCAAAGTAGCTGCCTCCTTGGGAGCTTTAGGATATTGTAAAATCTCCAACTCCTCTGCTCTGGGCTCTGTTTCAGGAGCCACTGTGATGTAAAGACCTCTAGCCACCTCCCGGATGAAATCCTGAAAGGATATATCTTCTGGAGGAGACATCCTACGTTTAGGAGAAGAAGGCTCCTCAGAGAGAAGTACTCCGGCATCGACAGAGCTGTCAGAGTCCTCAGAGTCATCAGAGGATTCAAAAAATCTTCTGTCCGGGTGCTCTTGTAAAGCACAATACCGGTACCGATCGAAGTCGGTACCGGCCTGTCGATACCGGAGGAAATAGCATGACTCGGTGTTGGTAACACACTCGCTGATGTTGATGCTGTCGGTACTGGTACCGATATCGGTGCCGGAACCGGTGTCGATACCGGTTGAACTGTCTGAAGCGGTCCCGAAGGCACCGATGCCGTAAGGAGAGCCGCCAGACTGCGCTCAATAGCCAAGAATCTCTGGTCTGTTGACGCTGCCAATGCCTGGGTGTCAGTACCGGACAAAGTGGCCGGTACCCCCAGAGCATGGCACCAGTAGTTCTACCGAGGTAGAGGCCTCGAGAACATCCTGGAGCCCCGATAGTGCTTTGGAAGCTGAAGCCTCCCGCCAGGGCAATTTTGCCGGTACAAGTCCCTCAAGGGCAACGCCAGAGGCATCTCGATGCTTGGAAGGAGATCTACCCTTTGAGGACCGACCAGATTTATGTTTGGTTACCAGAGATCCATGGGAGGAAGATGAAGCCCTGGAAGACGTCGATGCCACGGATGCTGCATCGGAGGGAAAAAGGGTGCTAAGCTTAGCAGCTCGGTTTTGCCGACCCCTCTTCGACATCATCCCACAGGCAACACACTCCGAGATGGAGTGGTCAGGAAATTTGAGGCACCACTCGTGTCGGTGACGGAGATGGTACCGCCACACTTGGAACACTTTTTAAAACCCGAGGCGGGTTTTTCCATTCTGAAGGAAAAGTTGGGCCTAGTGCCCAAAATGGCATGTGGCACCCGAAAGAAAAAAGGCTGGAAAGTCCAGAAAAAAAATTACAATTTTTTTTTTTTAGAAAGAAAGAAAGAACCAGTGGTACCGGTATAGCGTTGAGGAAGGCAAATGCTACCACAAAAAAGAATGAAAAAGATGGGATAATTTCTGCGGTGACAGGAAAAACGACCTGCTGGCTCTGCGGAAAACGAAGAACTGGAGAGAGGCAGTTGGGAAAGGCGGGAAGGCAGCATGCAGGCGCTGTGGGATGCTCCCAAAAGCTTTCTAATTGGACGCTGGGGAGTGTTCCTGCGCAGGCTCTGTCGGTACCGACGATACCCATATGTGAAGACTACATTCCTGCTTCTTCCTGGAGATATATTTTTTCACTGAAAGGGTGGTGGATGCTTGGAATGCCCTCCTGAAGGAAGTGGTGAGGGCAAATACAGTGACAGAATTGAAAATGGCATATGAGAGACACAGTGGATCCCTTTATAGCAACAGGATAAAATCAAAACAAACAATTATCTCTTATATCTCAACAAACAGGGGTGATCTATACGGAGCGGTGGGTACACCCCTAAACAAAGGCATGGGGAGGGGTGACCGATGGGCAGACTAGATGGACCATACTGGTCTTTATCTGCCGTCATATACTATGTTACTATGAGACCCTTCTGCAATCTTCAGGAGAGAGTACGGGGTACAGAGGAGGAAGGAGAGGGCACTGAGGTTGTGTGAGGCTGCTGTATTCTTCCAGGTCCTTCCAAACCCTTTCAATTTTTGGCTGGTCAACAGGATCTTCAGCGTGGAACTGAACAAATTTTCCCTCCTCCTATGGCTACCAAAAAGACTACGGTCTAGTGGAGCCTCCCAAGTTGCAGTCAAGTGAGAGTGTCACCCTCAAAGTAATCGTTCACAAACGTTTAATCAATCTTTTCTTCTCAATCTTCAGAAAGGAGAAAATCCATCCACTATCTGCTGGAGACAAAGAAATATTGAAGAGACTTCTGGTGGTTGAAGCATGGGCATGATGTCACTGAAACCTAGGCTTTTCATTGGTTCTTTGTCTCTACCAATCTGCTGGTAGGGGAACACAACCCAGTTGTCTGGACTGGTCTAGCAGGACAACCAGGTTGGAGGGGCTGGAGATTTCTACATGTGTATCCAAGTGTATGCATGAGTATGTGCAAGGGTGTGTGTTATGTTGGCGCCACTGAGCTCCTGTGATTTGCACATAAGGGAGATGCATCAATGAAACATAGAAACATGATGACAGAAAAAGACCACATGGCCTATCTAGTCTGTCCTTCCATAACAACAACTACAACAGTCCACTTTTTACCTTTAGAGATCCTCTGTGTTGGTCCCATGCTTTTTTGAATTCAGTTACTGTCCTCATCTACCACCTCCACTGGGAGACTATTCCATGGATCCACTACTCTTTCTGTAAAGAAATATTTCCGCATATCACTCCTGAATCCATCTCCCTTCACCCTCATCCCATGTCCCCTGTGATAAGGAAGCTTATCATAGTTCAGTAAGGAGCTATAGTAGAGGTGAAGTGACTCTGAACAAGCAACCTATCTGTTCTGGTAGAAATAATAAAACAGAATGTTTCCATAAAAGACTACCAGTCCCAGAATGCACCAGGTTTCCAACAGCCATTAGAAGAGCTGAAGTGGGGAAACGTGTGTTCAATCAGGAGGGCTATGAGGTAATCCCCAAGCACTCATCTCCAAGGGCAGGGCTTGATTCAGCACAGCTGCGCTGTGCTGGGGTGGAGCATTCATCTAAGCAGGATAAAAGTAAAGCTTATTCTACAGAGAATCATCTGGAGAATCATCCTGATCACCATCTTCATGATCATCAGCAGAAGCCAGAGCGGACGGACAGAGAGAGCAACAAACCCTTTGGAAGAAAGAAGAGAAAAGCATTTGGGAGGTCTAAAGGAGTCCATAGCAGTACGTATACTGGGAGGCATTCCAGGGGCAAGCATACACCATTGGACTGGGGAAAGCCAGAGGAGTGGGGTTGCAGAGCCAGGAATCCCCGGACGGCACCTGTGAGGGAGACGGCTGCATTTGGAAGGGACCCTAAGACCAATGCAAGAAGGTATGTGAAGAGAGATCCAGTGTCCAGGGATCTGGATTGGAAGGCTGGACATAAGAACTGGACTACATACTGGCCAGGATATTGGGAGAGAAATCCTAACAGCAATGGAAGCTCAGGTATGAACACTGATCTATGCCCTAGCTCTTCACTTGGAAGACAGCAGGGAAACAAGTATTGTCCTGAGAATGCTCCATTGAGAAATTCCTCTGTGCCAATCAATGATATTGAACCTATGATAGTTGAAGAAGGGGGAGATATTGTAAATGAGGAGTCTGAATACATGGATTGCTCTCTGTCTAAACTTCTGTGGTAATATGCTGTCACAAAATACAACCACCATCACAAAGAAATATCAACTTGTTCTTTGATCTACTCAGAAAAGCTTCTGAGTAAGATTTGAGCCACGTAATAGAAAGTAAACCAGCCAAGAGGTGCAGCTGGGTAATTGCTAGCAATTGTACCTTGCCTAATTGCCTGTGAGCTCTAAGGGGACACTTCTGAGTCTGTGTGGAGATACAAGAAGTTATCCCTGAAAAAGAACAGTTTTTTTTCTTACTTTGTGGGTTTTGGTTTGTTTTGAAGCACTGCTAAGAAGATATTAGCAGGTGCCTACAGAAAAGATCTTTCTGTTCCCATCAAGGTCTTTATTCTTTGATTTGATTGCTTAACAAGTTCAGCTGTTGTTTTCCTGATTTGTTTTTCTAAGTATAATACTGAAAGCAAGTATCCTTTTTATGTGCTACCAAGTATATCTGTGTTGGGAGAAATAACCCCATAAATAAAATATCTTCTTTGCTTTACACTCGAGCAAGCACAACTAATTTATTGTGAACGGCTGAGTCTGGTATGAATGGACTACATTTCCCACAATCCTTTGCAAGTCATATTAATATTTGCCTTTGCCAAGACTGTGGACATTCTCACCCAGCGCCCCCGTTTACACCCCTCGTAGCAGAACTTGCTTTCAATTTAAAGAGGCTCTCTCCCTGAACATTTATGCCACGGAGGTATTTAAACATCTCAATCATATCACCTCTATCCCGCCTTTCCTCTATGGTGTACATATTAAGATCCTAAAGTCTGTCCTCATATGCTTTATAATGAAGCCCATTAATCATTTTAGTAGCCACCCTCTGCACCGACTCCATCCTGTTCACATTCTTTTGAAGGTGCGGTCTCCAGAATTGCACACCATACTCCAAATGAGGTCGCACCAAAGACTTATACAGAGGCATTATCACCTCCTTTTTTCTGCTAGCCATTCCTCTCCGTATGCACCCAAGCATCCTTCTAGCTTTTGCCGTCGCCTTTTCTACCTGTTTAGCTACTTTAAGATCATCAGACACAACCACGCCTAGGTCCCGCTCTTCTTTAGTGGACAAAAGTACTTCACAATGTCCCCAGTATTTTTTAAAAATCCCTTCTAACTCCATTAGCTCAGCAATTGAAGTGCGATACACCCACCCCTAGGTCATCTACAATATTCGAGAGGAAACCCCTCCCCTTATCATTTGGGCCACTTACAGTGGCTTTTTTGTCACTGCAACCCTCATTCTAAAGGATTAATTCTGAGCACTCCAGCATGTCTTGAACAAGTGCAAGAACCCACCCTAAATTTACTACTGTGTCTGGTGTTTTTCATGCAATTTTAGGTTTCTCTGTCGGCATTATTTGCAGGAATTCACACCAGTTTGTTATTAAGTACATTTGGCTTTTGCTAAATTCATAAGTGAGACTGATAAGTGGGTGTTTTACTTCTCAGTTATAAGCATGCATTTTATATTTATTCAAAGTCCTGGCATGTTCATTCGGTGGAGAAGCAATTCCTGTTATCAGAACATTTTGTGACTCATAACCTATTCATCTGGTACAGACTTTGTTTTATTAAGAGGAATCCATTGGGTAAAAGTTAGCTAGGAATATGAGCAAGTTCATTTCCTGTCGTATTTAAACACTCTTTCAAATAAATGTAGATAAAAATTAATTAAATTACTTTTCTAAAATTTAGTATTCCTAGTTTTCCTTCCATGTAATTTTGTAGATTAGCTCATTTCTTTTATCAAGAAAAAATTATCTTGAAAAGTTTTCTTTGCAAGGAAAAACTCTAAGTTAGCATAGTGCTATAAAAGAACATTAGGTGGTCTGTTTAATAAAGAGCTTTAGGATTTTGCAGTTAACGTGGCAAAAAAGGGCAGATAACACATGACTTTGCAATTAATGCTGTGCTATCTGTTGGGGAAGAGCACAGCATTTCCCCATCAGATAGCGTACGGAAAATGCAAAGCGTGGTCAGACTGTAGCCTGAATGCAGCTAACACCATCCATTGAGGTGGCCTTATTAGAACCTGTGCTGTCTGCAAATCCAAGAGTTACTGCGTGCTGCTGAGGCTCTCAGTAACCAAATGTTGCAGACACACCCACTCTCTGTCCTAATCCCACTCCTCACACAAATAACGCTGCGATTTTCTGTATTAGCTGCAGAAAGCATGTTACAGTCAAACCTCGGTTTTCATGATTAATCCGTTCAAAAAAGTCTGACTAAAACCGAAACGGACTAAAACCGAAGCAAGATTTCCCATAAGAAATAATGTAAATTCAATTAATCCGTTCCAGACACCCAAAAATATTGACAAAAAATACATTTTATAGAGAATAACTATATTTTTACATACAGAAAACAATGAGAAATACATATAAATGACTAATGAAATGGATAAATGAACATTTAACATCACATTTAACTTTATTGAAGACTCTTGTTGAGGGGAGAGGGAGGAGGAGAGGTTATTGTTTGGAAGGGGAATCCCCCTCCATAAGGACCTCAGGTATCAAGGCCCTATCCGGGGTTACTTCCCTTCTTTGTCTTTTACTGGCACTAGGACCAGCTTGAGAGTCACTGGACCCCTGTCGCACAAAAAATCTGTCCAGAGAGGTCTGTTTCTGGCGTCTCTTTAAGATTTGCCTAAAATGGAACAAGGCATTGTCATTGAACATGTTGCAGACACGGCTTGCAACAGCTTTGTTAGGGTGAAATTTCTCCACAAAACTTTGCAATTCACTCCACTTTGCACACATGTCCTTAATCACTGAAGAAGGCACCTTCTCTTCTCTCTCTTCTTCCTCCTCCTTTGAAGCAATTTCCTCAGCTACCATCTGTTGCTGTTCCACTTGAAGGTCTTGCAGCTCTTCAGTGGTTAGCTCTTCCCTGTGGTCCTCCACCAACTCTTCCACATCCTGGCCACTCACATCCAACCCCATGGACTGCGCCAAAGACACAATAGATTGCACAACAGGCGTAGGGTCATCAGGGTGAGCCTCAAACCCTTCTTCAAAATTCTTCTCGAGGACACATTCTGGCCACAATTTTCTCCAAGCAGAGTTCAACGTCCTGGAAGTTACCCCCTGCCAAGCCTTATCTATAAGGCTTATGCAATTGAGGATATTGAAGTGATCCCTCCAGAACTCTCTTAGGGTCAATTCAGTGTCCGAGGTCACTTCAAAGCACCTTTGAAACAGTGCTTTGGTGTAGAGTTTTTTGAAGTTTGAAATGACCTGCTGATCCATGGGCTGGATGAGAGGAGTGGTATTAGGGGGCAGGAACTTCACTGTGATGAAACTAAACTCCTCCAACAATTGGTCTTCCAAGCCTGGAGGATGAGCAGGAGCATTGTCCATTAGCAGGAGGCACTTGAGTGGCAATTGATTTTCCAGGAGGTATTTCTTCACACTCGGGCCAAACACTTCATTGACCCACTCAATGAAAATTAGCCTCGTGACCCATGCCTTACTGTTAGCCCTCCACATCACACACACAATTTACTCTTGATAACATTGTTTTTCTTGAACACTCGGGGATTTTCAGAGTGATACACCAGTAAAGGCTTCACTTTGAAATCCCCACTAGCATTACCACACAACAAAAGAGTTAGCCTATCCTTCATAGGCTTGTGTCCTGGCAGTGCCTTTTCCTCCTGCATGATGTAGGTCCTCTTTGGCATTTTCTTCCAAAAGAGGCCTGTTTCATCACAATTGAAGACTTGTTGGGGGAGGAATCCTTCAGCCTCTACGTACTCCTTGAATTCATCAACAAATTCTGCGGCCCCAAGTTTGTCCGAACTTGCAGCCTCGCCATGCCTTACCACACTGTGTATGCCAGTTCGCTTCTTAAATTTCTCAAACCAGCCTCTGCTGGCCATAAATTCAGTAACATCAGCACTCGTTCCAGGCATTTTCTTTGCAAGATCTGCATGCAACAGCCTTGCCTTTTCACAAATTATCGCCTCTGAAACACTATCTCCCGCTAACTGTTTTTCGTTGATCCACACCAACAACAACTTCTCAACATCTTCGATTGTTTGCGATCTCTGTTTCGTTAGCGCATTCACTCCTTTCGCAACATCAGCTTCCTTAATTTCGTTTTTCTTCAGCAGGATGGAACTGATCGTTGATGCAGACTTCCTGTACATCCTGGCGAGATCGGCCACGCGTACGCCACTTTCATACTTTGCTATGACTTCTTTCTTGAATTCTATCGTGTTTCTCACCTTCTTTATCATCAAAGGGTTGGCATTCGGAACTTTCTTTGGCCCCATGGTGGCTTATTTAGCAGTCACACTCAATGAATGCGGGGTGATGCTCACTCAACGAGAAACAAAGGCAGACTGAATCACAAACGCACTTTGTATGGGCGCTCGATTCCGGGAAATGAGTGGCCGAGTCACGCGAGCAGGCGGACGAGTTTGATACAGACCATTTTCAGATCACTGCTCCCCTCAAAGTCTGTGTCAAGGCACAATGAGAACTTTTAGCAATTTGCAATCAGGAAGAGAGTCAATCCCACTTCTGGCCACAAGATGGTGCTCCAGAGGTATTTTTGGCAGACAAATTGTTTAAAACTGCTGAGAAGGGAGAAAGATTAACAGCACAGTCAAGATGCAAATCTTCAGCAAAAAAACATCCAGAAATTTTTAAAGAAAACAGAAAAAAAAAAAGAAGGATCCACAAAAAAAAAAGGCACCAGCCACAGCCACCGGAAACACCACTCTCCCGCTCAGCATGCGTTCCAGAGCCATGTGGCAATGGCTGCAGCAGCACGAGCTCCCGAAGTCTCAGCCAGCAGTAGAACAGCTCCTGTCACTTCTCTCAGCTGCCCGATCGTCCACAGCACAGCAAACACACAGATACTGTAGGACACTAATCTGATCGCTGACTCCGTCTCAACAGCGTACCCCGCAAGAGAAAGAACTGCCTGCCACATTCATTCAACATCTCCTGCTTACCCATTCAACATCTCCTGCTACCCTGCTACCTCCGAGCCTGAGGGGGCGCTCCAGAGAACAGGCAGGCGGTGGAGAGATCGGGGCCTTCCTCTCTGCAATCCTTGCATCTCTGGCTCGAGGATGTTGCTCACCTGACTTTCGCATCTCAACACGTGATCGGTGAGTCCGGGGGGGTAGTGCTGCCGGGACTGGGCAGGCAGTGTATGCAGACCAGCGCGAAGGTGTATGTACACTATTGCAGTACTGTTGGTTTTCAGATCTGGCACACGCAATCGGTGAGTCCGGGGGGGGGTAGTGCTGCCGGGACTGGGCAGGCAGTGTATGCAGACCAGCGTGTATTGCAGTACGAAAACCGAGGCGATAGACGAAAACCGAGACAAGATCTCAGTCTGAAAAGACGTCGAAAACCAAAACCGACGAAAACCGGGGCAACCGAAAACCGAGGTTTGACTGTATCTGCATTTTGCATGTGTTAGCGCTACATTAACAGTTAGGTGCATGTTTACTAAGCTGCGCTAAAATGAGTTGAAAGCCTTGAGAGTTATTGTGCATAAAGTACCGAGATAAGCTCATTTATCCCCCGCTGATAAAGGAAGATTTGGACCATGTGGCAAAAAAGATTTTCCAAAAAATCTGCATAGTTCATTTTTCCGGAGCAGGATGGGCATTTTTCCTGTGACATGGGCTGTTATTATATTGCACACTATTCCTGCCTTAGTGGCATATTTTCCCCCCTCACATGCACATATCCACTCAATATGTGCGGGTGGGGGGACATCGAGATCCCAGGGCCAGCTCATCCACTCAGAAAACTAACTGGGTGCCAGGGTCCAACGATCATGGTGGACAGCATGCCCGCCGATCCCTCCCTTCCTGTCATCATGGCACAGCCACTGCTTCGGCGCTGCAGGCGGCCTTATTGAAGTTTCATACATGTAGCTAGGCACACCTTGTCGCTCCTGCCCCCTGCACCAGAAGATGCGGGCATGCATACTGCTGCCTTAGACCTCGGTAGGGAGGGACCACCAAGAGCTCTGCTGTTTCTGCTGCTGACATGCTAGCCATCTCGCTGACAGTGGCAACTACAGCACTGAACTGGACACACAGGGCTGGGACAAGGTCTCATTTGCAGCAGGTTGCAGCTGCTGCGACTGCCACCCCCACCCTCACACAATACTGACATGGCAGCATAGTGGCTGTGGGAAGGTGCAACTTCTTTCTGACTGCGCAGCATGTATGTGTGCTGCTACTGTCACAGTGGAGTCATACCAGACATCACAGGTGTATACCCTAGGTAGCCACCTTGTCAGCCTTGTGGACCACTGGATCATCCACATGGTACCTTCACATGATCACAATTTTGGGAACTCTGGTGGGTTAAGCACATTGCTGACATTGAAACAGGCTCTTTCCCCTCAGAATTAGCCCTTACTGTGAGCTTTCAGATGGCGTTAGGGTTCCAATCGCTGGGAATTCTAATGCATGGTAACACAACCTGGCATTAAAGGAGCACACACTATTCCCGCCCACTCTCTGCCCTATTAACACCCATTCTCCGCCTCCTTTCACCTTAACACTATGGGCCCAGCTTTTGCATGTTAATCCAGAGTTATCTTGTATTGTATTGTCTTGTCTTTCTTAACTAGATTGTAAACTTTTCAAGCAGGGACTGTCATTTATGTGTTTGTACAGTGCTGCATATGACTTATAATGTTTTCTAAATGATAAATAATAGTAGTATGGACACCGATAACGCGTGTTAATGGCACACTTGCTCCTTTATCGCCCTTTAGTAAACATACCCAAGATTTAGTGAAAATAAAATGTAAATTTGGAAATTGTTAGGATCACTGATGATAGCTAATAACCTACCTTTATAATGAAGTCATAATAACACCCGCTGCAATTTCCTATCCAGTTTGCTTGCATTGCTTTCACACCATACCACTGTGGAAGGTCAGCCAAAGTATCTTGCATGGCCTGTCAACATAAACAGGAACGATGAGGAATCCTACCATATTACACACAAAAAATGTTATACTTCCTTGTAAAATAAAATGAACACAAAATGTTTACGTTGTCAAGAAAAATATCCATAAAGACAAGTTTTTGAAGATGTTTGCTAGCCCTCATGTCGGTTCTCCCTAGCTGTAAACAAAACAGATTTGGTATTTTGTCCTTAGATCTGGTAGTTTCTTCCAGTAGTGCAGTGGTTACAGCAGCTGGCTAAGAACTAGGGACGTGAGGGTTCAAATGCTGATTTCCTCCACTGATGCTCTTTGTAAGCTTGAGCAAGTTACTTCACCCTCTATTTGCTCCAGTATAAATTTGCATTATAAGCCATCCAGGACAGGAAAACAGGGGCGGCCCAAGGGAGGTGCGGGGGCCATGTGCGGAGACTCGGTGCGGGGCCTCATTTGCATAAGGGGCCTCATTTGCATAAATATTTGCATAATGTTACCATACACTAACTTTTAGTAAACATGCCTCTTCATGAGTGTATGGATAAAAAAAGACAAAGATTTCTACATTACTATAATCCAGTGCCAACCGCCAGGCACATTAGGAACTACTACAAACACTGCCCATTTAGAACCCATAGCAAACCCACCGTATCCCAACAGCACTACCAGGACTCATAAAGCACCATACACTACCTATCAAAAGGCAACACTGCAAATATTAAACCAATACATTTCAGAGAATAACAATACATGACCTACTGGGGAAAGAGAACAAGTGACAATGTCAAATAGGAATTACATAAACAGAATACCTCAGCTCAGTTACACATGCAGAACATAGACTATCACCAAACAAGGAATCACAATTTAAAAACAGGAAGACAATAATTAAACTGGGAACCCTAAAAGCCAAACTTGGAATGTACAACAACAATGTAGAAATAAAACTATAAATTAATTTCCTCTTGTACTACACAAAGCACAGACATTAATGATGCACATTTCCCAGAGCTGACATATTCCAGTTAATAAATTCAAAATAAAGAGATATCTTTGTACCTTTTGTGCAGTTTTTTTTCAGTTGCAATTGTTCCAGCCACTTTCTTCTGGTTTATTTGTGTCTTCTGCTATCTCTCCATCGTCTGCTGTCCATTTGTCCTTTCTTCTCTTCTAGTTTTTTCCATTCTCTCTCTACATCTGCTTTAACATAATAATCTTTCTCCTTTTGCTCTTTCCTCATTCCTATTTCATCCACTCAAATTTTACCCCTCCATCCTCAATCCCCACTTAGTCTCCCAATACCCGGCCAATTGTACATTTTTCTTCCCTCCCACACAAAATATTTTTCCCCTCTCCATTTCATTCTCCCAGCCCCATCCCCTTCTAATCTCCCCCAACATCAGCTCCCTTTTAGTTCCAGCCCCACCCAGTATCCGCTCCCTTCTAGTCCCCACATCAGCCCATTTCCAGTCCTAGCTCCCCCATCCATTTCCAGTCCTATCCGAGTCCCTTCATCAGCTCATTTCCAATACCAGCCTCCCATCAGCCCATTTCTAGTCCTTTCCTAGCCCCACCATCAGCCCATGTTAAATCCTAGCTCCCCTCCACTCAGCCCATTTCTAAACCAAGCCCCCCATGAGCCTACTTCCAGTTCTAGCCCCTCCATGAGTCCATTTCAATCCAAGCCCCCACCAAAGCCCATTTCCAATCTTAGCTCCCCCCAACACCCAATTCTCAGTTCTATCCTAGCCCATCCATCAGCCCAGTTCCTGTCCTAGCTCCCTCCCCTAAGAGCCCATTCCAAGCCCCCCTTCCCATCAGCTATTTGCAGTTCAAGCCCCCTTCCACTCAGCCCATTTCCATTCCAAGTCCCCCTCCCCATCAGCTATTTGCAGTTCAAGCCCCCCACTTCCCCTCAGCCCATTTCCATTCCAAGCCCCGTCCCCATCAGCTATTTGCAGTTCAAGCCCCCCACTTCCCCTCAGCCCATTTCCATTCCAAGCCCCATCCCCAACAGCTATTTGCAGTTCAAGCCCCCTTCCACTCAGCCCATTTCCAGTCCTAGCAACCCCCCCAACCCATTACCAGTCCTAGCCCCCCCCATAGCCCACTCCCAGTCCTAATCCCACCAGCCCATTTCCAGTCCTAATCCCCCATCACCCAATTTTCAGTTTAAGCCCCCCCATAGCCCATTACCAGTCCTAACCTCCCCATCAGCCCACTCCCAGTCCTAATCCCCCATCACTCAATTTTTAGTTTAAGCCCTCCCATAGCCCATTACCAGTCCTAACCCCCATCAACCCACTTCCAGTCCTAATCCCACCAGCCCATTTCCAGTCCTAATCCCCCATCACCCAATTTTTAGTTTAAGCCCCCCCAGCGCCCATCACCACTCCTAACCCCTCCCCAGCGCCCATCACAACTCCTAACCCCCCCAGCGCCCATCACCACTCCTAACCCCCCCAGCCAGCCCAGTGCCCATCACCACTCCTAACCCCCCCCAACCAGCCCAGTGCCCATCACCACTCCTACCCCCCCAGCCAGCCCAGTGCCCATCACCACTCCTAACCCCCCCCAACCAGTCCAGTGTCCATCACCACTCCTAACCCCCCCAGCCAGCCCAGCCCATCCCATCACTACTCCTAACACCTCCCCCCCCCAGCCAAGCCCAGCCCAGCCCATCACAACACCTAACACCCCCCAGCCCAGCCCAGCCCATCACTACTCCTAACACCCCCCCCCCGCCCAGCCCAGCCCATCACTACTCCTAACACCCCCCCAGCCCAGCCCAGCCCAGCCCAGCCCAGCACCACTTCTAACCCCCAGCCCAGCCCAGCCCAGCACCACTCCTAACGCCCAGCCCAGCCCAGGGAAATTTTTTAAAAAAAGAAAACCTGTCTCCTGCCGCTGTCGGGGCCGCCGCGGCAGAATCGAGCGTGCCGCGGGGCCCCCCTGTACCCGGCACAGCCTCTCCTCCCTGTAGCAGCTCTCTCGTTGGAGCTGAAGTCAGACGCGCCGGCTTGCAGAGCGCGAGGGAAGAGTTTTTCCCTCGCTGCTCTGTTAAGCCCGCGGGGGCTGATGGGAAGTTCCCATCAGCCCCCGCGGGCCTAACAGAGTCGCGAAAGGGAAACTCTTCCCTTCGCGCTCTGCAAGCCGGCGCGTCTGACTGCAGCTCAGAAGAGAGAGTTGCTACAGGGAGGAGAGGCTGTGCTGGGTACAGGGGGGCCCCGCGGCACGCTCGATTCTGCCGCGGCGGCCCCGACAGCGGCAGGAGACAGGTTTTCTTTTTTTTTTTCAATTTTACTTTTACAAAAGAATGTTTTTTGCGCGGGGCCCCCTGAAACGCGGGGCCCTGTGCAAAAAACATTCTCGCTCAATGGACGGGCCGGCCCTGCAGGAAAATACCTATTACATCTGAAATTTAACTAACAT
This sequence comes from Ichthyophis bannanicus, assembly GCA_033557465.1. Classification (NCBI taxonomy): domain Eukaryota; kingdom Metazoa; phylum Chordata; class Amphibia; order Gymnophiona; family Ichthyophiidae; genus Ichthyophis; species Ichthyophis bannanicus. The sequence goes on from CM066031.1 coordinate 730,293,613, forward strand.
TGAGATTGGGTATGGAAAAATAATTAGATCTATGACACAGTCTCCATTCGTAAACATCTAGGACCTCCCTCCCCCACATTAAGCCCTTCCCATATAATCTAGTCATTGCAATAAGAAACCTCAGTCAAGGGCCATAGAGCTTAGATCTCTGCAGAGCTCAGTTAAGTTCAGCTGAATTCTCCTAAAGATAACTAGATATCTTTTCAGCTCAGCAGGTCTTTGACTATCTAGCTCATAATGACTGCAGAAAACTACATCTGTGTATACAGTCACAGGCATTTTCATTACAGAAATGTGCTGACATCAAAAGCACCATAGAACAGATTAAAACACAGGTGCAATGAATTCCCCCAAACCTTCCACCTAGGTAAGCCTGAATCCATCAGATCCCAGAAGCTAAGCAAAGTTGAATCTAGCTAGTACCTGGATAGGAGACCACGAGAGAAGACCAGCAAACCACTATGGCACCCTGTCAAGAATGTCATGGTCACATGCTGAAAAATGGTCACTTAAAAATTGGCAAAGTAAGCACCACCACAATGAATCTCTGCCCTGCATATCCAAGTAACCACAGCATATGGATGAAATAGCCTGTTATACAATGCAACAGAGAGAATCACAAAACACCGAACTGCCTTGCAAAAATGTAACGGGTCGACTGTGATATTCAGCGGCACTATTCTGATACGGACCGTCAATGTAGGAGCGAACCATAGGCGGTAATGGCGCTAACTGGACAAGTGCTGGCACTTGCCTGGTTAGCATGATATTCAGTAGCCCCTGGCCGGACAATTTAGGCCACCTGAAAAGTTGACATCCAGACAAGGGCCAAACGAATATCGTGCTATCCAGTAAGTGTGAGCACTTGCTTGGTTAGAACCCCTGAGTCTAGATGTTCAGCAGCAGTTCCTATCCAGATACTGCTCTGCTGAACATCCCAGCAATATTTAAAGTGCCACAGATGACCATATGGGGTTTAAATATCAGCTTGTCTGAATATCGGCCCCTAAATATAAAGTTTTGACACCATGAGAATTTCATACTTTATGGATTACTGAGATGACCCATTAAAATACAGATCTGTCCCATTCCTACTGAGGTTACTAAACAGCAATGAACAGTCTGGGCTATTCAGTCTAAAATACTATGGTTAGATGAATTCAAAATGGAATGGAAAAAGGAAGTTGTGAATGTTTTAAACTGTCCATGAATTCACACTGTTCAATTGCAAGCAAGTTGGGAATAAGAACATAAGATATGCCATACTGGGTCAGACCGAGGTCCATCAAGCCCAGTATCCTGTTTCCAACAGTGGCCAATCTAGGTCATACGTACCTAGCAGTATCCCCAAAAGACACAGGTTCCACAATGCTTGTACTGGGTCAAGCATTGATTATCCTGTGTCCCTTTTTAATAGTGGTTTATGGACCTTTCCTCCAGGAACTTGTCCAAACCTTTTTTAAACCCAGCTACACTAACAGCCCTTACCACATCCTCCGGTAACAAATTCCAGAGTTTGATTACACGTTGAGTGAAAAAATATTTTCTCTTATTTGTCTTAAATAGTTTACCCTGTAGCTTCATTGCATGTCCCCTAGTCTTTCTATATTCTGATAGCGTAAACAATTGATCCACGTTTACCTGCTCCACTCCATTCATTAATTTATAGACCTCTATCATATCTCCCCTCAGCCGTCTCTTTTCCAGGTTGAAGAGCCCCAACCTTTGTAGCCTCTCTTCATAGGAGTAGCCTTCCATCCCCTTCACCATTTTGGTGGCTCTTCTCTGTACTTTTTCTAATAATGCTATGTCCTTTTTAAGATACGGTGACCAGAACTGCACACAATATTCAAGGTGCGGTCGTACCATGGAACGATACAGAGGCATTATAATATCCTTTGTTTTATTTTCCATCCCTTTCTTTATGATACCTAGCATTCTATTTGCTTTCTTGGCTGCCGCTGCACACTGGGCAGAGGGTTTTAACATGTTATCCACGATGACTCCTAAATCTTTTTCCTGGGTGGTGGTTCCCAATGTGGAACCTTGCATTGTGTAACTATAGTGTGGGTTGTTCTTTCCTAGGTGCATAACTTTGCACTTGTCCACATTAAATTTCATCTGCCATTTGGATGCCCAGTCTTCCAACTGACAAGGGGAAAACAATGAATCCAGAGATGTGGGGTTTAAAGTACAGAAACACTGCTAATGGATTTATGAGTATTTCTGGATAGCTGCCAAACATCTCTGCAACAAGAAATTTCAGTTCTCTAATTCCCATAAATCTAAAGGGGCTGTCAAAAGAAGGCAATCATATTTCAAAGGAAGTGTATTACTGTTCTTGTAAATTTACAGGAAAAAAATTGAGAAATCATATTTCATGTTCAAGTTTAAGGGGACTAGATTTGCTAAAATTTGTAACTGAAAGTTATATATAAAATAAATATATATCATATAATAAAGATTCCACACAGTATATAAAGAACATTCAAAATTATAGTTAAAAGAAACATACAGATAAAAACATTTACTGTATACTAAAATCATTACTATGATTAAGAATTAATAAATACTACCTACTAAATGTTCATATTTATCCGAAAGCTAAAGAAATTAAGGGGTCTGCTTACTAAGCAGCGCTAGCGGCTTCTGTGCGAAATCGGAGCCGCTGTCCCATTGAATAAAACAAGGCTGTGGCTCCGATTTTGCACAAAAGCCACTAGCGCAGCCTAGTAAATAGAGCCCTAAGTGCTTTCAAAGTTTTCCTAGAACTGAGGAAATTCTATTACTGGTCTTAATGCCAGAGGAAGAGAGCTCCACAACTGTAGACCACCTATTGAAAATATGAGAGATAGGATTACAGGCTTTCATAACGTCCTTCAAAGATGGCATACAAAGTACATTTTGCTGGCTAGAGCATAAAGATCCAAGGGCTCATATAGTATCCATGTGTAATGACAGCTCACGTCATTCTAGTATCTGAAGTCCTTTATATATTTAAAACTGATGACAGAACTTTATAGGAAGCCAAAGTTGGAGGAAAAAAAGGTTAGTTGCCAGGATAAGTCCTCACATATGGGTGCCTGACATAACCCCCATGCAGGAATCTCTCCCAGCTCCTTCTAGAAACTTAGGATTGCTTCTACCTTGCATGCATGTGAATTCCCTCCTGTCTCAACTGCTGCTCATCCTTCAGTCTAATGACTAGCCAATGCCAGTCTAAACTCCAAGCGAAGATGGGAGGATTGTGAGGACTTATGCTGCTATGTATGAAGAACACCCGTTACAAGTAAGTATCTATTTTCTCCATGGACAAGCAGGATAAGAGCTCACATATGTGACTCCCTAGCTGCTAGCTGTCTCATAAAGTTGTTGACTAAACAAGGGTTGCAACAAGCAGACACAGCTTTCTTTATTTTGGCAACAGGCCTTTATGGAAGTTACATTAGCTATAACGAGGCAGCATGGAATAGAAAAGAACAGAGCCTGGGAGAGATTGGTTTCTAATCTTTGAAAAGATTCTGAAGAACAGATTGGCTGAATCTACTGTTGTGTCAGGTCCCCTTTCCAGACAGTAGTGGGAAGTGACTGTATGTACAGAAGTCCAAGTTGCAGCTCTGCAAATCCCTTCCATGGAGGCTGAACATAAGAAGGATACTGACACATTCATATTTCAGATGTTATGAGCAGTGACATGACCCTCAAGTAGCAGACCTGTATAGGCATAAGCAAAAAAGATACAATCCACTCACCAAACTGAAAGAGTATTTGTTGATGGCAGCTCCCAGTCTATTGAGATAAAAAAACCTCAAAAAGCAGGGTTTACTTCCTATGGGCTTTGATCTGATCCAAGTAAATAGCCAAACCTCTTTTATAGCCCCATCTGCACAATATGCCTTTTCCCCTTTGCGAACATGAGGTCTTGGGAAAAATGTTGGAAGTACGATTAAACTGATTAAGGAAGAAGTCAGACACCACTTTAGGAAGTACTTTAGGATAAGTATGCAACACCACCATATTGCTGAAAAATGTTGTAAAGGGCAGATCCACTACTAGAGTCTGGAACTAACTCTGCATGTTGAAATTATCACCACCAAAAAGCAGGACCTTCCAGGTCAGGATCTTCAGAGCACAGTTATCCTGGGGCGCGTAGGGAGTTTTCATCAGCTGAGTTAAAACCAAGTTGAGGTTCGAAGACACAGAGGCTTAAGGCAAGCCTAACATTAACTGTATACAGGGATAGGTTTACTTTCCACATAATGGTGGTAAGCGCCAATTGCACTAGGATGAACTCTTATGGCATCGTCTCTAAGCCAGACTCAGACAAATGTAGAAGGTATTCAAGCAGTTTTTGTGTGGGACGAGAGAAAAAGTGTCTAGGGCTTGTCCCTCATATCAGATGGCAAATCTTCTTCACTTTAAACTATAGAATCTCTCTGTGGAATCTCACTTGGAAGCTAAGAGGATATTAGTGATACCAACCAGCAAGTTCAAAAAGGACAATGTTATCCTTTCATCATCCAAGCTGTGAGGGCAAGGGACTTTATGATGGGGTACAACAGAATCCCCTGATCTAGCATTGTCAGGGTTGGCCAGCTGCCTAGACAAACCAGATCCTTTATGGAAAGTTTGAGAAGAGGAGGAAACTATGGTTGCGGGGGCCTATAAGGCACACTGAGAATCATTGGGCCTTCATCTTCCTTGAGTTTCAGGAGAGTTTTCCTATCAGAGAAAGGAGGAGGATATACGTCCAGAAGACCTTCCCTTCCAGTAGAGACAGAAGCAATCAGAGACTAGTTTGCCATGATTCCTTATTGTGGAGCAGGACTGAAACACTTGCCTGTTCTGAGGAGTGGTGAATAATCTATTGCGGGAGTGCCCCAGTCTGAAAAGATGGTCTGAGCCACTTTCCAGGTTCAGCGTCATTTGTGAGGTTGAAAGACATGACGTAGCCTGTCCGTCAGGGCATTGCTCTCACCAGGCAAGTATGGGACTCTGAGTCTCATCCCTTGAGAGATGGCAAAGTTCCACATTCTCACTTTTTCACAACACAGAAGGTACAACACCATTCCTCCATGCTTGCTAATGTAATACATTGCTAACGGATTGTCCAACCAATCTCTAAAAGCCCTTACAGAGTGTTTGAAATTGTTCTCAGTTCCAGGAAATTGATCTGATAGAGGCTTTCCTGGGTGGACCAAATCCCCTGAGTGTGGAACCCACCTACCTAGGCTCCCATGCCCAACTTGGATGCATCTGTTGTGAGCAAGGAAGGGAGAAGAAAAAAAAAAAAGAAAGAGTAGCCTTTTGACCAGATTGGAATGATTTGTCTACCAGGACATGGAGGAGAGGAGGAGTGACGGAAATGATGCCTCTGATCCTGGCAGTGGTACCTGCCAGGTACTTGCGACCTGGATTTGCCACTATTGGAAACAGGATACTAGGCTTGATGGACCTTGGTTTGACCCAGTATAACATTTCTTATGTTCTTATGTTCACTGCATGCTCAGAGTCCACTGAGATTGTTTCATGTGGAGACATGCCGAGGGAGTTAACATGAACCATTGAGGCCATGTGGCACAACATTCTCAATATAGCTCTCACTGATGCCTACTGACTCTGCTGTAGTTCCATGATCAGCACCAAGCGTGTGGAAGAAAGGCTTTCATCTGCGTCATGTCTAGTACAGCTCTAATGAATTCCAATTGGTGTGATGGGCTCAAATTTGACTTGGGGTAAATGATGACAAATCCTATAAGCTCCAGTACCTGGATAATGATGGACAGATTCTTGAACTCCTCCTTGAGTGGTGCTGTTGACCTGCCAATTGTCCAAGTAGGGGATTGCATGCATGCCTAGTCTACATAGAAATGCTGCAACTACCGCAAGATAGTTTATAAACCGAGGAGCAAACGAGAGGTCAAAAGGCAGTATTCAATGCTGGAATGGTGTTTACCTATGATGAATTGCAGAAACTTCCTATAACTGGGATGTATCTGTATTGAAGAAAAGGAGGGAAGCGGCAAGATGGTGGCAGTGAGTTGCATCGGCTGAGCCGGTTCTGGTACTGCCGCTCTATTCCAATGTTTGATTGCGGCTTGTAGAGTATAAATGGGAAGGAGGAAGTGCAAACAAACCTCCCTACCCTCAGGTGGGGCTCTTTCCATCTCTGCCGGTCAGAAGACATTATTTACTTGTATCTTTGCGGCGCAGGGTGGAGTGGCATCTTCGGCACGTCAGCAGGACTTGCAATCTGCAGATCTGAGCACGTTGGGGGTTTTGCTTTCCCCTGACCAGCGGGTCCCCCCTCCATGCCCCGTAAGTGTTGTGGCGGCCAGTGTAGTGATTCCTTCCGGCCTGCTGACTAGCATGCTATCACAGGGAAGTGAAGAGGGCTCACTGGCTTTTTTAGTGATCATCTGGTGAGGGAAAGAAAGCTGCAGTTTCATCTGTCTTGGATGTTAGCCTGCCACTGATGGTTCCTAGTGTGCTGTCCACTACAGGTGTTGAAGGGCTGGTGAGACCCGCTAAGTTACTTTGGAGGTGCTGTGGGAGGCTATTTCGACCATGAACTCTTCCCTTGTGTCTGTTGCTGCAACTGTAAGTACTGAGTCTAATGCTTTTCAAACTCATTTTCATGAGATTTCCAGAATGCAAAAGGAACAGGAGGGAAATATGGTTCGTTGGAAGGAGAACTTGAACAACTACAGGGTTTGCAAAGTGCCCAGCTGAAGAACTGGACTGTGACTTCTAGGAGGATGGAATATCTTGAGAATCAAGTCCAGAAGAACAATTTGAAACTTCTTAACTTTCCTAGATCTCCGGTACAGTCGCCTTTGGAGATGGTTTGTAGATACTTCTAGGTGGTTTTGATAATCTCCCAGGATGATCTACCACCTTTTGACAAGGGCTCAATACCTCTTGGTGGGGCAGGGCAACTGGGGAGTTAGCGTGGAGAATCCTCCAGAGGTCGGAGACATAATAGGGTTTCTGGAGAGTTCTTTGGAGTTGATTATGGCTCATTCTACTCTCCTTATTACTTTGGCTCTGGAATCTGATAAATTGTTAATTCTTAGATCTTATTTTAGAAATTTCAGTGAGCGGTTTATGGGCTCTCATGTTCGTATTTACCCAGATCTTGCTAGGGATATCCAGCTGAGGAAGAAGGAATTCCTGGGACTTAAGCCCAGGGTCCTTTCCCTTGGAGGGACTTTTTTTTTTGCTGAAATTTCCTGTTCAATGTTATATTACCTATATAGAGAAAATGTTTGTTTTTTGAGCCCCACCAGCTGCTGGAGTTTCTAGTAGCTAGGGAGGATTCTGTGGTTGTTTCTTTTTCCCATACAGCTGACGCTTAAGTCTCGCACTGCTATGATATGCTTTATTTTTTCCTATTTTGTATGAGTTTTTTGCTCCTTTTTTTGTTACCTGGGGCCTCCTGTTTTTTTTCCTCTTGTTTGTGGTCTAATGGATGGCTAATATAGGTGTTCTCCTGAAACAGCAGGAATCAGTCTTCACATATGGGTATCACTGATACTGATTGAGCCCACGCAGGAACGCTCCCCAGTGTCCAATAGGAAAGCCTTTGGGAGCACTCCACTGCGCCTGCGCATCTGCTTTCACAAGTCCTCTCTCAGTTGAGCTTGTTGCTGAGCAACAGAGGAAAAATGAATACCCTATAACTCCTAGAGGAAGAGGGTGGGTTGTGAAGACTGATTCCTGCTGTTCTTGGAGGTCATCTGTTACAGGTGAGTAACTATGCTATCTCCAGGAACAAGTAGGAATGCAGTCTTCACATATGGGACTCTAGATCTCAGGTACCAGACTGTAGTAGCAGCAATATCTCAAAGGCTAAAGGATGGAGCCAGAGAGTGTGGATACAAAGCAGCCCCATTGGACTCTAAGATAGTTGGCAAGAACATCAACAGAAGTCTGGTGCCAGAAAAAAGTCCGGGACAGAGATGCAGTTAAGTCCCAAAAAGGTGCTGGAGGACAGCTTGGCCAAAGACAGCATCCCGACGGGAGTCCCTGTCTAGGCAATAGTGAGCAGCAAAAGTGTGAATGGAGAACCAGGTAGCTGCTTGAAAGAACAAAGGTTGGCAACTGAGGTTGCCATGGCCTGCACGTTGTGAGTGGTGACGTGACCCTTGAGGGAGAGTTCCGCTTGAGCATAGGCAAAAGAAATGCAGTCCGCAATTCAGTTGGAAAGGGTGCGTTTTGAGACTGGAAGTCCAAGGTGACTTGGATCAAAGGAAATGAACAACTGTGAGGATTTCCTGAAAGCTTTGATTCTGTCCAAGTAGAAAGCCCATGCACACTTACAATCTAAAGTGTGCAGCACTGCTTCAGTCCTAGAAGTGTGGTATGGGGAAGAAGACCAGTAGCATGACCGACTGATTGAGATGGAAAGCCGAGACCATCTTTGGGAGGAAGTGTGGATGTGTACGGAGAACTACCTTGTCGTGGTGGAACTGGGTGTAAGGAGTATCTGATGCCAACGCCTGTGGTGAGCTGAGGTGAGAGCAATGAGGAGGATTACCTTCCAAGAGAGGAATTTAAAAGAAGTGGTGGCCAAAGGCTCAAAAGGAGGCTATAGAAGTTGCAGAAAGACCACATTGAAGTCCAAAGCCACCGGTGGTGGTTTGATTTGTGGTTTAGATAGCAGATCACCACGCATAAATTGTTGCATCAAGGAGTGAGAAGAAATAGGATGCCTGTCACCTGCCTGTGATAGGCTCAGATGGTACTAAGATTAACTTTGACCGAATTAGCCTTGAGAGCTGTCGATAAGTGGAGGAGATATTGTACAAGGAACTCCACTGGACAGGCAGAGGGGTCAATATGTTTTGAGGTACACCAAAAGGTGAACCTTCGCCATCTGAAGGCATAAGAATGCCTAGTAGATGGCCTGTTTGATGCAAGTAAGACGTCTTTGACCTGCTGAGGAAGGTCGAGATTGGCAAATATCATGCACTCAGTAGCCACACTGTGAGAAGGAGGGCTTGTGGATTGGGATGAAGAAGCGTTCCATGATCCTGGGAAAGGTTGGGTGCATGTCCAAGGCTGAGGGGTGGAGTCCGTGCTAGTCGAAGCAGCAGAGGAAACCACGGCTGATGGGGCCAGTAAGGATCTATCAGAATCATGGAGTCCTGTCAGCCTGCAGTTTGAACAGGGCTTTGGATATTAAGGGGGTGGGCAGAAATGCATAAATCAGACCCTTCCCCCAGTGGAGAAAGAAGGCATCCATTGCTTGACTACTAAGGGAGGGAATCCTTGAGCAAAACAATGGTAGTAGTATATTCTCCTATGTGGTGAACAGATCTATTGAGGTGGTCCCCCACAGGTAGAAGATCCAAGATGCTGTGTCCTGATTTAGGGTCCACTTGTGTGGACACAGGATGCAGCTGAGTCTGTCTGCCAGGGATTGAGTTCACCTGGGAAGTACATCGCCCTGAGATGAATACGGTGTGCAATGGAGAAGAACCCGAGATGAAAGGCTTCCTGGTAGAGGGGATAGCAACCCATTCCCCCCTGCTTGTTCATATAGAACATGGCCACCTGGTTGTCTGAAAGTTGGGCTTGAAAAACACAAAGGACATTTGTGAGAGCCTGTAGCTCCAGGAGCTTGATTTGCAACTGAGACTCCTGCTGTGTCCACTGCCCTTGTGTAGTGAGATTGTACAGATGATCTCTCCAACTGAGTTTGGAAGCATCCGTCGTCAGGGTGAATTGAGATGGAGGCATCTGAAAAGGTGACCCTCCAAGTAGGTTTTGAGGGGAGCACCACCACTGAAGGGAGTTGACAAGTGCAGGGGTAATGCAAATCTTGTCTGAGACACGTCTTGTTGCCTGGGTCCATTGAGACAAAGCGTCCACTGAGCTTGTCGCAGTTGCAGGCGGGCATTAGGAACAACATGGACTGTGGAGGCTATGTGTCCCAGAAGGCGTATCTCTGTTTCTCCCATGTCATGTCTCACTTCTGTCCTACTTTTTCGCTTCTTTTTCTCTTACTTTCCTGTCTATCAATGGCGTTCCTTTCTCCCCTTTATTTTCTGTAGCCAATGGATTACTGTATTGTACACCGCCCTGATGCTTCGGCAAGGGCGGTATATCAAATGTTGCAAATAAAGATAAAGCATTTCTCGAGCTGTCATGGCACTGTGACTCCCTATGGGGTGTGCAAGCTCAATGAGATGGGCAGAGCAATCTTGTGGAAGAAAAGCTTGGGCCTGACAAGTTTCTAGAAGTGCTCCGATGAATTTGAGTTGCTGGGATGGGACCAGGTGCGACTTGGGAAAGTTTACAATGAATCCCAGGTTTTGGAGCACAATAATGGTCCGATGAAGAAAAAGTTTTACTTCTTCTGGGGATTCTCCTCTGATCAGTCAATTGTCTAGATCCCCACAGTACAAAGATGGGCAGCTATGACTGCCACGCATTTTGTGAACACTCAGGGTACGGAAGCTAACCCGAAGGGGAGCACCTGGTTTTGGTAAGGTATTTGCTGGTACCGAAAACGTAGATACTTTCTGTGTTGGGGTGAATCAGCAAATGTGTGTATGCCTCCTTGAGATCTACATAGTAACATAGTAGTTGACGGCAGATAAAGACCAGCATGGTCCATCCAGTCTGCCCAGCAAGATGGCAAGAGTAGGTGCACCTGTCGCTCCGCACAGGCCACCCCTCCCCATATCCTTGTTCAGGGGTAAACCCACCACTCCATGTAGGACACCCCTATTTGTTGAGACGTTATATGGTTCAGAAGTTAGATGGTACCGTTTATTTTGTTTTTATCCTATTTCTGTAAAGGGATCCTCTGTGTTTGTCCCATGCCTTTTTGAATTCCGTCACCGTGTTCGCCCCTACCACTTCCATCGGGAGGGCATTCCAAGCATCCACCACCCTTTCAGTGAAAAAATATTTCCTGATATTGCCTTTCAATTTACCCCCTTGCAGTTTCATGTTATGCCCTCTAGTTTTACAGGTTCCCCGTCTTTGGAAGAGGTTTGTTTGTTCATCATGTCTCTTTAAATATTTAAAGGTCTGAATCATATCTCCCCTGTCCCTCCTTTCCTCCAAAGTGTACATATTTAGGTCTTCAAGTCTCTTCTCATAAGGCTTCTGACGCAGGCTCCAAATCATTTTGGTCGCCTTCCTCTGAACAGTCTCCAGTCTTTTTACATCCTTTGCAAGATATGGTCTCCAAAACTGAACACAGTATTCCAAGTGAGGCCTCACCAGTGACCTATACAGTGGTATAAGTACCTCTTCTTTTCTGCTGGTAATCCCTCTTTGTATGCAGCCCAACATCCTCCTGGCTTTTGCCACCGCCTTGTCGCACTGTTTTGCCACCTTGAGATCAGCAGAGATAATCACACCAAGGTCTTTTTCCTGAACTGTGCATACCAACCTTTCTCCCCCTATCGCGTACATTTCTCTTGGATTTCTGCTACCCAAGTGCATAACACTGCACTTTTTTTGCATTAAATCGTAGTTGCCAAGCTTTAGACCAGTCTTCCAGCTTTTGTAGATCTTTCTTCATGTTAAGCACTCCCTCGGGGGGAGTCCACTCTGTTGCAAATTTTTGTGTCGTCTGCAAAAAGACAGACTTTTCCATTCAGTCCTTCAGCAATATCACTCACAAATACATTGAACAGTGCCGGGCCCAGGACCGAACCCTGGGGCACCCCGCTAATCACCTTCCTCTCATCCGAGTGAGCTCCATGTACAATCACCTTCTGTCGTCTGTCAGTCAACCAATTTCTAATCCAGTTTACCATCTTGGGACCCATCCCCAAGCTACTGAGTTTGTTGACAAGCCTCCTATGAGGAACAGTATCAAAGGCTTTGCTGAAATCCAGGTAGATGACATCCATCGCATGCCCCTGATCTAGTTCCCTGGTCACGCAGTCAAAGAACTCGATCAGATTTGTTTGGCAAGATCGTCCTTCGGTAAAACCATGTTGCCTCGGGTCTTGCAAGCTGTTGGTTTGGTCTAGAGAACATAGCCAGTCGTTCCTCTGAAGATATGGCAGAAGTATACCGAGGGAAATCATTTTGGGTTTTTTTTATTTTATTTTTATAAACTTTTACAAAAAAATCCAAGAAAGTTAACATCATCCTTGTACAGAAATAGAGCAATCACAAAGATAAAAAGAAAAAAGAAAAAGAAAAAGAAAAAAGATAAAGTGGCAATCAACAAAGAAAATAGCTTATTCAAGCAGAACAAGAAATATTTATAAGCCGTATTGCTCACACCAGTCCACAACATGGGGGGAGAGGGGGATACCAATAAGAAAAAAAAAATACCACCAAAATTACAAGCAATAAAGCGTAGCAGACATTCAGGGCCCAATACTGAGTTGGGCAGACAATGCACCGCAGCAGCACATAGCCTGCCCGCCAACCCCCGTATCCCGGATTTTCACTTCTGCGCCAGCGGAAATGAAAATCTGGGTTAGCACGGATGCCCCGGCAGCCACAGAGGCTATACGGGTAGCAGCGAATTTTGATGCTACCCACATAGCTTCTGCATCTTAAAGATAGGTGAGGAAAAACCTTGCCTATCTTTAAGGTGCAGAGGGCTATGCAGGTAGCATTGAAAATTGCTGCTACCCATGCAGCCCCTTCCTCCGCCCCCGCTCCACCCCGGAACGGCCCTAACACGCCCCGATGCTATACGGATAGCATCGGGGCATGTTAGGGACTTAGCTGGGATTTTCGAAGGGCACTACCTGTGTAGGGGCCCTTCGAAAATCCCGGTTAAGACCTTTACATGGGTAACTAAGGAAGCTACCCGTGTAAAGGCCTTTGAATATTGGACCCTAAGTACATAATATCATGGCACATTTGAAGTGAACTCAATAGAGGCCTCTACATGTCTAGCATTAACAAAGGTGAGCAGCTGGGAGGGTTCATAAAAACATATGAAACTGACTAATATTTAACTAAACACTTACATGGGTGTTTTAGGGAAAAAAAAAAGTCCTCCCAGCTGCAAAACCCCAGGATGCAGCAGTAAAAAATTCCTGCGGCGCCACTAGGTAACTTTTGCCAAGTCAAGAAATATGTTAACTTTCAAACCACGAAACATAAAATGCCTTTTACGAAAAAAAGAGTTTCCCACTTCTTATGATCCCACATGCCAGCAAGATTCTACTGAAGATTATTCAAAAGAGACTACAACCATACCTGGAACAAGAACTACCTGAAGTGCAAGCAGGGTTCAGGAAAGGGCGAGGAACGACAGACATCATTGCGGATGTGAGATGGATCCTTAAAAAGACTAAAGAATACCAAAAGGATATCTATTTGTGCTTTATCGATTATAGCAAGGCTTTTGACTGTGTAAACCAAGAGAAACTCTGGGCCACATTAAGAAGCATGGGTATACCAGAACACCTGATCATTCTCTTGCGCAATCTGTACATTGATCAAGAAGCAACAGTTTGAACGGAACAAGAAGAAACAGAATGGTTTAAAATAAGCAAAGGTGTAAGACAAGGCTGCATACTTTCCCCCTACCTGTTTAATTTATATGCAGAACAAATCATCAGAGAAGCAGGATTGTATGAAGACAACAGAGGTGTGAAGATTGGTGGAAGACTCATCAACAACCTTCGCTATGCTGATGATACCACATTACTGGCTGAAAGTGAAGATGATCTGAAACATTTCCTTCTCACAATCAAAGAACATAGTCTCAAAATGGGCCTGCACCTTAATGTAAAGAAGACAAAGATCATGACAACTGGCATAATCAACAGGTTCATCGTTGAAAGAGAAGAAATTGAAATTGTGAACAACTTTAACCTACTTGGATCAACTATCAATAAAGAAGCAACAAGCAGTCAAGAAATCAGACGACGCATTGCTCTTGGCAGAATGGCTATGAAAGACCTAGATAAGATTCTCAAGAGCAGAGATGTATCTCTCCATACAAAGATTCGACTTGTTCAAGCCATGGTATTTTCAATAATATCATATGGATGTGAAAGCTGGACAGTGAAAAAGACAGATGGGAAGAAAATTGATGCCTTTGAATTATGGTGCTGGCGGCGAATACTGTGTATACCATGGACTGCCCGAAGAACAAACCAGTCGGTACTAGAGGAGATCAAACCTAAGCTTTCTTTAGAAGCTCAGATGACAAGACTTCGACTTTCATACTTTAGACACATCATGCGAAGAGAGAGATCATTAGAGAAAGACATTATGCTTGGCAAGATAGAAGGTCAACGCAAAAGAGGAAGGCCAGCAATGAGATGGATCGATACAATAACAGCAGCTACGGGTACCAGTCTGTCAACAATGAGCTGCCTGACTGAAGACCGAACACAATTTAGGATAGCTATCCAGAGGGCCGTCATGAGTCGACTCAGACTCGATGGCACTTAACAACAACAACATCCGATAAAAAGGCAAACGTAACAATCAATGTAGATGGAACTACAGGTTCATCCTGAGAGGATTCCAATAAGTCAGTAACATTAACCAAATCTAATTGTAAATCCTTTGAAGCCACCGGGGAAGCCACTCTCCTACACTTAAGCAGATAGAACATTTCAACCACAGGAGGACGCGACTCTCACGGAACAGCTAAACATGTCTCTTGCAGAAATAGACAAAACATGTGGAAAATTAATTAAACAAATTGTTAGTCAGAGACATATTTTCCAGTTCTTCTAGATTCCTGGCTATTGCTGTAAAGCTCTTAACAAAGGATTCAGTCTGACCTTCTAACAGCTGCGTCTTGGAATTCAACCCAGAAATGCTAGCAGTAGCTGTAGCCTCCAAAGCAGTACGCTGATCAATTTTAGCAGTGTTCCCACTAACTTTAACAGCTAAGGAATTAAGGCTTCTCCCAGCGAAACAATAGCCATCCATATGGATTCCAAATTAAAATGTGCCAGTCTTTCAAATGTAAACATAGCAAAATCTCCTGCTTGTGCAATCTCGGCCTCCATTCCTGCAGATGTGGCCTCTCCTTGCAGCTCAGTGGCTGTCTCTAATAGCCGGTCTTCACTTGAAAGGGCTGCTGCTCGGATGTGTTGAGGTTGTTCCGGGGCAGGGTTTACCTTTGCCATAATATCACTCATGCCTTGCCATTACAACACCTACGCCTCGCACTCCACTGGTGCAGGTCGTGGCGACAGGGAACACATCGCCTTCAGCGCCGGCCATACGAGGGAGAGAGATGACAAATCCGAGGCTATCCAGCCCTGGTGTAGCAACAGCCAGAAAACCTCCTCTAAGCCTGAATGTTGAGGAAGCTGCACCAAGAAAGAGTCCAAATGGCCAACCAATCTGGCAGAAACCTGCATAGAAGCCATGGGGATAAGAGAAGGCTTCAAGACCTCTTTAGCATTTTTGCTTTTTACCTATGGAGAATCGGTGTCCTCGCAAGCACCTTGCTCATTCCATCTTAGCTTGTCTCTGCCACCCTACCAGCGGGAAATCATTTTGAATTTTTCTCAGATGAGGAATTTGTTGAGATCTCTTAGATCTAGAATGGGTCTGAACACTCCTGTTTTCTTGGGGATAAGAAAGTAAGGAGAGTAGAAGCCCCTGCCTTCTTGGGCGGGAGGAACTCTATCCATGGTCCCCTGAGATAACAGGGTTGCCACCTTGGCTGACAGAGATTATTTATTTATTTTATTTATTTATCTAACATTTTTTATATAATGTTTTTCTGCAATTCAAAACTGTTTACAATGAACAAATTGTAACAGTGTATTCTCAGCTGTTTTACAAGGAACAATAACGGTTTGAACAATGGTAGAACTTTTTCAATAGAACTATCTACATATTTACATTGGGGGATGGGAGAAAGGGGATAGGGAGGGGTGGGAGGTCAGGAAATTAGAGGGGAGAGGTTGGAGTTTAGGTTTGAATAAAGGTTTTGAGCTTTATACGGAATTCTGCATGATCAGGGCATCCTCTTAGGCCTGGGGGGGGGGGGGGGAGGGCATTCCATACAGAGGGGGCAAAGAGGGAGAAGGCTTGGTTGCATGTGAATTGCATGTGGACTGCAAATCCCTTGCAGGCCAATTTCTTGTGGAGGTGGGGGGGGGAGAGATAAGCTTTGGAACTGAACCAGATAGCCCCTTTGGATGATGTTAAGAGTCCATTGTTCCGAAGTGATGAGGTGTTACATAGGAACAAAGTCTGTCTGCTATGTGAAGGGGCTGTGGACCCTTTACAGAGTAGCTATGCTCACTAGGAAGGAGTCAAAACCCAGATGCTGACTGTGACTGTGCCGCTGGTTGTGGCTTAGGAGTCTTAGGCTTCTTAGCTTGGCGAGGACCCTATTGCCTCTGCTGTTGCTGCTGAGGTTGGTAAGACACTGCAGGCAGTAAATAAGGATAATATTTCTTCTTTTTAGGATCGAAAGTCTTCTTTGGATTGGTCTTTCTCCTAGAGGAGTCTGACATCTTTCTGGAAAGAAGTTTGAGGGTAAGATCATCCGCCCTCAAGCTCCCCAGCCTTTTCTTTCCAACCTTTCCCAAAGAGGTTCTCTCCAGAGCAGGGAATATTGGCTAATTTATCCTGAATCCACTGTTCAAGGTCAGAAGCCTAGAGCCATGCCATTTTGCGAACACCAATGCAGACTGCTGAAGTTCTATTGGAAGACTCAAAGGCACTGAAAGATGCCCTGGTACGAAACTTTGATGTATTCTGATTCTGCCTAAGGCCAGGAATGCATCGTGTTTGTCATCAGGAATGATAGGAGCAAAATTCCCCAGATCCCTGGAGATATCCTTGAGATACATGTCCATGTAGAGCATGTAAGAAGTAATCCTGGAAGTGAGTATATGTGCTTGAAGACAGCAACACCCAAAAGCATCAAGAGTACTGGAGTCCTTGCCTGAAGGCATGGCTTTAGAACTCTTGATACAATAGAGTGGTGTGGTAATTGAGGCTTTTGAAAGCCAGGGCATGGTAGAACTCAGTACATAGTGTTGAGCCATTTGCTGATAGGTGGAACAGTTAGCGGGGCCTCCCACATATGTAGCATTAAATCCTGCAGGATTTGATGTACCGGTAACGTGGCTGCTTCCTTGGTCACCGAGGAGCATTGGAGGATCTCCAATTCCACTGCCCTCGGTTCTCTTTCAGATGTGACAGTAATCTGGAGGCCCCCTGCCATGTCTCAAATGAAGTCTTGAAAGGACATGTCCTCTGGTGGGAATCAATGCCGCTCATAAGGTGGAGAGGGCTCAGAAGGAATGTCTTGGGTAGCCCTGGACTCCTCCAAGGTATCATCGGAATTGGAAGAGGACGAGTCCAATTCAAACAAAAAAAAATCAAAGTATCAATAGTTTCGTGTTATGTCGAGGCATGATGTTGATACCGATGGTGAGCCAGTGCAGTACTGGATTCGAGCAGCGGTTGGATATCGATGATGCCTATCGGTTCCAAAGCAAGCATCGGGGAGAGAGGAGCTGTTGATACAAGCTCGAGGGCTTGCATCGGCCCTAAAGGTATTGGCCTTTATTTAGAGGTTAATGCCTGCAATGCAGAGGCCATCGATACAGTCAGTACCGAGGCTAGCAGTGCTGCCAAGCTCTTCTCGATAGCCAGGATGCGCAGGTCGAGGGAGGAGGCCGATGCCTGGGTAGAATCACGTATGTGGCTTTGAGCCACCGTTCCAGAATATAGAATCAGTAGCTCTCCGGATATCGAGGCCTCGGGAGCGTCCTGGAGCCCTTGTTGAGCTTTGGAGGACTGGTCCTCCCACCGGGGCTGTTTGGCAGGTTGATCTGCATCGGATGCACCTTTCGGTTAGTCATGATGATGATGAAGGGACTTACCTCAAGAATCAGTATTCAATGCCGATGACTTAGACTTATGATTGGACTTTGAGGAGACTTGAGAACCAAGAGAGGAGGCCGACGTCCTTGACGATGCTGAAACTACTGAAATAGAGTCCGGGGCAAACAGAGACCCAATACTGTCTGGCCCTTTTCTTTAGGCCTTGTTCTGTAAATTGTTGGGACAAAGGACAATCATTTGGTAGATGGTCTGGGCCCAAACATTTCAAACACCAGTCATGTTTGGAGGTGACCGAAATTGTACCAGAGCACTTGGTACGTTTTTTAAAGCCACTGACATGTTTTTCCATTGTGACAGAAAAAAGCAGGCTGTGACAAAAAAGAAACGAGACTGTGGCAGCCACGCCCATGACTCAATGCCAATTGGCTAACCACTTATGTCACTGTGTTGTGCAACATCTCGCCACTATTCTGCTATAATATTTTTCATCTCTCTCTCTCACTCTGTTTTTCTTTTTCAGGTTTTTTTGTAGCACACTGCTCCATCGCTTTGTAACGCAACTGGAGGTGGCAGAAATATAGAGCAAAGAATCAACTTGAAATTTCTGGTTAAGTTGGAGAAGGGCCCAACTGAGTGCCTTCAACTTCTCCAAAAGGCTTATGGAGAAGATGAAATGTCAAGGCCACGAGTCTGAGTGGCACAAACGCTTCAAAGACTGGCCGCAAGGAGGTAGAGGATGACCCCAAGTCAGGACGGCCTTCCATGACAAAGACAGCTGAGAACATTGACAAAGTGAACCAGCTGGTGTGGAATGATCGCAGATTGACGGTGCGGATGATAGCTGAGGAGCTCAGCCTGAACAGAGAGTCAGTGCGGACCATCTTGGTGCAGGAGCTGGGGATGCGGAAGGTGTGCACCAAGCTGGTGCCCAAGTTTTTATCAGACGACCAGAAGGAGCACCAGATCAATGTTTGTCGAGACTTGCTAGAGAAGATCGGGGAAGATCCAGAGTTCGTTGGCCGAATCATCACAGGAGATGAGACTTGGTCTTCCAGTACGACCCTGAAAGCAAGAGACAGAGCCTGCAGACCCAGACCCAAGAAGGCGCACATGTCCAAATCAAGGATCAAGGTCATGCTGATTGCATTCTTCGACCAGAAGCAATGTTCCCTCTAATTTTCTGTAGGCTGTGTGCGCATAAAATATCAGCTGTGCAGCTTTTGAAGGAAGGTTAAACTTTTGTGCGCCACATAACGACACTCAGAGTTATATACTTTAAAATCTGACCACATGTCAGAATACAGTATGTACACCACATTGATTGCACTAGAAAATATTGTAGAACTTGTGAAAACTGTAAATGCACAACAACTTTTAAATTTTAAGACATCTGTGTTGTTTTCTATCAGAATCAGAACTGTAATTTTTGTGCGCTCTGTTGTAAAGTATGTGCGCTCGCTCTGTGAGGTGTGTGCGCGCGCACACACGCACAGCTTAGAGGGAACAGTGACCAGAAGGGAGTGGTCCATCATGAGTTTGTGCCTGAGGGTCAGAAAGTCAACCAGCACTTTTACCAGCAGGTCCTCATTTGCCTCCATGACGGTTTGGCACTGCAGGCGGGCTCTGTGGAGAGACAAGTCGTGGCTGCTCCACCACAATAACGCGCCCGCACACACTGTGCTCAGTGTGAGGCAGTTCTTGGCCAACAAACAGATCACAGCTCTCTACCACCCTCCTTATTCTCCAGATCTCGCACCATGCGACTTCTGGCTCTTCCCCAGGCTGAAGACTGTGCTCAAAAAAACTCATTTTGCCTCTGTAGAAGAGATCAAGGCCACTGTGATGAAGGAGCTGAGGGACCTGAGGAGGAGGACTTTACCGAGTGCTTCCGTATGTGGCAGAAGCGAATGCAGAAGTGCATTAACTCAGGGGGGGGGGGGATTACTTTGAAGGCGACAATGCGTAATTTCTCTGTAGATTTTGTAATAAAACATTTATGGGACAGTCTCGGTTCTTTTTTGTCACACCTCGTATGTCTCCTTGTAGCAGAGCTAGCCTTCAATTAAAAGAGTCCCTCCTGTGCATTTATGCCACGGAGGTATTTAAATGTCTCTGCCATATCGCCCCTATCCTGCATTTCCTTTAAAGTATGCATATTAAGATCTTTAAGTCTGTCCTCATATACTACATAACTAATACCACTAAAATTTTAATAGCCACCCTTTGCACAGACTCCAACCTGCTTATATCCTTTTGAAGGTCTCTAGAAATGCACACAATACTCCAAAAGAGGTTGCATCAGAGACTTATACAGAGGCATTATCACCTTCTTTTTCTTCTGGCCATTCCTCTCCCTATGCACCCAAGCATCCTTCTGGCTTTCACAGTTGCCTTTTCTACCTGTTAGCTACTTTAAGATCATCCGACACAATTACGCCCAGGTCCCGCTCTTCTTTTGTGGACAGAAGTACCTCACCCCCTACACTATACCACTGCTTTGGATTTTTGCAGCCCAAATGCATGACCCTGCATTTTTTAGCATTAAATATCAGTTGCCCAATTCTAGACCATTCTTCAAAGTTAGTTAGATCCCTCTTCATGTTATCTACTCCTTCCCGGGTGTCTACTCTATTGCAGATTTTGGTATCATCAGCAAACTTACCAGACAGCCCTTCGAGGAGGGCATTCTCACTTGATGCACCTGCCATCTGGAACTCTCTCCCTGAGAAATTAAGGTCCACCACTGACATGAAAAACTTCAGAAAGCAACTGAAAGTCTTCCTCTTCATTGATCATTTCAATGAAAACACTTGACACCCTGACCGCTGGACTTCTACCACACACTGTTTGTACATATGTCCGTTGTAAATAAGTTATGCTTCAGAGCATCCCCTGCATGTCACCCCTCCCCTCCCTAAGTTCCATAATAAGTTCTCTGTAATTGTGAGAGTTATAATGTAAACCGCTTTGATTTTATGATAAAGCGGTATATAAAAATTGTTAAATAAAATAAATAAATAAATATCTATCACTAACAAAGATATTAAAAAGTATAGGACCAAGGACAGATCCCTATGGTACACCACGGATAACCTTCTCCTTGGAGTGAGCTCCATTTACCTGTACCCTTTGTCACCTTCCACTCAACCAATTTCTAACCCAAACAGTAACTTTAGGGTCCATCCCTAGGGTGCTCAGTTTGTTTATAAGTCACCTGTCTGTGTTTTGTATGTTTGATATGTTTGTTTTGTATAGACATCTGTTTTGTTAATATTTGTTTGTGTGTGCATATGAACATGCATGAGCGTGTTTGTGTGTGTGTGGTGTGTCTATTTTGGTATTTGTATTCTGTGTCTCTGATCTGGAAAGACGATGAGAGGTGACAGGAGCTTGAAAGGCTTAAGTCCTGAATCACCATGGGGCATGTTTACTAAATGTTAGTGCATGCTAGTGGACATTAGCACGCATTAAGAGTAGTTACTCACCTGTAACAGGTGTTCTCCAGGAGCAGCAGGAATCAGTCCTCACATATGGGTGACGTCGGCGCCGATGGAGCCCTCGCGGAGCAATTTTCCCCAGCTTTCAAAGAAAGCCTTTGGGAATTGCAGCGCGCATGCGCGGTCCCCTTCCCGCCCAAGGGTGCCATCTTGCTCAGTCTGATGACATAGCTAAAAGACAGCAAAAAATTAGCAAAAACGAAATCATAGGACTGCAACTCCAAGGGGAGGAGGGAGGGTTGTGAGGACTGATTCCTGCTGCTCCTGGAGAACACCTGTTACAGGTGAGTAACTACTCTTTCTCCAGGACCAAGCAGGAAGTCAGTCCTCACATATGGGACTCCCAAGCTTAAGGCTACCGGAGACCCTAAGCACAAAAAAGGAGCTCCCTCAAGCTCAGTAGCACAGAAGGAAGGAATCTTCTCTGAATACGCCTCCAACCGGTAGCCCAACATCCGGGATGGAGGGTAGGAGTTGCCTATACCTCAAAGAGATTACGGAGGACTGCCTGTCCGAAAGCACTGTCCCTGCAGGACTCCCTCTCCAGGCAGTAATGGGCCGCAAAAGTCTGGCTTGAAGACCAAGTAGCGGCCCGGCAGATGTCTGCCAATGGAACAGAGCGGAGGTAAGCCACTGACGCAGCCTTCGCCCTAACACGATGAGCCGTGACTCGACTCTCCAACGAGAGGCCGGCTGCCCCATAAGCCCAAGCGATACAGTCAGCAACCCAGATGGACAGAGTACGCTTGGAGACAGGGAGCCCCAACTTATTTGGGTCATAAGACACGAAGAGCTGAACAGCCCTTCGGTGCTCCCGCGTACGGTCAAGGTAGAAGGTTAACGCCCTCCTACAGTCCAGGGTATGCAGGACCATTTCAGCACGGCTGGAGTGTGGCCTGGGAAAGAAGGTCGGAAGTACCACCTCCTGGTTGAGGTGAAAAGGGGAAACCACTTTAGGAAGAAACTTAGGGTGAGTCCGTAGGACTACCCTATTCCTGTAGAACCTAGTGTAAGGGGGATCAGATACTAGGGCCTGCAGTTCACTAACGCGTCTAGCAGAAGTGAGGGCTACCAAGAATAAGGTTTTCCAAGAAAGAAAACGAAGAGGACAGGTAGCCATAGGTTCAAAAGGCGGACAGGTAATCCGCTGTAAAACCACGTTCAGATCCCAGTCAGGGGCTGGTGGGCGCAAAGGTGGCTTAAGGAGAAGGAGGCCTCTGAGAAAACGAGCCACTATAGGGTGGCTGGAAAGAGGCCTGCCATCCACCGGCATGTGATGCGCAGAGAGAGCACTGAGGTGGACTCTGACAGAGTTGGACTTAAGTCCAAGATTGGAGAGGTAAAGCAAGTATTGCAGGACCACTGTCACCAAACAGAAGAAGGGATCCTGAGACTGCTGAGCACACCAGACGGAGAACCGACGCCACTTAAGAGCGTAGGACTTACGGGTGGAGGGTTGCCTGGAGGCCAAGACGATGTCTTCCACATCTCGAGGCAGCAGGAGGGGAGCAAGGACTACCCTTTCAGCAGCCAGGCCATCAGATGAAGGGACCGGAGGTTGGGGTGTAGGAGAGTCCCCTGATCCTGTGTCAGGAGATCGGGCTGAAACCCCAGAGGAAGAGGAGTGTCCACCGCCAGCTGCAGCAGAAGCGGGAACCAGGGCTGTCTCGGCCACTGGGGAGCCACGAGGATCATTGAGGCTTTGTCCCGGAGAACCTTGAAGAGCGTCCGAGACACCAGTGGCATGGGGGGAAAGGCATACAAGAGGCCTGTGGACCATGAGAGTAGAAAAGCATCCGCCGCTACTCGGAGAGGATGCGGTTCTCGAGAGCAGAATCGGGGAAGTTGCCGGTTTAGAGGACTGGCAAAGAGATCCATGGTGGGTAGGCCCCACTTGAGAAAGATCCGTTGAACCACTAATGGATCCAATCTCCATTCGTGTGGCTGGAGGATTCTGCTCAGTTTGTCTGCCAGGCAGTTTTCTTGACCCGGGAGATAAACAGCTTTGAGGAGGATGCCGCGGCTGACGGCCCAAGAGCACAGTCTTTGTGCTTCCCGACAGAGAAGGAAGGAGCCTGTGCCCCCTTGTTTGTTCACGTAGAACACTGCAACTTGATTGTCCGTCTGGACCAGCACAGACTGGTGAGAAGTGAGGTGGGAGAAGGCCCTCAGAGACAGGCGGATTGCTCTGAGCTCCAGGAAGTTGATCTGCTGGGCAGACTCCCAAGGAGTCCAGAGGCCTTGAGTACATGTCCCTTGGCAATGTGCTCTCCAACCCAGGAGAGAAGCATCAGTCGTCAGGACCAGAGAAGGCGGAGGAGACTGAAAAGCCATTCCGAGCACCAGGTTCGGCAGATGAAGCCACCACTGCAGAGAAGAGACCAGCGGGTCGGAGATCTGTACTGAGTCCGCTAGGCTTCCCGTGGCATGATGCCATTGTGTGCGAAGGCTCCACTGAGCAGGCCGCATGTTCAGGCGGGCATTGGGGGTCACATGGACTGTGGAAGCCATATGGCCGAGCAGCCTCAGAAAGCGCCTGGCAGAGACCAGGGAATTGCTGCGAAAGTGGCTGGCAAGCTCCATGAGTCTGTTTGCCCTGTCGAGAGGCAGAAAGGCCCTTGCCTGAAGTGTGTTTAACCTTGCGCCGATGAACTCAAGATCTTGAGAGGGGAGCAAAGTGGATTTTGCGAAGTTTATGACAAAGCCTAAGTGCTGGAGCAGAGCCACAGTGCGGTGCGTAGCGTGAGTGGCCTCCTGGGAAGACTGTGCTCTGATGAGCCAGTCGTCCAGGTATGGAAACACAAAGAGGCCTTGAAGTCTTAGATAGGCCGCCACCACTGCTAGGCATTTGGTGAACACCCTTGGGGCGGAGGATAGGCCAAAGGGTAGTACTCTGTACTGGTAATGATTGCCTCCCACAACAAACCTGAGATATTGTCTGTGGCTTGGGTGGATGAGGATGTGAGTGTAGGCATCCTTTAGATCCAAGGAGCATAGCCAGTCTCCCTGCTGGAGGTAGGGCAGCAGGATTCCAAGGGTAAGCATCTTGAACTTTTCCCTTGCGAGGAACTTGTTGAGGTTCCGCAAGTCCAGGATGGGTCTGAGGCCTCCTGTTCTTTTTGGTATCAGAAAGTACCTGGAATAAAAGCCTTGACCTCTCAGGTGGTGGGGCACCGGTTCCACAGCCTGTTCCTGAAGAAGACTTGCTAACTCCTGAAGGAGTAAGTCCCTGTGCAGAGGGAGTCTGAGAGGCTCCCCTGGAAAGTAGGAGGGAGGTACCTGGTGGAAGTACAGAAGATAGCCTTCTTGGACTATGTGAAGCACCCAGGTATCTGTTGTGATGGTGGACCACCTGTGGGCAAAGTGGACCAGCCGGCCTCCTGTGCTGAGAGAAACCAGCTGAGAGGGAGAGGCTATGCTGATAAAGTCAAAAACCCCCACCCTGCTGAGCAGGGGCTGGTGGTGCAGGCTTAGGGGCTTGCTGCCTACGGGACCCATGACCCCGTCCCTTGGCCTGCTGACCCTGTTGGGGAGCTGCTGAGGCCTGAAAATGAGGGTATTGTTTATAGGCAGCCGCCTTCCTCGGGTAAAAGGGCTTTTTACCCGAGCCCTTCTTTTTCTGAGAAGGGGCAGAGGTCTTCCTGGAGAGCCGAGTCCTGGTGAGAGTCTCGGTCTCGATCTGTGCAGCCTTTTCAGCCATGGGTTTGCCAAAGAGGTTTTCACCTCTGCAGGGGACATCGACCAACTTGTCCTGCACCCATGGCTCGAGGTCGGATGACTGAAGCCAAGCCTGTCGGCGGGCACCGATGCCGGCTCCGGCTACTCGAGCCGATGCTTCGAAGCCATCGTAGGCTGCTCGAGAGATAAACTTCGAGCACTCACAAATACCAGTAGACAAGGCCTGGAACCTCTGCAAAGGTTCTTCGGAGAGACCAGCAGAGAACCCGGCTATTTCTTTAGCCAGGTCTCGGAGATACATGCCCATATAGAGCTGGTAGGTCTGGACTCGACAAGCAAGCATAGAGCCCTGGAAACACTTCCTACCGAGGGCATCCAGGTTCCGAGCCTCCCGACCGGGAGGCACCGAGGAGTGCATCTTCTGACTCTTGAGTCTATGCATGGCCGATTCCACCACCATGGAATGGTACGGTAGTTGTGCCTTTTGGAACCCGGGGCTCTTGCGGACTCGATAAATGGAATCGACCCGCTTGCTTAACACCGGCGACGACGCCGGGCTCTCCCACATGCGAAAGAGAAGTCGCTCCAGCATCGGAGGAACCGGTACAGTAAAGGCCTCCTTTGGGGAAGAGTCATACTGGAGGGCATCGAGCTCTTCGGCTCGAGGCTCCTCCTCGGGATCCGCGGGGAAGGCCAAGGCCTTAGCCATATCCCGCACGAAGTCCGAGAACCGGGTGTCCTCCGGGGGGGACCGTCTCAGAGGTTCGGACTCGAGCGAGTCTGATGGGACACACCGAGTCCGAAAAGAACCAGGTGACTCTTCGTCCTCGGTTTCCCAGGCTGACTCCTCGGAGTCGTCGTCGAGCGGCTCCGGTCGGGCGGGCATCGATGCCGTCCGCCCCGACGCCGAGGGAGTCGGAGTCGACGACCTCGGTCCCAAACGGGAGGCCGAAGGAGACCGCGACCGAGGACCGACTCGAGCCCTCATGGACTCGAGGATCGGCTCGGTCTCCGGGGTCGACTTGGACGTCGACGTCCCGGCGGTCAGGGCAGAAGCACCGGCGAGGCCAGCGATCAATGCCTGCTGCTGGTCCATGAAGGCAGTCAGACTGCTCTCCAAGGCCGTCAACCTGAGTCCGAGCTCAGGAGACCCAGCAGCCCCCGACTCGGGCCCCGACGGCGTCGGGCCCGACGTCGGCTCCTTCGGAGGCGAGTCCACGAGGACTACAGCACTTACCTGAGCAGGGGACTCCATCTCGAGACGAGGATGTTTCGAAGGCCTCTCCATCTCCGAGGACCCGGGACGGCTATCGGGGCTATGCGACCTGGCCCTCGAGGAACCAGGAGCGTCCACCGACGCCGCCCTCGCGGGTTTCTTCTTCCGATGATGTTCCTGGGTAGGAGACCCCCGCTCAGAGGAACTCCGACGATGCTCAGGACCAGAGTCCCGAGACGTCGAAGCCTCTGACGAGGTCCGGGCCCGGCCGGAGTCAGAGAAGATACGTTCCCTCTGATGCTGCCGACTCCTCAACGCTTTTGAGGACATCTTGCCACACGGACCACAGATCATCGGGTCATGATCGGGTCCGAGGCAGCGGAGGCAGCAGTCGTGTGTGTCGGTAAGAGACATGAGTTTCTTACACCGATCACACTTTTTAAACCCACTGGCAGCCATCGGGGGAAAAAGGGCCCCTGCGAGGTCAAAAGACAGGGCTGCCAGTGAAAAAGAAAAAAAGGCGCGAAATCTGTCACGAAGGACAAAAAAAATGAAAAATAAAGAATGGACTTGCAACCGGCGTCGCGGGTCCGGGCGGGAAAGGAACCGGCGTCGAACCGAGAAAAAGACAAATAAAATCAACTTTTCCGGCGGTGATTACAAACAACGTCTGTAGGGCTCCGCGGAAAAAAGAAGACTGAGCAAGATGGCACCCTTGGGCGGGAAGGGGACCGCGCATGCGCGCTGCAATTCCCAAAGGCTTTCTTTGAAAGCTGGGGAAAATTGCTCCGCGAGGGCTTCGTCGGCGCCGACGTCACCCATATGTGAGGACTGACTTCCTGCTTGGTCCTGGAGAAAGTGCAACTGCAGCCACAGGAATAAAATGGCTAGTGGTGATTATGGACCTTAGCACAAGCTAAACTTTAGTAAACCTGCACTTATGTTACAGTAAATTTGTGTATGCTGCAGCTACTGGAACTACTTCACTCCTAGAAATGCACTGGGCATTAGCCATCTTTCTAATTTCTGGACATTAATACAAAAGTCTTGAACCCCGAAAAAAACCCCAGACGGTTGCCAACCCTAAACTTCAGTCCTGAGCACACCTCACAGAATCCCCCCCCCCCCTAAACATATGGGCCCAAAGTATGTGCATAGTTTGCCAATACTTTAATCTAGTTATGCCCATGGAACATGACATTTTACTTTACGGATAGTGTCCAGACAAGTGGGTTGCGTTCCTCTATCAGCAGAGATGCAGACAGAGAAAAATCCAAAGTTTTCTGATGACCTCATCCTGTACTATATCGAGAGTAGCTGGAGGGCATACAATCTCGGTATTTGTAGCCAAGCCAAGGATAAGAACTCCTGGCCACATAAGCCCCAATGCGGATAACAAGGCCTAACAGTCCAAGAACAGAACTATATACAGAACATCCTTTATACAGCAGATCAACCAAAAGGACTATAGCCCGAAGGAAACAGCCAATCACAGATCACAGCAGATCAGACCAGTTCATAGCAGGTCATACCAGAACATATCAGATCTCAGAAGATCAGATCAGATTATAATAGATCTCAGAGGTGGGTCCTGGACTGGACTGGCCTAGCAGGACTCAAGGAAAGGATATTATCCAGTAAATAAAATGTCACTGTCCATATTGTCCTGCTAGGCCAGTCCAGACAAATGGGATGTATCAAAGCTACATTTCCAGTGGGCAAGAAGACACTGCAGCCATCAAGACCTCTGCATCAAAGGTCATGTCTACCAGAGTGTGGCCATCCAAGTGGAAATGCTTGATAAAGGTGGAAAGTGAGAAGTAGAGTTTTTAAGAGGAGGTCCAAGATGGCGGATGTGCTTTAGCCAGGCTCCCACCGCTCCAGTGGTTCCTGTTTAGACTAACCTTTCCTTGTTGATATGCCTAACAAAAGGAAGACAAAGCTTTTTGAGTCAGTGAAGGAAGCATAGCCAGTTTAGGGACCGCTCGATCTGTTCGTGCAGCCCGCCAGTGCAGAGAAAGGAACTCCTCCATTGCGCCTGCTGGAGACTGCAGGAGCAGAAGGTCGCTCTCCATGTCTCTCTGAACTTGGCATTACCTTGAGTCCAGAGGAGTGGTCAGTCCTGGCGCAACCCTCAGTTTGCGGTGTGGGGTCCTCTGAGGCAGCAGCCCGAGAGATATGTGCTGTTATGGCTGGAGTGCCTGCAGTGAGAGGATGCACCAGCACTGTGCCTGCTTCGACATGAATAGCGGCAATGACTGCTGGGGCACCGGTGGCTGAAGATGCTGGAGTGAAGGTTGTTCTTTTTCAGCGTGGTCAGGAAGATGTCTCTACTCCCCTGCAACTATCAGTAGCAGCTGGAGTCTCTCAGTTCAAGCCTTCCCTGGTGAGACCTTCTACATTTAATTTTGTGACTCTTTGGGATGGTCTGTCAGTCTTGGAATAGTCCTTTTGCACTCAATTCTCTTCCCTTCAAGTCATCTTAACTGGAGTTGAACAGACTCTGGACCAGTAGAAGCAGGAAGTGACTCAATTATCATCATCATCATGAGTGACCCAGGTTGAAGCCAAGAGCATGGACTTAACCAGACTTACAGGTACTTTGGTTAAGGACTTATCCAGTGTTTATGCAAAAATTGAGTCTTTTGAGAATTCTGTTAGAAAAATAAATCTACACTTATTGAACTCTACTTTGCTCACATTATCTCCAAAGGAGCTGTTCAACTCATATGCCACTTCTATTCTGAAAATTCCTCCTTTGGCCAGAATCATCTATTTACCGGTGGCTAAGCGAAAGGAACCTGGGACATCATCCCCGAGTCAACCGCTTTTCTTTGATTCTCTGGAGTTGACTGGGGGTTTTGGAGAGTTCTGCTCCTGAGTTTTATTTGAGAGCTACTCTCAAGCCTGATTGGGACTGGTTACTAAACTTATACTTTCAAGGCAAAGGACAATGTTTTTATGGGTTCTCGAGTTTGGATGTTCCCTGCCATCTCAAAGGCGACTCAAAAACATAGAAAATGGTTCCTTCTTTTGCATCCTAAGGTCTTACAGTTGAGGATTTGTTCTTTTTGAGATATACGTGTAAATGCCTAATTAAACTTCAGGGGGTTAGTTATACTTTTATCCTAGTCATTTGGCTCAATTTATTGTTAGTAAGAGTCTAGTACTACCACCAGCAGTCTTTGGAGCCTCCAAGGTCTGCTTCATAAGGGAAGGAGCAGCTTGACTGATTGCTTCGGTTTGTGGATCTCATTTCTTTAGGATTTTTTTGTGATAATCCATAGGTTTTGGCCCTCCCTGATAATTGTGGACTAGTGAATATTGTCTTGTTTTTCTTTATTGCACATGGGGTATTTTGCCTTGTTTTCCTTGTATATTCTTTTCTGTAACAATTGCTGATCTTCTGTATATTTTTCAAAATCTGCATAAAAAGTTTTAAAAAAGGCGGAAAGTGATGACCAAGCTGCTGCCTGACAAATGTCTAAAGGAATAGACTGAGCTGAGCTCCGTTCAAGAGGAAGCCTGAGCCCATGTGGAATGTGCATTCAACTTCTACGGCACCAGCAGGCCATGCCCCTGGCAGGTCATGCGCTTCAGCATGAAAACCATGTCCTGTCGCTCCTGTCCCCCTCCAATGCTATTTCCTGTCAGAGAGGGACAAGAGCAGTAGACCATGTGTCCGCATACCAAAACACATGACCGGCCATAGGCACCAAATAAGCAGCACGGCAGGAGAGGGTGGCGCAGTGGAAGCATATGCCTGGGGTGGCAGAAATCCTTGGGTTGGCCCTGCTGGAATAGCGGTGTGTTTAGCAACAGCCATCACCTGCACACAACCTGATGCAACCTCATCGAGGCATCAAGGTCTTCCTGGGAAGGGCACAAAGCCAACTCATAACTCTCTTCCCCTTTTAGCAGGGTGGCAGGCAAGTCCTATTCTGTATGCACCATGCTTTTCAGAATCTCCCGGAAAGGAAATGCTCCAGAAGGCTTTCTGATCTCCCTACCATAGAGAGATACGCTTGCGGCTGATGCAGCTGCTGCTCTGCCAGTGTGGTAGCAGAAAGCTGCAGGGCAGAGGAAACACTATCAATCAACACCACCAGTTACCTTTTCCGAAGCAAACAAAAAATGAGAGCATCATCCTGGTCCACTGGCACCAGCAATTCATCTTCTTCACTTATGAAGGCACCGACTGATCCCCTGGAATGCAAGGCAGATCATTGGCAACTTCAGGACCACCTCGACCAACATGCTCCATTAGACCAACATCAACATGGATTCAGACCCAACCATGGCACAGAAACACTTCTATCATCATTGCTTAACAGCATCATAAGAGGGATAGACAACACAACAGGATTTATCCTCAACTTTATGGACATATCCTCGGCATTTGACACAGTCTCCCACAGCATACTACTTCAACGCCTACAAGAAATCGGCCTACATAACACGCTAACATGGTTCAAATCATATCTCTCCAACAGACAACAAGTGAAATATGGTACAGTCAAATCAAAGTCCTTCCCTATAAACCAAGGAGTCCCGCAAGGATCATCACTCTCTGCAATCCTGTTTAACATCTACATAAAAACCAACATGTGAAGTGATCAAAAAACACAAAATACAATATAAAATATATACTGATGACATCATGGTATACGCTCCAATAAAAATACACAATCCAGACCTCTCGAACATAACGGCATGCATAGAAGACATGATCAACTGGCTTTTTTTTTTATATACTTCATTTAATAACCACCAACAAATTCCATATACAATGTACAAATTTTCCTCAGAGGGGTGTACTCTGATCCCCTCACAGAGGATAAACAAAGCAAAAATAACAGGCGGAATGTTTTCTCCCAATACAGTCCCCCACTCCCCCCCCACCCCGCTACCCTCCCCCCGCTTCCCCTTACCCAAAGCACACCACCCTATGCCCTCCGTACCCACCCACCGTGCTGCGTATGCTCTACTTCACTCACCAACCAGCTGTCTCCTTAACTACCAACATGTAAGACCTCATTCCGACATCGAGCACTCAACTGTTGTATATAAGGCTCCCAGACACGCATAAATGTTGTCCAGCGTTTGACACTGCCCCGTGCACCCCAGCGCTCTATAAGCATCATTTGATGGAAGCAATTGCGCCACTCACCAAAGGAAGGTGGGCTACTTTCCCTCCAAAGACGCAGAATGGGCCCCTTCCCAACCAAGCAGGCCTTACGCACCAACAGTCTTTCCCCCTCCGCCACTGGGCAGGGGGGATCAAGCCGATCAAACACCACAAGGGCCCCAGTCCATCTCACACGTCGCTGTAGTACGCTATTCAGAAAGGTATTTATCCTTGTCCAGTAGAGGCGGATTGATCGACAACCCCACCACATATGGAAGAGAGTTGCCAAGGGTTCTGAACATTTCGGGCAAGTCCCGTCCGTGGTTAATCGACTACGTAATGCCCTCCGTGGGGAAAAGTACACCCTAGTTACACATTTAAATTGTGTCTCCCTCCAGCGGGCCTCCAGGGACAGCTTTACTATCCTTCGTAAGGCCTGAAGCACAGTCCCGGGGGGCACTTCCTCCCCCGATTCCCTTTCCCAAGCTGCCTCAACTCCCCGATAGTCAAAGGCAAGACGAAGGCTAGCCAGACGCTTCTTGAAATCCGAGATCGTTGGGGGGCGCTCCTCCCCGAGACTAAAAAACTGCAGTATCTGCACAGAGCGATCCACATGTAACGCATCGCAGGGAAGGGAAGACACATAGTGCGCAAGCTGCATATAAGCGAAGCAATGCCTAGAAGATAGCTCGTATTCTCTGCTTAGAGCCAAGAAGGATTTACACAGCCCAGAAGGCTCGACCACGTGCCCGACGTTCTGGATACCCCGGGCGGCCCACTCCCGGAAAACCGTCGTCTCCGAGCCTGGGAGAAAGGTAGCGTTGCCTTGCAAGGGGAGCCAGCTGGTAACCCTCCATGAGGTGTTCCAACGGAGGTTAAGGTGCTTCCAGGTTCGCAGAGCAGATCCAATCAGCTCACTACGCACGACATGGCGAGGAAGGGTATGGCCGGTCCCTTGTAGAACCCCCAACAACGTCAAGGGCGCCACAAAACACTCCTCCAGAGCTCGCGGAGTATACACTTCTGTCCCACCCAGCCAATCGCCGAGGTGTCGAGCCTGACACGCCATAGCGTATCCCATAAGGTCCGGGAGACCCATCCCCCCTTCCCGCCAAGGCCCCACCATTCGTGCCCACGAGATACGCGCCTTCCCTCCTTTCCAGAGGAACTGTCGAAGGGCGACCTCAAATCGTCGAATGTCGCGTCGGAGCACCCAAACGGGCAGCGTTTGAAACCAATACAACAATCGTGGTAAAATTACCATTTGAATCGCTGCTATCCTCCCCGATAGGGATAGCGGGAGTAGTTCCCACGCTTTCAATTGTTGTTGAAGCCTCTTTAGGGACCGCTCCAGGTTGCGCGAATAGAGCCTTTGAGGGTTGCGAGTCAGCACTATACCTAAGTAGATAAATTCCTCGCCCGCCCACCTAAGGGGAAGTTGCCCGCCCAAGTCCCACACAACCGCGCAGAGACATCCAATGCCTCTGATTTATCCCTATTAATGCGCAGCCCAGCGAGGCCACCGTAGCGCACAAACTCCTCTAAAAGTTGCGGCAGTGACTGTTCCGGGGAGAGCAGATGAACCAAGATATCATCCGCGAAGGCCGAGAGTTTAAACTCCTGTGAGCCCATACGGATTCCTTGTATCCCTTGGGAAGCCTCTATAGTCCAAATCAAGGGGTCTAGTGACAAGACAAATAGTAGAGGGGATAGGGGGCATCCCTGTCTCGTGCCCCGTTCCAAAAGAAATTCTTCGGAGAGGATACCGTTGCACAGTACCCCCGCCGTAGGCCGCACATAGAGATTCCCTATCATCTTACAAAAGTTTTCCCCCAGCCCATATCGCGGGAGAATTTGACGGAGAAACTGCCAATCCACCCTATCAAAGGCTTTTTCTGCATCAAAACTTATAAGCAGTGAGGGCAGTCGATGAGCATGAACCCATTCTAACGACGCTAAGATCTTATGCAAATTACGAACCGCATGCCTCCCCTTTACAAACCCCACTTGGGAATCATGAACTAATTGGCCTATGACTGTTGCTAGCCGTGTTGCCAAGACCTTCGCGTTTAATTTGATATCGAAGTTAAGCAGGGATATAGGACGGTAGGACCCTACCAGCAACGGGTCCTTACCCGGCTTAGGGGTCAGCGTTAGGTGGGCATGGTTATTTCCCCATCGGAAGGCTCCTCTCTCCGCCCTCCCATTAAAAACCTCCGCCATCAGGGGGCTCACTGGTTCCTCAAGAAGTTTATAAAACTCCGCCCCCAGCCCATCCGGTCCCGGTGACTTATTACCACTAGCTGCAGTGATCGCGGTAGATATCTCTTGTGCGGTAATAGGTTGTTCCAAAAGTTCACTCTGTTCTGCAGTGAGCTGTGGGAGGCGCAATGATTTCAGATATTCATCAAGGTCTACCTTAGATGGGGGTTGCGCCCGATATAAATCTTGAAAAAATCCCGAAAGGCCCCAGCAATGTCCACAGAGTCTTTCAACAGTCGTCCCTGCGCGTCCCGGATGGCCGTCACCAAGGGGGACCCCCGCTGCCCCTTCAGACAGCGCGCCAGTAGCTTCCCTGGCTTGTTCCCAAAGCAATGTAGCCGATATTTATAATAAAGGACAGATTTCTTGGCTCTTTGGTGTAATAATTCATTGAGATCCACCTGTGCTTCCCAAAGTCTCTTCTTATTCGCAGCTGTCGGGTGTCGAGCACACACCCTGCGCAGACGGGTAGCCAAACGCTCCAGGCCAATCACTTGCTCTGCTATCAGCCGTCGCTTTCGGGCAGCGAACCCAATGATGTCACCACCGCGTAGCACTACTTTTGCTGTTTCCCATACCAATTCCGGGTCCTCCTTATGGCACTGGTGGTCACTCAGAAACTCCCGCCAGCGCTGCTTCAAAAACTGCTGGAATTTAACATCCTGGCACAGCACCAAAGGAAATCTCCAAAGTCTCGTCCGGTTCTGTATTACCCCCCAGTGTAACTCCATCCCGACCAACGCGTGGTCTGAGATTTCCAATGGGCCGATCTGCACCTCCCCCACTTTAGCAAACATGGCTCCTGATACTAGAAAATAGTCAATTCGAGCGCTAGACCCGTGGGCCCGGGATTGGTGGGTAAAATCCCTCTCCGAGGGATGCAGCAAGCGCCATGGGTCCACTAGTCCGAGCCTATCGCGAAAGCGTTGTAACACCCGCGCCAACGGAGTCCTCTCTCTCGCTTCTCCCCCTCTAGAGGAGTCTAGGTTGACGTCGAGAACCCCATTAAAATCCCCCCCCAGGAGTAAAGGAAACTCCGGGAGCTGTTCAATTTGAGAGGCGAGACCGTTGAAAAAGCTAGGCTCCATCCTGTTAGGGCCATAAAGATTACCAAAAATCACCGGCTTCCCTTCCAGTCTACCAACCAACAGAAGAGAGCGCCCATCTGCTGAGGCCACTACCTTGTCCATAGCAAAACGCACTCGCTTGTGGATCAAAATTACTACGCCCCCCTTTTTCCCACATGCCGGGGATCCCCAAACCTGCCCCACCCAGCCCCGACAGAGTTTATTATGTTCTGCCTCAGATTGATGGGTTTCCTGCAGGAATGCCACATCGCAATGCTGTCTGGCCAAGGCCTGCAAGGTTTTATAGCGCTTGATGGGGGTCCCCAATCCGCAGATATTCCACGTAATAATCTTCAGTGGCATGGGGCAGTGTCAAAGTGTGTCCAGGAAGCGAAACCTAACCTCAACAACAAGGGAGCTCCCCCAGCCTGGAGTTCCCTCTTAATACACAGCTGAGCTGCATAGAGCTGTATCGCATAGAACAATAAAGTGTGTGCTTTCCCCCCCCTACGCCCCCCTCCCGACCAACCCCCCCCCCCCCCCTCCCGGCCCGCCCCCCCTGCCCTCCCACTAATCGATTATCCGGTCCACCCAAGTTGGACGGCTTCTCTATGGGCATCGTGACTACCCCCCCAATCCCCCAAGTGTACAGTGAGCATAACTCCTTAAGAACAGCTACCACCCTTCCTAAGACCTATAAGTGGGTCAAAGCTGTGTCCCATACCCCTCTTCCTCGCTCCCCACAGGATTAACGCTATATTGACCCTGGGATTGTGCGGCCAAATCCAACAGACAGGCAAGCCCAACAACAACAACAAAACAAACACAACACTCCTCCGCCCAAAATCGACTACCACCCCGCCCCCCTACCCATCCCTCACACCAATTATCGCCCTCAATTAGTGATGAGACTATCCCTCGTCACAACCCACATGGTAATGCAAAGATGGCAAGAATGACATTATAAAAACATTAAA
This sequence comes from Ichthyophis bannanicus, assembly GCA_033557465.1. NCBI lineage: Eukaryota > Metazoa > Chordata > Amphibia > Gymnophiona > Ichthyophiidae > Ichthyophis > Ichthyophis bannanicus. The sequence goes on from CM066031.1 coordinate 730,329,213, forward strand.
CTTCCATTCAGGTGGAGATTGTGGGGCCCCAGTGTTATAGCTGACTCCGCCGGGTCTACTTACACGAGAACCGTCCTATCTCAGAGTTGGAATCAGCGCACCACTACTTCCTACGTGTTCGCGGGGGCACTCCACTAGCCTACTCCCCGCCCCTCGGTCCCGAGTTTTAAGTAAAGGTAAAACAAACTTACACGCGGGGGCAGGGCCCGCACGTGACTCAGGGAACCCCCTCATACTCCCAACCACAGGGGGATGAGCGAAGAGGCGGAGTCCCGAACTATATATAGGAAGGATACCATTCAACAATAAATAACAAATAACATAAAATAATAATCATAAAAATTAGAAAAGAACCCCTTCTCGCAGAATCAACCAATCATCCGCCCTCTTAGTCCTCCCTCCACCCAAATATCGCCCACAATTATCAATAAGATTATCTCTATATTACAACCCCTAAGGTAAAAGAACAATAGCATCAAAGAAACAATAAAACATTAAACTTTTACTCCAGACAGAGTCCTGGGCTGAGGCTGCAGGGTTTCAAAGGTGCATCCGGCTCCGTCGGGGCTGCCTGCTCAGGGAGCGTCCAGTTCACCGTTATAGTCCGTGTGATACTACACACCCGCGAGGGATCAATCTGCAGGCCCACTCTCCGCCCCTCCATCTCGGGGACCTGGTCAGATTTTTAAATTAAGCTGGGAGGGGGGGGGGGGGGCAGTGCCAGCACGCGGCTCAAGTGATCTTTCCCCACCCCAAGGTATATATAGGAAAATTAAACTTAAAGAAGAAATTCACTTAAAGGAAGATAAATAAAATTAAAAAGGACCCCCTCCTCCCAAAATCAACCACCTATCCGGCCCCCTTTACAGTCCTCTCACTGAAGATCACCTACAAATATCCAGGGGGCCACCCCTACCGTACAGCCCGTATGGGAAAACAAAAATAGCAACAGTGAGGCAGGAAAAGTAGGAGAGGCATGAAACTTTCTCTCAATGGAGCAGCGCAACACTGTCTCCAGATGTAGCAGGGCCAGTTTGAACAAAGCAAAAATTGCAACAATATAGCCCTTGAAACCTCGATGAGAGCACCGCTACAATGCAGGCCCCGAACAGGTCCCGAGTCTCACTCCTCCAGCAAGAGAGCACTTCTCCGTCCAAATATTCAGTACAATTTTCACGGAGGAGAGGCACGTTGAGATGGTGCAGGTCCCAGCAGGGATGTCGCCGCCGCCGGTGTTGTCAGGTATCGAATCTGTCCATTTATCTCTACTCTCAATCGAGCCGGGTAGAGCAGGGAGAAGCGCACACCCTGGTTCCGGAGCTGTGTGCAGACCTCGGAGAATGCTCGCCGCTGCTGACTCACTAACGCCGAATAGTCCTGGAATACCAATATTTGTGGTGGGTCCTGTTGCTGTATGTTTCGGCCGCGGGCCATTCGCAGCACCATTTCTTTTTGTCGGTAGTCCAGAAATCGAGCGATGACTGCTCTCGGACTCCGCGGCTGTTCCCGCCGCTGGCCCAGCCGGTGAACACGCTCCAGTTTTACAGGATCATCATTTTTTCCCTGTAGCAGTTTCTCTATCCAAGTCTGCAGGAAGGCAAACAGCTCGCCATCAGCCACGCTCTCCGGGATTCCAATAAACCGTAGGTTCTTTCGCCGCCCGCGGTTTTCGAGCTCGTCGAGTTTGTCGCCCTGTTGTTTAATGATGTTTTCTAGGGCCGCCACTTTAGTTTCCAAGGAGTGCCGAGCATCTTCCACGTCTGAGACCCGGGCTTCTACTTGGTCCATGCGCCCTGCAAAATCAGTGAGATTCTGGCTGACATTCTGGATCCGATCTACTAATTCTTGAAATCGGGTATCCAGCGCTTGGACCACTGCAGCGCTCACTTCTTTCACTAGGTCCGTGGAACCACTAGGCTTCGGGCTGGCCGGTGCTCCCTCCGCCATTTTGCCCTCTGCAGCCCTCAGCTTCTCCTTCCTTGGCGGTTTTGCTGCCATCGGGCTCTCTGTGTCACTTAGAGGCTGCTCCCACCATCCAAGATCTCCCGTATCTCAAATGAGAGAATTATGGAATTGATGCCCACTTTTAGAAAGAATAGTAGCCGTTTTATGGGGCAGATTACCCGGAGCTGATCGTGTGCGGTCTGATCAGCTCATTGCCCAACCGGAAGTCATTCCTGATCAACTGGCTTAATAACAACCACCTATCAATAAATTACAAAAAGACAGAGGCACTCTTCATCACCAGGGACACATCATTTACTCCAATACAATCAATCAAAATACTGCAAAAACATATAACAGTGAGAAAAGAAGATAAATACCTGGGAGTCATAATAGATCAAAACCTGACCATGCAACCACACATAGCAAAAACAACTGCAAATGCCTACTACAAGACAATAAGATGACTAAAACCATTTCTAGACCATGATCACTTCCATACCATCTGCTAAGCAATCATCACTCCAATGCTCGACTATTGCAATTCACTATACCAGGGTCTTCCAAAGCAAACTATATTACCACTCCAACTAGTACAGAACACTGCGGCTCGCCTAATCACAGGAACAGATATGCATGACCACATCACACCAATAGTTAATAAGTTACACTGGCTCCCAATCCATTCCCGTATCAGATACAAATCAACTTTAATCATATTCAAGATCATTCACCAACTATCAGCATACATATTACAAGAAACTATAACAAGAGACACAAGTACCCGGCCCAGAAGAAATAACAAAAAGAATGATTATCAACCCCTTGGATACCAAAAGACCATACAAACCATATCTGAAAGAGCACTATCACTCTATGCTCCATCACTTTGGAACTCTCTCCCAGACGACTTGCGGGCAGCTTCAGACATCAAGGACTTTCGAAAAAAACTAAAAACTCATCTCTACTCAATTCACTTTGGACATATAACCTAACCACCAAACAACAACATGATCCAAGTTACTGATTGTTGACCCATAGCGACGGACTAACAAACACTAAATATGGCGTGAAAAATTGTAATAGTTGTCATATCCTCATGACCATGTACATAGTTTGTCACACTACCTTTGCCCCCTATTAAGGTCCAATTGTTCTTTGTATAATGTTAGATAATATTGATTACCGTTCAACTGTTCTATGTATAATGTTTGTTATAATGTAAACCGCTCTGATTGAAGGACAAAGTGGTATAGAAAAATGTTTAAATAAATAAATAGGCACAGGAGAAGTGAGCTGAGCACCCCGAATCCATTCTCTTCCAGGAGTGCTTTTGCAAGGCGACCCCTATAGGAGCTGTCCATCCCACAGTGAGACTTTCCTCAGAGAGAAAAGGAACAAGAGGACTCCTACGCTGATGGGTCCAAATTGCCCTGCCAAAAGGACCATGCCATAGGTATTAGATTGTAATCCTTCTCCCTCTGGATAGTGGTGGATGTGGACATAATGACGGTATCGGTGCATAGGTCTGTGTTGAAGACAATTACAAGGTTAATAGGAATCAGTATAGATAGAGTTTCTCCTTTTATTTCTATTTTTATTTTTAAGGTGGAAGACTGGTTTGTATTATACCTATGGTCTGACAGGTTAACGGTGAGTCCGCGACGCATCCGCTCTGTGTTGAAAACAACTATAAGGTTAATAGGGATCAGCATAGATAGAGTTTTTTATGTTTTTATTTTTTAAGGTGGAAGGGTAGTTTTTACTATGCCAATGGTTTTGACAGGTTAACAGAGAGTCCGCGATGTCAATTGGTTTTTCCGCCCTGAGGGACTCAACTACCGCGCATCTGCGGGTGTTCCACTTTCGTTTAGTAAGAAGTCACAGTCAGCAAGCATTCTCTCCAGTTTATATATATTGTTTACAGTATTTGGTGTTGGTAAGGTACAATGGTATTTAATTTCATTTTTAAGGTGGGAGAGTAGGTTTTATTATGCCTAAGGTTCTTATAGGTTAACGGTGAGTCTGTGACGTCATTTGGTTTTTCCCGCCCTGAGGGGTTTTTAACTACCGCGCATCTGCGGGCGTCCCACTATCATTTAGCAAAAGAGTTACGGCCAGCAAGCATTCTCTTCAATTTACAAATATTGTTTACAGAATCTGGTGGCAGATAGCGACTTCGGTAAGGTACAATGTGTTTTATTTAGAAATTACACTTCTGATGTTTTTTGGAAGGTCACGATAGGATATACGGTGGCATTATTGTCTGAGATTGTTTGTTAAATGTGTAAAGACTGAATAACGGTGCAACACAGTAGGTTGGGTTGAACTGTATTTGGAGAATCTCACTGGTTTTAAAGTTGAAAGACTAAGTTATTTGAGCAACGGCATAAAGCAGTAGGTTGGTTTAACCCTATCAAGGCTCCCTTTAAATTTCTAATCCACATTCTGCAGCCAGGTTAATTTTTCCATCTCTCAGGAAAATTGTGCCGGTCTTATTCAATATGTTATAACAGTGATTTTCTTTCTGCTATGGTCATGTATTATATACCATTTGATAGAAAAATGAGACAGCAACACAAATATGTATAACTGAAGGCTCAAAAACATGAAAATAGGTGCACTTTATTTATAAAAGCAATCGTTTTTAGTTGCATACATTCGATTTAATTTTAACTGATCATAACAATTACAAGTTATTTAAGATCTTCATTATTATGAAAATATGCAAAACATGGTGCAGCACAGAGAGGTACATTTCCACAGTCAGCACAGTGATATTTAGTTTCAACACGTTTACGATTGTCACCAGCAACATGTCGATGTCCGAGACTCTCATTGCACACGCGACACTGTCGAAATACGGTAGTTTTCTTCTCAGTTGGTGGAATGAGGCTAGGGAAATGTCTAGCAGTCAAGCGAAATGGGGAAACACCAGTACTTGGTCGGCCACCAGCATCACATGCACTAGCATCAGGACCAACTGCTTCAATGATAGCCAAGATAAGCTTCATACGGAAGTCAAGTCCTGTCACTTTCTCCTCTGGGTGGGACTTGCTCCAGAGTATCTGAGCATTGAGTACTGCTATGTCCAACAGATGAAAGGCAACTTTCTTGTACCACTTTACAGTTTTGCGCAGAAAAGCATAATACTCCAATAACTGATCTGTTCTGTCTACACCGCCCATTATGTTGTTGTAGTCAACGATAACTTGTGCCTTTCGAATTGGCTGATCATTCCGATCTCTTTTTCCAGTGTCAACTACAGAGCCATCATGACAGTTGGACAACATTGTTACATAATTCTTATCATACCAGCAAAGTGCTAGCAGTTTATCTGTTGTACGATATGTGACATCTCCTCGTTTCAATTTCCTTCCATCTACATTTAGATGCAGGTCAGTAGGCATACCAACTCGACTGGATCGTACCGTTCCAAAGCAGGATGTTGCTCGGTCATACAGATCCATACAGAGTTCTGGACTGTTGTAGTAGTTATCCACAGCCAATCGATAGCCTTGATCAAGCAGACCATCCATCAGATTCAGCACAATATAGTAGCTACTTCCATGTAAACCATCACTTAGAACTGCATCTTGACCTGAGTATAGCATATACTTCCAGGTGTATCCACTACGTGACTCACACAGCTCATATGATTTGATGCCAAATCTTGAGCGTTTTGTAGGTATGTATTGTTTGAAATATAACCTTCCTTTGAAAATGAGATTCATCAATTGAAATGTCTTGTTCCGGGATATAAACAATTTGGAATCGCTTTGTGATAATGTCATAGAATGGACGAAGCTTCCAAATGCGATCACCCTCGGGTTTCTGTGTTGCATTGTTTTGAAAGTGAAGGGCCTGTAATATTCGCTTATATGTATTTCGGCTCATTATTGATGGAAAGAATGGAGTTTCTAACAGTAGTTGACCTGACCAGTACAAGTCGATCATAGGCTTCTTGATTATTCCCATAGCCATTGTCAACGCCAACATTCTCCATATAGCATTATGGTCAACGTCTTGCCATTTTCTCATTCGGGCATGAGGCTTGTCAGCTGGTATTTTAGCACACAGTTCTGCTGCATAGCGATTTGTCTCAAGAACAATCATTGAAATTAGTTCATCTGTAACAAAGAGCTTGTAGAAGTCCAATTTAGTTGCATTGACACCCATACGTTTGGCTATGCCTGGTTGTGCAATGAAATGAAACTGACGGACGTCTTTTGGAGTTGTTTTCCATGAAAGACTGCTTCTTCTTGTCCGTACTTGTGATGTAGTTGCATTATCGCCACGGTCTGCAGTATGACGGCAAAGCTTCCCTCTGCCAAGAGGATTTATATTTACAGATGGTTCAGCTGCGGCCACAACTGTAAATGAAAATGTTTTATTATAGTTGACATTTTTCAAACTGAACAATTTATCAATATAAATGTGACATTTAGCGTTTTGTTATACCTAAAGACATAGCTGATATATAGCTGACATAAATAATGTCTGCAAATAATTACTAACCTGGAGGTTCAGCTGTGGCTGCTACTGAATCTGGGTCACTGTCATCCGAGCCTTCAAAGTCCACATTTTTTGTGAAAACTTCTTCAGTTTCATTATCAATGACATCTTCACCACTGCTATTACTGTTACCATCACTTTCTGTGAGTAACCTAATGACTTCAGCAGCTTTATATCGTTCTTTTCGCATTCTTTTACCAGCTGACTCCATCTTGTTTACTTTGCTTTTAATTCTAAATCACCTATTGCTAATGACCTATTTGCAGGTTGTTTTCTTGCTGTTTTGGCCTGGTGTATAAATAGAAACACTAGCACAACTCTCTTTTCATCAGCCCAAATGTGTGTTGTCATTAGCTTCCGGTATTTCGCTCATTAATCTTTAGTATCTGCGTCATTGCGCCGATCCCGAGTATTTCGGGCTCGGCCATTTGGTCAGAATTTCGGGTCCCGAGTATTTCAGGACCGGCCTGGAAAGGGTTAAACTGCGTGTGCAGAAGTTGACTGGTTTTAAAGTCTAAGGCAAAAGTTTTTTAAGTCCTATTTAGCCCTGTTTTTCGTTTAAGAAGGGATGGTTCTCTTCATAATGTGAGCTTTGGTTTAAAGTGAGCCAATTTATAGGCAAGTACGTTCTAATTAGATATTTGTATTACAGTTGGCAGCGGGTCAGAATACTACATGTTGTAGCGCTGCGATTTTGACAATTTGAGCCCTAAATAGATCAAGGGTGGAGGTAAGAATAAATGAAATAGAGTGATTTGATAAAGGGGATGGTTGTTAGTGCTGTTCCTGTTGCGCTTCCCTTGGTGCCTTTTTTAGTGATCATTTATTTATTATTTATTATTTTTATCTTGATTCCATTTTGGAATTTTAATTTTTAATTTGTTTAAATGAGATTTCTTATAATAATGGTTTTTGCTGTAAGTACCCCGTTAGAATGGTCCCTTTTGTTTTTTGTCTTTCTAATGTAGTAATTCACAGAGTGGCAAGGTAATAAGTAAACCATACAGGTGAGCAATTTTTTTACACGTGGTAGAATAAAGGTAGTGTTGGTTGTCATCTTTATATAAAAAAAAGGTTTTTCTAAAAACTTTTATTCACAATTTTCATGTTTTTTTTTAAAAAAGAATGTGATGTCTCTAAATGTATATGATTTTATATAATAATTCCTTTTACATATATCACGTCTTTTAATTCATATGTTTTGATATTTGTTTATGATCATGATTTACTGATATATTTTAGATATGTATGAGTAGATATTTATGTTTTAACAGGAAGTTTTGCTGTACCTATTCCTTTTATGTATACATATATTTATGTATATATTTATGTTTTTACATATATTTTTATATTCATGTACTTAATGATGTATTATTTATTAATGAAATGTGAAGTCATTTGGTGCTTATATGACTTCTGTACTCAATTATTCATAATTTATCATGTGTTATTTTTTAATTATTTTTTAATTATATGTGTGTTTTAGTATTTGATGTATTTAATATGTTTTTATATGTTGCTGTAGCCTAAGCCCCTGATGAAGACATAAGCGAAACACGGCCTGTGTCGGGCCTGGCTTTGTGAAACAAGAGTGGATAAAAAGTTCCTTCCTTGCCTTCCACGTTTTTGACTGGGTGTGAAGATAGGCCAGAGGCCAGCAACTGTCTGACTGCCTTGGATGTCCCCACAGTGTGAAGCAGACCAGTCACTGAGGAATCCCTCTCGGAAGTTGCTGAGGGGCCAAACTCCAAAGAACAGCAGAGGAATCCCAAGCTAGGGTGCTATCTCTCTCTCCAGCCAACCCCATCACTGCCTACAGAGCTGAAGAGGCCAAAGAAAGTCCATGTCCATCAACTGTAAAAATGATTCTTCCAAAAGACAAGCAGAAGCCTCTGAGCCAAGTTACAGAGGGAAGGCAGAAAGGCTGCGTCTCCACCCAGAAGACAAGCACCTATGCCATGCACCTATGCCAAGCAAACCCTTCTGCCCAAACAAGGCACACTGAGATAAGCTGCATTTAAAGTGCATGCACCAGAATCGCAGAACTACTGCGCATTGTGGAGATAGTGCTCCAAAGCACGTGACAAAAGCATGCACTCATGGCACGTAACAAGCGCACAGATACTGCATGTACCAACGCACGAGGAAGGGGGTGGGGGGGACTTATTTCATCAATGTTTAGCACATGCCAAATTTCATCCTATTCAATTTTCAGAGACAGACAGACAAACATTCTTGATACCTTTTGTATAATTCTTTCCAATTTTTTGTCAGATTGAAAAGAACAATCAAAAGACAATGCACAAAAATACTAAATCACAACATCATATGACTATCAACAAACACAATTGGTTACTACTACCAAATTAATTTTCAAAGCTCTATCTCTCTTCTGAAGGAGAGGTAGTTCAATTCTAACCTCGTCTCAAGAGGCAATTCAATCCATGAGAGGTGCAAAAAATTGGAAAGCCCTTTGCCTGGTAGCTTCAGAGCCTGCTGTGATGACTTGAGGGTTCTGGCAGATACATACTGAAAGAATAAAGTGCTTGGCTACTCCAGACTCATGTGATTCAGTGATTTAAAAATCAAGTTTATCCTACTCTTAACTGGGAGCCAGGGCAGCTCTTTCAGAATTGGGGGTCATATCATCATAAGGCTTTTTTTCTCATCAATAACAGAACTGCTCTATTAAAAATGTATTGCTAATAGCTGCAAAATCTTCTTTTTTCCCCCCAAAAAGTGTATTTACTCACCTGTAACAGGTGTTCTCCAGGGACATCAGGAACCAGTCCTCACATTTGAGTGACATCGGTGCCAATGGAGCCGTGCAGAAGCATCTCCCCAACTTTCAAACAAAGCCTTAGGGAGATGCACCACGCCCAAGGGTGCCATCTTGCCTCAATCTAACAACATAGCTAAGATGGCAAAAATAAAATACGGTAAAGAAGCAACTCCGAGGGGAGGAGAGAGGGTTGTGAGGACTGATTCCTGCAGTCCTTGGAGAACACCTGTTACAGGTGAGTAACTATGTTTTCTCTGGGAACAAGCAGGAAGTCAGTCCTCACATATGGGACTCCCTAGCTACAGGCTACCAAGAACCTGTGAAAATGCTACAGCGACCTATAAGGGTGAGCTGTGATCAGCAGCAGCTGAATCCCTATAGAGATTCTCTCGCAAGACCCAGGTGTCTAGCCAGGAACCAGCACTCCAGTAGCCTGAACACAGAAGGGTCGGAGGGCAGGAGTGGCCTATACCCCGAAGAGATTACAGAGCATGGCCTGGCCGAAGGAGCTGTCCCGTTGAGACTCCCTCTCCAGGTAGTAGTGAGCTGCAAAGGTATGGGCCGAAGACCAGGTGGCAGCCCGGCAGATTTGCGTCATGGGGATAGAATGCAAATTTGCCACGGAAGTAGCCATGACGCAGTGCACCGTGACTCTCTGGTCTAGTGAGATTCCTGCCTGCTCATAGGCAAGGATAATGCAGTCTGCCACCCAAAGTTTGCTTAGTCACTGGGAGCCCCAGACGGCTGGGGTCATAGGATACAAAAAGCTGTGGTGCTTTGCAGTGGCCCTGAGTCTGTTTGTAGGTAAAAGGACAGGACTGTCTTAAAAACAGATTCTGGAGAAAGGTCTCCACCCTACTGGCGTGAGGCCTCAGAAAGAAGGTGGAGAGCACCACCTCTTGGTTGAGGTGTAATGGGGACACCACCTTCGGCAGAAACTTGGGGTGTATGCGGAGCACTACCCTGTTTTTGTAGACCTGCGTGTAGGGCGGTTCTACCATCAGAGCCTAGAGCTCGCTGACTCAGCGTGCTGATGTGAGTGCTACGAGGAAGGCGACCTTCCAGGACAGATACCGGAGGTGGCAGGTAGCCAGAGGCTCAAACGGAGGCTTAGGAGCTGCAAAAACACCACATTGAGATCCCACTCTGCCACTGGAAGGCAGACTGTGGGTTTGGATAACATGAGGCCCTTCAGCAATCAGGACACAAGGGGCTGAGCCAAGAGGGGTTTTCCCTCAAAGGAATGGTGATGTGCTGTGATGTACTCTGACCGAATTGGACTTCAGTCTCACTTGTGATAGGTGAAGCAGGTACTTGAGTATCACTTGTACTGAGCAGAAGAACAGGTTTGCCCACCATTCTACACACCACACCGAGAATCGGCGCCACTTGACGGTGTACACCCTTCTTTGTGGAGGCCTTATGAGAGGCCAGAAAAATCTCTTCCACATCCTGTGGGAGGCTGAAGAGTGCTATCGCTACCCTTTCAGCAGCCAAGCCATAAGTGAGAGGGACCCCAGACTGGGGTGTAGGAGAGAGCCCTGCTCCTATGAGAGTAGCCCTGGGGCTTGGCCCAGGGGAATCGGCGATGCCGCCGAAAGGAAGAGGAGCAATGGGAACCAGAGATACCTAGGCCACTGAGGGGCTATCAGCATTAGCAATGCTCTGTCGTGTTGGACCTTGAATAATGTCTTGGCTACCAGCGCTGTCAGTGGGAAAGCATACTGGAGGCCTTCCATCCATGGGATGAGGAGCGCATCCGCTGCCACCCAGGATTGGTGTGACTGGCAGAATCGTGGCAACTGTGGGTTGCTCAGAATGGCGAAGAGGTCCATCAAGGGGATGCCCCAGAGGCGAAACAGCTCTGAGGCTACTACTGGATCCAGATGAAACTCATGCGGCTGGAGGACCCTGCTCAGTTTGTCTGCCAGGCACTATCCTGGCCTGGGAGGTACACTGCCCTTAGAGGCATCCCTCTGCATGCCACATAGCAGCAGAGAGCTACTGCCTCCTGGCAGAGGGGGTACAACCCTGTTCCCCCCTGTTTGTTCATGTAGAACATTGCAACCTGGTTGTTGGTCTGGATCAGCACCGAATGGTGCTTAAGCTGGCGGCGGAAGGCTCGGAGAGCTAGGTATATTTCCCAGAGCTCTAGCAGGTTGATTTGAATCCGAGATTCCCTCTGGGACCAGCAGCCTTGCTTCTGGAGGCTCCCACAAAGCGCTCCCCAGCCCATTAGGGAGGAGTCTGTGGTGAGGACTTTCTGGGGAGTTGGGTGCCTGGAAGGGCATCCCGGCCTGAAGGTGACATGGAATATGCCAGCTGACGGGTTACTTTCACTCTGTCCCTGAGCTTGCCTGTGGCTTGTGTCCACTGAGAGCGGGGGTCCACTGGGCTGCCCTGATGTGCAGGCGAGCATATGGGGGTCATGTGGACCATGGAGGCCATGTGTCCCAACAGGCAGAGTAGGAGCCGGGCGGGTAGAATCTGGCAACGGTGTACCTCGGTGGCTAACTCCCTGAGGCATTCTGACTTCTCCTGAGGGAGGAAGGCTTTTGCCTGGAGGTTATCTAGCTGTGCCCCTATGAACTCTGGGCACTGGGTCAGAGTGAGGTGGGGTACTTTATAACGAACCCCAAGTGCTGCAGGGTGTTGATGGTGCGCCCAGTGGCGCATTGTGCCTCTGCAGCTATGCCCCTCTTTATGAGCAAGTCATCCAGTTGTAAAACGGATAAATCCACGTGCTTCCTGCACTTTTTTATGTATTTTAGAAACCAATCCATGTTTAGCGGTTTCTAAAATACTGTTGGAAATCAGTACATCCATGTCTCAATTCCAATTTCCACATACTATCCAAAATGTCCCTTCATATGCATATTATTTAATTCACATGACATCACTGTCCATTAGAGCTTATTTACTAATTGCATTAACATGGTAAATGCAAATTAATGCAGGTTAGTAAATCTATCCCAAAGTTTGTCAGATTTTAGCCAAAAGCCGACTGTTACATGAAGGACTCATGTCTTCTGTGAAATCATAGCTGTTATAGACCATCTGGAACCAGTGAGTGTAAGTTAATTTCCTCAGACTGCTTGCATGGCCACTCCCAAATGAATTGTGAATTTAGAATGTGACAAGGCAAATTAATTATCCTGAGGCAAATTAAGTTATTGTCAGTCATGCACTTCTTTGAAATAAGTTTTCTTTCAAACACTCTTCAGTTTATTTCTCAGTGGAAAAATGGTGAAATTAAGCCTTACCCGCTAATTGTCTTTCCTGGAGTCCCCTCCAGTCCAGTCCAGACGCATGAGTTATGCTCATCCACCAGAAGATGGAGACTGAGAACAAACCAAAGAACACCCCTTACGTAGCCTGTGCCCCCTTGCAGAGCCTTATGAACCTCACAAAGCAGCAGAACAGAATCCCAGAAACTCCACCAGCTCCACAAGAAATAGAACGCCCCAAGAAGGAACCAATTCAAAATATGGAGAATTCTTTGTTTTGTTTTTTTAAAGGAATGCAAACACCAGTACCCCCTCCCCCTCCAAAGGGGCCAAGGTCTGCAACAGGGACAGCAAGCAGAGAAACAGCACAGTGGAACCCCCCCCCCCCAAGATCAACCAAATAGGAGCAATAGGGGAATCCTGTTTACTGTAAATACAATGCAGTCCGACTGCATTGTATAAGGTTCTGTTAACTGTACACCGCACTGATATGAATAGCGCGGTATAGAAGAGACGTTAAATAAATAAATAAAAGCAACTAACTGGCTGAACAAACCGTTCCAGCAAACCCTTCTTTCAGAACAGATGCAGGGCCAGCATCAGACAGAAACAAAGTTTTGGGTGGGTACTTGACTGGAACGGAGGGATGCCAGGAAAGAAAATTAGCAGGCAAGGCCCAATTTCACCTTCCAGTTCATCCGTCCAGTCCAGATGCATGGAACGTACCAAAACAGTACTATCATAGGGTGGGGACTGAAACATCAGCCTTCGACATCCAAGCCCCGAAGTCTATGTCTTGGTGGGCCTACACGTCCAGTCTGTAATGGCGCGTAAAGGAATGAAGCGATGCCATCGCCGCCCGACAGATGTCTTGAGGCGGAACTAGACTGTACTCCACCCAAGAAGCTGCCTGAGCCCTAGTAGAATGGGCCCGCAAACCCACCGGAACAGCACGTCCATTCAGCAAATAGATGGATTCGATGGCACCACAAAGCAAATGTGAAATAGTTATCTTGGAAGCTGACTTGCCCTCGGAGGCCCACAAAAATGAGCTCTGAACTCCGAAATACTTGACACTCTCAAATACCACTTAAGGGCCCTGCGGACATCAAGACAGTGCAGATCCCCAGACCTTGCAGAGTCGGGGGAGTCAGCAAAGGCTGGCAAGATAGCGTAGTTACTCACCTGTAACAGATGTTCTCCAGGAACAGCAGGAATCAGTCCTCACATATTGGGGGGGGGGGGGGACGGCACCGATGGAGTCTGCGCAGTAGCTTCTCCTTAGTTTTCAAAGCAAGCCTTGGGGAGATGCACCACACATGCGTGGTCCCGTTCCCACCCAAGGGTGCCATCTTGCCTCAGTATGATGATATAGCTAAAAGGCAAAAATGACACAATAAAGCAACTCCACGGGGAGGAGGAAGGGCTGTAAGGACTGATTCCTGCTGTCCCTGGAGAACAATTGTTACAGGTGAGTAACTACAGGGGACTGCTACTTCTGGAGAGAGAGCTGCAATTGTAAGAATATACTTCTGTAAATTTTTCTGAAGGGACTTCTTTGGATTAAAGCTGATTAATCTGTGAACCCAGTGTATTTGTTAAATCAGTCACGGCATAGCAGCAGCAGTTTAAGTTTACATTTTAAACACAGAAGAGAGCTTTCTGGTTAGATTTCATACCCAGCAGAGAGCTTGTAGTTTAAATTTAATACTCACTCAGGGCTCTGTATCAACAAAGTACTTTTAGTTTAAATTTAAAACACAGAAGAGAGCTTTCTGGTTACATTTAGAACCCAGCAGAGAGCTTCTAGTTTAAATTTCATAATAAGTCAGAGCCTAGTAGCAGCAAAGAGCTTTAATTTAAATCAAATCAGAATATAAAACTTAGCATAAAAGGCAAAACAGGGTCAGTATTCTTTGAGCAAATAATAAAGTCTTCTAGAGACCTTTACAAAGAAGCCTTCTACCTAGGCGACAAGAGACCTGTGAAACTTTTTCAATAGGTGTTAACGCCAGGTGGCAGGTCAAAAGGCCATTTTGAAAGACTCCTTCAATCCAAGCAAGGACTGTTAATCACCCAGGAAGTTGGTCACAGCTTACCTCAGAAGCACAGGACACGGTACTGTGTAGCAGCCCTCTTTTAATAACTGTTGTTGCTAAAAAAGCATCTTTCAGGAAATGAAAAAAAGAGCCAAATGACGAAACCTGGAAATAGCACAAGCACTGGCAAGTTAAATGCAAGGCACTGATAAGGCAGGCAAAGGGAGAATTTGAGAAGAAGCTTGCTGCGGAAGCAAAAACAAGTAATAATGACTTTCTCAAGTACATTCGTAGCAAAAAACCTGTGAGAGTCAGTTGGTCCATTAGATGATAGAGGAGTTAAAGGGGCACTAAGAGGCGACAAGGCGATAGCGGAGAGACTGAATGAATTCTTTGCTTCGGTCTTTACTGAGGAAGATGTAGGGATGTTACCCATGACTAAAGTGGTACTTAAATGTGCGGAAGGAAATATTGATACATTGGGAAGATGTATTACAACTATTAGATAAACTGAAGAGTAGCAGATCACCCAGGTCGGATGATATACATCCAAGGGTGTTGAAAGAACTGAAATATGAGATTGCAGACCTGCTATTCGTAATCTGTGAACTATCATTAAGATCATCTGTAATACCTGAAGATAGGAGGATGGTGAACGTAACATCAGTTTTTAAAAAGGGTTCCAGGGGTGATCCGGGAAACTACAGACCGGTGAGCCTGTCAGTACCGGGAAAAATGGTAGAAACCATCATAAAGAACAAAATTGCTGAATATGTAGATAGTCATGGCTTAATAGGAGACAGCCAACATGGCTTTAGACAAGGAGGATCTTGTCTTACTAATATGGAGGCTTTCTTAACCAGGGCTCCACACATCAAACAGTAAGTGAGGATTTGAGGGTTTCTTTGGTGTTTTTTGTTACATTGCTAGCTCTCTGACTGGGAGCTCTTAAAAGGGTTTTGTGTATATTTTTTTAAAGCAAGGTTAAATTCATTTTTGCTGTTTTAGGGGAATCTGTACTTGAGCACAGTAGTATTGCTGAACTCTGTAACCCCCTCAGGTTCAGGAACTGCTAACACCTAATCAGGGGTTAGTGGGCCTGTTTCCTGAGTGCAATTGAAGCCTGCATAAAAAGGCTGCTTTGCCCTGCCCTTTTGAGGCTTTCTTAACCAGGGCTCCACACATCAAACAGTAAGTGAGGATTTGAGGGTTTCTTTGGTGTCTTTTGTTACATTGCTAGCTCTCTGACTGGGAGCTCTTAAAAGGGTTTTGTGTATATTTTTTTAAAGCAAGGTTAAATTCATTTTTGCTGTTTTAGGGGAATCTGTACTTGAGCACAGTAGTATTGCTGAACTCTGTAACCCCCTCAGGTTCAGGAACTGCTAACACCTAATCAGGTGTTAGTTCCCTCCCTACCCACCCCAACTCCCACCCACCCCTAGTGAGCAGTCTTGCTTTATAGGGCACCTCCCCCTTTAACAAATCACAGTGAATTGGACCATCACATTTTGAATATAATTAAAGAGATTTAACTGCTTTTTCTCTGAAAGGACAGCTGCGAAACCAGCTGGTACTTCGTAGATCTCTCTCTTTTGCTTTAACAGATACCTAAGCTCCACAAACAGAACAATGGCTGGGAAAAATCGTATTGCTAAAGCTGTTGCCCCCGTTACAGCTTCTGCCTCGGTCCAGACAGAGGCCCTATTGCCAGTTGAAGAACCAGTTCCATGTGCAGGGTGCCTGCATGCTGAAGCTCTGAGGAAACAAGTGGAGGAACTCAGAGAGGAGGTGGCGAGGCTGAGGAGCATTCAAGACAGTGAGAAGTACATTGATGAGATGCTGCTTGCAGCAACCAGGCTCTCCAGCACAGGAGAAGATGGGTGTCAACAGAATGTCGATAGTTGGACAAAAGTCACCAGAGCCTGCAAAATCACCAATCCAACTTCTCCAGCCCTTGAATTGAAGAACCATTATGCAGCCCTGGAAGTGGAGGAGGTGAAAGCATCCCTGGAAAGGGAAGAACCAGAGTTCAAGTACCCCATAGTTGCAGAATCAGTGACCAGAAGGAAACGAAGGGTAGTGGTGGTTGGAGACTCTCTTCTGAGGGGTACTGAGGCGTCCATCTGCCGACCAGACTTGATGTCCAGAGAGGTATGCTGTCTGCCTGGTGCCAAGATCCAAAATGTTACGGAGAATTTTCCGAGACTCATCAAGCCCACTGACTATTACCCAATGTTGCTAATCCATGTTGGAACAAATGATACTGCCAGGTATACCTCGGAACGTATCAAAAGTGACTTCATGGCTCTGGGACAGAGGGTGAAGCAGGTAGGTGCACAGGTGGTGTTCTCTTCAATCCTCCCTGTTGAGGGTAAAGGCCAAGGCAGAGAGGCTCGCATCCTGGAGATTAATGCATGGCTGCGTGGATGGTGTCTTCGAGAGCGTTTTGGTTTCCTAGACCATGGGATGCTGTTCCAAGGGTTGCAGAGCAGAGATGGCATCCATCTGTCCAAGAAAGGTCAACACATCTTTGGTAGTAGACTGGCTAATCTATTGAAGAGGGCTTTAAACTAGATTCGTTGGGGATGGGTGAAGAAAGCCACCAGGTAAGTGAAAGCCCCCAGGTAAGTGATACATTAAATACCTTTATGGAAATGGGTAACAGGGGTAACATATGGAAAGCAGTGTGTATTAATGCCCGTAGCATGGGGAATAAGATCTCTGAAGTTGAAGCTTTGGTGGGAGTGGCTGACTTAGATTTAGTGGCAGTTACAGAAACATGGTTCACAGAAAACCATGACTGGGATGTAACTATACCTGGCTATACTTTATTCAGAAAGGACAGGGTAGGAAGAAGGGGAGGAGTAGCACTATATGTAAAAACTACTATTAAAGCTTTGGAATTACAGAGCTTAAAAGGGAGAGAGGAGGCATTGTGGGTTAAACTTGAAAGAGGGAAAGAGAAATCTATTTGCATTGGTGTGATATACAGACCTCCCTCACAAGAGGAAGAGGTGGACAGAGTGTTAATTGAAGACATACGCAGCATTGCTAGGAAAGGGGAAGTGCTACTGCTAGGAGATTTCAATATGCCAGATGTTGATTGGCACATTCCTGCTGCAGTATCATCTAGGAGTAAGGAGATCCTGGATTCTCTACAGGGAGAACTATTCAGGCAATTGGTAACAGACCCCACACGTGAAGGGGCCATACTGGACTTGGTGCTTACCAATGGTGAAAGTGTTTCTGATGTTGTAGTGGGAGATCATTTTGCATCCAGTGATCACCAGATGGTGTGGTTCAGTATTAGGACTAGGGCTGTTAGAATCCATTCCAAGGTGAATATCTTAGACTTTAGGAAGACTAACTTTGCGAAGATGGGCCAATACCTCAGGGAGTCGTTAGTGGGATGGGAACAGCTGGGGGATGTAGAACAACAGTGGGCAAAACTGAAAGGGGGTATTTTAAAGGCAACCAACCTTTTTGTTAAAATGGTAAATAAAGGCAAAAGGAACAGGAGACCGCTATGGTTTTCGAAGGAAGTAGCTGAAAAAGTGAAGAAAAAGAGGGAGGCCTTCATGAAATACAAGAGATCACAGAGAAAGGAAGACAGGCATCTATATTTGGAAAAACTTAGAGAAGCTAGCAAAGTAGTCAAGAAGGCAAAGATTCAAAAGGAGGAGGAAATAGCCAATGCAATAAAATGGGGAGATAAGACATTTTTCAGATATATTAGTGAGAAGAGGAAGGGCAAAAGTGGTATTGTCAGACTCAAGGGTACAGGGGGGGAATATGTAGAAGCTGATAAGGATAAAGCGGAATTGCTTAACAAATATTTTTGTTCTGTGTTCACAGATGAAGAACCAGGAGCAGGACCTCAGAAAACACCCACAAATAAGAACAGAAGCAAGGGACATCTTGAACAATTTTCAGAAGACTGTGTTCGTGAGAAACTAGCTCAACTTAAAGTAGACAAAGCGATGGGACCGGATGGGATACACCCTAGAATACTGAGGGAACTTGGGGACGTTCTAGCAACTCCACTGACTGACCTTTTCAATGCCTCGTTGGAGTCGGGAGTGGTGCCAAAGGACTGGAGAGAGGCTCATGTGGTGCCTTTACACAAAAGCGGAAGTAAGGATGTGGTTGAAAACTACAGGCCGGTTAGTTTAACTTCAGTGGTGAGTAAATTAATGGAAACGCTGTTGAAAGAGAAAATAGTGAGGTTTCTGGAGTCCAGCGGATTACAGGATCCGAGGCAGCATGGATTCACCAGAGGCATGTCTTGTCAGACAAATCTGATTGATTTCTTTGACTGGGTGACCAGGGAGTTGGACCGAGGGAGAGCTCTAGATGTGGTGTATTTAGATTTCAGTAAAGCCTTTGACACTGTTCCTCACAGGCGACTTATAAACAAACTGAGCACCCTAGGGATGGACCCTAAAGTTACTGCTTGGGTTAGAAATTGGTTGGGTGGGAGGCGACAAAGAGTACAAGTAAATGGAGCTCACTCTGAGGAGAAGGATGTTACCAGTGGTGTGCCCCAGGGATCTGTCCTTGGTCCGATTCTTTTTAACATCTTTGTTAGTGATATAGCGGAAGGGCTGTCGGGTAAGGTTTGCCTCTTTGCGGATGATACCAAAATCTGCAATAAAGTAGACACCCAGGAAGGTGTAGATAACATGAGGAGGGATCTAGCTAAGCTTGAAGAATGGTCTAGAATTTGGCAGCTGGGATTTAATGTTAAAAAATGTAAGGTCATGCATTTGGGCTGCAGCAATCCAAGGGAGCAATACAGCATAGGAGGTGAAGTACTTTTGTCCACCAAAGAAGAGCGGGACCTAGGCGTAGTTGTGTCCGATGATCTTAAAGTAGCTAAACAGGTAGAAAAGGCGACGGCAAAAGCTAGAAGGATGCTTGGGTGCATACGGAGAGGAATGGCTAGCAGAAAAAAGGAGGTGATAATGCCTCTGTATAAGTCTTTGGTGCGACCTCATTTGGAGTATGGTGTGCAATTCTGGAGACCGCACCTTCAAAAGGATGTGAACAGGATGGAGTCGGTGCAGAGGGTTGCTACTAAGATGATTAGTAGTCTTCATTATAAAGCATATGAGGACAGACTTAAGGATCTTAATATGTACACCTTAGAGGAAAGGCGGGATAGAGGTGATATGATTGAGATGTTTAAATACCTCCGTGGCATAAATGTTCAGGGAGAGAGCCTCTTTCAATTGAAAGCAAGTTCTGCGACGAGGGGACATGGGATGAGGGTGAAGGGAGATAGATTCAGGAGTGATATGCGGAAATATTTCTTTACGGAAAGAGTAGTGGATCCGTGGAATAGTCTCCCTGTGGAGGTGGTAGAGATGAGGACAGTAACTGAATTCAAAAAAGCATGGGACCAACACAGAGGATCTCTAAAGGTAAAAAGTGGACTGTTGTAGTTGTTGTTATGGAAGGACAGACTAGATGGGCCTTGTGGTCTTTTTCTGTCATCATGTTTCTATGTTTCTATGTTATGTTTTTTTGAAGGTGTGAATAAACAGGTAGACAAAGGTGAATCGGTTTGATGGGATAGGAGGCAGTGTACTATTGTGGATCATGAACTGGTTAAAAGATAGAAAGCAGAGGGTAGGGCTAAATGGCCAATTTTCCCAACGGAGAAAAGTGAATAGTGGTGTACTCCAGGGATCTGTGCTGGGTCCGCTGCTTTTTGACATATTCATAAATGACCTGGCAAAGGGAATAACGAGTGAGGTCATCCAATTAGCAGATGACACAAAATTAGTTAAAGTTGTTAAAACCCAAGAGGATTGTGGAAAATTGCAAGAGGATCTTGATAAGTTGAAAGACTGGGCATCAAAATGGCAGATGAAATTTAATGTTAACAAGTACAAAGTTATGCACCTAGGGAAGAACCCCCCAAACTATGGTTACACGATGCAAGGTTCACACATTAGGAACCACCACCCAGGAAAAAGATTTAGGCGTCATTGTGGATAACATGATAAAACCCTCGGCCCAGTGTGCAGCGGCGGCCAAGAGAGCAAATAGAATGCTAGGTATCATAAGGAAAGGAATGGAAAATAAAACAAAGGATATTATAATGTCTCTATATAATTCCATGGTGAGACCGCACCTTGAATATTGTGTACAATTCTGGTCGCCGTATCTTAAAAAGGATATAGCGTTATCAGAAAAGGTTCAGAGAAGAGCCACCAAAATGGTAAAGGGGATGGAAGGATACCCCTATGAAGAAAGGCTAAAAAGGTTAGGGCTCTTTAACCTGGAAAAGAGACGGCTGAGGGGAGATATGATAGAAGTTTATAAATTAATGAACGGAGTGGAACGGGTAAACATAGATCAATTGTTTACATTATCAGAATATAGAAAGACTAGGGGACATGCAATGAAGCTACAGGGTAAACTATTTAAGACTAATAAAAGAAAATCTTTTTTTTCACTCAACATATAATCAAACTCTGGAATTTGTTACCGGAGGATGTAGTAAAGGCTGTTAGTGTAGCTGGGTTTAAAAAAGGTTTGTACAAGTTCCTGGAGGAAAAGTCCATAAACCATTATTAAGAAGGGACCCAGGATATAGCGTAGTTACTCACCTGTAACAGGTGATCTCCGGGAACAGCAGGAATTTAGTCTTCACATATGGGTATCGTCGGAGCCTGTGTGGGAACGCTCCCCAGCATCCAATATGAAAGCTTTTGGGAGCATCCCACAGCGCCTGCGTGCTGCCTTCATGCCTTTCCAACTGTCCCTCTCCAGTTGAGTTTATAGCTGAGACCAAAGAGAGGGAGAGAGAGAAAGAGAGATACAACTCCTAGGGGAGGTGGGCGGGTTGTGAAGACTAAATTCCTGCTGTTCCCGGAGATCACCTGTTACAAGTGAGTAACTACACTATCTCCAGGAACAAGCAGGAATGTAGTCTTCACATATGGGGCCTCCCTAGCTGCAGATGCCAGGCAGATGGCCCCAGGAAGTTGTCAGCCCTTGTGAAAGGGCTATGCTTCCCCCCATGGATCTCTGGCATCCTACCAGGGATGGTGGGTAGGAGTTGACCAAGTCTGAAAAAAGTGTTGAAGAACAGCCTGACCAAACAAGGCATCCCGGCGGGAGTCCTTATTTAAGCAGTAGTGGGCCGTGAAGGTATGTACTGAAGCCCAAGTAGCTGCTCGACAGATGTCGTCGATAGACACAGAGTGAAGATGAGCCATTGAGGCTGCCATGGCTCTGACATTGTGAGCTGTGACATGGCCTTCAAGAAGAAGGCCATGTCACATAGGCAAAGGATATGCATTGTGCATATCATAGGCAAAGGATATGCATTGTGCAATCCAGTTAGACAGAGTTCTTTTGGACACTGGAAGTCCCAAATGACTAGGATCAAAAGCAACAAAGAGTTGAGAAGATTTTCGATGTTGCTGTGTCCTCTGCAATTAAAAGGCAAAAGCTCTTTTACAGTCCAAAATATGAAGGTTCCTTTCTACACTGGAGGCATGAGGCCTCGGAAAGAATACAGGAAGGTAAACCGCTTGGTTTAAATGGAAAGGCGAAACCACCTTGGGCATAAAGTGTGGATGAGTCCTAAGAACTACCTTATCATGATGGAACCTTGTGTAAGGAGGATCAGCCACTAATGCTTGCAATTCACTGATGCGACATGCTGATGTGATTGCAATGAGGAAGATGACTTTCCAGGAAAGAAATTTCAGAGATGTAGTGGCTAATGGTCAAAGGGCGGTTTCATGAGCTGCCCGAGCACCAGATTCAAGTCCCATGCCACCGGTGGTGGCTTAATGGGAGGCTTTGTTAAAGAAGACCTCTCATAAATCTCACTATGAGAGGATGAGAGGAAATAGGTTGTCCACTTAGAGGCTTGTAAGAAGCTGCAATAGCACTAAGATGGACTCTTACTGAAAAGATCCACATTTGACAAATGAAGGAGATACTCCAATATCGATTCCAGAGGTATCGCAAGACGGTTAAGACCCTTCTGTGAGCACCATTTGGTAAACCTTTTCCCACTTAAAGGCATATGAGCGTCTTGTGGAGGGTTTTCTAGAAGCATAAAGGATATCTTTTACCTGTTGAGAAAGGTTGAGATCCTCAAGCTCTAGGCCTTCAGCAACCAGGCCCTGAGATGCAGAGACTGGGGATTGGGATGCCACAGCGTCCCGTTCTCTTGGGAGAGAAGATCTGGAGCAGATCCCAACTCCAGAGGTGGAGCTTGAGAGAGATGTAGAAGCAGAGGGTACCACATTTGCCATGGCCAATGTGGAGCTATGAGAATCATGTGACCTCTGTCTCTCTGAAGCTTGAATAGTGTTTTGGGGGATGAGGGGAATGGGTGGGAAGGTATATAGGAAGTCCTGACCCCAGTGAAGGAGGAAGGCGTCCCTTGCCTGACAATATTGAGCCAGGATTCTGGAACAGAACCGGGGAAGTTTGGAATTCAGCGGACTTGCAAAGAGGTCTATGTCTGGGGTTCCTCACATCTGAAATATTTGGGCAAGCTAGTCTGCATGGAGAGACCATTCGTGTGGTAGAAGAACTCAACTGAGTTTGTCTTCCCAAGAGTTTTGAATGCCTGGAAGATACACCGCAAGGAGATGAATCTGATGCTCTCTGGTGAGGGCCCATAGTCGCAAAGCTTCGTTGCAGAGCGACAGAGCCTGTTCCGCCCTGCTTGTTCACATAGAACATGGCTACCTGATTGTCCGTTTGAACTAGGACTGTCTTGTAGCTGAGCTGGGCGTGAAATACTTGAAGAGCAAGGAAGATTGCTCTGAGTTCCAGGAGGTTGATGTGGAGTCCAGGTACCCTGGGTAGAAAGATCGTGTAGGTGGGCTCCCCATCCCACCTGAGATGCATCTGTTGTTAGGGTGGCTTGGAATAGGGGTTGCTGGAAAGGAGACCCCACGAGAAGATTTTTGAGCAATTGCCACCATTGGAGGGACAAAATAAGACGGTCTGAGTTTGTTTTTTTGTCTGACAGGCAACCTGAGGCCTGTGTCCACTGAGTGGATAAAGTCCACTGGGCTGCTCGCATGTGGAGGCGAGCTTAAGGAACAACATGCACGGTGGATGCCATGTGGTCCAGCAGTTGTAGCATTTCTCGAGCAGTGAGATAATGTTTGAGAACTGCTTGGGAAGCTAGCTGTATTATGCGAAGACAGCGGGGCTGCGGAAGGAAAGCCCTTGTCTGTCTGGTATCCAGACGCACTCCTATGAACTCTAGGGATTGAGTGGGAGCAAGATTGGATTTTGGGAGGTTTATGACTAGTCCCAAATACTGAAGGTTCTGCATTGTGCGAAAGAAAGCAGAGCTGGCGTCTGGCACTGTAGGGGCTTGAATGAGCCAGTCGTCTAAGTAGGGGAAGACGAATATTCCCAGAGTGCAGAGAAATGCAGCTACTACAGCCATGCATTTTGTGAATACTCTTGGTGCAGAAGCCAGGCGAAAGGGAAGAACCCTGTACTGGAAGTGCTTTCCTTGAAACAGGAATTGGAGGAATCTTTTGTGATTTGGATGGATGAGAATATGAGTATACGCATCCTTGAGATCTAGAGAACAAAGTCAATCCTGACTTTGAAGTTATGGCTGCAGAGTTCCTAGAGAGACCATTTTGAACTTCTCTCGGAACAGATATTTGTTAAATTCTCTGAGGTCTAAAATGGGCCGGTATCCTCCGTTTTTCTTTGGAATAAGAAAATAGGGGGAGTAGAACCCTGTACCCTGTTGCGGAATAGGTACTTCCTCTACTGCTCCTTGCACAAGGAGTGTTGTGACTTCTTGACCTAAGAGATTGTCGAGAGAGGTCTGGAGAATTGAACTGTCTTACTGAACTATTGTGGGAGGGGGCATGCTATGAAAATGAAGCTTGTACCCCTCTCGTACAATGGACAAAGTCCAATTTTCTGCTGTTATTTGGTACCATCTGTGGGAAAAATGACATAACCTGCCTGGGATGTCCAATGGTTCTGCACCCTTCAGAGGCAGGACGGCGAAGTTCTCTAGAGAGGAGTCAAAGCCCCTGAGGAGGCTGAGCCTGTTAAGCTGGCTGAGGTTTTACCGCTTTTGGCTTCTTTTGTTGTCTAGGTTGTTGCTGTTGTCCCTTTTGGGCAGGCTGACCTGGACGGTGTCCCTGTTGGGCATAGGAAGGATAAAACTTTTTTCTTATTGAAAAATGTTTTTAGAGGATTTTTTTCCTTGTAGGATCGGCTGTAGATTTGGACAATCTAAACAAAGTGATATTGTCTGCATCTATCTCATTAGCCGTCTCCTGCCAATTCTTGCCAAAGAGATTTTCTCCTGTGCAAGGAATGTTTCCTAATTTATCCTGTACCCAAATTTCCAAGTCGGATGCCTGAAGCCAGGCAATCTGATGTGCACCAATAGCAATAGCAGAGGTTCTGCTTATGCACTCAAAACCATCAAAGGCTGCACGATTTACAAACTTGGAAACATCCTGGGCCTGTTTGACAAGAGTAAGATAGTCCTGTCTTTTGTCATCAGGAAGAAGGGGGCTCATAAGCTCCAAGTCTCCTGTGACCTCTTTAAGGAACATTCCCATATACAAGATATAGGAACTGATCCTAGCTGAGAGCATGGAAGCTTGAAAGCATCGACGCCCAAAGACATCGAGAGTCCTACATTCACGACCTGGAGGATTGGATGCATGTCTCTTTGCACTTTTCATCCTATGCATGGCTGATTCCACTACCATTGAATGGTGGTGGTAATTGAGGTTTTTGGAAGTCAGGACAAGGTGGAACTCGATAAATAGTATCGAGTCTCCGAGAATGAGAAGATGTGGTTAGAGGTGTTTCCCGCATTCTCAGCATAAGATCATGTAAGATCTCATGAATAGGCAGAGTAGCTGCCTCTTTGGGAGCCTTAGGGTACTGGAGAATCTCCAACTCAATTGCCCTAGGCTCTTTTTCAGGAGCTACTGTGATGGAAAGGCCTCTGGCCACATCACAGATAAAAGGGAGCCACAAGAGGAGCGACCTCTCGCAATCACCAGAACACACAAATAGCGAGGGGAATTAGGTGATCACCAATGCTTTATTAATTAAAATGCCCCAACACGTTTCGGCAAAGCCTTCATCAGGGGGCTGAGAACTGCAAAACCAACAAATAATAATACATAAACATATATAAGATATGAAAAATATAAAATAAATCATATAGATAATAAAAGAATAGAATAAAGCATAATTATTAATATAATGTCTAACAACATGTATAGACAACTTCAAAAAATAACAATAAAGAATATATATATAAAAATCCAATGTAATTTATAATATAAATATACAAGGACTAAAAAATAAATAGTAAAACTTATATGCAATAAATAAGACAATACTTACAGATAGAATTGGTCAACAACCACTATAAATTGCACAGCAACTGATGTGAACCCATACCTAAAGTAAAAGCTGGAATCATATCGCAAACATAATTTAATGTAAAATAATGTATATTATAAAATTAACCAAGTATGAGACAACAGCGAGAAACCAGGACCAAGGGGGAAAAAGGAGACTTATAAGGGCAGAAATGTAACTTGTATGAAAAGTAAAAGAACTGTTTGTGGGGTACAAATAAAAAGAATGACCAAAAGAAGGTCAGCTTGTGGATTGATATCACAGCTTATAATATAACCTTAGAGCAACATATAAAAGAGATACTTCACGAGGACAATACAATTTTTTTTTACTTAAACTGAATGTGTATTGAACAATAGATATTGAATTATTGCCAAGACTTATAGAAGCCCTCTGGGGCTCAAAAAGATGAAATTGAGCCCTAGTTATACGGTTCAAAGGTCTAAAAACGGACCAAGCATCAAAGATACATGAAAGTGCATTTAAAGTTTATATTATCAATAGTCAAAACGAAGGCTGACCTTATATCCACAATAGGAAAACTATATGAGTTCCTTAGCAGACTTAGAGAAGTAATATCGTTTAAATGCTGGGGCTGTGTACAGCTAAAGGACAGCCAGATCAAAAAGAATAAAAAGGAAACCAGAACCAAAAATAAAAAGTATCATAATCTAAATCCAAGTGAACATACACACCCCTTTTAAAGGCAAGAATTGCATCTATTCTTATTTCAGCACATGAACTACTCAAAGAGAAATTATTATATTCAAAGCCAATGAAACAGAGAAAATTCACATCAAACTGTCGTACAGAATCAGAAAAACTAAGATGGCTAATGCCGTGGTGAATTACATCGGAAGAACAGTGTTAAAATCACAGAAACAATACCTTTGTAGATAACAGACTGATTTCTTTAAAAAAAACGCCGTCAATCGCACCTTTTTTATAGGGGAAACTGCTGTTGTAAAAACTTACGTGGGCAGAGACTCATGACAAAGCTACTTTTTTATGCATCCCAAAATGCATCTGGTTTGAAAAGCCATGCCCCAGAATCAAACTATATTTAAAGAAACAACCTGAGGATAAAAGATTAAAATAAAATAAAAAGTACACATAATATTTGAAGAAAAAAGCAGCACAGACAAGAGGTATAAGAAAGAGTAAATTAGGCTTACCTGCTAATTGTAGTCCCTGGAGGAACTCCAGTCTGGTCCCGGAATGTCTGGGTTGTTAACCTCCTCTAGCAGCTTTGGAGACTGAGAAACTTTATTCTTCTGATGTCATCGGTATATAAGGCCTGGCTCCTCCTCTTCACACCAGTTTATCTAATGACAAAGCAGACTCACCAGAGCAACAAGTAAGTGGCGAAATACAAACCCCCACTAATTCCCCCCAGTGAACTGCAAAGGTCCGTGGACCGAACTATGTACAAAAAGTGAAATACTAATGAGTAGTGGTAATTCTTTTTTTTTTTTTTTTTTTTTTGCAAACTACTGCTCGCATGTCTTGAGGTCTCCTGACCACCGCCGTGGAAGGCACATGAAGATGACCTTCTTTACCAGGAAATGACCCCTGCTAATCTGTTCCCTGCTTCTCGAAGACAAAGACAAAAGATTGCTTACCAGTAATACTGCTCCTGCTTCAGGCCCCAGTGTATCCTTGAACCCGGGCGGGATCCGGGACCAGGCTGGAGTTCCTGCAGGAACTCAAATTAGCAGGTAAGCCTAATTTACTCTTCCTGATCGTCCCTCCAGTCTGGTCCCGGAATGTCTGGGATGTAACAGAGCAGTAACTACACACAACGGGAGAGTCCCGCAATCCCGGCCTGAAGCACTGCCGAACCAAAACAGGTGTCCCTGCCCGCCTGAACATCGAGACGATAATGCCTCACAAAAGTATGGAGAGACGACCACGTCGCCGCTTTACAAATCTCTACTGCCGGTACAAAACTACATTCCGTCCACGATGCTGCCTGCGCCCTCGCGGAATGGGCCCGCAGACCCTCCAGAATCGGACGGCCGCGCTATATGTAAGCCGAAGCGATAGCCTCCTTCACCCATCTAGCAATGGAACCCTTGGAAGCCACCTCTCCCTTCCTTGCCCCTGCAAATAGCACAAAAAGTCTGTCCGACCTACGGAAGGATGCCGTGCACGCAATATACTTCTTCAAAGCACGCCGAATATCCAAGCGATGCAGACGCTGCGCCAGCAGACCTTTACCCGTTTCTCGAAAAACTGGCAAGGACACTACTTGATTCACATGAAAAGCAGACACCACCTTTGGCAGGAAGGACGGAACAGGTCTCAAAACCACTTTAGATTCGCCAAAAGACAGAAAAGGCTCTCTGCAAGACAGCGCTTGCAACTCCAAAATCCGCCTCGCCGAAGCCACCGCTACCAAAAACACTACCTTCAGCGTAAGATCCTTCAAAGACGCCTCCGCTAAGGGCTCAAACGGTGCCCTCCCCAAGGCGTCCAAAACCAAAGGCAGGTCCCATGCCGGAATTACTCTATGACGCAGTGGCCGTAGCAGCGAGACCGCCTTCAAAAAACGCTTAACATCCACATGAGACCCAAGAGCAACACCGCACATCTTACCCCTATAACAGGACAATGCTGCCAACTGCACCTTCAAAGAAGAGGCCGCCAGCCCCTTCTAAAAACCATCCTGCAAAAAGGACAGTACCTGAGGCACCGAGGCTCGCAACGGCACACAGTTCTTCTCTGCACACCACGCCTCGAAGATACGCCACACCCTGACATACGCCAAAGAAGTAGACCTCCTTTGCGCCTTCAGTAAGGTAGTTATCACTGCCGATGACTAACCTCTCGCCGTCAACCTAGCCCACTCAATGGCCAGGCCGTAAGCGAGAATCGATCCACCTGGGGCATGCACAGAGGTCCCTGAGTGAGAAGATCCCTGCGGACGGGGAGCTTCCAAGGCCGGTCCACCAGAAGTCGTACTAGGTCCGCGTACCACGGGCGCCGCGGCCAATCCGGCGCGACTAGCACCACGTGCCCTTTGTGTCGTTCGATGCGCTGCAGTACCCGACCAATTAACACCCATGGGGGAAACACATACAGCAGCTGCTCCTCCGGCCACTTCTGAATGACAGCATCTAAACCTTCTGCCATGCGCTCCCTTCGTCTGCTGAAGAACCGATCGACCTTTGCGGATTGAAAGGTCGCCATGAGATCCATCACCGGAAGACCCCAGCGCCGCACCAACATCGCAAACACCTCGGGATGCAAGGCCCATTCCCCCGGGTCTACCTTCACGCGACTTAGGGAATCAGCCTCCACATTGTCCACCCCTGCGACATGCGCCGCCGACAAAGCCACGAGATGGATCTCCGCCCACTCTAACAAACTCTCCACTTCGTCCTCCAGCGTTACGCTGCTGGTGCCGCCCTGACGATTTACATAAGCCACCGCTGTGGCATTGTCCAAGAAGACCCGAATGGCCTTCCCCTGAACAAAAGGAGTCAACTCCCGCAGTGCCAACGCTACCGCCCGCAGCTCCAGCCGGTTGATCGACCACGTCTTCTCCAGATCGGACCACTGGCCCTGAACCAAGTGTCCCTGAAAATGGGCCCCCCAACCGTAAAGACTGGCATCTGTCATCAGGGAAATCCATCTGGGAGCATCCAAGCACATGCCTTTCTCCAGGCTCCCCGGCCACAACCACCAACGGAGCGCCTGGCGAGTCTGTAGAGGGCAAGGCAACCGCTGACCCAGAGAATCTCGTTGATGCGACCACCTGCGCAACAGGGCCCTCTGCAATGGTCTCATGTGAGCCCGAGCCCACAGCACCGTCTCCAAGGTCGCCGCCATCGTCCCCAACACCTGCAGATACTCCCAGGCCGTGGGACACCGTAGACCGAGGAAACGACGCACCAAATCTCGGAGCCTTAGCGCTCGTTGCTGAGGCAGAAACACGCGTCCTACTCCTGTGTCAAACCGCGCTCCCAGGTATTCCAGGTTTTGCGTCAGTGTCAACTTGCTTTTCGCCAGATTGACCACCCAACCTAGACTCTGTAACAGGGTCACTACCTTGGACGTAGCTGCCACACTCTCCTCTCGGGACTTCGCCCTGATCAACCAATCGTCCAGGTACGGGTGCACCAACACCCCGTCCTTTCTTAAGGCTGCCGCCACCACCACCATAACTTTGGTGAAGGTGCGCAGAGCAGTCGCCAACCCAAAGGGGAGTGCTTGAAACTGGAAATGGCCCATCGGTACTGCAAACCGGAGAAATTTCTGATGCTCCCGCCGAATTGGAATATGCAGGTAAGCCTCTGATAGATCTAGGGACGTCAGAAACTCCCCTGTCCTGACCGCTGCAATGACTGATCTGAGGGTTTCCATGCAAAAATGAGACACGCGCAGAGAACGATTTACCTTTTTCAGATCCAGAATCGGTCGCCATGTGCCTTCCTTCTTCGGCACCACGAAGTAAATGGAGTATCGACCGCAACCTAACTGGTCGGGAGGAACCGGTACCACCGCTCCGAGATGCAGAAGCCGCCGTACCGTTTCCCAAACTGCCGCGTGCTTCACAGGGGCGCTGCATGGTGACCGCACGAAAGCATCGGCTACCGGATGCTGCAGTTACAGGGCATAACCATCGCGAACCACCTCCAAGACCCACTGATCGGACGTGAGCTGGGTCCAGGCCGGATAAAATTCCCGCAACCGACCTCCTATGGAAACTAACTCCTCCTGGACCTTCCTCATTTCATTGCGACTTTTTAAAGGTGGAGGACGAGGACGTCGCAGCAAATCCCCTATTCGCTCCTCGAAACCCCCGAAACCCCTGGGAACGACCAGGGAAACGGACGCGCAGCCCTTGACTGCTCCTAGGCGGATTGAACCGCCGAAAGTCACGCTGTTGCTGCCGAGGCCCGGGAACGGAACAGCTCTGCTTCTGCTTGTCCTCTGGCAGCCGTCCACCCTTAGTCTCTCTTAACTCCTTCACCAACTTTTCCAAATCTTCGCCAAAGAGCAGTTTACCGCGGAAGGGAAGCCGACTTAACCTAGCTTTAGACGAACTATCCGCTGCCCAATTGTGCAGCCAAAGGCATCTGCGACCCGCGACCACTGACGCCATGCTCTGTGCCAACCACCGGATCAGATCATAATGAATATCCGCTAGATACGCCGCTCCGGACTCCAATCTAGCCGCCTCCTCGGCCGGCTCCACGGGATCGTCCCCCTGGATTCGCTGCGCCCAGCGCAAACAGGCTCTCGCCACCCAGGCTCCACAAATAGACGCCTGTAAGGATAAGGCATTAGCCTCAAAGACCTGCTTCAGCAAAGACTCCAATTTTCTGTCCTGCGCATCCTTGAGAGCCGCGGAACTTTCCACCGGGATAGTAGTCTTCTTAGTCACTGCCGAAACGGCCGTATCCACTCTCGGGGCCTTAAATAATTCTCGATCTTGATCCATCAGCGGGTACAGCCGCGACATAACCCTAGCGCCTTTAAGGGTAGCCTCCCGGCATATCCCATTCCTCCTGAATCATCTCCTTAAACACCCTGTGCACCGGAAAGGCCCTCCGAGTCTTCCATACCACCTGCAACAAGGGATCCTCCAGTGTAGCATCCTCAGCCGGACCGACCTCCGGCATATTAAGTGCCTTGAGCGCCTCCGCTATAAGCGCTGGGAATTCTTCCCTGCGGAAAACACGGACCACCCGCGCCTGATCCTCTTGCTCCCGAATTTCACCTTCCTCTAGATCCCCTAGACCAGTGATGGCTAACCTTTTTGAGCCCGAGTGCCCAAACTGCCGCACAAAACCAAAGAATTTCCTCAAAGTGCCAGCACGTCAATTTGCATAAATATTTGCATAATGCTAACATACACTAACTTTTAGTAAACATGTCTCTTAATGAGTGTATGGATAAAGACAGACTAAAAGATTTCTACATTACTATAATCCAGTGCCAACCGCCAGGCACATTAGGAACTACTACAAACACTGCCCATTTAGAACCAATAGCAAACCCGCCGTATCCTAACAGCACTACTAGGACTCACAAAGCACCATACCATACCTATCAAAAGGCAACACTGCAAATATTAAACCAATACATTTCAGAGAATAACAATACATGACCTACTGGGGAAAGAGAACAAGTGGCAATGTCAAAAAGGAATTACATAAACAGAATACCTCAGCTCAGTTACACAGTTGCAATTGCTCCAGCCACTTTCTTCTGGTTTCTTCATGTTTTCTGCTAACTCTCCATCATCTGCTGTCCATTTGTCCTTTCTTCTCTCTTCTAGTTTTTTTTTCCATTCTCTCTCTCTACATCCGCTTTAACATACTAATCTTTCTCCTTTTGCTCTTTCCTCATTCCTATTTCATCCACTCAAATTTTACCCCTCCATCCTCAATCCCCACTTACTCTCCCAATACCCGGCCAATTGTAGATTTTTTATCCCTCCCACACAAAATATTTTTCCCCTCTCCATTTTACTCTCCCAGCCCCATCCCATTCTAATCCTCCCCCAACATCAGCTCCCTTCTAATTCCAGCCTCACCCAGCATCCATTCCCTTCTAGTCCCTGCATCAGCCCATTTCCAGTCCTAGCCCCCCATCAGCCCATTTCCAGTCCTAGCAACCCCCAACCCAATACCAGTCCTAGCCCCCCCCATCAACCCACTTCCAGTCCTAAACCCCCATCACCCCATTTTCAGTTTAAGCCCCCACTATAACCCATTACCAGTCCTAACCCCCATCACCCCATTTCCAGACAGCCCCCATCAGCCCACAGCCCATTACGTCCTAACTCCCCCATCAGCCCATTTCCAGTCCTAACCCCCCATCACCCCATTTCCAGACAGCCCCCCACAGCCCACAGCCCATTACCAGTCCTAACCCCCCCTAGCCCATTAGCAGTCCTAACCCCCCCATAGCCCATTAGCAGTCCGAACCACCCCTAGCCCTTTAGCAGTCCTAACCCCCCCATAGCCCTTTAGCAGTCCTAACCCCCCCATAGCCCATTAGCAGTCCTAACCCCCCCATAGCCCATTACCAGTCCTAACCCCACATCACCCCATTTCCAGACAGCCCCCATCAGCCCACAGCCCATTAGCAGTCCTACCCCCCCCGCCCTTTAGCAGTCCTAACCCCCCCTAGCCCATTAGCAGTCCTAACCCCCCCAGCCCATTAGCAGTCCTAACCCCCCCAGCCCATTAGCAGTCCTAACCCCCCCCTAGCCCATTAGAAGTCCTAACCCCTCCCCCCCTAGTCCATTAGAAGTCCTAACCCCTCCCCCCCTCGCCCATTAGAAGTCCAAACCCCCCCCCCCCCCCGGCAAATTTAAAAAAAAAAAAAGCTGGCTCTGGCTGCTGCCGCTGCCGCGGCAGAATGCAATGTCCCGCGGGGCCTCCTCCGCCCGCTAAGCCCCTCTGCAAGGGCTTTCAGATTCGCGAGGGAGAGCGTCTCCCTCGCGTCTCTGTTAAGCCCGCAGGGGCTAATGGGAAATTTCCCATCAGTCCCTCGCGTCTAAAGGGGCTGATGGGAAATTTCCCATTAGCCCCTGCGGGCTTAACAGAGACGTGAGGGAGACGCTCTCCCTCGCGAATCTGAAAGCCCTTGCAGAGGGGCTTAGCGGGCGGAGGGGGCCCCGCGGGACACTGCATTCTGCCCTTGCCGCGTCCGCGGCAGCAGTCAGAGCCAGCTTTTTCTTTTTTGCGGACCTTCCCGCGTGCCAGCTGCAAGGCCTTCGTGTGCCACAGCTGGCACGCGTGCCATAGGTTCGCCATCGCTGCCCTAGACCATCTTCAGAACGCAAGTCCTCTGACACCACGGACTGATCTATGGGATCCCTTTCCAACCTAGCCACTTTAGCACAGATGCCCGACGCACCTGCCGAGAAGGCAGAACTTGGCCTCTTGTGCCCCGACTCAGCCCCAGAGGTACCGGCCACCTGCGCCCCACTAGAGCTAGCTAAAGTCCTTTGGAGCAGGGCCATGAAATCCGTCGAGAAAATGGACGCCAAACTGCCCCCCACCGACTGTTGCGTAAGGGGAAGATCGGGCCCCAAAGTGGCACCCAGCCCAGGCTCCGCAACCGACAGAGATGGGATAATGGGCTCTGGCACTGCCTCCAAAACCTCTGGTTCTGCTTGCTCAGCTGCAGGGACGAACTCCTTGGCCTCCAACTCCGGAGCACAACCCCTGCAGACACCCTCTGGGGAAATGGAACTCCGTTTAGCTCCACACAAGAGACACTGTTGTTTGGACGGCATGCTGAACCAAACGCTAACAAGGCACTAAAAATTTTTTTTTTTTTTTTTTTTTTTAAACTGGAAGCCCCTCAGAATCGCCCCCCCAGGTGATTCATGAAGAAAGCCCCCGAAAACGAGGCTCACAGCTGAAGCTACAGGGCACTAAAACCCGACAGTGCAAACCGGGGCCTTTTTCCCGCCTCAGGCACACGTGGTCTGGCCTGTCCTATTCACGCCGCCGATTCCTGCCGAAACCTGCCGCTTACCTCCGGCTCCTGTTGCGGCTGCAAAGGCACTCTCCGTCCTGTCTCTGAGCAGAGCCCCTCAATTCAGGGCCCGCCGCAGAAGAAAGCAGTGCGAGTTGATCGGAAGGGCTCTAAGCGCCGGCAGGCAAGGCTTCTGCACACGCTGAGCCAGGCGTTCCCCCGGATCCGTTCCCTGCTCACCGGGACGGATTACGGGTGCCAGTCCTCTCTCCCCCACAAGATGAGCAAAAAAAACCCAAACAAACCGCTGTGCTTGCCTACCCCAAAGGGAAGACGGAGGAGAGCAGAGGACCTCAGGGCAAGGGCAGCCGTGAATTGCAACCGGCTCTGCAGTTAAGGAACCACTCCCGAGCAGTTTCATAAAGTGCCCCTTACCCGAATTCTTTTTTTTTTTTTTTTTTTAAAGTAATCTTTTAAAATCCTAACCCCCTACTCAATCGTTTCTCCAGTGAGCCCCGGAATCTCCTGGGCCCACCACCCTCCTAGCTGCTTTGGAGACTGTTAAACTGGTGTGAAGAGGAGGAGCCAGGCCTTATATACCGATGACATCACAAGAATAAAGTTTCTCAGTCTCCAAAGCTGCTAGAGGAGGTTGACAACCCAGACATTCCGGGACCAGACTGGAGGGACGATCAGGAATTGACCAATAAAAACAACACCTTAAGTTAAAAGTCTATTTAACATCCCACATTTAAAAAGAACTGACTTCAAGCTATCAAAGAAAATGAAAACAAAAAACAAATTGTGCTATGTGAATCTATCAAAAAAATGTCAAAGAAAAACGGACAAATTAGATTCCTGATTCAAGCCACAAGGATCCAGTGCCTGTAGCTCGTAGATGTATCGCTGTTCCAATCTAAGTAGTGTTTTTTCAATGTCTCCCCCTCTCCAATGAGGGTGTACCATCTTAATAACAAAAAACTTAAGATCAGAAACTTTATGACCCTTATCAAGCCAATGGCTAACCAAAGGTTTATCTGGAAAGCACCTTTTTAAACAACTTTTGTGCTCAATGATCCTTATCTTTATTGAACGTTTTGTTTTACCGACATATATCTGATTGCATGGACACACAATTACATAGATGACATTTTCAGAGTTACAATTAGAATAGTGATTCAAGAAGAACCTCCTCTTAGTTATAGGGTGCGTGAAGGTCTCTTTGACAATCAGAACATTAAGGCAAACGGAGCACTTCCCACATTGGAAGTGACCTTTAATTTTATACAAAGGTTTGGGTTTGGAAAGAGCAGACGGAACCAAACATTTTTCAGATTTTTATTCCTCTTATGAGCTATTGTAAGAGGGTTTTTTTTAGCAAAAAAAAGGAAGGGATGTTAACAGATGCCATTCTTCACGAAGAATACTGGAAATATTCTTTGAAAGAGATGAAAAAGTAAGGGCACATACTATTTGATTTTTATTTGATGGTACTTTTTTCTTCTTAATTCTTAAGGAGCGCAGTCCTGTCTGTAGCTTTAGCCTTATTATAGGCTTTATAAATTGTTTGTTTTGGATAACCTCTATCCTTAAACCTCTCACACATCTCAGATGCATGTTTCTCGAAGTCACCTTGAGACGTACAAAGGCGTCTAACCCGAAGGAACTGACCAAAGGGTAAATTCTCTTTCAGTGATTTATTATGAAAACTGTCATAGCGTAAAAGTGCGTTCCTATCTGTCTCTTTGCGATACAGCTCAGTTATAAACCCTTTTTCCCTTTTCTTAATATTGATGTTGAGATAAGAAACCTGGGTCATGCTAAATGTGCCTTCAAATTGCAGGTGTTCGTCTAAGGAATTAAGCCACAGAAAGAAAATTTGTAAATCTTCTTCTGTGCCATCCCAAATCATGAAGACATCGTCTATATAACGTAGCCAGATTTTTTTTTTTTTATTGAAATTTTCACAAAACTTACAAAGTAAGCACAAAGAAACATTCTGATGATACATTAAAAAGAAAAACAAAGAAAATATATAAAAATACACATAATAACAATACATCAAACCTAGCCCACAATAAGGGGAGAACATAATAACTATAATAAACTAGAGGAAAAAACCCAAGAGTTAACCTCCTGAATTCCTAGACAGCTAAATTAACTAACCCACCTGTCCCAGCCGCTTAGAGCCAAGCCCCTCTTTATCACCAAGAAATGACTCAAGTTGAGAAGGATCCAGGAAAACATACCGAGATCCCTGAAAAGTTAACAAGCACTTACAGGGATAACGGAGAAAAAAAGTGGCCGGCAGGGCAATCACTCTAGGTTTGAGGGCCAAAAACCCCTTCCTCCTAGTTTGAGTCGCCCTACAGACATCTGGAAATATTTGTACTTTCATACCACAAAATAGTACAGACATATTCTTGAAATAACTACAAAATACTAGAGCTCTATCCTGGTCCGAAAGAAAAGAAACCACCAAAGTGGCTCTAGAAGAAATATTATCCTGAGAGTCCTCCAGGAATTTGGTGAGATCCAGGTCAGTCCCACCTCGAACCTCATCAAACCCCCCAGAGGAATCCTGAGACAGAGCTCTACCCGTCAAATAATATAATTTAGAGAGACAAATGGAATCAGCCGTAGCCAGTCCGAAAACCTCTCTAAAATATTTTCGCAGAAGTATTTCAGCTGAAAGCAACCTACAATAAGGAAAATTCAACATCCTAACATTTTTTGCACGAGACAGATTCTCATACTGTTCCATTTTGTGGTGTAAGACTAAGCTATCTTTTATATGAGAAACATTCACATCTTTAAGAGCCTGACACTGATTTTCACAATTGGAAATCTGCTTTGAAACAATCTCCACCTTATTATCCAATTCAGACAACTTAGCAGTAATCTCCGAAGAGAAACTGCAAAGTTGAATCACAGTAGGCACTAAGGAACTTTCAATACGGGTAACCACCTTCCAAATGTCAGCCAGGGTCACCTGCTCAGCAGGTACTAAACTGGCTTCCTTTGGCACGGGTACCCATACCACAGGCTTCAGTTTTTCCCCAGTTATCACAGGGGTACTCTGCTGAAACTGCATAACCTCTGAAGTGGACAAAGGAGGAGAAGCATAGACTGGGGGGGAGGGTGGTGTCCGGTCAGGAGAGCTCAAGGACACAGGAGAGGGCCGGAGCACGAGAAAGTCAGGGTCAAGCGTAGCATCCGCACCAGATAGTACCTTAACATGCTTATCCATGGGGCCCACCGCAGGCTCAGTTGCCGCAGCTGGCTCAATCTTTTTCTTACGCTTTCCCATCACAATTCCTACCGCCAAAGGATGATGAACCGGGCTCCTTGCTCCTTCGTTACTCCAAGGGGCTCCCAAGGGGCCTAAACTGCCCCTTGTATCTAGCCCCTTCTATCGTTGCCCCGGCTAGCGCCTCCGGCTGCGCCAGGCCAACAGCCTTTTATGGGAGACTCCCAAGGCGATTCTCTCCCTGTTCCGGTTTTTGAAGAGGCCCCCGATGACATCGGGGCCGCCGGAACAGAAGCCTGCCACTCCGGACCACTGCGCTGCCTCTCTGCTCTCCCAAGGCGATTCTCTCCCTGTTCCGGTTTTTGAACAGGCCCCAGATGACGTCGGGGCCGCCGGAACAGAAGCCTGCCACTCCGGACCACTGCGCTGCCTCTCTGCTCTCCCAAGACGTAGCCAGATTTTAACAAATTTCTTAAAGGGGTGACTGGAGAAAAGTGCTCTCAAAATTTGTGACATTTAAATTAGCAACATCAGGGGCCATGGATGAGCCCATAGCAACCCCTTTGATTTGTTTATAAAGAAATCAGTCTGTTATCTACTAAAGGTATTGTTTCTGTGATTTTAACACTGTTCTTCCGATGTAATTCACCACGGCATTAGCCATCTTAGTTTTTCTGGTTCTATACGACAGTTTGATGTGAATTTTCTCTGTTTCACTGGCTTTGAATATAATAATTTCTCTTTGAGTAGTTCATGTGCTCAAATAAGAATAGATGCAATTCTTGGATTTAGATGATACTTTTTATTTTTGGTTCTGGTTTCCTTTTTATTCTTTTTGATCTGGCTGTCCTTTAGCTGTACACAGCCCCGGCATTTAAACAATATTACTTCTCTAAGTCTGCTAAGGAACTCATATAGTTTTCCTATTGTGGATATAAGGTCAGCCTTCGTTTTGACTATTGATAATATAAACTTTAAATGCACTTTCATGTATCTTTGATGCTTGGTCCGTTTTTAGCCCTTTGAACCGTATAACTAGGGCTCAATTTCATCTTCTTGAGCCCCAGAGGGCTTCTATAAGTCTTGGCAATAATTCAATATCTATTGTTCAATACACATTCAGTTTAAGTAAAAAAAAATTTTTATTGTCCTCATGAAGTACCTCTTTTATATGTTGCTCTAAGGTTATATTAAAAGCCGTGATATCAATCCACAAGCTGACCTTCTTTTGGTCATTCTTTTTATTTGTACCCCACAAACAGTTTTTACTTTTCATACAAGTTACATTTCTGCCCTTATAAGTCTCCTTTTTGCCCCTTGGTCCTGGTTTCTTGCTGTTGTCTCATACTTGGTTAATTTTATAATATACATTATTTTACATTAAATTATGTTTGTGATATGATTCCAGCTTTTACTTTAGGTATTGGTTAACATCGGTTGCTGTGCAATTTATAGTGGTTGTTGACCAATTCTATCTGTAAGTATTGTCTTATTTATTGCATATAAGTTTTACTATTTATTTTTTAGTCCTTGTTGTATATTTATATTATAAATTACATTGGATTTTTATATATATATTCTTTATTGTTATTTTTTGAAGTTGTCTATACATGTTGTTAGACATTATATTAATAATTCTGTTTTATTCTTCTATTCTTCTTTTATTATTATATATATGATTTATTTTATATTTTTCATATCTTATATATGTTTATGTATTATTATTTGTTGGTTTTGCAGTTCTCAGCCCCCAGATGAAGGCTTTGCCCAAACACGTTGGGGCGTTTTAATTAATAAAGCATTGGTGACCACCTAATTCCCCTCGCTATTTGTGTGTTTCTTCACATCACAGATAAAATCCTGAAAGGACATATCCTCTGGCGGAGACATTCTGCGCTGAGGAGAAGAGGAATCCTCTGGGAGAAGTACTCTTGTATCGGCAGAGTCTTTGGAGTCATCAGACTCAGAGGATTCAAAATACCCCTGATCCCGGTGATCATGCAGCGCACGGTACCAGTATCGATCGAAGTCGGTATTGGGTTGCTCCGGTACCAATCTGTCGATGCCGGAGACAGACGCATGACTCGGTATGGGTGGCATACCCATCGATGTCTATGCCATCAGTACCGGTATCGGTTGAGGTTTCTGAAACGGTTTCAACGGTACCGAAGCTGTGAGAAGAGCCGCTAGGCTGCGTTCAATAGCAAGAAATCTCTGGTCTATCAATGCTGCCGATGCTTGGGTGTCGGTACCGGTAGAAGCGGCCTGAACCCCAGAGCATGGCACCAGTATTCTGCCAAGGTTGAGGCCTCAAGAACATCCTGGAGCCCCGTTGATGCTTTGGAAGCCGAAGCCTCCCACCGGGGCAGTTTTGCCGTTGAAAATTCCTCAAGGGCAACACCAGTGGCATCTCGATACTTAGAAGGAGATCTACCCTTTGAGGACCGGCTGATTTATGTTTAGTTACCTGAGATCCATGGGAGGAAGATGAGGCCCTGGAGGACGTTGATGCAACAGACACCACGTCTGAGGGAAAAAAGGTGCTAAGCTTTGCAGCTCGATTCTGCCGACCTGTTTTTGACATCATTCCACAGGAGAGGCACTCCGAAGTAGAGTGGTCAGGACCTAAACATTTGAGACACCAATCATGGGTGTCGGTGATGGAGATGGTACCACCACACTTAAAAATGGAAAAACCAACATCTGGTTTTAAAAAATGTTCTAAGGAAAAATTGGGCCCAGTGCCCAAAATGGCGCCTAGCACCAAGGAAAAAGGTTTCTGAAGTAAAATAGCTCAGAAACTATAGTTTTGTTTTTTTGTTTTTTAAGAAGAAAGAATGAACTGGCAGTACTGGTATAGCGTCGAGGGAAGGCAGACGCAACCACAAAAAAACAAAGATTAAAGACGACATTTTTTCTGCAGTGACAGGGTATGGGATCTGTCGGCTCTGCGGAAAACGAAGAACTGGATAGGGACAGTTGAAAAGGTGGGAAGGCAGCATGCAGACGCTGTGGGATGCTCACAAAAGCTTTCCTATTGGATGCTGGGGAGCGTTCCCGCGCAGGCTCTGTCGGTACCGACGATACCCATATGTGAAGACTACATTCTTGCTTGTTCCTGGAGATCAATGCTTGACCCAATACAAGCATTGTGGAACCTGTGTCTTTTAGGGAAACTGCTAGGTACATATGACCTAGATTGGCCACTGTTGGAAACAGGATACTGGGCTTGATGGACCTTGGTCTGACCCAGTATGGCATATCTTATGTTCTTATGTACGCTTTCTCTGGGAACAATCAGGAAGTCAGTCCTCACACATGGGACTTCCTAGCTAGAGCCTACCAAAGACCTATAAAAGCCTCGGATGACCAGAAAAGGGTGAGCCGTGAGCAGCAACAATGAGTCCTGAGAAGACAGACTCCGAGCGGCTCAAGTGTCCAGTGAGAAACCAGCACTCTGGTAGCCTGAACACACAAAGGGCCAGAAGGCAGGACTTGCCTACATCCCGAATAGATGACATAATACTGCTTGGCCAAAGGTATTGTCCCCTATGGGACTCCCTCTCCAGGCAGTAATGAGCTGCAAAGGTAGGGACTGAGGACCAGGTGGTGGCATGGCGGATTTCCAACAGAGGAACGGAACTCAGGTTTACCACGGATATGCCTTGGCCCTGACGCTGTGCGCTATGATCCGGCACTCCAGCAAGAGCTCAGCCTTCTTGTAGGAGAGAGCAATGCAGTCCGCCACCCACATGGACAGAGTACGCTTGGTCACTGCTGCCCTCAGCTGACTGGGGTCATAGGAGGCAAAAGGTTGTGAGGCTTTGCGGTGACCCTGGGTATGTTGGAGGTAGGAGGACAGGTCCCTCTTATAGTCCAGAGTATGAAGGACAGTCTCCGCCCTGCTGGTGTGAGGCCTTGGAAAGAAGGTGGGGAGCATCACCTCCTGATTGAGGTGGAAAAGGGACATCACCTTGGGGAGAAA
The DNA here is from genome assembly GCA_033557465.1 of Ichthyophis bannanicus. Lineage (NCBI taxonomy): Eukaryota > Metazoa > Chordata > Amphibia > Gymnophiona > Ichthyophiidae > Ichthyophis > Ichthyophis bannanicus. The sequence continues at coordinate 730,370,809 of CM066031.1, forward strand.
CTTGGGGTGTGTGAGTAGCACGCCCCTATTCTTATAGAACCTCATGTAAGATAGATCTGCCATCAATGTCTGGAGCTTGCTGACCCTGTGAGCCAACATGAGTGCCACCAAGAACAAGACCTTCCAGGAAAGGTACCGTAGGTGGCAGGTAGCCAGGGGCTCAAATGGTGGACCAGTGAGCTGTGACAGCACCACACTGAGGTCCCACTCCACCGCTGGCGGGCAGACAGGAGGCTTGGACAACAAGACCTTGCAGGAAGCAGGTCACGAGGGGTTGGACAGAGAGGGGGACTTGCCCTTGATATGGTGATGGTGAGCTGCAAGTGCACTCAGGTGGACCCTGACAGAGTTGGACTTCAGTTCTGCCTGGGACAAGTGAAGCAAATATTGCAGCACAAGCTGCACAGAGCAGGAAAATGGGTCAACCTGTCGCTCTGCGCACCACACTGAGAATCTGTGCTATTTGAAGGCATAAGCACATCTTGTGGAGGTCCTATGGGAGGCCAGGAGGACCTCCCCCACCTCCCCCAAGAGGTTGAAAGGGGCCAAGGCTACCCTTTTAGCAGCCAGGCTGTTAGCATCAGAGACCCCAAGCTGGGGTGTAGGAGGGACAACTCCTCCTGTGACAGCAGCTCTGGGGCACACCCCAGGGGGATCAGGGGCACTGTGGATAAGCCAAAGAACAGTGAGAACCCGACTGTCTGGGCCATCAAGGGGTTACTAGTATCAGCAATTCCCTGGCATATTGAACCTTGAACAAAGTCTTGGCAATCAGCGGTGTGGGCAGGAAGGTGTAGAGAAGGAACTCCGTCCATGGGATGAGGAATGTATCTGCCACCATCTGGGATGGGTGTGGCTGCCTGGAGAAGAAGCGGGGCAGCTGGGCGTTAGCCGGGCTGGCAAAGAGGTCCATCTGTAGAGGCCTCCAGAGCTGGAAGAGCTGATAGGCCACTCTGGGGCCTAGCCACCACTCATGTAGCTGGAGGACCCTGCTTAGCCTGTCTGCCAGGGCGTTGTCCTGGCCCAGAAGATAAACCGCATGTAGGAGCATCCTGTTGCGGTTCACATATGAGCAGAGAGCTACTGCCTCCTGGCAGAGGATGTACGACCCCATGCCCCCCAGCTTGCTGACGTAGAATATTGCCACTTGACTGTCCATCTGGACTAGCACCGATTGGTGCTAAAGGTGGTGACAGAAGGCTTAAAGGGCCAGGAATATGGCCTGAAGCTCCAAGAGATTGATCTGCTGCTGACTGCAACCTACTGCCCTGAGTGCAGAGGTCAAAGTAATGGGCTGCCCAGCCCAACAGGGAAATAATACTAAAATCAAGAAAAACTCGCTCAACGTATCACATTAATTCGGTTTCATTTTTCTGTTATATGAATTATCTCATCTCGAGGTCTCAGACAACTTGTAGCACTGCAGTTTGGACAGAAATATACGTCCTAATCATGTGCTTGTTGACATCAATGACCTCTAAACTGAGTAGAAGATCCCCTGATGAACCTGATTTTGGAGAAACACAAGGGCGCCTGAGTAGTGGCGTTGGGAATTTGTAAAAGGAACGGTTGGAGAGAAGTTGAGTTTCGAGAGATGTTAAACACTCCCTTCGAAGTTACAGAGTTAAGAAATGGTGGAGATTGTAAAAGGAACGGTTGAAGAGGAGTGGTGATTTGAAAGAAGCTAAGTACCCCATTCGAAGTTCCAGAGTTAAGAACTGTTAGGCAGAATGTTTTTGGTATGAACATTAACTTTTACTCAGTTTAGAGATCATTGATGTCAACAAGCACATGATTAGGACGTATATTTCTGTCCAAAATGCAGTGCTACAAGTTGTCTGAGACCTCGAGATGAGATAATTCATATAACAGAAAAGTGAAACCGGATTAATGTGATACGTTGAGCGAGTTTTTCTTGATTTTAGTATTACTTTGAAGTAATCGCTCACAGAAGTGACCACGAGAATTTGTGCAGCCCAACAGGGAGGCAACTATGGTGAGGACCCTTCTGGTGGCAGGGGCCTGGAAGGGCATCCTGGCCTGAAGGTGCTGGGGGGTTTGCCACCAGGTGAGGGAGTCAGCCAGTTGGTGGGTCATCACCACCCTGTCCTGAGGCCAGCCTGTAGCCTGGGTCCACTGGGAGTGGAGGCCCCATTGGGCTGTCCTCATGTGAAGGCAGGTGTCTGGAGTAATGTGGACCGTGGATACCATGTGACACAACAGGTTGGAGCAGGAGGTGGGTAGACACTGAATGTCGGCGCTGCCCATCAGTGGCCAGTGCCCTGAGGCAATCTGACCTGTACTGAGGGAGTAAGGCTCTGACTTGAATGGTGTCCAGCCTTGCACTATAAATTACAGACATGTGTTGGGAGGAAATGGGATTTTGGATGGTTTATTATGACCCCAAATGCTGCAGGATGAGGATGGTGTGTGCCATTGCATGTTGCACCTCAGCGGCCGTGTGCCCTCTTATGAGCCAGTTGTCCAGGTAGGGGAAAACAAAGGCCCTCTGGAGATGAAGGTAGGCTGTGACTACTGTCAGGCACTTGGTGAATATCCTAGATGTGGAGGCCAGTCCGAAGGGTAGCGCCCTGTACTGATAGTGGCTGCCTCTTACCATGAGCCTGAGATATTGCCTGTGGCTGGGATGGATGAGAATGTGTGTGAATGCATCCTTTAGGTCCAAGGAGCATAGCAAGTCTCCCGACTGGAGGTATGGCAGCAGTATTCCAAAACAGAGCATTTTGAACTTCTCCTTCACCAGGAACCTGTTTAGATCCCGCAGGTCCAGAATGCGTCAGAAGCCTCTGGTCCTCTTGGGTACGAGGAAGTACTAGGAGTAGAACCTTTTGCCCCTGAGGTGTGCAGGTACCAGTTCCACTGAGGTGTCCTCGAGAAGGCCTGCGAGCTCCTGCAATAGCAAGGTCTGGTGGAGGCGAGTCCTGGATGGCTTTCCCGGAAAGAACAGAGGGGGTGTCTGTGCCAGGTGGAGGAGTAACCGTCCCTCACCACCTGTAGTACACCCAGGAGTCGGTGGTAATGGATGGCCACCGGTGGGCATAGAGAACCAAACGCCCCTTTGGGCTGCTGGGCTGGGCCTTTTGGGGGAAGAGAGGCTATGCCCAAGGAGTCAAAAGCTCCCGCCAAGCTGGGCTGGAGCCAGTGCCATAGATTTGGGAACCTTAGGCTTACGACGGTTATGTCCTTGTCCCTTGGCCTACTGCCCCTGTTGGGGAGCTGGGAAGGCCTGGTACTGATTGTAGTTTCCATAAGCCTTCCTCTTCTTCAGGTAGAAGAACTTTATAATTGAAGGATTCCATCAAGAACGGTCAGCGGTCTTCTTGGAGAGCCTCGTCCTCATCAAGAACTCTGACTCCAACTCTGCAGTCTTATCAGTCATGGGTTGGCTGAAGATATTCTCTCCCCAGCAATGGACATCGACCAGCTTGTCCTGAACCCACTGCTCCAGGTCAGAGGACTGTAGCCAGGCCTGGCATCGGACATCAATGCCTGCCACAACTGCTCTAGCCACCGACTCGAAGCCATCATAGGCTGTCTGAGTCATAAACTTGGAGCACTCTCTGATATCCGAGGCCGGGATCTGGAACCGCTGAAGGGGTTTCTCAGAGACCAGCTGAGAACCTGGCGAGTTTCCGTGCCAGGTCCCTTAGGTACATGCCCATGTACAGCTGGTATACCTGGATTCAAGCCAATGAGCATCGAGGCCTGGTGGCACTTCCTGCCCAGGGCTACCAAGGCACAGGCCTCCCTACCCGTGGGCACTGAGGAGTGCGTCTTTTGGCTCTTCAGCCAACACATGGCTGACTCCACCACCATGGAGCTGTGTGGCAGCTGTGCTTTTTGGAAGCCAGGGCTCCGTTGGACCCGGTACAGAGTCCAGCCATCTGCTCACTATGGGTGCAGACACAGGGGTCTCCCACATGGGGGGGAGCGGGCACTGAGTGTCCCCTTCAGAGAGGATGGAGGATCTCTAGTTCCTCTGTCAGAGGGTCCTCCTCCGACTGTGTCGAAAGCTGGTGCCTTGGTCATGTCCTGCATGAAATCGAGGAAAGACATATCCTCGGGCGGGGACTGGCACTGGGTCTTGGGGAGAGAAGGGTCAGAAGGCACATCCTGATGACAACAAGTGTCCAAGGATTCCTTGTCCTCGGTCTCCCAGTCCGACTCATAGTTGGTGGATGTGTCGAGGGCGGTTTGGGCTCCAGGATCAGGCCCTGAGCACGACAGCCCCTGCCCTCTGGAGGCCCTGCGGTCATCGGGGAGGACCGGGACCAGTGTCGAGAAACATCGCAAAGCTGGCAGCACTCGCGCATCGGCTCAACATCTGGGGAAGTCCTCAAGGTCGAGGGCCCGGTAAGTTGGGAGTGAGGACTCAGAAGAACTGGGCATCAGAGCTAGCTGCTGGACCATGAAGGCAGACAAGCTGCGCTCCAAAGTTGCCATCCTGGTCTCGAGGTCAGATGACTCCGCACGACCTTCGGCATGGGCACCAAGGGATTTGGGCTCGGCACCGGCTCCATTGAGGGAGAGTCCTTGATTAGGATGGCCTCGGGGGTCTGAGGCCAATTTCTGGATGCCAACAATTCCCATCGGGGTATTCTGGTCAGCTACTCCTGTTCCTTCTCCTCAGACTTGACGGGGGCTGCGAGTCCAGGGCCTGTTGGACTTGCCCACTTTCCTAGGCTCATCAGCCAATGCGGTCTTCAAGGGTTTCCAGATCTTCTTGGGCTTTTCCTCTGAGGTGGTCCTGATGGAGGACTCGCAGCCCCGAGGGTCTCCCTGGGGTTCCGGAGGTGGCCCTGGAGTGCTGTCTCGCCAGAGACTCCAGTGACGAGTCTGTCTTATGAAAGAAGGACTCCCGCTGCTGCTGACGGCTCTTTATGGCCTTGGTGGTTATCTTCTTGCAGACATCACAGTCCAAGGGGTTATGGTCTGGCCTGAGGCAGTGGTCATGTGGATTGGTGCGTGACATGGTATGAGTGCATCGGTCAGTGTTTAAAACCACTGGCAGAGGCCATAATGGGGAAGACAGCCCCCCACATGATCGAAAGCCTCAGGCCCAGCCAGGGAAAAAGGCACAAAGCTGGTCAAGAAAACTCAAAAAGGGAACAAAACAGACCCGAGACGTGATGCCGAGGCAAGTGAGCTCAGGGACGGGAAAGGGAACTGGTACGCAACTGATCAAAAAGAAAAAACAAACACTTTTTCCAAGGAAAACAGACACACATCCGATGGGCTCCGCGGAAAAAAGAAGACTGAGGCAAGATGGCACCCTTGGGCAGGAAGGGGACCACACATGCGTGGTGCATCGCCCAAAGGCTTTCTTTGAAAACTGGGGAGAAGCTACTGTACAGGCTCTGTTGGTGCTTTTACACCATTTGTGAGGACTGACTTCTTGCTTGTTCCCAGAGAACACTGCCTGATTGAGGTGAAACGCCAAAATCATCTTTGGCAAAAAGAAAGACGAAGAACCACTTTTTCCTTAGTTGGCAACAAAAAGGGCCCCCTACAAGAGAGAGTTTGCAGCTCTGAAATGCATTATGCCAAGCAAATAGCCATCAGGAACACCACCTTCAGAGTGAGATCTTTCAGAGAGATCCCCAAAAGGGGCTCAAACGGCGATGTCATGAGCGCAGAGAGAACCAGATTCATGTCCCAGGAAGGAATCAGGGACCGATAAGGTGGTCTCAGATGCTTGACTCTTCAAAGGAAGCGAACATCCCGATGAGAGGCCAGAGACTCACCCTGCACCTGACCCTGGAAACAGGAGTCCGGGGCTAACCCCTTGTCAAGACCATCCTGCATGAAGGCCATGATCTCCAAAAGCGGAGCCTCTAGGGGGTGCACACCTCACTCTTTGTACCAGGCCTCAAAAATATACCAAACCTGCATATAGGCCAAGGATGTAGAACACTTTAGTCCCTGCAACAAAGTATCAATGACCTGGAGGAGTACCCCTTGCTCCTCAAACGTACTGTCTCAATAGCCAGGCCGTAAGCAAGAACCAATCCACGTTCGGCATCTGGACAGGACCCTGCATGAGATGGAAAGAGAGGTTCTGCTACCCGAAATCACACCAGATCCGTGTATCACAGCTGCCTGGGCCAGTATGGGGCCACCAACATCATGTACCCTGAGTGGGCCTCTAACCGCTTCAGAACACGACCAATCAGTGGCCATGGAGGGAACACGTGAAGAAGTCCGTTGCTGGGCCAGGGTTGAACCAACACATTGAGTCCCTCCGCCACATGCTCCTGGCATCTGCTGAAGAATCTGGGAGACTTGGACTTTGCCACTGTCACCATCAAATTCATTATAGGGAACCCCAGTGCCCTACAATTGACTAAAAGGCTGATTTGGACAGGCCTAATCCCCTGAATCCAACAGATGATAGCTCAGATAATCTGCTTGCATGTTCTCCTTCCTGGCCACGTGGGCTGTCGACAGTGGAAGATGATGAATTTCCACCCACCACAGAAGTGGAACAGCCTCCGCTGCCACCAGTGAGCTCAGAGTGCCACTCTAACAGTTGATGTAGCTCAATATTGTGGCATTGTTGGTCAGCACTCTCACCGCCTGCCACTGAACCATGGGGAGAAAAAGCTCCAGAGCAAGACGTACTGCTCTTGTCTCTAGTTGACTGACAGACCATGGACTCTCCTCCAGCGACCACCATCCCTTGGCCATCTGGGCCTGATAATGAGCCCCCAAACAGATGAGACTCGCATCCGTGGTCACTACCACCCAGTCCAAGGGCTCGAGAAGCATCCCCACCGAAAGCTTCGGGGAGACCAGCCACCAAGCCAGACTCACTTGTGCTTCACCACGAAGGGCCATAAAAGTATCCATTGAATGTACCTGTGGGTACCACCTCGCCAATAGTGCCGCCTGGAGAGGCACTAGCTCCAGGGAGGCCGCCATCGAGCTCAGCACCTACAAATAATCTCAAACTCTCGGGCGGCCAAACGCCAGCAGTCTCCGTACCTGACCCTGCAACATCACAATCCTGCCCTCTGGCAGGAACATCAACCCCCGCTGCATACTGAAGCAGAGTTCCAGGTACTCCAAAGATTGCGACGGAGACAGGTTGCCCTTGACAAAATTCACAACTCAACTGAGCTCCTGAAGCTGGCAAATCATACAGGCCATCGCCTTGCGACTCTCTTGCAATGATTTCATATGAATCAACCAATCGTCCAAATACAGATGAACCAGGATGCCCTGCATGCGCAGGGCCGCCACAACCACCACTACTACCTTGGTGAACACCGTGGTACGGTAATGAGGCCAAAAGGAAGAGCCTGAAACTGAAAATACCCAGTGGAACTGCAAAGCACAGGACTCACTGATGTTCCAGCTGAATGGGAATGTGTAACTTTGCCTCGGACAGATTAATGAACATCAAGAACTTCCCTTGACGGACGGCCACAATGACAGACTGTAGTGTCTCCATGCAAAAGCAGGGTACCCGAAGGGCTCTGCTGACCCCTTTCAAATCCAAAATGGGCCTCCAAGAACCCTCTTTCTTGTGCATTACAAAGTAAATTGAGTAATGTCCCTTTCCCCTGGCCTCTGGAGGGATGGGAAAAACTGTTTAGAGCTGAAGGCACTTGAGCATTGTTTGAACTATCAAAGCTTTGACAGGAGCCAGACATGTAACACCATGAAGGTGTCCATGAGAGGTCTCAAACTTGAGGTGTAGCCCTCATGGATCACTTCCAACACCTATGCGTCCAAAGTGAGTTGGGCCCAAACAGGGTAAAATAAACTTGGGCAGCAGCCTATTGAATGGACCTCCGTCAGGGTCCTTCGGAAGAAACTGGGAACTTTGAGGATTTTCCCCTTGGGCAGAGCAAAACTTCTGCATATTACACCCCAGCCCCTAGATGAAACCCCTCGGACAGTGGCCATAGGCTTGTCTTCTGGAAGCCGAGGGACTTTTGCCGGGCCGCCAACACAGTCGCCATCGACTTAGCGGATGCCTTAAGCAAATCATAAAGATGACTGGCCAGGAAGGCTGCTCCAGAATCCAACTGGCCCCTTCCTTACAAGCTGTGACCTCAGACACCACCACGTGACATAGGAGCCACAAAAAGCCCCTTGACGGGCCAAAGTGGAAATCTCAAAGGCCTGCTTAAGCAACACCTCCATCCACTGGTCCTGTGGGGCTTTCAAAGCTGCCCCCACTTCCACTGGGATGGTAGTCTTTCTGGTGACTGTGGTTGCCAGTGCATCCACCCAGGGAAGGCGCAAGCCTAGCCATGTTTCTGCAAACCTGCAAGCCGCAAGCCATCAATCATGGCCTTCACCACCCTATGGAAGGGGAAGGAACGATGAGGCTTACAAATACCATCCAGAAGCGGATCCTCCGCTTTTCCATGGGAGCCGGAAGTGGATCACCTACAATCCGCAAGGTCGTCAAAGTCTTATCAAGGAGGGTAGCTCATCCCTATGGAAAATTCAGACAGTCGAGGAGTCCTCCCCGGCTGGAGCTCCCCTCCTCCAACTCCTCAGGATCCAAATCCTCTTCTGAAGGACCCTTCAGGGCCCCGTGGGAGCCTAAGGGCTCCAAGGAAACCGTCATCCATCTTGGGGGACTGCTCCCAGCACAGGGGTTTCCCTGCCGCCAAGGCTCCAAGTCCTCCCTGAGAGGAGGGGGTATCCCAGACCTGGAGATCTCTACCCAGCCCCTGCTGCATAAGAAAGGCTTGGTGTCGCAATAATACAAATTCTGGGGAGAAAGGGGACTTGCCCATACTGCCCAAAGACCCTTTAAGGGATCCTGATGGATCCAGGGACACGAAGGTCAGGCTTCCCTTCCCTCTACTGCAGCCGCAGAGGCTGAATTTAGGATGGCGGCCGTTCCCGCCAAAACTGCAGGTGTCCTGGCCTCCCCCCAAGCAAGGGTCCGCTGTGGCCAGGAAACCCCCCGCAGCTAGGAAACCCCCCCCCCGCAGCAACCTCTGAGGATGCTGACCAGACTCACACGAGGCAAAGACTGGCTGAGGAGAGCAAGCTCCAGCAGCTGCTAACATACTTCATATCAGGCCCTTTCAGTGTTGGCCATTTGTGCATGGCGTGGAAAAGCCCCCCTCCCACAGAGGAGCCCTTCAATTAGCTACTCGCTGCAATCCTGGGGTCCTGATGTGCTGCCACTGCTCCCGCCCCCCCCCCCCCCCCCACAACGCTACTCTCTCTTTTTTTTTTAACTCTTGTTTTCCCCTCCAGAGGAAAGAAAGTACAGGAGTTCAGAAAGACTTAACCCCTGGCCCCCTCCCAAATTTGGGGAAGAGGGGATGGGGGAGCAGCTGCATCCTGCTCACCCACAGGCACTGTTCCCTCTAAGCTGTGCGCGTGTGCGCGCGCACACACCTCGTCGAGCAAGCGCACATACTTTACAACAGAGCACACAAAAATTACAGCTCTGATTCTGATAGAAAACAACACAGACGTCTTAAAATTTAAAAGTTATGATTGTAATTACTAGAAATTTCCCGCTTCATTTAGTAATCGTCCATTTTCATTTAATTTGATTAAAATCAATGTGGTGTACATACTGTATTCTGACGTGTAGCCAAATTTTAAAGTATATAACTCCGAGTGTCGTTATGTGGCGCACAAAAATTTAACCTTCTTTCAAAAGCTGCACACAGCTGATATTTTATGCGCACAGAGCCTACAGAAAATTAGAGGGAACATTGCCCACAGGGTCCTGAGGAGCGGCTGGGGGAGGGACACATCACCACTGGGTTCTGTATCCCAAAATGTGAACCCAGCATTAAGAAAATAATAAATGGCTAGCACAGGCTTATGCTCATCCAACTGCTGGAGACAGAAATACTGGCTCTGCAAGGGTGTGCAGGTTACTTAAAGGGAATTCTTTGGTTTGTTTGTTCTCAGTCTCCATCTGCTGGTGGATGAGCATAACCCACGTGTCTGGACTGGAGTGGAGGGACGAACTGGAAGACTTGAGTTTATTCTGTGATTCATATTGGCAAAACAAACAGAGGTCAAGTAATCAATAAGCAGAGAAAGTGTGGTTACTCACCTGTAGCAGGTGATCTCTGGGAACAGCAGGAATTTAGTCTTCACATATGGGTATCGTCGGTACTGACGGAGCCCGCGCGGAAACGCTCCCCAGCGTCCAACAGGAAAGCTTTTGGGAACATCCCACAGCGCATGCGTGCTGCCTTCCCACCTCTGTACCTCTCTTACTTCAGTTAAGTTTATAGCTGAGACCAAAGGAGAGAAGTAGAGAAAGAGAGAGATAGAGACAACTCCTAGGGGAGGTGGGTGGGTTGTGAAGACTAAATTCCTGCTGTTCCCGGAGATCACCTGTTACAAGAGAGTAACTACGCTATCTCCAGGAACAAGCAGGAATGTAGTCTTCACATATGGGGAATCCCCAGCTGGAAGATGCCAAGGGGTGACCCCCAGCAAGCTGCGAACCCAGGTGAGTTGGGTCATGCTTCCTCCCATGGACCTTTGGCATCCAAACTGTGGATGGTGGGTAGGAGTTGAATTAAATATGGAAGAGATGTTGGAGAACAGCTTGGCCAAACTAGGCATCCTGACGGGAGTCCTTGTCTAAGCAATAATGGGCTGTGAAGATGTGTATCGAAGCCCAAGTGGCTGCTTTGCAGATGTCATCAATAGAGACAAAACGAAGGTTAGCCGTTGAGGCTGCCATTGCTCTCACATTGTGAACCGTGATATGGCCTTCGAGATAAAGTCCCTTACACTGATATGTGTAGGATATGCAGTCTGCAATCCAATTTGACAGAGTTCTTTTAGAAACTGGAAGTCCCAGATGACTAGAGTCAAAAGCCACAAAAAGCTGAGAAGACTTTCTATGTGGCTTAGTTCTTTGGAGATAAAAGGCTAAGGCTCTTTTACAATCCAAAGCGTGAAGATTCCTTTCTGCACTGGAGGCGTGAGTCCTAGGAAAGAATATAGGAAGATAAACCGACTGGTTTAAATGGAAAGGCGAAACCACCTTTGGTAGAAAGTGAGGATGAGTCTTGAGGACTACTTTATCATGGTGAAACCTTGTATAAGGAGGGTCAGCTACTAACGCCTGTAATTCACTAATGCGTCTCGCAGAAGTGATGGCAATTAGGAAAATAACTTTCCATGAAAGAAACTTTAGATCTGAAGTGGCTAAAGGTTCAAAGGTGGTTCCATAAGCTGACTAAGAACAAGATTTAGATCCCATGCCACCGGTGGTGGTTTAATGGGAGGTTTTGTTAAGAGTAGGCCTCTCATAAATCTTGATATAAGTGGATGAGAGGAAATGGGTTGTCCATCAAAAGGTTTATGAAAAGCAGCAATAGCACTGAGATGGACCCTCACTGAATTGGTCTTTAGGCCAGATGTTGATAATTGTAGAAGATAATCTAGTAGCAACTCTACAGGTACTAAAAGGGGGTTAAGTCCCTTTTGTGAACACCAGACAGAGAAGCTTTTCCACTTAAAAGCGTAAGAACGTCTTGTGGAAGGTTTTCTGGAAGCCAGGAGGATATCCTTCACTTGTTGAGAAAGATTAATATCCTGGAATTCTAGGCTTTCAGTAACCAGGCCCTGAGATGTAGGGCCTGGGGATCGGGCTGCAGTAGGGATCCGTCCTCCTGAGACAGAAGGTCTGGAGTATTCTCCAACTCCAGAGGAGTGGTTTGAGAGAGACACAGAAGAAGGGGGTACCACGTTTGCCGTGGCCAACGTGGAGCTATGAGTATCATACAATCTCTGTCTCTCTGAAGTTTGAATAAAGTCTTGGGAATGAGGGGAATGGGTGGGAAGGCATAGAGGAAGTTCTTTCCCCAGTGGAGTAGGAATGCATCTCTTGCCTGACAGTTTTGAGCTGGAATTCTGGAACAGAATCGGGAAAGTCTGGCATTCTGCGGATTTGCAAAGAGGTCTATATCTGGTGTTCCCCAGATTTGAAACACTCGAGCAAGCTGGTCTGAGTGGAGGGACCACTCACGTGGCAGCAGTATTCAACCGAGTTTGTCTGCCCAAGAGTTTTGAATGCCCGGAAAGTATACCGCAAACAGGTGAATTTGTAACTCTCTGGCGAGGGCCCATAGTCGCAAAGCTTCGTTGCATAGCAACAGAGAGCCTGTTCCGCCTTGCTTGTTCACATAGAACATAGCTACCTGATTGTCGGTTTGGACCAGAACTGTCTTGTTGCTGAGATGGCCCTGAAAGACTTGAATAGCCTTGAAAATGGCTCTTAGCTCTAGAAGGTTTATGTGAAGGGACACCTCCTGTGAGGTCCAAAGACCCTGAGTGGAGAGGTTGTGCAACTGGGCCCCCCAACCCATCTTGGACGCATCTGTCGTCAAGGTAGTTTGGTATAGAGGCTGCTGGAAAGGAGAGCCTACAAGGAGGTTTTCCAGGAATTGCCACCATTGCAGGGACAAAATCAGACGTGTGGTAGCTCTGATTTTGTCTGTCAGTAGACCCGTGGCTTGTGACCACTGAGAGGAAAGGGTTCACTGGGCTGCTCTCATGTGGAGGCAAGCATAGGGAACCACATGGACAGTGGATGCCATGTGTCCCAGCAGTTGAAGCATCTCCCGAGCAGTAAGGAATACCTTCGTAGATGCTTGAGATGCTAGATGTATTATACGTAGACAGTGTGGCTGTGGCAGGAAAACCTTTGACTGCCATGTGTCTAGACGAGCCCCTATGAACTCTAGGGATTGAGAGGGGGTGAGATGAGATTTTGGGAAGTTTATGACTAGTCCCAAGTATTGAAGAATTCCCATTGCTCGAGAGCGCACGAAGCTGGCCTCTGGAGCTGTCGATGCTCAAATGAGCCAATCGTCTAAGTAAGGGAAGACGAATATTCATGAATGCTGCTACCACTGCCATGCATTTTGTGAAGACTCTTGGAGCAGAGGCCAGTCCGAAAGGAAGAACTCTGTACTGGAAGTGTCTTCCTTGGACCAGGAATCAAAGGAACTTCCTGTGAGCCGAGTGGATGAGAATATGCGTGTACGCATCTCTTAGATCTAGAGAACATAGCCAATCCTGACTTTGAAGGTATGGTAAAAGTGTTCCGAGGGAGATCATCTTGAACTTTTCTCGGAACAAATACTTGTTTAATTCTCTGAGGTCTAGTATAGGCCTGTGTCCCTCTGTCTTTGGAATAAGAAAATAGGGGGAGTAGAACCCTGTCCCCTGTTGGAGTATGGGCACTTCTTCGATTGCTCCTTGAGCTAGAAGTGACGTGACCTCCTGCCACAAGAGGTCGGTGGCAGGGCCCTGAGAATTGAACCATTTCAGAATTGTAGGTGGGGCAAGTTGAGGAAATTAAGCTTGTATCCCAATCTTACAATGGACAGAGTCCAATTTTCTGATGTTATTTGTTGTCATCTTTTGGCAAAATGGCATAGTCTGCCTGGAATGGTCAAGGGTTCTGGACCTTTTAGGGGCAGAATGACTAAGTTCTCTAGGTGGAAGTCAAAGACCATGAGGGGGCTGGGTCTGTTGAGCGTTTTGAGCTTGTGGCTTTCTCTGCTGTCTGTCCTGTTGTCCCTTTTGGGAAACATGAAGTGGACAGTGAGTTTGATGGGCGTAAGATTGGTAAGACTTCTTTTTCTTACTGAAAAAAGGTTTCTTGAATGTTTTCTTTTATGCAGGGTTGGCTGTAGCCTTTGACAATCTGTTCAAAGTAGTATTGTCAGATTCAAGCTGATTAGCCTTGTCCTGCCAGTCCTTGCCAAAGAGATTTTCTCCTGTGCAAGGAATGTTTCCAAGCTTTTCTTGCACCCACTGTTCTATGTCTGATGCTTGAAGCCAAGCAATACGACGCGCTCCTATGGATATAGCAGAGGTTCTGCTAAGACATTCAAAACAGTCAAAGGTAGCACAGTTCATGAATTTAGAGACATTAATGCTTTGGAACATGAAGACTCCCACTGGGGTTGTTTTGCCGGTGAAGTATCCTCGATACTTTGAAAGAGATTTTCCCTTGCAGGACCAGCTAGTTTTACTTTTGGTTACCTGAGATCCAAGGGAGGAAGATGAAGCCCTGGAAGACGTCGATGCAATTGACATCGTGTCGGAGGCAAAAAGGGTACAGAGTTTTGCAGCTCTATTCTGCCGGCCCCTCTTGGTCATCCTCGTGCAGGAGACACACTCCGTTGGACAATGTTCAGGACCCAAACATTTTAGACACCAATCATGGGTGTCGGTGATGGAAATGGTACCGCCACATTTTAAGCATTTTTTGAAACCACTAGCTGGTTTCTCCATGCTTGAAGAAAAATGGGCCTAGTGCCCAAAATGGAGCCTAGCACCAGAAACAGGTAAGATCCCTGAAGAAAAATATAACTTTTGTTTTTTTGTTTTTTTTTTAAAGAAAGAAGAAAAAGAGAACTGGCAGTACTGGTAGGCGTCGAATGAAGGCAGATGCAACCACAAAAAACAAGAAATAAAGGTAGATTTTCTGCGGTGACAGGGTACCGTGTCCTGTCAGCTCCGCAGAAAATGAAGAGCTGAAGTGAGAGAGGCACAGAGGTGGGAAGGCAGCACGCATGCGCTGTGGGATGCTCCCAAAAGCTTTCCTTTTGGACGTTGGGGAGCGTTCCCGCGCGGGCTCTGTCGGTACTGACAATACCCATATGTGAAGACTACATTCCTGCTTGTTCCTGGAGATAATAAACTACTCTTTAGCTCTGTCAGAAATAAATTCTGGGTCATACTGTGGGAAGACTACAATGCTGCTACCAACATCTATACCTGCACTGTGACTAAATGGATTTATTGACAATCTGGAAAGCTATTCCAGCATTAGAAATGCTAGTATACTTTAATTTTTTGGACTTACTTTTGCAAAATATGTTGTTTTTATAAACCACTGTTTCAGGTACTTCTGTTCTACTTTGGCTCCAGAACGCCAGGAACATCCCTGTTCATCCACTTGTTCATTAGCTAACACTGTCTGATCCACTGGATCCCAATTTACCAAAGCCTAAAAATGGGAAGAAAAAGCACAGACACTGCAGCGACATCAGCTTGTAACCTGAAGAGCTACATACTGCTCATATAACATCTGCTATCTTTGTACTCAACCTCAGGAGGTCACTGTAGAATTAGGCTTTTGTATCAGCAGTGCAGATATTCAGCTTAGATCCTTTGCTTATACAATGTTATGTGACAATCAACAGTATATGAAACAGGGTAGATGTCTAGCGGTCTATGGCCTCTCACATTTCCAGTTCATTTAACATGTTTTTTATACTACTTTATCATTTCAGTCAAAGCGGTTTATATTGTAAATTAAACTTGGTAATGTACATTAAACATGGACACTGATAACTTGGATTTTTCTGAGGCAATGGAGGGTTAAGTGACTTGCCCAAGACCACAAGAAATGCAGTGGGAATCAAAACCTGGTCTCTTGGTTCCCAGGCCAGTGCTCTAAACATTAGGCTACTCCTCCACTCCATTCCAATTTCTATCAGCCATGTTTTGGGGACCCAGTGAAATTGTGTCTTCTCTCCCTTTTCTTGAGCACATATTGTGTGGTTCAGGCTCATCTTCTCTCTATTATGTAACATCTTTTAGGTACTGTGTCACAGCCTTGGAGAGGCAGAATAAAAACATCTTCCCTCAAGTAGTTATTGTTATGGAAGGACAGACTAGATGGGCCTTGTGGTCTTTTTCTGTCATCATGTTTCTATGTTTCTATGTTTCAATAAATAATGCAGGCAGTTGTGTGGCTCAGAGACAGGACTCCTTCCTTCCCTGATAAAAGATCCTGTGAGTGAGAGCTTTCATTTACGCCTGGACAACTCTTACCTCTTCTCAGTTCACAGGACTTTAAATAAAAATATAGGAATGAAAGTTTCTAACTTGCTTTCCCCTCCTTAGCTCTGCAAAAATAGGGAACAGCACAATACTATAGAACCCATGATAGAAAATTCTAGGACAGTGGTGCACAAAGTTCAATCCTAGGGGTTCACAAACAGGCCAGATTTTCAGGATATTCCTATTGAATATGCATGAGATAGATTTACATCAGAGGTTCTCAACTCAGTCCTCTGGGACCCCCAGGCCAGTCAGGTTTTCAGGATATCCATAATGAGTATGCATAAGAGAGATCTGCATGCACTACTTCCACTGTATGCAGATCTATTTCATGCATATTCATTGTGGATATGCTGAAAACCTGACTGGCTTGGGGGTCCCAGAGGACTGGGTTGAGAACCATTGATTTACATACAATGGAGGTGGTATGCATGCAGATCTCTCTCTCTCTCATCTATATTCATTAAGGATATCCTGAAAACCCTACCTGTTTATGGCCCTCAAGGACTGAACTTGTGCACTTACATTTTAACACTTTCTATACTATTTGCAGCACACTCCATTCTGGCAACCTACTTAAGAGGTGCCCCTATAGATAGGCCATATCAATTACATCAGGAGAGCATGTACTCCCAAAAAGGGGCACAATTAGTGGGGCATCTAAAGTGATTTTACATTTAAAGAAATATACATGAGAGGATGGTGAGGGAGAGAGACATGGGGGAAAACTAACATCCATACTGCATGAACCTTATTGCCTTGCTAGCCAAAGATGGAGAGAAGCTGCACTCCTCATGTGCTAAGAAGAGTCATTCTGCAAATACTTGCTCATCTTCCCTACATCCTTTATCTCTCTGAGGTCCAAACACTTTACCCTTCCTCCCAGTGTGACCAATAACACCAAGCTGATTCTCCAAGGCATAAGACTGAGCGCCACTTCAGCATTTTTCAACAACATGTCAGAGCATAAAACAGCAGCTGCAGAGCACCGTTATGCTGCATTAAATCAGCATGATGCACAAGTGTGCAGGCTCCAAGTAAACTGGAATCTACCAGTGGTCACTTACTGTATGTTTAAAGGCATATACATTCAACTGTCCCAGGACAGTAAAATATGCAAATCCTTGGAAATATGCAGTGTGTTTACTTTCATAATGTATAAATGCCCATATATGATTTGGGTTGTTTTCAGTTTTGTGCCACTGGCAAAATGCATGAGTGAATATGGCCCCATGATATGCGCTTACCTCCTTCTGATAGATAAGCCCAGACTCATATAGTTTAAGAAAGAGATACTGAGTCCACTTATAGTATTCTGGCAAACAAGTAGTAATTTCCTGTGAAGGAGAGAAAAAAATATCAACAAGGTAATCAGATACTATAGCTTTTGAAAGACAGTTTGCTAACATCTCAAAATATGTTGCTGGGATGTACAATTTATCTTAGATTTCTTCTAACTTCAGAGTTCCACAGAGAAGGCAATTTTAAAAGCCACATCTGCTAGTAATACTGTGTCTGTCTCCCTATCTCTACCCAAGATAAAGGGTAGTTACTCATCTGTAACATGTGTTCTCCGGGGACAGCAGGAATCAGTCTTCAGATATGGGTGACGTTGGCACCAACAGAGCCCACACAGATCCACTCCCCAGCTTTCAAAGAAAGCCTTTGGGAGTTACACCTTGCATGCACAATCACCTTCCTGCCCAAAGGTGCCATCTTGCCTCAGTATAATATCATAGCACAAGATGGCAAAAAAGTAAACAACTCCACAGGGTGGAGGGAGGCTTGTGAGGACTGATTCCTGTTGTCCCCAGAGAACACCTATTACAGGTAACTACATTTTCTCCAGGAACAAGCAGGAAGTCAGTCCTCACATATGGGACTCCCAAGCTACAGGCTACTGAAAAAAACCTGTAAAAGCCATGGGCGACCCAAAAATCGGATCGTAAAGGGCAGCAGGTGGTGCTGGTTGGCTGGAAGTCTGACACTGCAGCAGCAGCATCGAAGATGCAATCCCCACTCCAGTAGCTGGGACACAGAGAGCTGGAGGGAAGGAATTGCATTATTCCTTGAAGAGGTGACGGAATACAGCCTGGCCGAAGACACTATCCCTCCGGGAGGTCTCCTCCAAACAGTAATGTGCAGCAAAGGTGTGCACAGAGGACCAGGTGGTGGCCCAGCAGTTGTCCAGCAAGGGTACCGACCAGTCCAGCGTGTGCAGAAAGGCTTCCACCCTGGAGGCATGAGGCCTGAGGCCTGGGAAAAAAGGTGGGTAACACCACCTCCTGGTTCAAATTGAACGCAGAAACCACTTTTGGTAAAAACTTAGAGTGCATCCGAAGGACTACCCTGTTCCTGTAGAACCTGGTGTAGGGCTTATGTGCCACCAGGGCCTGCAGTTCACTCCCGTGCCTAGCTGAGGGGAGCACCACCAGGAATACGACCTTCCAAGAGGAGGTACTTGAGAAGGCAGGTAGCCAGGGGCTCGAATGGCAGGGCCATGAGCTTCCCCAGCAACAAATTGAGGTCCCATGCCACTGGCGGTGGGCGAACTGGGGGCCGTGAGAGGAGGAGGCAGCCCCACATGAACCAGCCCACCAAGGGGTGTACTGACACAGCCTGGCCATCCACTTCATGGTGGTGAGCCGAGATGATACAGAGATGCACTCTGAACAAGCTGGACTTCTGGCCCCCCCCAACAGATGCAAGACGTATCTTAATATCTCCGCCACTGCGCAGGAGAAAGGATTAAGGCCTTCTCCCGCACACCAGAGGGAAAACCTGCACCACTTGAAGGCGTAAGCCTGTCATGTAGAGTCCTTACACGAGGCCAGCAAGATATCTTCCACCGACCGAGGGAGGTGGTGATGCGCAATGGCTGGCCTCTCAGCATCCAGGCCATTAGCGCCAGGAACTGGAGGTTGGGGTGCCATAACATCTCCTCCTCCTGGGACAGCAGATTCATGGCACTCCCCAGCGGCCAGGGGTCCCCCAAGACAGTTGCAGCAGCAGGGGGAACCAGGGTTGCCTGGGCCACCTGGGTGCAATGAAGATGAGGCCGCCTCTGCTTGGATTTTAAGGACGGCCCAAAGCATCAGGTGCGTACATGAAAATGCATACAGAAAGCCACTGGACCAAGGGAGGAGGAACGCATCCACCACCTCCTGACTCTGGGCTAGCTTCTGAGAGCAGAAGCGAGGTAGCTGTGCGTTCTCTGGACTGGCAAAGAGGTTGATTTCCAGAGTACCCCAATGTTGGAAGATCTCCCCTAGTACATTCAGGTTCAGTCTCCACTCATGGGGTTGGAGAATGCGGCTCAGGCAGTCAGCCAGTATATTGTCCTAGCCCAGCAAGTACACTGCCTTGAGGGAGATGTTCTTCCCCACCGCGAAGTTCCAGAGATGCATCACCTCCCAACAGAGGTGGTATGATCCCGTGCCCCCCTGCTTGTTGATGTAAAACATCGCTACCTGGTTGTCCATCTGGACTTGAACCACCTGGCCTTCCAGATGGTCCTGGAAGACCCACAGGGTATGATAGACTGCCCAGAGCTACAGCAGGTTGATCTGTGAGGCACTCTCCTCTGGTGACCATGAGTCCTGCGACTGCAGGTGATCACAATGGGACCCCCAGTCCATCTTTAATGCATCCGTGGTGAGGATGTGCTGCACTGGTAGGGCCTGGAAGGGCAGGCTGGCTCCGAGGTTGAGATGGTCCTGCCACCAGGTCAGAGAGGTTGCTAAGGCAATGACCTGGATGCGGTCCTCTAGGCAGCCTGATGCCTGCAACAATTGGGTGCCGAGTATCCATGGAGCTTGCCGCATGCGCAGGCAGGCAAAAGGAGTCATGTGGACAGTGGACACCATGTGTCCCAAAGGCGGAGCATCATCCGGGTTATCAATGGTGCACCACTCTGTACCTCTCACGCTAGGGCAGCAAGGCATTGCGCCCTATCCAGGGGCAGAAAGGCCCTTGCCCGTGTGGAGTCGAGCAGGGCCCCAATGAACTCCATGCACTATGCTGGGGAGAGGTGAGACTTCTGGAAGTTCATCACAAAGCCCAGGTGTTGCAGAAATCCTACAGTGCGCTGTGTCACATTGCATACCTCGTCTGATATGTCAGCCTGCACAAGTCAGTCATCCAGAGATGGGAACACAAACAGTCCAAGGAGCCAGAGGCCAGTGGCCATGACTGCCAGGCAGTTTGTGAATACCCAAGGGGCCGAGGCGAGGCCAAAGGGGAGCACCCTGTACTGATAGTGGCAGCCCCCTATGACGAACTGGAGATATTGACGGTTTCTTGGATGGATCAGGATGTGGGTATATGCATCTTTGATATCCAAGGAGCATAGCCAATCTCCCTGGAGGAGGTAAAGGCAGCAAGGTTCCAAGGGATACCATCTTGAACTTTCCCATGACCTGGAAGCAGCTGAGGTCTTGAAGATCCAGGGTGGGCCTGAAGCCCCCTGTTTTTTTGGGGACCAAGAAGTAGCGAGAGTAGAATCCCTGGCCCTGAAGGTGAGGAGGGACAGGTCCACCACTTGATCTTCAGGTAAAAACCTGAGCTCCTTCTGGAAAAGCTCCCTGTGCAAGAGGTCCATAGGTAATTCTCCTGAGAAAAAGGGAGGAGGCAGCTGAGCAAAGTGGAGGAGATCTCTCTCCTTGACCACCTGCAACACCCAGGTGTCTGTGGTGACAGAGGTCCATTGGTGTGCAAAGTGGACCAGCCATCCTCCCATGAACTTTAGGCCCAATACCTCCTGAGGAAGGGAGGCTATGCCCAAGGAATCAAAAGCTCCCCCTAGGCTGTGGCTGGGATGCTGTTTGGGGTTTAGGAGCTTTAGACTTACGGGGGCCATGCCCCTGGCCCTTGGCCTGCTGCCCCTGAGGGGAAGCGTGGTAGGCCTGGAACTTGGGGTAGTTTCCGGAAGCTTTCTTGGACTTCGGGTGAAAGGAATTTTTCCCCAAAGCCTTCCGACGGGAAGGATCCGACACTTTCTTGGACAGCCTGGTTTGGGTCATGAATTCCTTGTCCAACTCATTGGCCTTCTCTATCATGGGTTTGCCAAAAAGGATGTCTCTCCGCTATGGGATGTCGGCCAACTTGTCCTGAACCCATTGCTCTAAGTCGAAAGACTGCAGTCAGGCAAGGCAGCAGGCACTAATGCCCACCACAGCTACACAAGCCACCAACTCGAAGCCATCGAAGGCTGCCCGAGTCTGAAACTTTGAGCACTTTTTGACCGAAGATACCAGGGTCCTGAAGCACTCAAGTGGCTCACCTAATAGACCAGCCGAGAACCCAGCGAGCTCCTTTGCCAGGTCTCTCAGGTACATGCCCATGTAGAGCTGATAAGCCTGGATCTGGGCTGTGAGCATAGAGCCCTAAAAACGCTTCCTACCAAACGCATCCATGGTACAGGCCTCCCTGCCAGGAGGCACTGAGAAGTGCATCTTCTGGCTGTTGATTTGACGCATAGTCAACTCCATCACCATGGAATTGCGTGGAAAGTGCGTTTTCTGGAACCCAGGGCTCCCGCAGACTTGATACTGCGAATCAAGTCGACGGTTCACAATCAGCACCATCACCGGGGTTTCCCACATCCCGAACAGTAGTCGCTCCAGGATGGGGGGCACAGGCACTGTCAGCGCCTCCCGAGGAGGGGCGTCGTACTGGAGGATCTTAAGATCCTCAGCACACAGCTCGTCTTCGGGCACCACCAGGAAGGCGAGTGCCTGGGACATCTCCCTCACAAACTCTAGGAAGACAAGATCCTCTGGAGGGGGATCTCCACCGGTGGTGTGGTGGAGAGAGGTCGGAGGGGATGTCCGATGAAGCACGGTGTCGGGGGACTCTTCGTCCGTCTCCCACGCCGACTCTGAACTGGAAGAGTCGGCGAGCGCTCCGTGGTCCTCGGACCGACCCGGCATTGATGATCTGGTGGTGCTGTGTCAATCGCCAACAGCTTAGGCAGCAACCAAGCCAACCTTTTGAGGATGGGGGGAGCATCCTCCGGGGAGGTCCTCGTCGAGGAGGTCCCTGTGTAGGGCGCCAATGACCCAGAGTGACCAGGAGTCTGGTCCTGTTGCGCCTCCAGGAACAGAGAAACTACATTTGAGAGCTGCCATCCTGGCCTTCATGCCAGATGGCTCCGTAGCCTGCACTGGCCCCCAAGGATGTAGAGGCTGGTGTCAGGTCCCTGGCCAGGGAGTCCCAGATAGTGTTGGAGTCAGTGGGACCACAACGATCCCACGACGCCACAGATGACTCATCTCTCCAGGGCTGTTTGACGGGAGCTCCTGTCTGTCATCTCCCGCGTCTAGTAGAGAGCTCTGAAGCTGGGATGCGGCAGACTTACCACATGATCCCAGATCGGTCCTCGACATCAGCTTCGATGAAGCCTCTGACACCCAGGGGAGATCCTCTGAGGATGACTCCAACGTCCAATGACCTCTGGGCTCTGAACAAGCCTGGGTATGCGATGCAGAGCCATCTGACACCGGCACCGAAGGCAGGGATTCCACCCCCGATGCCGAAACTGAGCCAGACTTACCAAATAGTTCTCCCTGCCATCTTTCGCATTCCTTCTGAGTCTTAGGAGGCAAAGTGGGCAGGAAGACCTGTCGTGGTCTGCCTCGAGGCACTTGATGCAGGCACTGTGGCGGTCTGTACAGGTCATAGTGCAGATACACTTGCCACACTTCTTGAAACTGCTGTTTGAGAACAAAGAGGGAAAAACGAGACCCATGAGATCAAACTCAGACATCTCGACCAGATAGGCTGCGAGTTAGAAAAACAAAAAACAAATAAAAACCCAAACAACCAACCCGTGGGCCAAAAAAGACAAAAATAAAGGGCTTTACCTTAGCAAAAATCACAACACTGAGGTGGGAGACTCGGGCGGCGGAAAGGTGATCAAACTAAAGCACTCAAGGAAAAAGAGAAAAACCGGTCAAAAAATATACTTTGTCCAGAATGCACAGACGACACATCTGCAGGGCTCCGCAGAAAAAGAAAGACTGAGGCAAGATTTTATTTATTTATTTATTTAGATGGCACCTTTAGGTGGTAAGGTGACTGAGCATGTGCAGTGTAACTCCCAAAAGCTTTCTTTGAAAGCTGGGGAGTGGATCCGTGTGGGCTCCGTCGGTGCCAATGTCACCCATATGTAAGGACCGACTTCCTGCTTGTTCCCAGAGAAATAGGCAGACTATACCTAAGGGTAAGATGTAGAGACGTCAGCATGGCCAGGGTGCGGGGAAGGGGGGTGTTTCTCCCCGTTCCCAGACCATCATGGATGGATGGGGGAGGGGTGGTTTTTCTCCTTGCTTCCAACCTCTCTTGCTCTCTTTCATACACACACTTGCACTCTCTCCTCTTAGACCCAAATCCACCAGCTTCAATAGTCTCAAAACATTCAGCTGTAGCAGAGAAGCCCAATAAAACATTTTCAAACCTTTTTATTTCTTGATCTTATTTTCGTCCTTCATTTTTTTGATCCTATCTCAATTTTTTTGTTATCCTTTTATTTGGAGTTTGAGTTTCCCTAGCCTTTCTTTATTCAATTTTCCCTTTGATTTTGAAGTTTCCTTCTTTTGCTACCCATTGTATTCTTAGTCTTTCCACCCTGCTGCTATCTTTTTTTTCTCATCTCATTCCCAGTGGCATAAACTTTGCTCAAGCAGCCTCTGTAGTGCGTATGCTGGGGGGATGGGGTGGTGGTGATGGTGAGTGGGGGCAGCGATCGCCATGTTGCGGGGATGAGAGCAAAAACAACAATACTATACTCCTTAGCTGTGTTGTCACATTGCCTCCTTTATTATTACTTGTCCCTACTCAGCAACTGGAGAAAAACGTATATGCAGCATTTCTCGCTATCAGATCCAAGTCTTATTAAAGGCCCACAAAATCACATTATGAGACTTGAACTTAGCAGCAGGAAATGCTGCACTTAAGCATTTCTACAGCTTCCAAGCAGTAACAAGAGAACCCTTTTGGGAATATTTTAAATGAAGATCCTGTACCTATAGGTCAGAAGAGTTATGAGTACAGAATGCAAACAGTACAATAAAGAAATGCAAAGCCTCATTGTCTACATGAAACAGCATCATGAGAGTTTCTCCTAGTTTGAAAATACTGAAGGGGTAGATCTGAACATTCAGCATCTTCACATTAGTAAACACTGCCAGTTTGAATTCCCATGTCTGAACTAAAATATGGTTGTTACTTTATGGTGTTATTTTAATGCTGTTAAAATACAACAGGGAGATATTCCTTTTACAGTTTCGCTTTCATCAGTGTAGGATTAGTGATTTGAATGGATTTGATTTAAACTAGATTCATCCTGCTTTATGACAAGTGATTTGAATTATTATTTAAATCAAATACACCCAGAACAACTATACAGTTCAAAACTTTTGTCCACCAGCTTTCTTTGTGTATGTATTTCACTATATGTGTCCTTCAGAAGTGATTGTCATTAGCCAATGGCCACCTCTTGTTTGAAGAATTGAAATTCTTAAAAGAAACAGTGTTGCATTTCACTGTAGTAGCTCTATTTTTTCCCACTTAGGTACAACAACCATCTTAAGTTTCCTTTAAAAAAACAAACAAACAAAAAACCCCCTCCCATTTCTCTTCATTATGAGGGTGCATAGGATGAAGGTGAAAGGAGAGACTCAGAAGTAATTTGTGGAACTATTACTTTCCGGAAAGGGTGGTAGATTCATGGAATTGTCTCCCAGTGGAGGTAGTAGAGACAGAGACCATGTATCTGAATTCAAGAAAGCATGGGACAAACAGACAATCTCTAAAGGGGAAAAAAGGACTGTAGAGGTTAGCAGTTGGTATGGAAGGGGAGACTGGATAAGCTGTATGGTTTTTATCTGCCGTCGTGTTTCTATGTTTTTATTACCCAGTCTGTCCTCCCTTCCCCTCTCATCACCCCCCAGTGACTGCAGAAACCTATATATTACAAACATTCAGAATGGGTTCTAAGAAACATCCCAAATCCTTTATATTAAATCGTTCATTTCATATAAGATTCCCAAATACCAGGAAAAACAGGGACATCCATTGCTTATCCTGGCATAAGCAACGTGGAATCTGTGTACCCTTTTGGGAACCTGACAGGTACTTGTGACCTGGACTGGTCACTGTTGAAACAGGATACTAGGCTTGAAGGATCACAGTCTAACCCCCAGGACCGGCTCGTCCACTATGGCAGCAGATCTCTGTGGGCAGCATGCCATGTGCTCTGGCACACATGGCCTGCTGCCCTCCTCCCCCTGTGTGCCGAGCTATGCCACCCCTTCCCCCTCCTGTGCTGAGCCAAGCCGCATTGCTGCCCCCCGCTGCCACTGATTCCGGCAGCAGGCCATGTGCTTTGGCAAACATGGCCTGATATTTCTAAAGCCCCGAAGTTATGTCTGAGGGAGGGTCAGAAGCGGCAAGCCATGTGTGCTAAAGCACATGGCCTGCTGCCGAGCTACGTCCCCCCTCAACCCTGCTGCCAGAATCGGCAGTAGTGCAGCTCAGCATGGGCGGGGGGGGGGGGGAGAAGAGGCGTGGCTCAGTGCATGAGGGGTGGCACTGTTCAAAGGGGGGGGGACAGCACAGCTCGGGGGGGGGGGGCGGCATGGCTGGGGCTTCTGCCTAGGGCAGCAGAAACATTTGGGCCAGCCCTGTCTGACCCAGTATGGCATACCTTATGTACCATTAAAGCATTGCATCTTATGCGCTATAGCAGTCAATTTAACCATCATACATACATGTTTCAATTTACCCAAACCCTCCAAAGCAGGTGGCTCCACTTGTTTCCAGCATTCAGCTATTCTCATCCGAGACACCGTAACCACATACTTTATAAATTAGATCTGCTCTTTCCATCCAAGGCATTGGCTAATATAGCAATAACGCCCCTATCTGCTTAGCCACTTTAATACCACCAATGTTACAAGCCATGGATCCCTTAAGACTATCTTTAACAGCAGAATTGCAAATCTTTATCCATTGTAAACTTAAGTCTTCCTTTCATGTCTGCCAGAATTTAGGCAACTGCTTTGACTGTGCATAGAGGGCATTATATGGACAGGGTATCCCAGCTTTAACAGTACCTGACAAAATGCCAGTTTGATATGATTTTCCTCTTGCACTGCTTTTTGTTTTAGAAATGTTTTACTTGAAGGTACCGAAAGCAATCCCTCTCATCCAAATCAAATTTAGCTAATAATTCCTCAAACTCCAGTAGTCATCAAGTGACCCGGAGAATTTAACTCTTTCATCCTCAATCTAAAATCTTAAATCTATTCTCCCTGGAAGAAATTTTTAATATATCCCACGTGATCTGTTGATTAAAACATTTACCACTAATTAAACGTTTTTCCCGACTGCCCTCCATAATTTCCACTATAAATTTGATAAAAGGATTAACTAATCCCAAACTCACTTACAGTCTGAGAGACCCACGGAAGAGCCCATAAGGGGAGTTGTCCCCAAATACCCTGCTGTAGCTTTATCCATTTTTTGTTCTGGACCACAGACCATTCTAATAGTACCTTCACAGTTGGGCTGCTTGATAATATTGCTGCAAACCTGTACCACCATCCCTCCAGATAGTGAGCTTGATGGAACTTTGGTCTGACCTGGTATGGCATACCTTATGTTCTAAATAATCTTGAACTATAGATAGATACACTTCTAATTTTTTTCACATCACACCCACCCATCTGCAGCGCACACATCCCACATCCTCCCCCATTCATACATCGCACCACTCTTTGTATATTCGCTCCTCCTGATGCCCCAACCCCCTCCTTCCCCTACTCCACACCCACATTTATGGCCTGCTTCACCACCCACAACAGACCTCTTAAGTAGTGTGTATCCGGGAGACCTGTTTGGACTAATGCCTACATCAGGGGACGTTGAAGCAAAGGTCTGGTTACCATTTTTGCACTGGTTGATGTCACAGCTCTTCCTTTCAGAGTATCAGGGGAAAACGCTGGCTTGCACCACGGGCCCAAAGGGGCATGATCTAAGGGGTACGCATGCCCCTTAGAAGCTCCTTTGGAGCGCCTGATGATTGAATCTCCCCCTATGTCCTGTGAATGGGCAAGCAAAAAGCCAAGAGTAAGGGGCCTGTTATGGCGAGTTTGGTGAAATGCCCAAAGGACCAACATAAACAGAGTGCTGCTTTTAACAGGAAAGCTGTTGTGCAATCTGTAGGGGGTGTTTCTTCATCAGATGCCTCTTTGAGTTTAGAGTTGCATACTCCTCCCCTTCAACCAAATATTTTTGAAGGAACGAGTGTGTCTGAGGTGTTCCCTGTGGGGGGCTCATTTCCATCTGTCTCCACCCCACTATACTTGGCTAAGGCTGACCAATTACTTAATTCTTCTGACTCTGATCTATGGTATCCAGTTCCTGTGACTCTACCTGTTGTTGTTACTAACTTGGCAGTTCCAGGTACTAGCTTAGGGGACATTTCTTTAAAAGATATATGGCTGGCTATTAACAGGATGAAAGGGACGCTTAAGGGTATCCTGACTCAACTTTATGAGTTTTCTCAAGACACTGTGAAAAAATTACAGCAACATGGGGGTTCACTGTTAGATATGGGTGGGAGCATCTCCAGATTGGAGGGAAGTGTTGGGAATGTACAAGCTGTGGGTAATTCCTTCATCAAAGATAGTTTGTTGCTGCAAAACAAACTTGAATATAATACCAGGACCCGGAACCTTAGATTTTTAAACTTTCCAGTAGTTCATCTTCTTTCCCCTCTGGAGCTATTTAAAAAATACGTGAAGGAAATATTATTGTATTTTACGTTAGATGATTCCTTTGTTTCCTCTATTTAATATTTACCTCAAAGTGTTGCTTTAAAGGTCCCAGAGAGGGAGTAAGATTTAGTTATCTTTAACCCCTTCATACTCGGTGGTTCCATTTGGAACCCATGTAGTTTTCTTGTAAAAGCTGAGTGAGGATTAAAATCAGTAAACATCAGAAGTCATTTTCTTACTTACTATTGTCATAATAAAATACTGTATTCGGTTTAGAGTCACTAACTTACTAGGTGGCGCCACTGGCTGTGCTTTTGTTTTGGTAGCCATTGTGAAATTTTACTGCAAATGTTCTAGTGTTAAATTTTAATGTTCTGAAGGCTTCACTGCATCAGGAAAATTCTCTCAAGTCAAACAGGTATTGTTTTCCCTTTCTGCCAGTTTTATCACCATTTTTTGTTGAAACAGTTGTTGAATGAGACAGTTTTGTAGTTGGTTCCATTTGGAACCATCGGTACTTAGTGGTTGTTACATGTTACTGCAGAATTGGTGGTTTGTAATACTTAGTGAATTTTACCACAGAGCAGTTATTAAGATTTAAATTTGAAATTTATATATGTTATCTGCTAATTACGTAGTAAATCTAGTAGTAATTCAGTTACATTCTGAAATTTGTTGAATGTTGATGCAGGCAAAATGATGGATTGTGATATGCATCGCAGACAAAATAGAAAAGGAAAAATGGAATCTCAGCTTGTCTTGTTACCAGATGCTGACATTTCTGAACCTGAGTGTGATGTAGAGGATCCAGAGATGAAAAATAATATGGTTGAGTTGAGCGATGATCCATTGAACGAATCAGAAGATGATCTTCCATTATCAACAGTTAGGGATCATGCAAAGCAGAAAGATCTTGATGTTGCTGGTGTAGATGATGATGATCATAAAGTTCCGTAGAACAAATTATTCAAAAAGAAATCAAAATCAAAAGATGCAGTAATGTTCCGATGGAGGAGAATAAAGCCAAAAGTCACCTCCGATCCAATCTGGTCGGGAAAATTTTCTGATCCACCCGAGGAGGAAGAGCCTCCAATAAAATACTTCACAGATTTTTTTACACTGAACTTATTGAGTACATTGTGATTCAGACCAATTTACTTGCAGTTCAGTGTGTGTCCTCATTTAGAACAGTAGAAATTGAACAATACTGTGAAATGTTGTTGAAGATGGGCCCGGTTCCAATGCCCAGTTATAAATGCTACTGGTCAGAAGAACTCCGTTTTCCACCTGTTGCAGACATTATGAGTCAAAATCGTTTTACCGACATCAACAAGTTTTTGCACTTCAACGACAACACCAAAGCTGTCACTGACAGAAATGACCCTTTGTAGATATTTTAAAGTTTGTCCTCTTCTGGATTTCATTCGAGAAGCTTGCCTAAAGGTTGAACTGGAAGAAAAGCAGAGCATTGCTGAGCAGATGATACCATACAAAAGAAAAACCCCTTGAGGCAATACCTTCCAAAGAAACCTAAGAAATGGGGCTTCAAAGTATTTGCTAGATGCGGGGTCAGTGGTGTGACATATGACTTTCATTTCTATGACGGCAAGGCTCCATTTGTGCAGAAAAGCTGTGGATTTCAACCAGGAAATTATGCGAGACACTGCCTAGCACTCAGAATTTCAAACTGTACTTTGATGACTACTTCACTTTTCTGGAGCTTCAGCTGATGCTAAAGGAACAGAGCATCCTGTCTACTGGGACAATATGGTGCAACAGGATCAGAGGATGCATTATGAAAATGGAAAAAGAACTAAAGAAAAAAGGTTGAGGATCCAGTGATTTTATGGTTGATGCAAACTCTGGTTTGTCAGTAGTTCGTTGGTATGATAATTCAGCTGTTCAGCTTTCATCAACACTGAGATCAGATGATCCAATGTCTATGATCAAGCGCTGGGACAAGAAACTGCATGCCTATGTTGATGTGCCCTGCCCAGCTGTTGTTCGAGACTACAGTCAGAATATGGGAGGTGTAGATCTCTTTGATATGCTTATGGCTCTATATCGCACTGACCATTGCAGTAAGAAATGGTATCGTAGAATATTTTACTGGGGCCTTCATCTTGCGGTTGTGAATGGATGGTTGCTTTACAGACGTCACTGTGAGCAGAAATCTGTACCAAATTATCGAGTGTTCTCACTCTTTCAGTTTGTTATCAGCATTAGTGAGTCACCGATCAAAGAAAACAAGGTGCCGTCATCTGTGCAAAGAAAAAGAGGGCGACCATCAAAAGTGCTGGATTCTCCTGAAGTGAATGATCCTGATGACTCCCCTACACTGCCAAAACAGAAATCATCTGTTCAGTCTGATCCAAACGACAGCATCAGAAATGACGGTGTAGGACACTTTCCAGCTCACTCAGACCCGAAACAACGGTGCAGGGCTTGCAAAGCTCATGTCAGGATGAAATGCATGAAATGCAATGTTTTCCTTTGCATTACAAAGGAAAGAAATTGCTTCCTCAATTATCACACTTCAGCAGTTCGAATAAAAACGTTAAGAACTTTCAGTTTTATATATCTTGTCTTACGTTTATTCTTTATATTGAGTTCCATTAAGTCCCATTGGTGCCATATGGAACCATGATAAAAAAACTTCTTCTAATTATTAACTCCAGTGTAATGCAAGTGAATATTTCTGTTTCCTACTATCCCTAAGCAAAGTTCTACCTTCTGGAATTTTATTATTGAAATAAAAAAAATTGGTAGTGAAAGGGTTAAATCAGAGAAGGAAAAGTGTGTTATGAAGCTTTAATTTTCAAAAAAGGCTATCCCTTTTTGTGGGCAGCCCATAACTGTATTTCCAGATGTAGTTAAAGCTACTCAGCTCCGTCAGAAAGCATTTCTACAATTGAAATCTAAGATCCTGACGATTAGTGGAACGTTTTATTTAAAGTTTCCTTGTAAATACATAGTAATGTATTCTGGCAATAGGTTTATCTTCATGGAGGAATACCATCTTATGGTTTATGGTTTAGGCACTTGATATACCGCCCTTTACTGTGTGTATCAGAGCAGTTAGAGTAGTTACTCACCTGTAACAGGTGTTCTCCAGGAGCAGCAGGAAAGAGTAGTTACTCACCTGTAACAGGTGTTCTCCAGGAGCAGCAGGAATCAGTCCTCACATATGGGTGACGTCGGCGCCGACGGAGTCCTCGCGGAGCAATTTTCCCCAGCTTTCAAAGAAAGCCTTTGGGAATTGCAGCGCGCATGCGCGGTCCTCTTCCCGCCCAAGGGTGCCATCTTGCTCAGTCTGATGACATAGCTAAAAGACAGCAAAAAATTAGCAAAAAACAAAAGCACAGAACTGCAACTCCAAGGGGAGGAGGGAGGGTTGTGAGGACTGATTCCTGCTGCTCCTGGAGAACACCTGTTACAGGTGAGTAACTACTCTTTCTCCAGGACCAAGCAGGAAGTCAGTCCTCACATATGGGACTCCCAAGCTTAAGGCTACCGGAGACCCCAAGCACAAAAAAGGAGCTCCCTCAAGCTCAGTAGCACAGAAGGAAGGAATCTTCTCTGAGTACGCCCCCAACCGGTAGCCCAACATCCGGGACGGAGGGCAGGAGTTGCCTATACCTCAAAGAGATTACGGAGGACTGCCTGTCCGAAAGCACTGTCCCTGTGGGACTCCCTCTCCAGGCAGTAATGGGCTGCAAAAGTCTGGCTTGAAGACCAAGTAGCGGCCCGGCAGATGTCTGCCAATGGAACAGAGCGGAGGTAAGCCACTGACGCAGCCTTCGGCCTAACACGATGAGCCGTGACTCGACTTTCCAACGAGAGGCCGGCTGCCCCATAAGCCCAAGCGATACAGTCAGCAATCCAGATGGACAGAGTACGCTTGGAGACAGGGAGCCCCAACTTATTGGGGTCATAAGACACGAAGAGCTGAACAGCCCTTCGGTGCTCCCGCGTACGGTCAAGGTAGAAGGTTAACGCCCTCCTACAGTCCAGGGTATGCAGGACCATTTCAGCTCGGCTGGAGTGTGGCCTGGGAAAGAAGGTCGGAAGTACCACCTCCTGGTTGATGTGAAAAGGGGAAACAACTTTAGGAAGAAACTTAGGGTGAGTCCGTAGGACTACCCTATTCTTGTAGAACCTAGTGTAAGGAGGATCCGATACTAGGGCCTGTAGCTCACTAATGTGTCTAGCAGAAGTGAGGGCCACCAAGAATAAGGTTTTCCAAGAAAGAAAACGAAGATGACAGGTAGCCATAGGTTCAAAAGGCAGACAGGTAATCCGCTGCAAAAACACATTCAGATCCCAGTCAGGGGCTGGTGGGCGCAAAGGTGGTTTAAGGAGAAGGAGGCCTCTGAGAAAACGAGCCACAAGAGGGTGGCTGGAAAGAGGCCTGCCATCCACCGGCATGTGATGCGCAGAAAGAGCACTGAGGTGGACCCTGACCGAGTTGGACTTAAGTCCAAGATCGGAGAGGCAAAGCAAGTACTGCAAGACCACTGATACCGAACAGGAGAAGGGATCTTGAGACTGCTAAGCACACCAGACGGAGAACCGTCGCCACTTAAGAGCGTAGGACTTCCGGGTGGAGGGTCGCCTGGAGGCCAAGACGACTTCCTCCACATCTGGAGGCAGCAGGAGGGGGGCAAGAACTACCCTCTCAGCAGCCAGGCCATCAGATGAAGGGACCGGAGGTTGGGGTGCAGGAGAGTCCCCTGATCCTGTGACAGGAGGTCGGGTTGAAACCCCAGAGGAAGAGGAGCGTCCACCGCCAGCTGCATCAGAAGCGGGAACCAAGGTTGTCTCGGCCACCGGGGAGCCACTAGGATCATCGAGGCTTTGTCTCTGAGAACTTTGAAGAGTGTCCGAGACACCAGCGGCATGGGAGGGAAGGCATACAATAGGCCTGTGGACCATGGAATCAGAAAAGCATCCGCCGCTACTCTGAGAGGATGCGGTTGTCGAGAGCAGAATCTGGGAAGTTGCCGGTTCAGAGGACTGGCAAACAGATCCATGGTGGGGAGGCCCCACTTGAGAAAGATCCGCTGAACCACCAAGGGATCCAATCTCCACTCGTGTGGTTGGAGGATCCTGCTTAGCTTGTCTGCCAGGTAATTTTCCTGACCTGGGAGATAGACAGCTTTGAGGAGGATGCCGTGGTGGATGGCCCAAGAGCACAGTTTTTGTGCCTCCTGAGAGAAGGAAGGAGCCTGTTCCGCCTTGTTTGTTCACGTAGGACATTGCAACTTGATTGTCCGTCTGGACCAGCACAGACTGGTAAGAAGTGAGGTGGGAGAAGGCTCTGAGAGCTAGGCGGATGGCTCTGAGCTCCAGGAAGTTTATCTGCTGAGCAGACTCCCAAGGAGTCCAGAGGCCTTGAGTACATGTCCCTTGGCAATGTGCTCCCCATCCCAGGAGAGAAGCATCGGTCGTTAGGACCTAAGAAGGCGGAGGAGGCTGAAAAGCCATTCCTAGCACTAGGTTTGGCAGAGAAGAGACCAGCGGGTCGGAGATCTGTACGGAGTCCGCTAGGCTCCCAGTGGCCTGATGCCATTGTGCGCGAAGGTACCATTGAGCAGGCCGCATGTTCAGGCGGGCATTGGGGGTCACATGGACTGTGGAAGCCATATGGCCGAGCAGTCTCAGAAATTGCCTGGCAGAGACCAGGGAATTACTGCGAAAGTGGCTGGCAAGATCCATGAGCCTGTTTGCCCTGTCGAGAGGCAGAAAAGCTCATGCCTGAAGCGTGTTTAATCTTGCGCCGATGAACTCGAGATCCTGAGAGGGGAGCAAAGGGGACTTTGCGAAGTTTATGACAAAGCCCAAGTACTGGAGCAGAGCCACAGTGCGGTGCGTGGCGTGAATGGCCTCTTGGGAAGACTGTGCTCTGATGAGCCAGTCGTCCAGGTATGGAAATACAAAGAGGCCTTGAAGTCTTAGATAAGCCGCCACCACTGCTAGACATTTGGTGAATACCCTTGGTGCGGAGGATAGGCCAAAGGGCAGTACCCTGTACTGGTAATGATTGCCCCCCACAACAAACCTGAGATATTGTCTGTGACTGGGGTGGATGAGGATGTGAGTATAGGCATCCTTTAGATCTAAGGAGCATAGCCAGTCTCCCTGCTGGAGGTAGAGCAGCAGGATTCCAAGGGTAAGCATCTTGAACTTTTCCTTTGCGAGGAACTTGTTGAGGTTCCACAAGTCCAGGATGGGTCTGAGGCCTCCTGTTCTTTTTGGTATCAGAAAGTACCTGGAGTAAAAACCTTGACCTCTCAGGTGGTGGGGCACCGGTTCCACAGCCTGTTCCTGAAGAAGACTTGCTAACTCCTGAAGGAGTAAGTCCCTGTGCAGAGGGAGTCTGAGAGGCTCCCCTGGAAAGTAGGAGGGAGGTACCTGGTGGAAGTGTAGAAGATAGCCCTCTTGGACTATGTGAAGCACCCAGGTATCCGTAGTGATGTGGGACCACCTGTGGGCAAAGTGGACCAGTCGGCCTCCTGTGCTGGGAGAAACCAGCTGAGGGGGAGAGGCTATGCTGATGAAGTCAAAAACCCCCACCCTGCTGAGCAGGGGCCGGTGGTGCAGGCTTGGGGGCTTGCTGCCTACGGGACCCATTACCCCGTCCCTTGGCTTGCTTCCCCTGTTGGGGAGCTGCTGAGGCCTGATAATGAGGGTAGTGGTGATAGGCAGCCGCCTTCCTTGGGTAAAAGGGCTTTTTCCCCGAGCCCTCCTTCTTCTGAGAAGGGGCAGAGGTCTTCCTTGAGAGACGAGTCCTGGTGAGAGTCTCGGTCTCGATCTGTGCAGCCTTCTCATCCATGGGTTTGCCAAAGAGGTTTTCACCTCTGCAGGGGACATCGACCAACTTGTCCTGCACCCATGGCTCGAGGTCGGATGACTGAAGCCAAGCCTGTCGACGGCCACCGATGCCGGCTGCGGCTACTCGAGCAGATGCTTCAAAGCCATCGTAGGCTGCTCGAGAGATAAACTTTGAGCACTCCCGAATACCAGTTGACAAGGCTTGGAACCTCTGCAAAGGTTCTTCGGAGAGACCAGCAGAGAACCCGGCTATTTCTTTAGCCAGGTCTCGGAGATACATGCCCATATAGAGCTGGTAGGTCTGGACTCGACAAGCAAGCATAGAGCCCTGGAAACACTTCCTACCGAGGGCATCCAGGCTTCAAGCCTCCCGACCGGGAGGCACCGAGGAGTGCATTTTCTGACTCTTAAGTCTATGCATGGTCAATTCCACCACCATGGAATGGTGCGGCAGTTGTGCCTTTTGGAACCCGTGGCTCTTGCAGACTCGATAAATGGAATCGACCCGCTTTCTGAACACCAGCGACGACGCGGGGCTCTCCCACATGCGAAAGAGAAGTCGTTCCAGCATCGGAGGAACCGGTACAATAAAGGCCTCCTTTGGGGGACAGTCATATTGGAGGGCATCGACCTCTTCGACTCGAGGCTCCTCCTCGGGATCCGCGGGGAAGGCCAAGGCCTTGGTCATATCCCGCACGAAGTCCGAGAACCGGGTATCCTCCGGGGGGGGACCGTCTCCGAGGTTCGGACTCAGGGGAGTCCGATGGGACACACCGAGTCCGAAAAGAACCAGGTGACTCTTCGTCCTCGGATTCCCAGGCTGACTCCTCGGAGGAGGAGTCGAGTGGCTCCGGTCGGGCGGGCATCGATGTCGTTCGCCCCGACGCCGAGGGAGTCGGCATCGACGACCTCGGTCCCGAATGGGAGGCCGAAGGAGACCGCGACCGAGGATCGACTCGAGCCCTCATGGACTCGAGGATCGGCTCGGTCTCCGGGGTCGACTTGGACGTCGACGTCCCGGTGGTCAGGGCAGAAGCACCGGCGAGGCCAGCGATCAATGCCCGCTGCTGGTCCATGAAGGCAGCGAAACTGCTCTCCAAGGCCGTCAACCTGAGTCCGAGCTCAGGAGACCCAGCAGTCCCCGACTCGGGCCCCGACGGCGTCGGGCCCGACGTCGGCTCCTTCGGAGGCGAGTCCACGAAGACAACAGTACTCACGTGAGCGGGCGAGTCCATCTCGAGACGAGGATGTTTGGAAGGCCTCTCCATCTCCGAGGACCCGGGACGGCTATCGGGGCTATGCGACCTGGCCCTCGAGGAACCAGGAGCGTCCACCGACGACGCCCTCGCGGGTTTCTTCTTCCGATGATGTTCCCGGGTAGGAGACCCCCGTTCAGAGGAACTTCGACGATGCTCAGGACCAGAGTCCTGAGACGTCGAAGCCTCTGACGAGGTCCGAGCCCGGCCGGAGTCAGAGAAGATACGTTCCCGCTCATGCTGCCGACTCCTCAACGCTTTTGAGGACATTTTACCACAGGGACCACAGATCATCGGGTCATGATCGGGTCCGAGGCAGCGGAGGCAGTAGTCGTGTGTGTCGGTAAGAGACATGAGTTTCTTACACCGATCACACTTTTTAAACCCGCTGGCAGCCAACGGGGGAAAAAGGGCCCCTGCAAGGTCAAAAGACCGGGCTGCCAGTGAAAAAGAAAAAAAGGCGCGAAATCTGTCACGAATTACAAAAAAACGAAAAATAAAGAACGGACTCGCAACCGGCGTCGCGGGTCCGGGCGGGAAAAGAACCGGCGTCGAATTCAAGAAAAAGACAAATAAAATCAACTTTTCTAGCGGGGAATTACAAACAACGTCTGTAGGGCTCCGCGGAAAAAAGAAGACTGAGCAAGATGGCACCCTTGGGTGGGAAGAGGACCGCGCATGCGCGCTGCAATTCGCAAAGGCTTTCTTTGAAAGCTGGGGAAAATTGCTCCGCGAGGGCTCCGTCGGCGCCGACGTCACCCATATGTGAGGACTGACTTCTTGCTTGGTCCTGGAGAATCAGTCCTCACATATGGGTGTCATCGGCGCCGATGAAGCCCCAGCGGAGCATTTCCCCAGCTTTCTATGAAAGCCTTTGGGAATGCAGGCACGCATGCGTGGTTCCCTTCCCGCCTAAAGGTGCCATCTTACCTCAGTCAAATGACATAGCTAACAGCAGCACACAAAAATGAAAAAATAAACTATGTACAACTGCAACTCCAAGGGGAGGAGGGAGGGTTGTGAGGACTGATTCCTGCTGCTCCTGGAGAACACCTGTTACAGGTGAGTAACTACTCTTTCTCCAGGACCAAGCAGGAAGTCAGTCCTCACATATGGGTGACTCCCTAGCTCTGGGCTACTGAGGAACCCAGGCTGAACAAGAGACCTCCCTCTAGTCCCAGCAGCAAAGAAAGGCTTTTCAAGGACACAACCTCCACCGGTAGCCCAACAGAGGGCAGGAGGGCAGGAGTTGCCTAAACCTCAAAGAGATTCCGGAGTACTGCCTGGCCAAAAGCACTGTCCCTACGGGTCTCCCTCTCCAGGCAGTAATGGGCTGCAAAAGTCTAGCTTGAAGACCAAGCTGCAGCCCTGCAGATGTCTACCAAGGGCACAGAGCGGAGATGAGCCACTGAGGCAGCCATTGCCCTGACACAATGGGCCATGACCCTACCCTGCAAAGGAAGGTCAGCCGCCTTGTAAGCCCAGGTGATACAGTCAGCCACCCAGATGGCAAGGTACGCTTGGACACAGCCAACCCCATCTTATTGGGGTCAAAGGAAACGAAGTGCTAAGTAGCCCTTCTATGTCCTTGCGTACGGTCAAGGTAGAAGGATAAAGCCCTCCTACAGTCCAGGGTATGCAGGACTGCTTCAGCCTGGCTAGCATGAGGCCTAGGGAAGAATGTTGGAAGAACCAACTCCTGATTGAGGTGGAAAGAGGAGACAACCTTAGGGAGAACTTTGGATGAGTCCTGAGGACTACCCTGTTCCTGTAAATCCTGGTGTAAGGCCTGTCACAGACCAGGGCTTGCAGCTCACTTACTCGCCTAGCCGAGGTAAAGGCTATAAGGAAGAGTGTCTTCTAGGAGAGGAAGCGAAGTGGACAAGTAGCCATCGGCTCAAAAGGTGGGCGAGTCAGCTGCTGCAAGACCACATTCAGCTCCCACTCAGGGGCAGGAGGACGGATGGGAGGCTTGAGCAAAAGCAAGCCCCTAAGAAAGCGGGACACCAAGGGGTGACCAGATAGAGACTGCCCCTCTACCAATGAGTGGTGAGCTGCTAGAGCTGAGAGGTGGACCCGAACAGAATTGGACTTAAGTCCCTGATTGGATAAGTGCAGCAAATACTGAAGCACCACTGGCACAGTACAGGAGAAAGGATCCTCTGTACGTAGGTGACACCACACAGAAAACCTCTTCCACTTGAGAGCATAGGTTTTCCTCGTGGACTGTTTCCTAGAGGCTAGGACAACCTCCTCAACTTCCTGAGGTAGGCCCCAGGGAGCTAAAACTACCCTTGCAGCCTCCAGGCCATCAAACTGAGAGACCTGAGATTGGGGTGCAGAAGGGAACCCTGGTCCTGTGTGAGAAGGTCGGGTTGCAACCCCAGAGGCAGTGGAGGATCCACCACCAGTTGAAGCAGAAGAGGAAACCAAGGCTGTCTCGGCCACCTGGGAGCTACCAGCAGGACCGAGGCCTTGTCCTGGAGAATCTTGAATAGGGTTCGGGCCACCAAGGGCGTGGGAGGAAATGCATAGAGGAGGCCCTGAGACCAAGATATCAGAAAAGCATCCGCTGCTATCCGCAGAGGATGTGGTTGCCTGGAGCAGAACTTTGGCAGCTGCTTGTTCATGAGGCTGGCAAAGAGATCTATCAAAGGGAGACCCCATTTCAGGAAGATCTTCTGAACTACTAAAGGATGGAGCTGCCACTCGTGGGGCTGCAGTATCCTGCTTAATCTGTCTGCCAGGTAGTTGTCCTGGCCTGGAAGGTACACAGCCCTGAGGAGCATGTTGTGCTTGAGGGCAAAAGAACAAAGGTCCTGAGCCTCCCGACAAAGGATCCTGGACCCAGTTCCACCCTGTTTGTTCACATAAAACATGGCAACTTGGTTGTCTGTCTGAATCAGGACAGACTGTTGAGCCAGGGTAGGAGTGAAAGCTTTGAGTGCTAATCAAATAGCTCTGAGTTCGAGGAGATTGATCTGCTGTGCAGCTTCCCAGGGAGACCAGAGGCCCTGGGTGCACTTGCCCAGACAATGAGCTCCCCAGCCTTTTAGGGAGGCATCTGTTGTCACCACTACTGTGTACCCTGGAATCTGAAAAGGCACCCCCTTTCAGTAGGTTGGGTGGGTGCAGCCACCAGTTGAGGGAGTGCAGAAATGGTCTGGACACTCTTATCCTGTCTCTGAGGCTGCCTGTGGCCTGTGACCACTGAGTCCGAAGGCACCACTGTGCAGGCCTCATATGGAGCCTGGCATTGGGGGTGACATGTACTGTCGAAGCCATGTGGCCAAGCAGCCTCAGGCAGAGTCTGGCGGAGACCAGGGAGCTGCTAAGAAACTGACTTGCCAAGGCCATCAACCTGTGGGCTCTGTTTTCTGGCAAGAATGCCTTTGCCAGGAGAGAGTCCAACCTTGCCCCTATGAACTCCAAGTTCTGGGAAGGGAGCAAAGGGGACTTTGCAAAGTTTATGACAAACCCCAGGCATTGTAGAAGAGCAATGGTCCTGAGAGTGGCTTGATTGGCCTCCTGACCTGTCTGACCCCTGATGAGCCAGTCGTCCAGATAGGGGAAGACAAAGATGCCCTGATTTCTCAGGTAGGCCGCCACCACTGCTAGGCACTTTGTGAAGATGGAGGTGATTCCAAAAGGCAGCACTCTGTACTGATAATGGTTTCCTCCCACGATGAACCTCAGGTACTTCCTGTGGTCTGGATGAATGAGGATGTGAGTGTACGCATCCTTTAGATCTAAGGAGCATAGCCAATCTCCCTGCTGGAGGTAGGGCAGAAGGGTTCCAAGAGTAAGCATCTTGAACTTTTCTTTCACCAGGAACTTGTTGAGGTTCCTGAGGTCCAGAATGGGACGAAGGCCACCGGTCCTTTTGGGCACCAGGAAATACCTGGAGTAGAATCCGTCACCTTGCAAGTGGGGAGGCACAGGCTCCACCGCCCTGTCCACCAACAGACCCTGAAGCTCCTGACGGAGAAGGTCTGTGTACAGAGGAGGCCTTGGAGGCTCCCCTGGAAAGTATGGGGGTGGCAGTTGGTGGAAATGGAGGGCATATCCTTTATGGATTATCTCCAGCACCCAACTGTCCCCGGTGATAAGGGGCCACTGGTGGGCAAAGAGGGCTAGGCGACCTCCTGTGCAGGGTTGGGAGAGCAGTGGAGGAGAGGCTATGCTCAAGGAGTCAAAAAACCCCACCCTGCTGAGTGGTAGCAGGGGCCTGAGGCTTGGGGGTCCTCTGCCTACGGGGCCCATTACCCTGGCCCTTGGCTTGCTGACCCTGGGGGGCAGCTTGGACAGCCTGATATTGCGGGTACTGTTTGTAGGCAGTGCCCTTCCTCAGGTAAAAGGGCTTTTTACCCGAGCCCTTCTTTTTATGAGAAGGGGCAGAGGTCTTCCTCGACAGCCTTGTCCGGGTGAGGTGCTCGGTCTCGAGCTGAGCGGCCTTCTCGGTCATGGGCTTGCCAAAAAGATTTTCACCTCGGCAAGGGACATCGACCAACTTGTCCTGAACCCATGGCTCGAGGTCCGATAACTGCAGCCATGCCTGGCGTCGAGCTGCGATGCCGGCTGCCGCAACTCGGGCCGAAGCCTCGAAGCCATCGTAGGCGGTGCGGGACATGAACTTCGAGCAGTCCCGAATCCCCGAGGACAAGGACTTAAATCTCTGCAAGGGTTCCCCGGAGAGACCAGCAGAGAATCCGGCCAACTCCTTGGCCGGATCCCGCAAGTACATGCCCATGTACAGCTGGTAAGACTGGACACGGCAAGCAAGCATCGAGCCCTGAAAACACTTTCTACCGACGCCATCTAGGTTTCGGGCCTCCCTGCCAGGAGGCACCGCGGAGTGCATCTTCTGACTCTTCAGACGATGCATGGCCGATTCCACAACCATGGAATGGTGTGGTAGCTGTGCCTTCTGAAAACCAGGGCTCTTACGGAGCCGATAGATCGAATCGACTCGCTTGCTAAGAACCGGCGCCGAGGCCGGTGCCTCCCACATACAGAAGAGGAGCCATTCCAGCATCGGAGGAACCGGGACAGTAAAGGCCTCCTTCGGAGGACAGTCATACTGCAGTGCCTCGAGCTCTTCAGTTCGAGGCTCTTCTTCGAGATCCGCCGGAATAGCCAAGGAAGTGGCCATATCCCGGACGAACTCCGAGAACCGGGTGTCCTTCGGGGGGGACCTACTCCGGGGCTCAGACTGCGGTGAGTCCGAGGGGACGCACCGAGTCTTAAAGGTGTCAGGAGACTCCTCGTCCTCCATCTCCCAAGCCAACTCGTCCGAGGAAGAGTTGGGGTCTGACCCCGCGGGGGCCCTGGAGCACCCGCCCCGAAGCCGGAAGCACCGGCGTCGACGCCCTTGGTCCCGAACGGGAGGTCGAGGGGGACCGCGACCGAGGTCGACTCCGAGCCACGATGGACTCGAGTATCGGCTCGGTCTCCAGGGTCGACTTCGGCGTCGATGTCCCGGTGATCGGGGCAGATGCGCCAGACAGGCTGGCCATCAGTACCCGCTGCTGCTCCATGAAGGCAGACATTCTGCTATCCAAGGCTGTCATCCTGAGACTCAGCTCGGGAGACGCAGCAGCCACCGACTCGGGCCCCGGCGGCGCCGAGCCCGATGTCGGTTCCCTGGGAGGAGAGTCCACGAGGACTACGGGGCTTACGTGTCCAGCAGACTCTGGCTCCACACAGGGAACTTTGGCAGGCTTCTCCGGTTCCACAGGCCCGGGGCAACGGTCGGGGGTCTTAAACCTGGCCCTCGAGGAGCCAGGGACCTCTTCCGACGACGCCCTCGCGAGCCGTTTCTTCCTCTTGCGTTCCCGGTCGGGGGACCCCCTGTCCGAGGAGTTGACGGCGCTCGGGATCAGAATCCCAAGATGTCGAGGCCTCAGACGAGGTCCGGGCCCGGCCGGAGGCTGAGTCCGAGAAAAGCCTTTCCTTTTGCTGCTGGCGACTTCGTAGTGCCTTGGAAGACATTTTTCCACAGGCCCCGCACGACTTACGATCGTGGTCGGGGCCCAGGCACCGAAGGCAGCAGTCGTGTGTGTCGGTGAGAGACATTAGTTTCTTACACCGATCACACTTCTTAAAACCACTGGAAGCCATCGGGGAAAAAAAAAAAAAAGAGTCCCCGCGAGGTCAAAAGACTGGCCTTCCAGGGAAAAAGAGAAAAAAGGGTGCGAACGCCAGCCACGAAGGGCAAAAACCGAAAAAGAGGAATCGGGCTCGATACCGGTGTACCGAACCCGGCGTCGAACCGGTAGAAAAAGAGCAAAAAATCGCTGTAAAATCTAATTTTAACCGGGAAAACTGGACACACGTCCGGTGGGCTTCACGGAAAAAAAAGAGACTGAGGTAAGATGGCACCTTTAGGTGGGAAGGGAACCGCGCATGTGTGCCTGCATTCCCAAAGGCCTTCATAGAAAGCTGGGGAAATGCTCCGCTGGGGCTTCATCGGCGCCGATGACACCCATATGTGAGGACTGACTTCCTGCTTGGTCCTGGAGAATACAGATATATTCTAACAGGAACTTTTTTTTTTATTCCCTTGTCCCTGAAGGACTCACTATTAAGCATACTTGAGGCAATGGAGGGTTAAGTGGCTTGCCCAAGGCCACAAGGAGTATTAGCTTACTTCCATATGCAGGAAGAAGAGTCAGCAAATAAGTTGCATGTCATACCTTTTTATTGGACTAGCTCCATAGTCACTCAAATAAGGACAAACTCTTGCTTCTCCTCTAATTTAGCTTATATTATTCAGTATAAAAAACATATAGGAGGATGTGGAAACAGATCAGATGCTAAAGAAAAAAATCAACTCACGTGGAGGCCAATTCGGATTGGTGGACATCTGGCCTGTCTAGACATCCAAAATCTGGACGAGCTGGATTTGCACTCGATTCTGCACCCATGGAAGCTAGATGTTCCCATGGGAGCAGGATCGGAGCTCTTGGACGGGTTGGATGGGCCCCGATTCTGCAGGCCCAGACATGCTGTGCCTACCCCGGCTAACCCTCCCCATGCTCCTGCCTCAGTGCCGCAGCATGGTACGTTTCTTATGGATAAGCAGTCCTCTGTAATTTTCTTCATTTGAGAGTTATTGGTTGGGGATGTAAAAGGGGTTAAGAGATTATCCCCCCATATAATGTCACACTGAATCAGACATGAAAAAGTTCCCAACTCAAAGGCTTTTCCAAGAATCTCTCCTTAAGGCTAGACAATTGTATAAAAAGGTGGCCTCTAATTCCCATCACAGCTGGATCCTATACTCTATTAAACTCCAACTAATCCCTCTTCCAATTCCAGAAAGTCATGTGTCACTTCCAGCAGAGTTGCTAATGTCACCCGATTGCCTTTGCAGCTTTTTGCAACTTTTACTGACTCCATGTCACTTAGGTTCTTAAGCCAAAGGGTTAATTGGAATCACCTATTCAAGGCCATCAGACCAGGGTCCAGAGTTTTAGTAGCCTCAGCCACACTGCACATTCTATTTAGTAAATCTTTAAGGGGAAAACTCCTCACCAGTCCAAAGGGATACAGCAATTTATAGCTAATATTTTAATTGCATAGCCGCTTCTCTCTCTAAACTCCCTTCTTTTATGAAACATAGTGAGGGACACAGAAAAAATTTCAATCTTATGTCTCCCCCGGGTAAATTTGGCTAATCTCTCACTGCCTGTGAAACTTGTTCCTTATTCAGACAGCAGAGAAAGCATGCAACAATATTTTATCTATTTATTTGCTTTTATATACTACGCTATTTCAAAATCAATGCGGTTTACATAGAACATTAACAATAGAACTGTTTTACATAGAACAGGTATTAAACTGAAACAAGTGAATCACATTGGGTATTGGGCCTTAAGGATAATAATCAAGGAGATTGCTCAATCTCAAATATGGGACAGATCATCTTCACTTCCTCAGCTTGCAACGCCTCAGTGCAAATTTTTTGTGTAATTTCAATGCAGGACATTTTGGAGAGATTTTCCCGAGTCTCAGATCATTTTGGCTGGAGCAGTTTTTCATGTCTACAGTTTTTAGTAATGCATACTAATTAACTTTTTCCAATTTCCTAGGTGCTGCTGTACTAGCCCTCCCTGCATTCCTCCAGTCTCTTCCACTTCTTCAACCCTACGACCAACTTCACTCGTCGCAGACTGCAACTCCAAGTGGCTTTGAAATGTTCCCTCTCATACTTACTATTTCAGACTTTAGTTCATTAAACCACTAGCAGAATGCCGAGTGAGCTGCCATTTGGTCTCCAGATGCTGTGAGCACACCTCCATAGCAGTGCTGCTCAGCTCGCATGATGTCATCTTGTACTCTTCAGCCTTTGAAAGTGTGAACATTTGAAGGTCAGGCACCTTCTTTTTAGAAGCCATGCACAGAACCCCAGCAATTCAGAGGAACTCTCCAATTATACCTTTTTCTTTTGTTTCATACACTTTAGTAAGATCAACAGACACTTTTTTTGTAGGAGTTGTAGCAGATGTGTGGGATACAGAACATAACATTTTTCTATACCAAGTGAGTTGTTTATAAAAAGCATTTATTCTTTGAAAGTACATTCCCAAAAGTAGCACCTGCCCCTAAAAAAGAAACCACTTACCCGATCCCAGTTAAAGCACAAGCCTATTCTATCAAGCTGACTTCTCATGTGTTGGATATTACTGCAACAAAAGAATATTTATGAAAGTACAGTCAATTTTAGATATCCAAAATATAACAGGAGACATTTTTTAAATACTGTACAGATTTATTTCCCCCAAAACTGTTATCTGTGGTATGTTATAGATATAAACTTGTTTTCATGCAACTGATAGCAATTATTAGATTACATCAGAAAAACTGATCGCACCCACTCTCTTCTTTACATTAGAGTCACGTGAAATGAGCTACACACCAGCTTCTGAAAGCAATCTTCATATACATAAAAGGGGAGGGAGGATTTATAACAAGGCTGGTCCTTGGCTGCTCATCTCCAAAAGCAAAAGGCCAACAAATAGAAAAGGTTGACTCTATATTAGGGTACATTTAGGTGAGACATT
Organism: Ichthyophis bannanicus; assembly: GCA_033557465.1. NCBI lineage: Eukaryota > Metazoa > Chordata > Amphibia > Gymnophiona > Ichthyophiidae > Ichthyophis > Ichthyophis bannanicus. Next base: position 730,415,584 of record CM066031.1, read on the forward strand.
AAGAAGAAATTTCAGACTGTCAGGGACTGGAACAATCTGCTTTTCAAAGCAGGTTGGATAGCATTTGTCTAAGATGCACTTAGTGGGTGCCTCAGCATCCCCAATTTTGAGCAAACTCCTTCACTGTGTCCAGGGCAGGATCCTGCTGGAGGACAATAAACAAATTGATTTAGTATTTGGCAGTTTTGAAAACTGAAGATATTATAAATCTTCCAACTGTCCCAGAAAACAAACACACGTGTCTCAGTTATTTCTGGGGATAGATGATTGTAGAAAATTGTTTTTCTAAATGGAAAGTAATTCAAAGTTACATTTTCTGACAGAAATAGTTACAGTTCCGGTCAACATTATTAGCACCCTTGCAGTTCAACCACATAAGAACATAAGATATGCCATACTGGATCAGACCATCAAGCCCAGCATCCTGTTTCCAACAGTGGCCAATCTAGGTCATACGTACCTAGCAGTTTCCCCAAAAGACACAGGTCCCACAATGCTTGTACTGGATCAAGCATTGATATCCTGGGTCCCTAATGGTTTATGGACTTTTCCTCCAGGAACTTGTCCAAACCTTTTCTAAACCCAGCTACACTACATCCTCCGGTAACATATTCCAGAGTTTGATTACACGTTGAATGAAAAAATATTCTCTCTTATTTGTCTTAGTTTACCCTGTAGCTTCATTGCATGTCCCCTAGTCTTTCTATATTCCGATAACGTAAACAATCGATCTACGTTTACCCGTTCCACTCCATTCATTAATTTATAGACCTCTTATCATATCTCCCCTCAGCAGTCTCTTTTCCAGGTTGAACAGCCCTAATCTTTTTAGCCTCTCTTCCTAGAAGTAGCCTTCCATCCCCTTTACCATTCTGGTGGCTCTTCTCTGTACCTTTTCTAATAACGCTATATCCTTTTTAAGATATGGCGACCAGAATTGCACACAATATTCAAGGCGCGGTCACACCATGGAACGATACAGAGGCATTATAATATCCTTTGTTTTATTTTCCATTCCTTTCCTTATGATACCTAGCATTCTATTTGCTCTCTTGGCCGCCGCTGCACACTGGGCCGAGGGTTTTAACATGTTATCCACGACGCCGCCTAAATCTTTTTCCTGGGTGGTGGTTCCTAATGTGGAACCTTGCATCGTGTAGCCATAGTTTGGGTTGTTCTTTCCTAGGTGCATAACTTTGCATTTGTCCACATTAAATTTCATGTGCCATTTCGATGCCCAGTCTTCCAATTTATCAAGATCTTCTTGCAATTTTCCACAATCCTCTTGGTTTTTAACAACTTTGTGTCATCTGAAAATTTCATAACCTCACTCGTTATTTCCTTTTCCAGGTCATTTATATGAATATTGGGTGCATTTCTGGAGTGGAGGAGTGGCCTAGTGGTTGGGGCAAGGTACCTCAGGCTGGAAGGTCGGGGGTTCAAATCCCACTAGAGGACAGCAACTTTGGGCCAGAAGGACAGGGGTTTCTAGTCCCACAGGTGCTCCTTGTGGTCTTGGGCAAGCTACTTGTTCAATGTAAACCACCTTGATATCATGAAAGACGGTATTTAAGAAATGTTAAAAAAATAAAATAAAAATTTATGAATATGTCAAAAAGCAGCGGACCCAGCACAGATCCCTGGGGGTACTCCACTATTCACCTTTTTCCATTGGGAAAATTGGTCATTTAGCCCTACCCTCTGCTTTCTATCTTTTAACCAGTTCCTGATCCACAATAGTACACTGCCTCCTATCCCATGACTTTTTAGTTTTGCCAGAAGTCTCTGATGAGGGACTTTGTCAAAGGCTTTCTGAAAGTCCAGATACACTATCACCGACTCACCTTTGTCTATCTGTTTATTCACACCTTCAAAAAAACATAATAGATTAGTAAGACAAGATCTTCCTTGTCTAAAGCCATGTTGGTTGTCTCCCATTAGGCCATGACTATATACATGCTGAGTAATTTTGTTCTTTATGATGGTTTCTACCATTTTTCCCGGTACTGACGTCAGGCTCACCGGTCTGTAGTTTCCCGGATCACCCCTAGAACGTTTTTTAAAAATTGGCGTTACATTGGTGATCCTCCAATCTTCCGCTATTACAGATGATTTTAATGATAGTTCACAGATTACTACTAATAGCAGGTCTGCAATCTCATATTTCAGTTCTTTCAGCACCCTTGGATGTATACCATCCAGTCCAAGTGATTTGCTATTCTTCAGTTTATCAAACAGTTGTAATACATCTTCACGGTGTAGCAATATTTCTTTCAATGCTTCTGTAGTATCACCTTTAAATACCACTTGAGTCATGGGTAACATCCCTACATCTTCCTCAGTAAAGACTGAAGCAAAGAATTCATTCAGTCTCTCCGCTATAGCCTTGTCCCCTCTTACTGCCCCTTTTATCCCTCTATCATCTAATGATCCAACTGACTCTCTCACAGGTTTTTTACTACGAATGTACTTGAAAAAGTTTTTATTACGCATTTTTGCTTCCTCAGCAAGTTTCTTCTCAAATTCTCTCTTTGCCTGCCTTATCAATGCCTTGCATTTAACTTGCCCGTGCTTGTGCTGTTTCCAGCTTTCGTAATTTGGCTCTTTTTTCTATTTCCTGAAAGATGCTTTTTTGGCAACAGCAGCCTCTCTGACCTCACCTTTAAACCATGCTGGCAGTTTTTTGGACTTCCTTCCACTTTTCTTAAAGTGTGGAATACAGCTGGTCTGGGCTTCCAAGATAGTATTTTTCAACACCCCCCAAGCTTGATGTAAGTCTTTAACCTTTGCAACTACTCCTAAAAACAAAAGTGGCCAGTGAAATGGCTTTGGACTACATACGTACTGTGATAAAGAAGCTTATCATAGTTCAGGAAGAAATAATGCAAGAGGTGAATTGGCTCTGAATAAGCAACCTGTGCTGGCTGGTAAAAGCACTAAAACAGAGTGTTTACCTAAAAGACTACCAGACCCAGAATGCACTGGTTTACAGAAAGCCTCTAGGAGAGCTGAAATAGGGAAACGTGTGCCTAATCAGAGAAGCAATGATGTAATCCCTAATCACCCATCTCCTAGGGCAGGGCTTGATTCAGAACACCTGGACTGTGCTAGGGTGGAGTGTCCATCTAGGCACTTTAAAGGAAGAAGAAATTCTTCAGACAAACAGCGAGGAGAGAAAGAGCAACATCAAAGAGAACACAGAAGGAAGAACAGCAAGACGTCTAAGAAAGGAGCCCAAGGCAGTACGTATGCTGGGAGAGATTCCTGGGGCAAGCATTCTTCATTGGACTGGAAGAAACCAGAGGCTTGGAGATATACAGCCAGGAACCCTCAGACAGCACTTGTAAAGGAGACGGCTGCATCTACAGAAAGAAGAAGCTCTAATACCTATTTAAGGAGGTATGGGAAAAGAGACCTAAAGTCCAGAGATTCTGACTGGAGAGCTTGGCACAGAAGCTTTGCTACCTACTGGCCAAAATACCCAGAGAGGAAACCTAATGACAACATGATCTCAGGTATGAACTCTGATCTGTTCCCTAGCTTTGCACAAGGAAGACAGCAGGGAAACAGTTTCTATCCTGGTAGAGATAAGTTAGAGAATTCCTCTGAGCCAGTGTATGAAAGTGATCCTATGATATTTCAAGAGCAAGGGGAAATATCAAATGAGAAAGTGGAATGCATGGATTGCTCTCTGTCTAAGCTGCTGTTCTAAAGTAATCCTTAGTTAAGCATTAAACACCAAAAGGAACTGTATTGATGTTTAACTTCCCAGAAAAGTTTCTTTGAGAGAAAGCTTTGGTGAAAGTTGGAGCCACATGGAGAGTGGACCAGCAATGGTTTGCAGCTGGTTAAGACTGATTAGAGCAAGGCACAAGTGCACGTGGGACTTTGGAAAGAAAACTTCTTCACTATGTGAAAGGAAGAAAGTTGTTTTTTTGATAAAGAGAATTTTCCTTTTGGGTTTATTTTTCATTCCAGCACTGCTAAGAAAGTTTATTAGCAGGGGCTAGAAGAAAAACCTTTTCTGTTCCATCAAGGTCTTTACTAAGTTGTTGCATAAGTAATTCAGTTGCCTTATTTGTTTTGTTTCCTGAATACAATTCCTGGAGAAATTATCCCGTTGATGTTACCAAGCATATCTGTGCGAGGGAATAACTTCCCATAAATAAAATCTGGGTTTTTTTGCTTTACACTCGAGCAACTACAAATTCTTTATTCTTGTTGAACGGCTGGTTTTGTGTGATTGAACTACAACACCCACAATCCTTTGCAAATCAAGTAAATTCCTGTTTTTGCCAAGATTGTGGAACTTTCACAAGAAGCACTCCCGTTTACAGTACACATACTTGACACATAAAAGAATCAAATAACACAAGACCAATTAAAAAACGGAAATAGTATAAAAACTGGATCATTGCCCAGGACATGATTATTGGCACCCTTATTTTATTTTATTTTTTTTAAGTGCCTTCAAGTCAATGCTGACTCCTGGCGACCCAGCAGCCCCTGTGTTTTTTGGCAAGGTACCACTGGAAGTAGATTGCCAGCCCTTTTCTTTCAAGGTAAAGTGACTTGCCCAAGGCCACAAGGAGTGCCAGTGGAAATCAAACCCAGATCTCTTGTATATTAGGCTATCGCTCTAACCAACTGGCTATTCCTCCACTCGGCAGCCTTATAAACAATTCAAATCAGTTTGAACAGAAGAACCACATGCCCATTGCAGTAAAATTAGACACACCTATAATCAATTGTTAGTACTCATATGACTTGAATCAACCAATCAATGATGGCTCCAATGTTTAAAATGGCAAAATTAGACTTATCTGCTAACTGTTGTTCCTTAAGGAACTCCAGTCCAGTCCAGTCCCGCACCTCTGGGGTAGTGTACCTCGTCCAGCAGCTTGGAGACTGAGCATGTCATCTTTTGATGACACCAGCATAAATACCGGAGAGACCGCCCAAAGCTCCAGTAACCTATTGACAAAGCAGACTCACAGGAGCAACAAATAAGTAGTTAAATATGAACTAAAAACATATTGTAACTTAAGCAATCTAACTGACACCAATCTAAGTCATCCCCCAGTGGAGACGAGATACCCCCTCCTCCAAATGTGGAGACCTAACAGTAGCTCGTCTGGGTGACAGCATGCATTCATCACCGAGCGAGGTCTGCCCTCAACTGCAACTCCCCCTAATAACTTACAACCCCTGGGCCCTTCTTAGACTCTGAAATTCTGCTTCAGGCCCTGGTACAGACAACTGACAAGCAAGAAGTGATCCAGGACTGGACTGGAGTTCCTCAAGGAACAACAAAGCAGTTAAGTTTAATTTCACCTTCCTTATCGTCCCTCCAGTCCAGTCCTGCACCTCTGGGGATGTAACAGAGCAGTATATTCAATGGGAGGGGCCTGCCAATCTGGCCTGAAGCACTGCCGATCGAAAACAGGCATCCCTTGCCGCCTGGACATCCAGACGGTAATGCTTAACAAAAGAATGCAGTGAAGACTAGGTCGCTGCCCTACAAATCTCGACCGGCGGCACCAAGCTATACTCCACCCATGAGGCCGCCTGACTTCTCATGGAATGAGCCTGTAACCCTGCTGGCAGTGGCTTATTCCTTAAGACATATGCCGACGCGATAGCTTCCCTGATTCCACCTAGAAATAGAGGCCTTAGCCACAGCCTCCCTCCTGCGTGGGCCTCCAAACAATATGAATAGATGATCCGACTTGCGGAAACCCGCCGTCCTCTTCAAGTAATGTCACACAGCATGCCGCACGTCCAGGAAGCATAATTGTGGCCCAGTGGAGACATTCTCACTGCGCCTGAGGACCAGCAGGGTGACTGTCTGGTTCACATGAAAAACAAAAACCACTTTGGGCAAAAAGGACGGAACCGGCCTCAGGACTACTTTCTCATTGGAAAACAACAGAAACGGCCCCCGGCAAGACAACGCCTGCAACTCCGAAATCCTGCACGCAGAACGTATAGTCATGAGAAAGACTGTCTTGATGGTCAGATCCTTGAGCGAAGCTCTGCTCAGTGGCTCAAAAGGCTTTCTTCCCAGTACCTCTAGCACCAAATTGAGATTCCACGGCGGTACTATTGTCCTCCTTGGTGGATGTAGAAGTGTCACCACACTCAGGAACCCTCCCACATCAGGATGCATCCCCAACAGTACTCCTTGAACCTTCCCTCGATAGCAGGAAATAGCCGTCAGTTGTACCCTCAAGGAACTAGCTGCCAGACCCTTATCAAAGCTGTCCTGTAAAATTGCTAAGACCTCCGACACGGAAGCCTTGGATGGTTGTACCCATCTGTCTGCACACCATGTCTCAAAGATGCGCCAGACCCGAATATAAGCGAGAAAGGTAGATCTTCTCCTGGTTTTCAACAAGGTTGAGACTTATCATCATCATCATCCCTTCTTCATCAGCCGTGTCCTCTCAAGAGCCAGGCAGTAAGCGAGAATCAATCTACAAGCGGCATGCGTACCAGCCCCTACATTAGTAGATCCTCTTGAATCGGGAGGCGCCAGGGATAACCCTCCAGAAGCCGCATGAGATCTGCATACCATGGCCTTCTTGGCCAATCCAGAGTGATAAGAATCACCAGGCCCCGATGATACTCAATCCTCTGTATGACCCGCCCTATTAGAGCCCATGGCAGGAACACAAAGAAGCCCTTTCTTCAGTCCACTTTTGTATTAGGGTGTCCAGTCCTTCCAACATCTGCAGAAAATGCCAGGCTGTAGATTCGGTCCTGGCCAGAAACTGTTGTACTAGCCTGCGAAGCCCTTGTGCTCGTCGCACCAGAAGAAATACTTTCCCCGCTTGCGTGATCAAATCGCACCCCCAGGTACTCAAGATCCTGTGAGGGAGTCGGTCAGCTCTTGGTCACATTGGCCACTTAGCCTAGACTTTGCAGAAACTGAACCACCCGGGCCGTGGCTTGTTCACTTTTGCCCTTGACTTTGCCTGAATCAGCCAGTCATTGAGGTATGGATGTACCAAGACCACTGTTCCCTCTAAGCTGTGCGCGTGTGCGCGCGCACATACCTCGCCGAGCGAGCGCACATACTTTACAACAGAGCGCACAAAAATTACGGCTCTGATTCTGATAGAAAGCAACACAGACGTCTTAAAATTTAAAAGTTATGGTTGTAATTACTAGATTTTTCCCGCTTCATTTAGTAATCGTCTATTTTCATTTAATTTGATTAAAATCAATGTGGTGTACATACTGTATTCTGACGTGTAGTCAAATTTTAAAGTATATAACTCCAAGTGTCGTTATGTGGCGCACAAAAATTTAACCTTCCTTCAAAAGCTGCACATAGCTGATATTTTATGCGCACACAGCCTACAGAAAATTAGAGGGAACATTGACCAAGACTCCTTCCCTGCGAAGTGCCGCCACCACCACCATAACCTTGGTGAAGGTACGTGGCAATGCCCGAAATTGGAAATGCCCCATAGGGACCGCATACTGTACATTCCCATATGTTCTGGCCATATGGGAATGTACAGGTATGCTTCCGATAGGTCGAGAGACGTAAGGAACTCCCCTTTTCGGACGGCCACTATGACAGACCGCAACGTCTCCATGTGCAAATGCAGACAGCGGTTTACCCACTTGAGATCGAGGATCGGATGGAAGGAACCTTCCTTTTTTGGCACCACAAAGTAAATGGAGTACTGACCACAGTTGTACTGGTCCTGGGGAACTGGCACCATGGCCCTCAGCTGCAACAGACGCAACAAGGTGTCTCTCACTGCTGCCACCTTGGCCCATGCCTTGCAGGGAGACTGAACGAAGAAACTGGCCAAAGGGCATTCAGTTTCGAGGGCATACCCCTCTCGAATGATCTCCAGTACCCACTGGTTGGAAGTGATTTGGACCCAGGCAGGGTAGAACCCTGTATGGGCTGTACCGCCACCTGGGCCCCCCTTGTTTCATTGTGATTTCTTGAGTGCCAAGGACGAAGTGGAGGCAAAACCTCTGCCTGCCCTCGAAAAACTCAAAACCCCTGGTGGGGAATTTTCCTCTCTGAAATAGATTAAATTGTGCTGAACGGAAACACCCAAGTTCTCATTGCTGCCCTTTGGGAGCTGGAGAGGGGCTGCTCTGTTTTTGCTTATCCTCCTGCAGGCGACCGTCCTTGGACTTGCCCAGGTCCTTCACCAATTTGTCCAGGTCCTCTCCGAAGAATAGTTTTCCTTGAAAAGGAAGTTTGCTTAGTCGGGCCTTGGACGAACTGTCCGTCACCCAATTACGCAACCAGAGATAGCAGCGAGCTGCTAACATCGAAGCCATATTCTTCGAGAGATCTCATATGAGGTCACAGTGGATATTAGCTAAATATGCTGCACCCAACTTTAGCTTGGCCACCTCTCCAGCCTGCTCAGTCGCCGACTCCTCCTACTGCATCTGCTGGGACCATCGAGGCAAGCCCTAGCCACCCACGCCCCACAAATGGAGGCTTGTAGCGAAAGGGCATTGATGTCAAAGACCTGCTTCAACAATGTGTCCAATTTTCTATCCTAGGATAAAAAGAAGCAACACGGTATTTGTAGGATACGTAGAAAAAAAGGAACAGATACCAGGACTCGCAGATATTCAGGTTTGACCAACCCCTTTTATTAACCCCTACGCATTTTGGCTGTAGGCCTTCTTCAGGGGGATAACAAATGAGGAAGCAACCTCAAAGAAACAAATACAAAGTTAAAACAATTACTGAAAAAATAATAAAAGCACCATCAAAAGACAAATTTTTGATAAATAAATAATTAAATGAATAAATAAATAAAACCAATATGGACATACAAATTGTTATACATTAACAAAAACAATATAGCAACAAATCCAAAAGTGAATTAAAACCATCAACGAAATAAAAATATATAAATGTATAGAAACATGTGCAATAAAACATTTATATATGTGCATTAAAACAACGTCTACCAAACCTATTGTGTGTAAAAGAGAGAGATGAGGAGGATACAATATGACAGGTAAACCCAAATGATAACAAATAGTAAACATGAAAACATTAAAATATAATAATATAATCGTATAAAACATATAAAACACCAATACCTTTTAGTAAAAACTTCCTTATAAATGAAAGACATTGACCACTGAAATAAAAAATAAAAATTAAAAAACAAATTGTCAATGGCTTAATAACCTAAACAAAAAAACATATCACAACTATATTTGTACCAACGTCAGTATGGAAATTTCCATGAAAAGATAAAATTTAATGAAAAAATTTTTTTATTATTTATTTATTTATTTATTTATTTAACAGTTCTTCTATACCGCTCTATTTTAGATCAGAGCGGTTTACATTCAACATCAACCATACAACACAGGACAGGTGATCTCTGGGAACAGCAGGAATTAGTCTTCACATATGGGTACGTCGGTACCGACGGAGCCTGCACGGGAATGCTGCCCAGCTTCCAGTCAGAAAGCTTTTGGCAGCATCCCTCGCGCCTGCGCAGTGACTTCCCGCCTTCTCCACAGCCTCTCTTCAGTTGAGTTTCAGAGCTGAGACAAAGGCGAGGAGAGAAAAGGAAGAAGATAAAAAAGATGCAACTCCTAGGGGAGGTGGGAGGGTTGTGAAGACTAATTCCTGCTGTTCCCAGAGATCACCTGTTACAGGTAAGTAACTGTGCTATCTCCAGGAACAAGCAGGAATGAGTCTTCACATATGGGGACTCCCTAGCTGGAGATGCCAGGGGGAGATCCCATAAAAATGCAAGTGCCTGGATCAGGGGTGCATTTTGACTCCAGGAATCCCCGGCATCCAATGTGGGATGGAGGGTAGGAGTTGACAATAAAGGAGCTGTGAGGAAAGAACAGCATAGCCAAGGACTAGAGGGTTGTACAAACTACAGGAGTCCTTGGTAGACATAATGAGTAGCATTAAAAGACATTTAATGTACACTTAAAATATGCAGCTTACCTACTGTATTGTAGGAAGTAGAAAGCATGATGGAGTCTACTGGATAAGCAGTAGCAGAATCTTCAAGGTGACCTCTCAGCAGTGAGGATGAAGGTCCAGACCTGGAGGTAGTAGATGATCCAGGTGTCAACTGGGTAGGATTTGACGTCAGGTCTTCAATGGAAAGCTTTATGGGAAAAGCTGAAAACTCCTTTAGGCATAAGGTCATTAACATTGAGGACTAAAGGAAGAAGACTGACGGAGTTGGACAACTAGCCCAGTCCTGGCGGGAAGAGGGGAGCTGGAAATAATCCCCTATTCCCACGGAAAACAGTTGTGTACTCAAGATAAAGAGGTACACTGTTTTTCCTAGCTGGCGAGAGATAGGAAAAATATTGAAGCTTGATGCTTCATGGACTTAAAGAAAAAATGGAGATGTTAGCACCAAAGAGGGTATTGGTGCCTAACAGTTTCTGCATCGTAAGATGGCATGGGACGTAGGGCGACAGACTGTCTAAAACTTCTAGGAGGTAAAACATGTAGTCTAGACAGTAAGGGTGATAGTGTGTAAGACAGATCAACCCTTAAGAGGCCCCTTATCAAACACATATATATATATATATAGGGATATATACATGTGGCTGGAAAATATATGTATATATTTATATATATATATATACATATATACATATGTTCAGATGTGTATATTAGGATATGGGTGGTGAAATATATCAAATATATATATATAGATATAGATATGATATACCTGAAGATATGTAAATTTGTGGGGCTTGATTTAGCACCCCCAGAGCAATGATATAGGTATGTAGACATATATGGAGATGCTACATACAAGGCAACAGGTTGAAGATACACGTTTACCACCCAGCCCCATAATTGTACATGGGGAATATAAAAGAAAAAGATTCTGTGCTCTACAAGAGGGTGAACCCACTTGGGATATGAATAGAGAATCTATTTTCATGGATTGAGGGATGCAGAAAGGCAATCTAAGCAGATAACTGTGATGTTCGCGTGAGAACAGATGAACATATGAATCTGTAAGGAACAAGGCGGGAGTTCCACAGAATACGGACATGGTAGATGTGGAGAAACGCAGGGAAGATACCAGAGGGACCTATGGAAGGACCCAGAGGTAGCATGCGTAAACAGAAGCCTTGGATTTTCACACAGAATAACTGATATCTCGTGTTAACACCCCAGGCTAGAGGGGGTGTGGAGAACCCTCACAGGCATAGGAAGGGTTTATAAGTTTTTCCCTACTAATAGAGAAACTTCAGAGACAAGGTCAATGCTCTATAGCAAGGCCCTCATAGTAGAAAGCTTCTCTGAAGACTGCAGAGAGCATTGTGCAGGAGAGTTATGAGATAAACTGACTGAAGTCAGGTGTGTTGCCATATCCTAGGAGAGGAGATGGTTAGAATAATATGAGAAAGCCTAAACGAGTAGGAGGATCCAAGATAGTTTGGAATCACTACTGAGGCTAGACAAAATTTTGAACAAGGGACTGGAACTTGGAAAAAGTTCCAGTAATACAATTACTGTAACTCCTGCAGGCAGAGCTGCTGACGGAAACAGCAGAGAGATTGTCCTGTGCTGAATAAAGAAAACAGACAAGAAAAGAGAGGAGATATCTCTTCTCCCTGTCTGGGGAACGAGCTTGGCAGAGAAGCTGTTCAGTATGGTAACCCTCAAGTGATTGGAGGGTGACGTACCCATAGGGTAAGTCAACTGAAGGAAAAAATGTCCAGTTGGGATAGAAACTATCAGGGGATAGTTGCAACTGCTCTTCTAGAGAGTAAGAAGAGAAGTGTGTTGTCCCTGAACAAAAAAATTTTTTCCCCGTCAGGTTAGTACACTGAAAAGAAAAGCACAGTGAATAAACTTCTAATATGTAGAAGTGAAGTGTAAGTTACAATTCCCGGCCCCTATGGTTGCTGGGAATGCTGAGACTGGCCAGAACTGGAGGACTTCAGACTAGGCTGAGGCGTCCCCTGTTTAGGTACAGCCGAATGATGGGCAGGAGATGAATGAAACTTTCTTTTCTTAGGGAAAGAAGGTTTGGTAGGACATTTCCTACTCTTTGAAGAAGGAGGTGGCTTAGAATGGTTTTTAGTGGAAGGAGAGTCAGTGGAGCATTGAGCAACCTGACGTAAAGCCTCCTTATTGAAGAGACCTTCTCCTGTACAAGGAGAATGAGCCAGTATAGTTTGTGCCCATCTGCTCAAGTCTGAAGCTTCAAGCCAGGCTCTGCGACGTGCTGCAATGGCAATAGCAGAAGATCTGCTAATGGACTCAAAAGAGTCTATAGAAGCACGAGATAGGAACCAAGATATATTCCGGCTGTGATTGATGAGCAAGGACTAATCCGTAGCCTTGGGCTCTGGTAAAAAAGGGGTCAAAAGAGACAATTTCTCTGTGACTTCCTGGAGTGTTAGACTCATATGAAAAATATATGAAAGAACTCTGGAGGCCAGCATAGAGTTTTGGAAGGCTTGACGACCAAAAGCATCGAGTGTTCTTGAAGAACGACCCGGCGGATAAGAAGAATGCTTCTTCTTGCTCTTAACTTTCCTCAGTGCCGATTCCACTACAAGGGAACGATGAGAAAGTTGAGGCTTTTGGAACCCTGGAGAGGGTGGCACCCGGTACCGAACCTCAATGTCTGTAGAGACTGGAGGAAGTCGTAAGGGCGATTTCCAGACCCTGAGAAGGAGATCCTGCAGAGCAGGATGTAAAGGAAACTTTATATTCTCTATTTGTGCCGGTGAGCCATGAGTAGGATCACAACCAGGGATAGAAATATTAAGAAAGGTTGACATATCCCGGAGAAAAGCCTGAAAAGCCTGATCTCCTATGGGAACCATCCCTGGTAAGGCTAAAGAAAGAGCCTGAGCACCAGAGGAGGTACAGGGTACTGCACCAATGCCAGGTATCGGTTCCAAAGTAGGTATCGGTGCAAGAATAGGCATCGATACTGATACAGGATTAGCAGATGAAGTAGCCATCGGGAACTGCTGCAGTGGTACCGAGATTATGAGGGAGTTATGGCTATGATCTGCGGAACTGCCTATCTGGAAATGACAGGAGTCGGTTCCGGGACGCGTCGGTACACAGTCCTCGAGACTAGATATCGGCTCAAGACTCGGCATCGAAGTAAGCGATACTATCGATGCATGTTGCGAAGGTGCCGACGCCGATGGCAGTAGTGCCGATACCACTAAGGCAGACTGGGTTACATCGATCGATACCGACGGTATCGAGGATACCCGATGAGCACCTCTTGCAAAGGGTAAGGTGGTCCACCTCAATGTCGATACCAGGGTATCGGAACCGATCGACGCCGGTACCGTCCCGGAGCATGGCTGAGATTGAGGGAAGTCAATGCGGTGCGTATCGATAGGTCCCGAAGGTACCGAGGATGCCCGATGATGATCCCTGGTGAAGAGTGGAATACTCGACACCGGTGCCGATGCCGGAGGCTCGGTACCGCTCGAAGCGGATACCACCCCTGCGCATGGCTCAGGTATGTTCTGTGAGGGGTGAGCCCCAGGAACATCCTGAAACCCCTTTAACGCTTTGGAGCCCGAAGACTCCCGCAGGGGTAATGCCAATGGGTTCTTGAGGGTAAGGCCGGAGCCGTCACCATGCTGGGCATGGGACATACCACTCAAGCATTGGCTAGTCTTAACAGACTGTTTTTGGGTTACCTGATCCTGTGAAGTAGAGAAACCGGGTACCCTCACTGCTGAGGAAAAAACGGTATCGAGGGAAACTCTAAATACTGAAGGTTTCCTCACAAAATTATCTCCTGACAAGTCAGGGGAAAAAGGGTCAGGACCCACACAGTTGAGACACCAACTATTGGTGTCTAAAAAGAAACAAGAAAACAAAAAACTAAAGCAATTAAAGCAATTAAAAAGAAAAGTTTCTGCGGTGACAGGAGGACGTCCTGCCGGCTCCGTGGAAAAACTAAAACTGAAGAGAGGCTATGGAGAAGGCGGGAAGTCACTGCGCAGGTGCGAGGGATGCTGCCAAAAGCTTTCTGATTGGAAGCTGGGCAGCATTCTCGTGCAGGCTCCGTCGGTACCGACGTACCCATATGTGAAGACTCATTCCTGCTTGTTCCTGGAGATTAAATGTAACAAAAGCCAGGCAAAGGAGGTGCTTCAATTATAACAAAGGCTAACTGATTATTAAACAAAATTAGTGTTTAAAAAAAACATATGTTAAAGAGCCTTTTAAGGTTACTAAATACTATTGCTATAATACTCATTTTTTAAAAAAAAACAGGAGCTCATTATCCTTGAAACAAAATTAAAAGGTACAAAATGAAAAAGTACTGAACATAAACCATCTTGTGCCGACAATAATGTAAAATCCATCATTTCATAAAATCGATCCAACCTTGATTGCATTATATGAGTAAATAAATTGCTAGATAGAACATACTCAGAATGTTTTCTAGACCATTAAAAAATCAAAAAGTATTGTGCTTATATTCCTAGTTGATAACAAATGAATTTATGTTTTAATCAAATGTAAAGATGCAGAAAAAAGTGTGTGAAAAGAGGACAAAAGCCATTTTTTTGCAGGCAGTACTAGTTAGAAAATATATCTCTGCCAAAGTGTTTCTACCAAATTAAAATGAAATCTTATACAAGTAGTGCTGGTTGGGGAAAAAAACATAAATCTTTCTGCCAACATTTTACTGTCAAATAAAAATAAAAATCTAATTGTATTGTGTCATATATAATTACCATAGATCATATTTTCTGCCATAGATCTCTACCAACGAGTTATGCAAGAGCTTACAATTCAGAGATTTTGCATTGCGCCGGCACAGAGCCATTCTGTACAAGCAGAGTTAGACAAAAGAAAAAAAGAGGAAACTATTTTGCTACCGGATAAAAATACGATTACATTGAACAGTGTCTTCTGCCTTGAACTTGTGCCAAAAAAGATATCCAAAAAAACCCTCACAATTCGGAGATTTTACATCGCGACAGCACAGAGCCATCTTGTGCAAACAAGGTTAGATAAAAAGAAAAACTGCTAGAAATCTTTCTACCGGCGTTTGTCCGGGTCTATTGTACTGTATATAGATGACTATTTGCTCAACATTAATTGCATCAAGGTGTATTATCCGCCATGGAAATGTAGTACAATAACTAACAAGTTCTATTTGGAATGAAAAATTTTTTTTGAAAGAAGTTATCTTACCGCTCCAGCGTGACATTCTTTGTATGAGAATTGTAAAAGAAAGAAAGGGGTACTACCGTGGCTCTTTTAACGGCATTTTCCCGCCAAATCAAGGTGAAAGTTCACAGGGCAGAATCCTTACACTGTTCTTATAAACAAAATAAACGCTTACTTTAAAAGTAAAATGAACTATCATACCATATCTCTACAAAATCATGTGTATTTACTTTAAACCTATGTTACACCATATCAAATGATAGGCAAACTGCTATGACCATTACTGACGGTATTATAAAACTGATCTCAAGTGAAGGAAGCATTGCTCAAATCTCTTGATAGAATGTAGTGTGAAATCTAAAAAGGCATTATATATTGGTATTATTGAGCTAAATAATGGAAAATAATGGAAGGGGGAGGGGAAAAGGGGAAGGGGGAAGAACAGGAATGGAGGGGGAGAGAAGGGGGAAAGGGGGAAAGGGGGGAGGGGGGAGGGGAAGAAGGAGAGAAAGGGGTAGAGGGAAGGAGAGAAAGGGGAAAGGGAAGGAAAGAGGGGGAGGAGGAGGGAAAGAGAAGAGGAAGGGGGAAGGGGGAGGAAAGGAAGGAAAAAAAGGGGGAGGGGGAAGGGGAAGGGGGGAGGAAAGGAAGGAAAAAAGGGGGAGGGGGAAGGGGAGGGGAAGGGAGGAAAAAAGAGGGTGGAAAAGGGGGAAAAGGGAGAGAGAAGGGGAGGGGTATCTGTTCCTTTGTTCCCAATTTTCTATCCTAGACACCCTTGAGGGCTGCACTATCTTCCCTCGGAATCGTTGTCTTCCTGGTGATTGCAGAGACCACCACATCCACCTTCGGCGGCCAAAAGAGTTCACGATCCTGATCCGACAAGGGATAGAGTTGTGCCATAGACCTTGACCCCTTAAGACCCGCTTCCGGCATGTCCCACTCTTCTTGGATCATCTGATGGACCACTCCATGAAGTGGAAAAATCCTCTACGTCCCTCTTACTGCTTGCAGCAAGAGGTCCTCCAGCCAAAAGACTAGAAAGCATATTAAGAGCTTTAAGGGACTCTGCTATGAGTGCTGGTAATTCCTCCTGGCGGAACACCCAAACAATCCTCGACTGCTCTTCCTGCTCCTGGATTTCACAGTCTTCCTCGACATCCAGCTCTGTGTTGTGGTCTTCCCCTTCCAGACCTTCAGACACAGGAGACTTCTCCAGTTCCTTCTCCAAGGGTTTAGGTTTCTTCACAGGGACTGCCCCTGGCTCAACTCCCACAGGATTCCCTGGCCGCTTTTCCCCACGTTCCGCCTCTGAGGAACCTCCCCCTGGTCCCTACTGGTGCAAACAGAACGCTTGGTGAAGAAGTAGTACAAACTCGGAGGAAAAAACAGCCGGAACCTCTACCTCACCCAGCCTCTGGTGAAAGAGGGACTGGATGTGGCTGCAGAGCAGGAAGCTATCTCCTGCAACGGCAGTAGGGAGGTCATGGAGTTCTGCGGTTCCCTAACCGAAGGAGACTCTTTCTTCTGCTCCAAACTGTCCCCTAAGGTCCATTCCATTGAGGTTGCCTCCTGTGCACACTCTCTGCAAACACTGTCCTCTGAAACAGTCCCTTGCCGTGTTCCACACACCAGGCACTAGGATCTGGAGGGCATGCCGGCAGACTGGCAGGGATCCACCCCCAAAGGTGCCTCTGCAACTCTGAAATGTGCCGCCCCAGTAAACTGTACTGATATATGCCAAACTCTTCTTTTTATTGTATTTACTATTACTACTAATATTTTTTTAAGCTATACTTTTCCAGCTACACCTACCATAACCAACTCCAAAGGACCGCAGTTCTCAAAAACACGCTCAAGAAGAGAGAGCAAATAAAAGGGGAAAAAAAAGCTGCTTCTCTTTTTCTTCCCATGCACAGCCCTACTGCCATGCGGTTGGGCCTGCTCTAGTAACTAAGCCTGCATGGCCCACCATGCCACCAACGGGCTCTTCCTGCTCAAAGAAAACAAAAACCCCTGAGGCTGAAACATTCTTACCGCCGCAGCAGCACTGACATTTCACACACTTCTGCTGCCATCTTCCTCCTCCTGTGCTCAGCCGGAATCATGGCTTTGGCGAGGGGTGTCTCTGGGAACGTCTGCCGCTTCAGCAACTGTCTGCAGCCCTCGATTGGCTCCTCACCCAAACAGCGGATTCGTGAGCCGGTAAGATCCTGGACTCGTGGAGAGCCTCCACACACACACCCCGCTCATCTGGGGAAGGGGGAGGGGGCTTCTCCACTGTGATCCTCTTCTTTGCTCTTTTTTTTTTAGATTAAGGAGACCAGCAGAAAATTAAATGAGTGGCTCCAATGAACCCTAACACTCCAAACCAGACTAAAAAAACCTAACACTCCTTAGTTGGCCCTCTAGTGAGTCCAACATCCTGGCTCACTACCTCCCTCCAGCTGCTTGGAGACCGAGTATACTGGAGCTTGTGGGCAGTCTCTCCGGTATTTATGCTGGTGTCATCAAAAAATAAGATGCTCAGTTTCCAAGCTGCTGGAAGAGATACGCTACCCCAGAGGTGCAGGACTGGACTAGAGAGATAAGGCCGGCCATATTCATTCCCGGTTCCATTTTCACAATGGTGAAGAGAGTTGCCTGAGACAGTCAAAAAAGCCATTATCAACAAACATCAAACTTCAAAGGGGCACAAGGCCATTTCCAAAGACCTTCGGATTCCTGTGTCTACAATGTTATGAAGAAGTTTTCTGGTCAGGAAACTGTCAAGAACCTCCCAGAACATGGTAGGAAGAGGAAAATTAATCCAAGAAGTCTTCAAAGGTTAGTGTGAACTGTTGGAAAAAATACAACGTATAACATCCAAAGAGCTTAAGGCTCACCTGGAGCAATCTGGAGTGGTGGTTTAAACCAGCACCATACGCCAAGCACTAAACAAAGGAGGACTTCATGGGCGAAGACGAAGGAGGACCCCACTGCTGAAAGACAGACATAAAAAGACACGCCTAATCTTTGCCCAAACCCACTTTGAGAAACCACAATCCTTCTGGAAAAATGTTCTGTGGACGGATGAAACCAAACTTGAATTCTGGAAATGTAGACCAGCGATACTTTTTCAGGCAAAGAAAGCATAGTTATTCACCTGTAACAGGTGTTCTCCAGAGACAGCAGGAATCAGTCCTTACATATGGGCGACATTGACACCGGAGCCCTCGCAGAAGTATCTCCCCAGCTTTCAAAGAAAGCCTTTAGGAGATGCCACCATGCATGCATGGTCCCCTTCCCGCCCAAGGGTGTCATCTTATTCAGTCAGATGACATAGCTAGAGCTGACAAAAGAAGATGGTAAAAATTGCACAGCAACTCCAAGGGGAGAAGGGAGGGTTATGAGGACTGATTCCTGTTGTCCCTGGAGAACACCTGCTACAGGTGAGTAACTATGCTTTCTCCGGGACCAAACAGGAAGTCAGTCCTCACATATGGGACTCCCTACTACAGGCTACTGAAAGCCCATAGAGAAAAAAAAAAATGGTCGCCCTCAAGGGGAACCGTGAGCAGCAGCAATTGAGCCTGCGGATAAAGACTGCAGTAGGACCCATGTGTCCGATGGGAATCAATGCTCTAGTAGTTTGAACACAGAAGGGATGGAGGGTAGAAGTTGCCTAGACCCCGAAAAGATTACGGAGCATGGCCTGGCTGAAGGCGCTGTCCCATTGGGACTCCCTCTCCAGGCAGTAATGGGCTGCGAAGGTATGCAATGAAGACCAAGTGTCCAACACTGGGATGGAGTGCAGATTTGCTACAGAGGCCACCATGGCCCTGACACTGTGTGCCGTGACCCGGCCATCCAACATCCACCCAGCCTGCTCATAGGCGAGGGTGATACAGTCCGCCACCCAGGTGGACAGGGTTTGCTTGGTCACTGCCTCCCCCAGATGACTGGGGTCATAGGAAACGAAGAGTTGAGAAGCTTTTCGGTGACCCCGAGTAAGTTGAATGTAGAAAGACAGGGCCCTCTTACAGTCCAAGGTGTGAAGGATGGTCTCCACCCTGCTGGAGTGAGGTCTTGGGAAGAAGGTGGGTAGAACCACCTACTGGTTGAGATGAAAAGAAGATACCACCTTTGGGAGGAATTTGAGGTGTGTGCATAGCCCAACCCTATTGTTGTAGAACCTGGTATATGGGTCTCTGCCACCAGGGCTTGGAGCTCGCTGACCCTGTGAGCAGAGGCGAGCGCCACTAGGAACATGACTTTCTATGAGAGATACCTCAAGTGGCAGTTAGCCAGGAGTTTGAAGGGCGGGCGGGTGGGTGAGCTGTGCCAGCATTACATTGTGGTCCCACTCTGTCGCAAGAAGGCGGACAGGGGGGTTTTGACAGCAGGAGCCCCCTCAGGAAGCAGGTCACCAGAGGCTGGGCTGAGAGAGGCTTGCCGTCAACAGGGTGGAGGTGTGCCGCCAGGTCACTGAGGTGCACCCTGACAGAGTTTGATTTGGCCTGGATTGTGAGAGATGAAGAAAGTACTGCAGCACCAGCTGCACCGGACAGGAGAACGAGTTCACCCGTTGCTTTGCCACCACACCGAGAACCTGCGCCATTTGAAGGCATAAGTCCTTCTGGTGGAGCCTTATGGGAGGCCAGCAGGATCTCCTCCACTTCTCCCCGAGAGGTTGAAAGGGGCTAAGGTTACCCTTTTAGCAGCCATGCTGTCAGTGATAGGGATCCCAGATTGGGGTGCAGGCGAGAGCCCTTTTCTTGAGAGAAGAGCCCTGAGGAACTCCCCAGGGGGATCGGTGCCTCCACAGACAGAGGAGCAGCGGGAACCACGCTTCCTGGGCCACCATGGAGCCACCAGGATTAGCGACGCTCTGTTGAGAAGAGCCTTGAAGGGGATCTTGGCAAACAACGGCGTGGGTGGGAAGGCGTATATGAGGCCTTCCGACCACGGGATGAGGAATGCATCTGCCGCTACCCGGCCCGGGTGGCGCTGGTGGGGACAGAAGCAGGGCAACTGGTAGGTGTCCGGGCTGATGAAAAGATCCAGCCACGGGGACCCCAGAATCGGAAGAGCCGGGTGACCGCTCTGGGGTCCAGCTGCCATTCATGCGGTTGAAGAGTTTGTCCACCAGAGCATTGCCCTGGCTTGGTAAATATACTGCCTGTAGGAGCATTGCCTGATAAATTGCGTAGGAGCAGAGCCTCATGCCCCCTTGCTTGTTCATGTAGAACATCACCACTTCGTTGTCCGTTTGGATCAGCACCGACTGGTGCCTCAGACAGTGGCGAAAAGCTCCAGAAGGTTGATTTGCTGGTTGCCTTCGGCTTGTAACCAGATGCTCTGGGTGCAGAGTTCCTTGCAGTGGGCTCCTCATCCCAGAAGGGAAGCGTCTGTTGTGAGGACACTTAGAGGACTTGGGGCTTGGAAGGGCATCCCTGCCTGAAGGTGTTGGAATTTTGCCACCACATCAGGGAGTCCGCCAACTGGTGGGCCACTGAGATTCTGTCTTGGAGGCGGCCTGTGCCCACTGGTTTCGAAGGCACCACTGGGCAACCCTCATGTGCAGACAAGCGTCTGGGGTGACATGGACCGTGGAGGCCACGTAGCTGAGAAGGCATAGCAGAAGCCGAGCAAATACCAAGGAATGGTGTTGTACGTCTGCAGCCAATTCCCTGAGATGGTCAGCCCGATCCAGGGGGAGGAAGGCCTTTGCCTGAACGTGTCCAACTTTGTCCCATGAACTCCAGACATTGTGTCGGGAGGAGGTAGGACTTGGGGTGGTTTATCACGAACCCCAGATGTTGTAGGATATGGATGATGTGTGCCATAGCTTGCTGCACCTCAGCGGCCGTGCCTCCTTTTATAAGCCAGTCGTCCAGGTAGGGGAAGACAAATATCCCTGGAGACAGAGGTAAGCGGCCACTACTGCCAGGCATTTGGTGAAAACTCTGAGGGTGGACGTCAGGTCGAAGGGTAGTACCCTGTACTGGTAGTGGCCTCCCACCACCATGAAGCGAAGATACTGCCTATGGTTGGGGTGAATGAGGATGTGGGTATAAGCATCCTTCAGATCCAAGGAACATAGTAAATCTCCTTGCTGGAGGTAAGGCAGCAATGTTCCAAGGGAGAGCATCTTGATCTTCTCCCTCACCAGGAACTTGTTCAGGTTCCGCAGGTCTAGGATGGGTTGTAGACCACCTGTCCTTTTTGACACAAGGAAATACGTGGAGTAGTACCCTTTGCCCCTGAGATGTTGGGGTACTGGTTCCACCGCCTTATCCTCAAGAAGGCCTGTGAGTTCCTGCAGTAGGAGGCCCCGGAACTCCCAGCTCTCCCAGGAAGAAAGGAGGAAGTGTCTGTGCCAGGTGGAGAAGGCAGCACTCTTTGACCACCTGGAGTGCGCAGGAATCGATGGTGATGGCTGGCCACCTGGGGGCATAGTGGATTAGATGTCCCCCTGTGGCTGGGCCGGAGCCAACGCCTGGGACTTGGGAGCCTTCTGCTTAAGCAGGCCTTGCCTATGCCCCTTAGCCTGCTGACCCTGCTGGGGAGCTGGGGAGGTTTGAAAGTGTGAGTAGTTTTTGTAAGCAGCCCTTTCCCTCGTGTAAAAGGGCTTTTTACCTAAGCCCTTCTTCTGGGGGGTGGATAGTAGTCTTTTTAGAGAGCCTGGTCCTCATTACGAGCTTGTTCGCCAACTCAACAGCCTTTTCCGTCATGTTTTGCCAAAGAGGTTCTCCTCTTGGAACGGGACAGCGACCAATTTGTCCTGACCCCATTGTTCGAGGTCGGAAGACTGTAGCCAAGCTTGGCTCCAGGCATAGATGCCTGCAGCAGCTACTCTAGTTGCTGACTCGAAGCCGGTGTTTCCCACATGCAGAGCATTAGCCGTTCCAGGATGGATGGAATGGGCACCATCAGAAATTCTCTCGGTGGGGTCTCGTATTGGAGAATTTCTAGTTCCTCTGTCTGAGGATCCTCCGCCGATTCTGTTGGGAATGCTAGCGCCTTTGTCATGTTCTGCACGAAGTCGAGGAATGCCATGTCCTTGGGCGGGGACTGACATTGAGACTCGGAGGGGGACGGATCTGAGGGGATGTCATGGTGGCGATGGGTGTCGGGGGACTCCTCTTCCTCGGTCTCCCATTCTGAGTAGTCGGTTGAAGACTCAAGGGGAAGGCAGCCTGGAGGTTCCAGGCCAGAGCCTGGCCTGAACCCCTTGGAGGCCTGCGGCTGGTGTCATGTGCGCTAGCCGAGGAAGACCTCAGTCAGGTAGAACAGGACCTGGATCAAGATCTCAGCCGAGGATTGAATCGGGGCCATATGGTCTCGAGGATCGGCTCGGCCTCTGGGGATGTCCTTGATGTCAAGGGTTCGGTGGTCTGGACGGAGGAACCGGTCGTGCCAGACAGCAAAGCCTGCTCCTGGTCCATGAAGGCAGACAAGCTGCGCTCCAGGTCACCATTCTGGTCTCCAGTCCAAAAGGCTCCGCAGCTCTCGGGCCCAGTGCCGGTTCCCCCAAAGGGGAGTCCTCAATGAGGATGGCCGTGGGCATCTGGGGCCAATCTTTGGGCGATTCCTGATGGGTGACCTTAGTGGGCTGCTCCCGCTCCGAGCCCTCGGACGAGGGGCTTGGACTGCAGGACCTGGCTCGGAGCTTACCCGGCCTGCCGGAACCATCCAGGGATGCTGCTTTCGAGGATTTCTTCTTCTTCTTGTGTTCCCTCGAGGGAATACGGAGGTCTGGAATCCCTTTATCTGGGAGGCCACTTCAAATATGTTGGTCTAGACAGATTGGGCTCCTGGACACTCCCACCACATATGTATGTATGTTCCTTTCTGTTCGCACCCCTTCCAAACATTCCTCATCTCCTATTCCCAGCCTTTGTAACAAACTGGGAGTGTAGTACCAGCGATAATACATTTCATAATTATTTTCAATTAGGTAAGACGCTTGTATTTATTTATTTATTACAGGCTCTTATATACCGCTCTATTCAGCATCAGCGCGGTTCACAATATAACAGACCAGAACAACAAACTGTTTGGTTTTACAGAGAACAGGTCAGAGAACTTGGATAAAACATGGGACGTCATTACTGCAACTATTTACATGAGTATTTACATGTATATACATAACAGGATTTGTTTTTAGTTTGGGTAGTATTCCTTTGTATAATCCCTGAATTATTTGGTCCCATACTTCTTGGTTCCATTGAACCCCTAGGTCCATTTCCCATCTGGTCTGGTGCACTATTTTGGGGGAACTGACTCCTAAGATTTTATACAACCTAGAAAGGGATCCTTTCACTGATTTGAGAGAAAAAAAACTTTCTCCAGTTCACTAGTCCTCCAATGTACCCTCTTTTTTGTTATCTTTCATGAAATGGCAAACCTGGTAGCATTGGAATCTACTGTGGTCCTTTAGTTGGTATTTTTGCTAAAGCTCTTCAAAGCAATAATAGTTTTCTGCTGCCCAAAACTGGCCCACAGCCCAAAGGCCATTATCTTCCCATCTTTTGTAATTAGGATCCAATAGGCCTGGGGCAAATCGTGGGTTATATCTTAAGGAGGACAATGGATAAATGGTGAATGTAAATAAATAAACTGGACCTGATCCCAGCACCCTCTGGCATACCGACTCCCATATTCGCAGGGTTAGTGTTGTCCACGGATTCCCCACTTTAAAAAGCCCCATATTGCCATCTTCCCCCCAAAGATGATAATATAGCGGACATGCTCCCACTCCCTCCCGCACAATTTCAACCCACTCCTTCCAGGGATATATTTGCCATTCTATGGCTGCTCTTGTCTGCGCCGTTATGTAATATCTCTTGAGGTCCAGGACTCCCAGTCCTCCCCCCCTCTCTTGACATTCTCATTATTCCACTCGCCACCCAATGTTTTTTGTGAGACCAGATAAAATCATCTATGTCATTTCTTAAATAGTTTACCACGTATCTCTACTGGTAATACGTTAAATTTATTTATTTATTTATTTATTTACAGTCTCTTATATACCGCACTATTCAGCATCAGCGCGGTTTACATGGAACAAAATGCTCATTACAGTTAACATGTATGAGTTTACATATAACAGGGGACAGAAACTTGGATAACAGGGGTAAACTATTTACAAAACTTATTACATGGAGTCATAATCAAAGAAGTTGCATAGAAAACACAATTCACTTCATAGGTTTGGGTATCCACATGGTGAGTTGATTGTGATACTGTAAATTTGACTGAGAATGGTATCGGGGTACAAAGGTTTGGGCATCACTATCATTTTTACTATTATTCTTTCCCAATCATGAGAGACACAGCTCCTTCCATTGCTGGAGATCCTGACTTATATTTTTCTATAAGGGTTCAAAATTTAAACTAAGTAGCTTAGAAGTATTTGCTGAAAGGTTTACCCTGAGGTAGAGGATATGCGAAATGGCCCACCTAAAAGGGAATTCTCTAAGGAGTTCTTTTTGACCCCCAACAGCAAGAATAATTCCAATAGCTCTGATTTCCCCACATTCATTTTAAAGTCTGAGACCTTTCCAAAGGCCCCTAGGTCCTCCTCAACTGCTTTTAAGGAAGCTACTGGGTTAGTGGCTGTGAAAAGGAGATCATCAGTGAATAGGGAGATTTTACATTGTTTCTGTCCCACTTGGATACCTACTGTGTCTTCCCGAGCTGGCACCCATTGTGCTAAAGGCTCTGCAGCCAGGTCAAAAAGAAGAGGGGACAAGGGACAACCTTGCCGAGTTCCTCGTTGTAATCCAAATGGCGTCAAATATGACCTGTTTACCTGCACTCGGGCTTAGGGATTCAAATACAGCACTTGTATCCCTTGTAAAAAGGAGTCCCCATCCCCACCTGTTTCAGTACCTGAAAGAGGAAAGGCCGATAAATGCGATCAAACGCCTTCTCCAGGAACAAGAAGGAAGTCAGTCCTCACTTATGGGTGATGTCGGCACCGATGGAGCCCGCGCGAAGCAATTCCCCAGCTTTCAAAGAAAGCCTTTGGGATTGCTGCCACACATACATGGTCCTCTTCCCGCCCAAGGGTGACATCTTGCTCAGTCTCCCTTTTTACGCGGAGCCCTTTGGACGCACATCCTCGTCCCTCGGAAAAAGTTTTGGTTTTTTCGCCTCAACAGGCTTCTCTATTTTCCTGTTGCACCAGTCCTCTACCCGTCCTTCCCCTGCTCTATTTTTAAGAGCTCTTGGGGATACGCCTCATTTTTTTGTACGGGCTTTGTGCCCTATTTTCTTTCCTAACCGCTGGCCGCGTGGGTCTTCGACCTCGCAGGGGCCATTTTTGCCCCCATTGCCACCGTATTCAAAAAATGCAATAGATGCTCTAGGAACATGTCGCTTCCAGACACTCATGACTGTTGTCTGCTGTGCCTTGTAGCCAACCATGATCCAGAGCTCTGTTTGCTTTGCAAGAAAATGTCCTCTAAGGCCCTGCTCAGCCTTAAGCAGAAGTCCAAAGGCATTTTCCAAAAGGCCGTCTCGGAGTTCTAGGTGGCGCCCTCGGTCATCTCTCCTCCGGTGGGTTCTCCCCCTATGGCCCCGCGTTTTCAGTAGCACTCCAACCAGGGGTCCTCCAAGGTGGAGTGGCGCAAAAAAAAGGCCGCCTCGAAGTCGATGTCTGGGGCTCCCGACAAGCACGAGCGCTCCCGCGCCCAGTCGCTTAGCCCCCTTCGGCGTTCCAGAGAGTCGGACAAGGCGCGGTCCCGCAAGGTACCTCGCACGGAAGCGGAGGCCTCCGGCAACGGTGCCCAGTCTCCCGAGGGTCAATCTGGTGAGGTCCCCCTTGATGCCAGATCCGGTGACCCCGGTATCGGCTTCGCAGGGCCTCACGTCTTCGTGGGAGTCCCATATGCTGGCGCTGGAATGCAGCAGTTTCTGTGTTCATTGCTTTCCAGCAGGCGCTCACAGCCAGCTTTGCTGACTCACGCCCAGAGACGCAAGGGGGTCCCCTGCATGGGACACCCAAATCCATCCAGGAAACCCCTGAGAGCTGCGGGCCTCGTGAGGGTCTTAGACGTTGGTCTCGCTCGCCTTCCCGTTCCTTGGAGGCAAGATCGTCCAGGGCCTCCGGCCATCGGACAGGACGATCTGCCCAGCTCGGACTCCTCGACCGATTTCTCAGACTGGGAGTCCAATGGGGACACCTCCCCGGAAGCCCGTACCCATCGTGATCTTCTGTTGGACCCCTCACCGCCTGCATTCCAGCGGTGCTCACCACTCGAAGACACCTCCTTCCTGGTGTTCATTCGGAACATGGCATGGGCCCTTAACCTGGTCACCCAGGCTGAGAAGGACCCCGGTGCTGAAGAAGTCAACATTCTTCAGTACGAATCCCCGCCCAGGGAATCCCTCACTGCACCTGTACCGCCTATTCTATCTCGGCTGCTGCTCCGCATGTGGGAGGCCCCAGCCTCGGTCCCCATCATGAGCAAGCTCCTTGACACAATGTACAAGGAGCAGCGTAGGCCGGGCTTCCGAAAGACCCAGCTCCCACACACCTCGATGGTGGTGGAATCGGCCATGCGGAAGCAAAAGAGCCCAAAATCGCACTCGTCGGTACCACCCGGCTGAGAGTCGAGAGTCCTTGATGCCCTGGGCCGCAAGGCCTACCAAGGTTCCATGTTCTCTTGACACATACAGAGATATCAACTGTACATTGGTATGTTCCTGCGCGATTTGGCTAAGGAACTCGGGGGTTTCTCTGCGGGCCTCGAAGGAGAGCCCCTCGACAGATTCCACGCCCTGCTGAAGTCCGTCGCTGATTGCTCCAAGTACCTTTCTCAAGTCTCCTATGATGGCTTCGCGACATCAGCTCAGGTGGCAGCCGCGGGCATCAGGGCCCGCTTCCAGGCATGGCTCCAATCCTCAGATTTGGAGCAATGGGTGCAAGAGAAGCTCCTGGACGTGCCCTATCTCGGCGAGCAGCTAGCTCTTTGGCAAGCCGATGGAGGAGAAGACTGCGGAAATTAAGATTGAGTTCGTCACCAGGACCCATCTCTCCCGCAAAACTTCTACCCTGCCTCGGAAGAAGCAGCCAACCAAGAAGCCCTTCTTCCCTAGAAAGGGTCTCCTGTATTGAGGCTATCTGCCATATTCGGCTCCCCCCCCACGCTGACCACTCCAGTGCAGGGGAAGTCTGGCCAGGGCCATAGTAAGCCAAAGGGACTGAAGGCCCAAATGCCGGCTCCCCTGCAACCCACTCAGGGGTTTTGACGCCAGCGGCATAGCCCCTCGCCTTCCAGCGACACAGCAGCCAGTGGGTGGACGCCTGTCCCACTTCGCCCCATCATGGACTCCGTAACCTGTTCAGGGTATAAGCAACTCCTGCCCTCCAACCCTTCTTCACGGCTACCGAGGGTTTCGCCCCGAGGACCCGAAGACTCGGGTTCCTTCGGCTTCTGCTCACGGCCTTGTGGAGGCGTTTTTTGGTTACAGGTTCGGTAGCCTGTATCTAGGGAGTCCCATAAGTGAGGACTGACTTCCTGCTTGTTCCTGGAGAAAGCATAGTTACTCACCTGTAACAGGTGTTCTCCAGGGACAGCAGGAATGAGTCCTCACTATCCTCCTGCCTCCCCTGATGAGTTGCTGAATTTTTGTCCTTCCCTTTCCATCTGCTTGGTAGGGCTCAAGCTAAAGGACCTGACTGAGCAAGATGGCACCCTTGGGCGGGAAGAGGACCACGCATGTGTGGCAGCAATCCTAAAGGCTTTCCTTGAAAGCTGGGGAATTGCTCTGCGCGAGCTCCATCGGTGCCAATGTCATCCATAAGTGAGGACTGATTCCTGCTGTCCCTGGAAAACACCTGTTACAGGTGAGTAACTACGCTTTCTTGGCATGAATTGTTAACATGACCGCTGGGATGCATGTACAACGGGTCTGGTCTATCAGGCTCAAGACCTTCCAAATGTTATCCGCACACTGTCTCCCAAATATGAACCTAGGTTGATTGGGATGGATAAGCCTTGCCATTAAGGGTTGCAAGCGATTAACCAGGGCCTCAGTCATAATCCTTTGGTCTGTCCCCAGCAGTGAAATTGGTCTATATGAGCCACATAAAGTGGGGGTCTTTCCCCTCTTTTAATAGGACAGTTATGCCCACCTCTTGCATAGATGGGGAGAGAACACCTTCCACCAAAGATCAATGTATACCGGAGCTAGCAGCTCAATCTGAGGAAAGAAAGTTTTATAGAACAGGTTTGTAAAGCTATCCAGCCCTGGAGCCTTCACTTTAGGTAGTGCTTTAATCACTAGTTGTATCTCTAAGATCATAATTGGTCTATTCAAGGAGTCTCTTTCTTTCTCTGTCACTCTGAGCAGAGCACTTGTCTATTTGCCTCCCCTCAGCGTTCCACTCTGGGGAGTATAGGTCCTGATAAAATTCCTTGAACCTCCTCCTGATCTCCTTCCACTCCAGCAAGCCCTCACCCTGTTTGTCTTTAATTTTCCATATCCAATTACAGATACGGGCTTTACGAAGGTGGAATGCAAGAAGTTCCCCAGCCTTATTATCGAATTCAAAATCTCGTTGACCTATTCTATCAAGGTCCTTATGGATATCTTTTAATTGGTACTCATGGAGTTGTTGTTTAAGTTGGGCCATTTGTTGCCTATTAACTTCATTCCTCCCCTTCTTTCTATTATTTTTAGACAAAGGTCATTGATGTTCTTCTCCCTTTGCTTCTTTTTATAGGAGCCTAAACTTATTAAGTGTCCCCGTATAACTGCCTTCAGGCAGTTCCATATTATTCCAGAGGAGCACTCCCCTTTATCATTCTCCTTCAAATAGTGGTCAATAAGTCTTCTCAATTTACTACACATCTCCTTGTCCTCCAATAGGGAATCGTTAAGCCTCCAGCTTCCCTGTGGTTGACCAGTTTTTATCAGCTCAACCTCAGCGCACACCTGAAAAAACCTGGTGGTAAACCTGGACAGTGGTCGGACCACGACTGATCTGCTATACAACTGCGGTTCAGCCCTCTCAACCAGTTTTGGGATACCCAAATATAGTCTAATCTAGAATAAGTTAAGTGAACCATTGAATAATAGGTATAATCCCACTCACTTTTATGGAGTTCCCTCCACCCATCTACTAAGTTAAAGAATTTTTCCCAAGCTCTTAAACTCTGGTGGTTAGCATTATTGCCCGATTTACTCCCCTTAGACATATCAATTTTGGGATCAATGGCCAAATTAGTCTCCATTAATCATCAGATCCCCATCCACAAAGCTTCCCATCGCTGTAGCCAGTTTATTATAGAACGCCCCCTGGCTAGTATTAGGTCCATATATGCTCCCTATCGTCACTATCTGTCCTCCCAGAGAGACTTTAACCAGCAGATAACGTCCCTCTCGTTCCCGCAGGATATTAAGAAGTTGGAATGGTAAATCATTAGAAAGGGCAATAGTTACCCCCCTCTTTTTTTCTGAATTTTATTAGAGGCAAACCAAATGTGCTTATGCTTAGAAGTACCACCCGCCCCTCGTAACTCAGCAATAAATGTGTCTCCTGGATGCAAGCAATCTGTGCCCTTAACCTTGACAATTCTTTAGCTAGGAGACTGTGTTTCAGTGGAGAGCTTAAACCTCTAACATTTAGAGTACATACTGTTATTGGTGGCATCTTATAATTGACTATGTCTCTTCCCCTTTTAGTCTTGTCCAGCTTCCTCTTTCCCTCCCCACCCCGACCAATCCCTCCCTCCTCCTCTCCTCAATTCCCCATTACACCCTTCCCCCAGCCCTCCTCTCAGATCATTCAAGACTTCCATCTACATCTTGCCCCAGTCACCTTGTAATCCATAACTTAACTCCTCATTAATTAAACCCACTGAAGACCCGCCCTAATCCATTCCCACAACATACCTCAGCCTAATGGTTTAGATGAATGTGATGCGATCTTCACAACATTATCAGCAAATATAATCATCAGAGTCCTCAGGCAGTTGGTCTCCCCTCTCGGCCTGTCTTATCTCCTTGTCTATGAAGGCCCCTTTCCCCTTTCTGCGAACGTTCCCATCTGGGCTGGGTCTCTGCGTTGTTTTTCCATTTCTGGTCTACTCGTCTTATCCGGAGGAGGTGGTAAGTTGCTCCATGCCAGGTCCTTTAACGCACTTAGCACTTCAGCTAGTGTTAAAGTCTTAAAGGAACAACCCTCCATTGTGAATTGAAGATCCTCTGGGTAAAGCCATCTATAACTGGCATTTTCTTCTCGCAGTCACTGGGTCACTCCCTGGAATGCTCGCCTTTGCTGCATCGTGCCTGCTGACAGGTCTGCATAGAGTTCCAGGTCCACATTTTCCCAGGTATATGTCTACAGTTTTTGCTCCGCCTGGACTATGGTGTCTTTAGTTGTATACTCATGAAAACATACCAGCACATCACGCATTTTCCCTCCTGCTGGTTGACCCAGCACTCTGTGGGCTCTGTCCACTTTATAACAAAGGAAGGGGGAGTCAATCTGAGCTGTCTGTATTACTGCTCTGCAAATTTGTTCTGATAGGGCCACACAGTCAACAGGTGCAGTGCGCTCTGGCAGGCCCTGTATCCGAACACTGCACCGCCTAGACCTATTCTCTAAAGTCCTCTGTTTTGAGCAGAAGTGCCTCATACTTTTCATTTAGGCCTGAGACAAGGCGACCCAGATCAATGGCATTTTCTTCATATTCCTACAAACGCGTCTCCACATCCTCAACCCGTTGGCCCACATCATGCAAATCTGAGCGCTCATCTGCAATCCAAGTCAGAACATTATTCTTGACCCCTTGAACATCCTCTTTCAGCTCCGTAAACCACTAATGCATTTCTTGTGAAGGGAGATAAGATCTGCTTTATCAGGGCTTCCTCCCCGCTCTTTAGTGGCAGTAAGTTGTGCTCCACTCCCTTTATCAGCGCTTGCCATTTTGTAACCCACTCCTCCGCTACTCCACTTTGCACTGGTTTTATACATGAACGCCTTCAAATCAGTCCCAACTTTCTTCGTGGAAGTTGCCATAGGCTCAGGTGTGAGGTATCATCCGAAATTTCATCAGTAGGGCCCCAATCTCATTTAAATCTTAGGGGTATAGCATGAAACAGCCGGGAGCTCCGACTCAAGCAGCCATCTCGGGGCGTGACATCACCAGAAACTAGAAATGACGCTTATAAGAAAAAAAATCTAACACCATTCCTAGTTAAATATGGTGGAAGTTTCATAATGTTGTGAGGTTGTTTTGTGCCTCAGAAACTGGAGGCCTGAATATATTAAAGGAATCAAGAAGTCAGACAATACTGGGGTAAACAAGCAGAAATCGCAGTGAGATGGACTACATGGACATTTAACCTACAATCAAATGAGTAAATCTAGCACAAAGTACACATGTGAACACAGATATTTTATAAAATATGTGCATAGTTTCTAACTCCACCCTCAGTCTACCCAAACTCTGCCCCCAGGGCACACCTACAGGCGGGTCAGGTAGAAGTATATAACTTCTTGGCACTGTGAAAAATTTTGGGTGCACATAACCACAGGGATAATTTTATAAAACCAGGTTTACGTACAGAAAAAAAAAAGTGTGTTTCTAAAATTACCTCTTAGCATAACTATTTTAGTAGAAATCTTGGAATTCAACACTCTCCCAAACATTAGAAATGGCAGCCTCATGTAAGCATTTACCCGGGTCTGTTAGTGTATGCGAGGCCCCTGGTTTACTACTGAATTGATAAGAATAAAGAGAAATATACTGTGCTGAATGCAGTTGGTGTAGAGATTCATCACATAACAAAAAACAGACAAAGATCCCAGCTCATCGCTAGAAGTTCAGGGGGTAATAGGGGCATAAATGATCCCCACTTGCTCCTATGCAGAAGCTGTCTCGTTCAAAATGGATGACTCCAGCCTCTACCACCCCTCAGGATTCCTATGGGTGAGTTGGGGTCTGGGGGGAGGAGGCAGGGTGTAATACAGGGGTCTCAAACTCAAATTGCTTTGAGGGCCAAATGAGGACTTGTAAAGTAACCCGGGGGCCGCATAAGACGCGGGGCCTCATTTGCATAAGGGACCTCATTTGCATAATTATTTGCATAATGTTACCATACACTAACTTTTAGTAAACATGCCTCTTTAATGAGTATGGATAAAGAAAGACTAAAAGATTTAGAAACAAGAAGACATAATTAAACTGGGAACCCCAAAAGCCAAACTTGGAATGTACAAACACTGTAGAATAACTATAAATTAATTTCCTCTTGTACTAAACAAAGCGCAAACATTAATGATGCACATTTCCCAGAGCTGACATATTCCAGTTAATAAATTCAAAATAAAGAGATATTTTTCTACCTTTTGTGCATTTTTTTCAGTTGCAATTGTTCCAGCCACTTTCTTCTGGTTTCTTCATGTCTTCTGCTAACTCTCCATCGTCTGCTTCCATTTGCCCTTTCTTCTCTCCTAGTTTTTTTTTCCATTCTCTCTCTACATCTGCTTTAACATACTAAACATTCTCCTTTTTCTCTTTCCTCATTCCTATTTCATCCACTCAAATTACCCCTACATCCTCAATCCCCACTTACTCTCACAATACCTGGCCAATTGTAGATTTGTCTTCTCTCCCAGACAAAATATTTTTCCCCTCTCCATTTCACTTTCCCAGCTCCATCCCATTCTAATCCTCCCCCAACATCAGCTCCCTTCTAGTTCCAGCCCCACCCAGCATCCGCTCCCTTCTAGTCCCTGCATCAGTCCATTTCCAGTCCTATCCTAGCCTCACCATCAGCCCATTTCCAATCCTAGCCCCCCATCAGCCCATTTCCAATCCTAGCTCCCTCCCCTCACAGCCCATTTCCATTCCAAGCCCCCCTCCCCATCAGCCATTTGCAGTTCAAGCCCCCTTCCACTCAGCCCATTTCCAGTCCTAGCAACCCCCCCAGCACATTACCAGTCCTAGACCCCCCATAGCCCATTACCATTCATAACCCCCCCTGCCAATAGCCCACTTCCAGCCCTAACCCCCATTACCCCATTTCAGTCAGCCCCTCCATAGCTCATTACCAGTCCTAACTCCCCCCATCAGCCCACCTCCAGTCCTTCCTAACCCCCACCTGCCCATTTCCAGTCCTAGCCCCCACCATAGCCCATTTCCAGTCATAACCCCCCCCTGCCAATAGCCCATTTCCAGTCCTACACCCCCCTGACAATAGCCCATTTCCAGTCATAACCCCCCCTGCCAATAGCCCATTTCCAGTCATAACCCCCCCCCCCGCCAATAGCCCATTTCCAGTCATAAGCCCCCCTGCCAATAGCCCATTTCCAGTCATAACCCCCCCCCCCCCCCCCGCCAATAGCCCATTACCAGACATACCCCCCTCCCAAAACCCAATTTCCATTCATACCCCCCCTGCCAATAGCCCATTTCCAGTAATACCCCCCCCCCCTTAAAAAAAAAAAACGACCTGGCTTCTGCTGCTGGCTTCTGCTGCAGCAGAAAATCAGCTGTCCCGCGGCCCCTTTCCCTCTGCGCGAGAGCCCTGGGTGTGCTTCCTCTGCGGCATTCTTTTTTAGCCGCGAAGAGAGTATTTCCCTCTCACACGGCTTAAGCCTATTCACTTTTCAAGCATCGCGAGAGGGAAATACTCCCTTCGCGGCTTGAAAGCACGCCGCAGAGGAAGCACATTCAGGGCTCTCGCGCAGAGGGGACGGGCCGCAGGACAGAGCAGCAGAAGCCAGTTTTTTATTTTTTTTAAATTGACCGTCGATTCTGCCGTTGCCACGGCGGCAACGGCAGCAGCAGAAGCCATCGCGGGCCGCACAACCTTCTCCCGCGGGCCGCATGCGGCCCGCGGGCCGCGTGTTTGAGACCCCTGGTGTAATAGGAGGACTGGTCAGTCTGATCCTAAACTATGTAAGGGATGGAGATTGGGAGGGAAGGGAGAGGAAAGGAGAAAGGTCTCTTCTACATTTTACCCCCAGATCAGGCTGCAGAGGGAATCCACTGGAACAGCAGGAATTATAGGTCCACATTGGGGAAGGAGTTCAAGAGGAATTCCAAATCAGTCAGTGGGCCCTTTAATTAAATCAATTTTCTCTTGCTACTGCTGCACAAAACATACGCTGTGCAATGTATACTTTTAGACATTATTAGCAACATGGGAACATCTTGGGTAAGTACAAAAACAGTGGGCAAAACTGAAGGGCGATATTTTAAGGGTTACAAACCTTTTTGTTAGGAAAGTAAATAAGAGAAAAAGGAGGCCACTATGTTTTTTTAAAGAAACAAGCGGATAAAAAAAGAAAAAGAAAAAGTTGGTCTTCATAAACCATAAGAGATCGCAGAAAGAGGAAGATCAGAAACAATATCTAGATAAGCTAAGAGATGCTGGGAAAGTAGTTGGAAATGCAAAAGTGGCACTGTAAAATTTAAGGCTGAAGGGGAGAAATATGTAGAGGCTTACAATTATGACAAATATTCCCGTTCTGTATTTATAAATGAAAGACTAGGATCAGAAAATAAACAGAAATAGGAATAGAACAGGAATTTTCAGAAGGCTTTTCTTATGAGGAGCTAGCTAAAAATTAAGTAGATACTGCGTGGGGCCGAGCAGGATAAATCTAAGGGTATTGAAGAAACTTAGGAACCTTCTAGGCTTCTGCTGTCTAACCTTTCAATGATTCTTTTTGGAGTCAGGAGTGCTTAAAACATATAACCTGAACTTAAACTACCAAAAGACAGAGCTACTTCATGTCACCAGAGATCCATCCTTCTCACCTCCACCATACATAGATATGGGAGGATAAAAGATCCACACAAAATCTAATGCAGATACCTTGGGGTCATTCTGGACCAGGGTCTTACTCTAACTCAACACAAACGCCACTACAAACCTCCTCTACCAGAAAATCAGAACAGTAAGAGCACTCAAACTACTCCTAGACCAAACCCACTTCTGGACAGTTTTCCAAGCCTTAACTCTGCCTCATCTTGATTTCTGCAACATCCTGCTACAAGGATTACCAGCTTCATCAATCCACCTGCTGCAGATGGCCATGAACACCGCCGCAAGAGTATTAACCAGCACCCCCAAACGTGAGCACATTACCTCAATACGTATACTCGTTAACCTCCATTGGCTCCCAATAAGAGCCCGTGTTAAGTACAAAACATTGATCACTACCTTCCGCTCAACCATCTATCACCAGATCTAGAAACACTTATAGAAAGACCACCTGACAACCGACCCAGAAGGGCCAGCACCCAAACTACCCTTGTTATTTCTTCAGACAACCAGAAATACAATGCAAGGAACATCAAATAGGAATCAATATATCACTCCAGTGCCCTCCCCGTTAGGAATCAATATATACACTCCAGTAACAATAAGGTTTTTTATTTGGATGATTTTACCAACTGTGTGACAAGTCATGTTGTCTATGTTATCCAGTGCCTATGCCAAAAAGTGTATGTGGGTATGTCTAGACGACCAATTCGCAAAAGAATAAGAGAGCATAGAAGTTGCATCAATAGGAAGTTAGGGGATAAACCACTGGTAACTCATTGGATGGAACATAATCATAAGATATCGGATCTAAAGTTCTTTATTATAAAAAAGGTCAAGTTAAATTGGAGAGGGGGAGATATGGAGAAAACCATAGCGCGGTTGGAACAGCGATATATTTTCCAGCTAGACAGCTTGCACCCGAATGGGTTGAATATGGAGGAAGATCTGTCAGTGTTTCTTTAAATGGTATTTTTTGTTTTAAACAGTGTGCTGTCAGCTCTTTAAAAAAGTTTAAAAAAATTTTTTTCTCTTTCAATTTGGTAAATTTACATATGGTCACATCAGTTATGAGTTATCCTCAAAAAAAGGTGTGGTACTCTCCTGATTCTGGGGTATTAATTGTGATATTAAACTAATATAGCTTTATGGTATAATGATACAGCCATGGAATATAGGTCTATACGGAATGCTCAGTTATCGAGTTATGTAGTGTGATAACGACCAGTGTTGGTAATTACATATAGGTTTCTCTACATAGAAGGAATTCCTTTCAAAATGACAAGTCTGATGGTTTTTTGGCAGATATGGGGTAGGGATTAGTGGATATCCATGACGTCATATCTCCCTCCCGCGCAATTGGTGTTTTTTCAGACAACGCGCAGCCGCCGGCGTTTTTTTCAGTTATTGACAGGAAGAGAGGAGCGGCGAGTTAGTTCTCTGCTCTCAACGGAGTGGTATTTGCAATATTTGCAGAACGGGAAGTGTTAATGAGCAGCACAGAGGTACGAAATTTTGAATTCTCAATGCATGGTCTTAGCTTTTGGTTTGGCGATGTAGCCCCGCTTAAGAAAGAAATAATGAGCGGTCAAGCATTAGTGGCAATGTCCGAGGTAGTGAGTGTCAAAATGAGGCTTTTAAAATATTTTACTGAATAACATAGTAGTTCGGTGAGTGTGTCACACTCATTGCCCCTGCTTTAAACTGCATTGTAACTGAAAAATAGGGGTTTGAAATGCAGAGGTAAAGACTTGTTTTTTCATTGCCTTGGCTTCTATATTTCGGCATGTACAGCCTTCCTCTCCTCCCCTCCCCTTAAAAAGGAAACACGATAATGGTTAGTTTACTAGCAATAAGTCCTTTGGATGAAGGTTTATGAAAAAAGGTTTTATAAATATCGTTTGAATTTTTTGGGTAATTGAGTTGTGGTGTTCATATTGCAGCTGGCAGCGTCTCTAAGTTATAAAGAGTGAGTGATATATCGCTGGAACATCGAGATTAGTAACCTTTGAGAGGTCAGTCGCAGAGGTAAGAGAATGCATATCAAAAGCTCACAGGAGAATAGTTAGATGGCATGATTTACGTTTAAGGCATTTCCATCATGCTCCTGTTGCGCTTTTCCTTGATGGGACCTTTTGTTCAATGGTGGACAATACTGGGTTTGCCCATTTAGAATGGTTCTCTGTTCTTTTGTTGTAGTAATTACAGTGTGGCAAGGTACAGATTACGAATCACACAGGTGAGGCTGTTAAATGAATATCTAAATGAGTATTAGAGGTTTGAAAGATCATAAGGTTATATTGTTTGCCGTTAATTGTTTTTTATCTTTATCTTTATCTTTATTTTATGTTTTATTTTTTGTTTTTTAACTTGATGCATTGTAATGTCACGTTTCAAATTGTTTTTATATACATATATATTTTTATACCTTTTTATGATTATGAATTATATGTATGTTTTAAGTATGCAGATTGATCTATTTATGTATGTTTTAACAGGAGATTTTTATGCTGTACTCATATTTATTTATTGATGTTTTATTCATTTATTGATGTGATATGAGGTTATTTGCTGTTTTTATGGTGCTTTTATGCTTGTGTCGTATATACGGTTATAATTCCTTTTATGGATTATGTATGTTTTTAATATGTTTTTATATGT
Source organism: Ichthyophis bannanicus (assembly GCA_033557465.1). Taxonomy (NCBI): domain Eukaryota; kingdom Metazoa; phylum Chordata; class Amphibia; order Gymnophiona; family Ichthyophiidae; genus Ichthyophis; species Ichthyophis bannanicus. The sequence goes on from CM066031.1 coordinate 730,453,190, forward strand.
TTTGTAGCCAAAAGCCCCTGATGAAGGCATAAGCGAAACACGGCCTGTGTCGGGCCTGGCTTTACGAAGTAAGAGTGTTTAATAAACGATTCCTTCCTTGCTATCCACGGTTTCTGACTGGGTGTGTTGATTGGCACGTGGATTTGTGCTTTTTTGTTGGACTCTACCATGACATTCATGCACTACAAGATCTCAAAGATTTCTGAGTGAAAATAAAAAAAAACTTACCTGTTTTATGAGCATTTCCCCAAGGCACCAGACTAACCATGTCCTACCTTCCCCCCCCCCCCCCCAGCCTAATCTCCACCTGAGTCCTAAGCCTGTTCCTCATCTCATATCTGTATAATTGTACATATTACTGTATATAGTTATCTTTGTTCATGTTGCCTTGAAGGTTAATGTTACAACCATTATTTAATGTACTACATATTCTCTACTGTTTGATATATTCATAGTTTTTGGTTTTATGTCTGCACTCTTCTGTTCAATGTAAGACGCCTCGATGTGTCAAACCTTGTAAAAAGGCAAAAACAAACATAAGGAGGATGTTGGAAAGCATAGGCTGATTAGTCTGACCTTTGTGGGGAGTAAATTAATGGAAAGGTTGCTATGACAGTATCTGGAATCCAATGGATTACAGGATCCAAAGCAGCTTGACTTTACAAGACGTAGGTCTAATCGGACAAAATCAAATCAAATTTTTTTTGTCTGGATAACTAGAGAGTTGGATCTGGGAAGAACACAAGATGGGGTATACTCCGATTTCAGCAAGGCTGTTCTATGTCGGTGACTTATAAATAACCTGAACACTGTTGATATGGGCCCTAAAGTGACTAGCTGGGTTAGTGAATGGTTGAGTGCGTGGTAACAGAAGTAATAGTAAATGGAATTCACTCTGAGGATGAGGCATTACCAATGGCATGCCGTAGAGATGGTCCTCCATTCAGTTCTGTTTAATATTTTTATAAGCCATATTGTGTAACGGCTGTCAGGAAATATTTGCCTCTATGTGGATATCATCAAAATCTATCACCAGTATACACTCTGGAAGATATGGAGATAACAAGGACAAATTTAGCAAAGCTTGATGAGTGGTCTAGAATTTGGCAGCTAAGATTTCATGTTAAAAAAAATGCAGAGACATGTATTTGGCTGGTAAAAACCCAAGGGAACAGTATACTAGAGGGGCTGAAATAGCTCTGTGCATAAAGGACGAGTGGGACCTGGGAGAAGTCATATCTCAGGCCTTGACAAATTGTGTCTGGATTTAGGAACCAGGCCAAAATCTCAGAAGCCAGTGCTTTTGACGTCCTCTTGCCCCCTATTCCACCCCCAATTGTCTCATACACCAGTCTCATGTTCTCAAGTCTCATGAGACCAGTGCCAGAGTTCCTAAACCGCACATCATCTTTAAATAACAGTTATAGATTCAGATAGCAAGTGTCTATGTGAGTGTGTGGTGCAACAGTGGCATGCCTGTCTGTGCGTGGGATGTGGTGGTGTGCCTGTCTGTGGGTGGGGTGCAGGGCTGCGGTGCATGTATGTGTGCTGCAGAGCTGGGAAACCTGTGTGTGCCCTTTTGTGTCCCCATGATTTCATCCATTTAACACCTTGCACTCTTGCTTCCCCCCCAACTCCTCCCCACTCTCTGTTCCCCTTCCAGACTCTTTCCCCTTCTCCCTCCCCCCTAGCACTCTCATCCTCCTGCCCTACATACCATATCCTCTTTCCTTTGTTGTTTTTGATTTGTTGCTGGTCTTTTAAATTTTTGTAGTTTTAGTCCCACCTCTCCTCCCGTCTAGCTTTTTATTATTTTTTTTAAATTACCATCCCTATCAGCCCTCTCTAGGCCATGATCCTGGCCTTCCCCAACTGTTTTGGCCATGTGGATCTGATCTCCCGTGGCAAAAAAGAAGGGGATGGCTAAAATCGCGGTCCCGATGCAAACTGTCTGCCCACAGGGATCCGATCTCTGGCAGACAGCTTGCATCAGCGCCATGATCACAGCCATCCCCACTCTCTTCTGCCCACAGGAGAATGTATACCCATGGGAGAGAGAAGGGGATGGCTGCGATTGCAGACCTGATCTCCTGTGGGCAGAGAGTTTGCATCAAGGCTGTGATCGCAGCCATCCCCTTCTCTCCTGCCCATGGGGATCGATCTACCTCGGGCAGACAGAAGGGTGCTTGCCTCGTGATTGAGCTCTCTGTAACAATGCAGGAGCTACAGGCAAATCAGGGACAAGTAAATCTCAGTGACCAGATGCAAATTCTAGGTGCCAAGGCAACTTAGCACTTGGGTTTTGTTGAGCTCTATGGTATCTGATGATTTTACAATGGCCAAACAGGTAGAAAAGGTGATAACAAAAACAGGATCCTTGGGTGCATAAGGAATAGCCAGCAAGAAAAAATAGGCGATAGTACCTCTCACTAATTTTTTCCAATTTTTGAGTGTTTTCAGTTTCATATTTGTTTTAATAAGGAAATTTAAGTGCACACTAAATTGATTTAATGCACAATAACCAATAAAGTGGAAGACTAGTCTAATGGTTAAAAGTAATGGCTTGGTAACCAAGAGGCCAGGGTTTGATTCTCACTAGCACTCCTTGTCGCCTTGGGCAAATCACTAAACCCTCCATTGCCTCCGGAAGAAAGGCCTGGCAATCTACTTCCAGTCATGCTGTTAAGAAACTCAGGAGCTGCTGGGTCACCAGATGTCAGCACCGACTCGAAGGCACCCATTGCATTCCAACCAATGAAGTAAGATGTGCTAAGTTAATTAGTGTGCACTAAATCTATTTAGCACACTCTAACATTTTTAAGGCATATTAATGAATGCGCACTCTTATTGCATGGAGAACAGAAATGGATATTCAGAGACTGTAGTGAATAGGACTGCGTCATGGTCTTAGGACACCAGTCCGAGTTAAGAATAAAGGTAGGAAAACATCCCAACACATAAGGAGGTACATTTTTAAAGTCATTTTCATATGTAGAACAGTAGGTGTGCATGGGAACGGGGGGTGTTAAGGCAAAGCATGGCAGAGTTGTGATGTGTTAATCCTGCTATCCGGGATATTCAACGGCACTAACCGATAGCAGCAGTGTGTTCCGGGGGAGCACCCAGCCATTACTGGGCAGCAGCAATATTGAGCTGCTGCCTGGCATAGCAAAGCTGTGAAAATAAGGCACAGCAAAGGCTGGCCTAACTATCACCAAAGAAGCTAACCCGGCAGCAGCTGAATATGGCTACTGCCGAGTTAGCGTCCTGCAAATGTGGGCATCCCGGATATACAATGCCAAAGCTGGATATGATCCCGGCATTGAATATCCAGGTTTAAGTTTCAGCAGCAGTGGCCAGCTCAGTAAGAGTTATAAAATATCCACATGAAGTATATACTAATATTTACACCTGTTGGTACCTTGAATGTAGGCAATCTGATGGATTTGCGCTAATTTATTTAGACAGTTTTGTATACCACCTTATCCTTCAATCAAAGAGGTTAATATGACATTGGGAAGCATACATTCAACAGGAGGAGATAGCTTTTTACGTATGTGAATCATATCTACTTCTAGGTCTAAATGGGGATGGGCTGTTGGGGCTAAGTGGTGAGGGTAGCTAGTGGGCCACTTGGGTGGTATCTAGTGCTTGGCAACTTAAGGTGGCTGCTCATAGGCCTCGGTGAAGAGATGGGTCTTGAGAGCTTTGCGGAAGTCCTTGGTATCTTTTAGGGTCCTTAAGTCCATGGGGAGGGAGTTCCATAATGCTAATGTGTGTCTTTAGAAAATAGGTCTAACTATATGTTATAGGTGCTTTTTGGCTGACTTAACCTAGGCACCTTGGAATACACCATTTTGAGGGTAAGTTTTATAACATACACAAACAATGCAAATAAAGAAACAAGTGTGTGGGAGCACGCGCACACACACTCTCTAAGGCTGCCAACCTTTTGAAGGAGAAAATCCTACAACCTGTGGCAAGTCATGCTCCGCCCATGCCCACCCCCGTCCTGTCCTTGCCCCGCCCCACCCCATCCTTGCCCCACCACGTCTCGCCAAACTAATTCAAAAATAAAACCTAAACTCTTACTTCCTTTCCCAAATATAGACAAGAATTATTACTATTTGACTCACTTTTAATCCCTTGGCTTCCTACCTAATCCTGCATGTGTTTTCGTAAAGAACAAGGAGACATGAAAATATAAAATATGTTTTTCCCAAGCATATTGTTTATTATATCAAATCCAGTATAGAAGAATTTTAACAACCCTCGCACACAGAAAAGAGGAGGTGGAGTTCTAATCATTGCAAAAAAATCTTTTCAGCTACAAACTATCGCCTCTAATACCTCTGATAAATCCAGCTCTATCACAGTGGGTAACAAACACTTAGCTATCAGCCTCCTATATAGAGCCCCTCACGCCCCAAGCTGATGAGCTAACCTCTATATTAGAGACCATCTGTGCAGTCAACACTTGCCATAAACCTCTAATTGTATTAGGTGACTTCAACCTCAACTCCTCTTCTAATGCAGATAAGGAAACCGTCTGGCATGCTATGGACTCCCTACCATATACACAATTAATAAATACTCCTACACATAAAATACGGATCTACGCCAGATCTCTTCTTTGCCCCCAACCACCTTGTAAATAATGACAGCTTCTCCTCCCATAATCACACCAGTCCCATGGTCAGACCACCTTAGAATTAAAATAGAATTCTCAAGCAGGATTGACAAACTTGATAAGATAAAAACTTCTACATTTACTCCAAGAAGATTTAAAGCCTTCAATAAAGAGCATTCTTACTTGACACACTACCTTGCCTTGACTCAACTGAACTTGATTTGAACAAACAAGTGAACAACTGGTATAACACCATTAGCACTGCATCAAGGCCTTTTCAGACTCAAGAACATTCAAAAACAGACATCATGCTCCATGGTATTCCAAAACAACGCAATGCTAAGAGGGAATTAAGGAGAATTGAACGCCACTGGAGACGATCAAAATCTCCTACCTCTCAAAATTATATTTAATTCAACAAAAGAATTACAACGATCTCATCAACAAAACTAAAAAAGAGCACCACACAAATGCTATACAGAAAGCATTAACAAACCTAGAGAACTTTTTGCAATTGTAAAAATCTAGTCAACGAACCAAGCTCTGATAAAGACATTCAGATCAGTCCTCAAGTAATATGCAGATCATCTTCAATTGAAAATAGGCCAAACACCACCTTTAAAACAACCTGAAAACAACAGCCTTATTTTACCAAGTACAATTTGGAACAAGTTTTACACTCCCTCGACTACACAACTTTCAGACATCATTGCTGCACTTAACACAAGCACTGCACCCACAGATCCTTGCCCTGTACCTTGGATCAAAGCTACCAAGTCAAACTTTATTAATTTTATTCACAATCTTGTAACTAACTCCTTAACTCATGGAATCATGCCAGAACAACTTAAATTAGCAACAATTAGGCCTACCCATAAAAAAAACCAACCTTGAAAAAGACAATCCAGCTGCATATAGACCAATTTCCAGCTTACCACTCCTAGCAAAAAATTATTGAGAAGGCAGTACAGCTACAACTTCAAGACCATATTGATGAACATGCGCCACTGATATACATCAGCATGGCTTCCGCCCCAACCATGGTGTTGAAACGCTCCTACTATACTTATTTAATGACATCACTCAAACAATAGATAATTTCAACAAAGGTACCTTAATGATCTTCTTAGATATTTCAGCTGCCTTCGATACAGTGGACCATGCAATCCTCTTAACAAGACTAAAGAGCATCGGATTAACTGGCACCGTCCTAAAATGGTTTGAATCCTACCTAGTTGATAGACAGTTCCAAGTTAAAATTGGCCTAAACACTTCACGTCACATAGTAATCAAACAAGGCGTGCCGCAAGGATCTGCACTCTCTTCACTTCTTTTTAATTTGTTTATCCAACCAATCTGTCACATAATAGCAGATCATCAAATAGATTACACGATTTATGCGGATGATATCATGATTTACACTCCAATTGATATCAACTGCCCAGATTACAGCAAAATTTCAAACTGTATTACCAGCATTTCAAATTGGCTAACAAATAATAACCTTGCAATAAACCTGAACAAAACGGAAGCACTTATTGTAACTAGAAAACACCAGCTTTATCCCTCCACCTTACATTACATGCAACAACACAAAGATTCCAGTTAAGGACGAAGTAAGATACCTCGGAATAACCCTCGATAAGAAGCTAAACCTGCGTTCTCATATAAGAAAAACTGTTAAAAACGCGTATTACAAAATGAAGATAATTAGACGGACTTAAGCCTCTTATCTCTTATGATCACTTTCGAACAGTCTGTCAGGCACTCATTACTCCCATTCTGGATTTCTGCAACCCTATTTACAATGGACTGCCTAAGCATGCTCTCAAGCCACTTCAAATGGCACAAAATACAGCAGCTAGAATCATCAATGGATCCTCAATTTATGAACACATTACCCCCATCCTTAAAGAACTCCACTGGCTCCCAATAATCCTTCGCATAAAGTATAAATTAATCATAAATATATTCAAAATGAAACACAACAGTTCTGCAATCAGCCTTCATGCCCTCTTACTCCATGATATCAACAAAAGACCAAGAAGGTTTATCCACTTCTAACACCCTCAGCACCCCAAAAACACGACTCTAAATCATGCAAATGTACCTCACAAAGAGCAATTTCTTTGGCCGCCCCTTTAATTTGGAACTCTCTCCCTCCTGATTACGCTCACTGGATGATTTAAAGACTTTCGTAAACAATTGAAAACTACACTTTTCATTGAACAATATGGATCAACAATTGACTAAATATATTATATTTATTTTAATTATTTTAACTAATTTGGCCTTATTGTTAACCCTTGTTATTTTTCCTATATTACCATTGTACTGTTATGTTTATACTGTGTTTGTTTCCCTTGCCTATAACCTTTGTATTTCTTGTGACCGCTTTGATTGAAGGAAAAGGCGGTATAGAAAACTTGTTAAATAAATAAATAAATAAATAAATTTCTATACATAAAATTTAAAAAAGCAAAACACAAATAGTCAATAAATATATAATAAATAAAATAAACAAAACCAGAAAGCAAAAGCAGAGAAGTTAAACTAGCTAAATTGTTATATTAATAGTTATATTTTCCATTAACAAATTAGTCTACGATTAGAATTACATGCCCAACATCTGCCTTGGGGGAACTATTTTTAAGAAGCTGATGCTGTGTAGGACAAGAACTTAGAATAAAGCATAATTACTCACCTGTAACAGGTGATCTCTGGGAACAGCAGGAATTTAGTCCTCACATATGGGTATCGTCGGTACCGACGGAACCTGCGCAGGAACGCTCCCCAGCGTCCAATCAGAAAGCTTTTGGGAGCATCCCACAGCACCTGCGTGCTGCCTTCCCGCCTTTCCCAACCGCCTCTCTCCAGTTGAGTTTTATAGCCGAGACAAAGAGAGAGAGAGGGAAAAGGAAAGAGATAGATAGAGAGATACAACTCCTAGGGGAGGTGGGTGGGTTGTGAGGACTAAATTCCTGCTGTTCCCGGAGAGCACCTGTTACAGGTGAGTAACGATGCTATCTCCAGGAACAAGCAGGAATGTAGTCATCACATATGGGGACTCCCTAGCTTTAGATGCCAGGAAGAGACCCCAGAAGTTGTGTGTCCCTGAGAAGGGCTCCACTTCCCCCCATGGATCTCTGGCATCCTACCAGGGAAGGTGGGTAGGAGTTGATTAGGTATGGAACAGGTGTTGGAGAACAGCCTGACCAAACAAGGCATCCCGGCGGGAGTCCTTGTCCAAGCAGTAATGGGCTGCGAAGGTATGAACCGAGGCCCAGGTTGCTGCTCGACAGATCTCGTCGATAGACACAGAGTGCAGATGAGCCATTGAGGCTGCCATGGCTCTCACATTGTGAGTTGTGACATGGCCCTCCAGAGAAAGGTTCTTACTCTGATAGGCGAAGGAAATACACTGAGAAATCCAATTAGATAGTGTTCTCTTGGAGACTGGAAGTCCCAAATTTATTTATTTATTTAATTTTCTTATATATCGCGCTATTTGTCATCAGTGCGGTTTACATTGAAACAATACAACAATTGGTCAGATATAACAGACCTATTACAAGTAACAGGAAAATTAACATGGAAGTAAACAGGGAAATCATTTATATTTCTAGAAAATACATGTTGGAGATATATAAAATCTATACAGTTAGTTAGGGTGGGTATGAGGTTAAAAGGATGGGGGAGGGGAAGGGGTGTTTAGGTGTTTGAAGTGTGTGATGAAAAGGTGGTGTTTAAGGGCTTTTTTGAATTGTTTGATGTCTTTAATTGCTCTGATATTGGGAGGGAGTTTGTTCCAACATCTAGGAGCATAATTCAAAAAAGCTCTATTGATGGATGATTGATTAGCTTTTAAGGAAACTTTTGGTATAAGTAGTGTGTCAACAGCTGGAGATCTCCTGGACCTGTTATTTGTTGTGTGTATGATGAGATCAGAGATGGAATCTGGAGAAATATTATTGAAGGTCCTAAAGGTGGTAAGAATGGCCTTATATTGGATTTTACAGTTTATTGGTAACCAATGAAGCTTCTCTAGAATGGGGGAAATATGCTCACACTTTGATGATCCGCAGAGGACACGAGCAGCTGCGTTCATGGCTAATTGTAGAGGATTAATAGTTATATTTGGTAAGCCATGGAGTATTATGTTAGCATACTCAAAGTGCGGCATGACTAGAGCTTGAAAGATGGTGCGGAAGTCATCAGACTTCATCATAGGTCTCAGATGACGAAGGGTTTTTATCTTGAAGTAAACGGCCTTTACGGTGCGTTTTATATGTTCCTTGAAGTCTAACCTTTGATCCAGAATTACTCCTAGATATCGAATATTTGATTTGACTGGGAGATCAGCATCTCTGACTTTTAGAATTGATGGAGGGGAGAAAGATTTATTCCTTGTGATTATTAGAACCTCTGTTTTTTTAAAGTTAATACGGAGGTTTTGAGAGAGAAGCCAATCAGTTATTGAATTAAAACAGTTGATTAGCACTGTATAGTTTGGGTATGATACAGATATCGGTGAGAATAATAGCACATCATCCGCATACATAAGGCAGGATATACCAAAAGAGCGTGCGATGTCACAGATTAGCTGCATATAGATGTTGAACAGCAGCGCAGACAAGGAGGAGCCTTGTGGTACACCTTGTTTCTGCTGAAAGGGATTTGAAGTAGCATTACCAATACAAACTTGTTGTAATCTACCTTCCAGGTAGGATTTGCACCAGTCCCAAGCACGGTTCTTGATTCCCTTCTCATGAAGTCGCTTTAGTAGTTGTATGTGATCCACAGAATCGAACGCAGCAGCTATATCAAGAAATATTACAGCAAAGCCATTTTTCAGATTGTCAATGCTGTTGATAAGTGTATTGATTAATGCTGTTAGGAGAGTTTCTACACCGTGGGCTTCCCTGAATCCATGTTGACATGGATCTAAAGGGGAAAATGAGTCTATATGCTGTTGTATCTGCCTGAGAGTTAATTTCTCAAGAATTTTGGCTAGAAATGGGATACTAGAGATTGGACGGTATGAGTCCTCCTTCTTTGGGTCAAGCTGGTTGTTTTTCAGCAGTGGTCAGATGTATGTATGTTTGAGAGCATCTGAGAAGACACCAGATTCAAATGACAGCTTCGCTATGTTAGCTATAAAAGGGCCGAGTTCTGTGCGCATAGATCTTATCCAGTGTGCTGGGCATGGGTCAGATGGTGAAGTTGTCGTGTTGATGGAGGTAATAACTTCATTTATGGTTTTTACAGAGGGTGGTGAGAGGTTGGTGATTGAAAACTGTGGAAGGGAAGTTTGGACAGGTTCATGTAATGATGTAGTATTTGTTTTTATTGATTTGGATTGGATGTAGTTCGCATAGGCTTAGGGCTGAATCCCTTCTTGTTGTGGCGGAGATGGTTGATTGATAAAGGACTTTACTATATTAAATAAGTCTCTTGGTTTATTCAGAGAGCGGCTGAGGATATCAGCATGGTATTCTTTTCTCTTAGCCCAAATTGATTCACGATGTTGTTTAAGATGTTCTAAGTAGGTGGTTTGGTCAGAGGAATTACGTGTATTTCTCCATTTTCTCTCAAGCTTTCTGAGGTGGAGGAGAGAGGTACATAGTTCATGTGAGAACCATGGGGCAGATTGTTTTTTAGTAACTCGGTTGTCATATGTTGATTTTTTGATCAAGGCTGGGAGTTGCGAGTATGAGGAGAGGGTATTGTTCCAGTTATTTACAATATCATTGAGATTATCTGATAGTTTGGCAAGCTTTGGGAGAGCATGGTTTTTGAAGTCATCACTGTCTAGTTGCTTGAATCTTGTAGATCTTTTGCATCCAGTTGAGTTTAGACAGTAGTCTGTGGATTGATATGCTGGTATCTGAAAAGTTATTAGGTTATGGTCAGACCATGGGACAGGGCTAATAGAGAGATCAATTTTGTTCATCATAATCATGTCATGTTGAGGGATAAAGATTAGGTCCAAGAGATTCCCACAAATGAGAAGGATCAAAAGCAACAAAGAGTTGAGAGGACCTTCTGTGTTGCTGTGCTCTTTTACAGTCCAAGGTATGAAGATTCCTCTCTGCATTTGATGCATGAGACCTTGGAAAGAACACAGGTAGGTAGACCGTTTGGTTCAGATGAAAAGGCGAGACCACTTTTGGCATAAACTGTGGATGAGTCCTAAGGACTACCTTGTCATGATGGAACCTTGTACAAGGTGGATTAGCTGCTAGCGCTTGCAACTCACTAATGCGACGTGCTGATGTGATTGCAATAAGAAAGATAACCTTCCAAGAAAGGAATTTTAAGGAGCCAGTAGCTAAAGGTTCGAAGGGTGGCTTCATGAGCTGCCCAAGAACCAGGTTTAAGTCCCATGCCACCGGTGGTGGCCTAATGGGAGGCTTAGTTAGAAGAAGGCCTCTCATAAATCTTGCTATAAGAGGATGAGAGGAAACAGGCTGTCCATTTAGAGGCTTAAAGGAAGCTGTAATAAAACTAACTCAGTAAGGGTCCATTTGAGTGCTAAGTCCTGCATTGGATAAATGAAGGAGATATTCCAGTAATGATTCCAGAGGTATCGCAAGGGGGTTATGACCCTTTTGCGAACACCATATGGTAAACCTTTTCCACTTGAAAGCATAAGAGCGTCTTGTGGAAGGTTTTCTGGAAGCAAAAAGAATATCTTTTACTTGCTGAGAGAGATTAAGATCGTGAAGATCTAGGCCTTCAGCAACCAAACCCTGAGATGCACAGACTGGGGATTGGGATGCCATAACATTCCGTCCTCCTGAGATAGGAGATCTGGAGCAGACCCTAACTCCAGGGAGGGGAGCTTGAGAGAGATGTCGAATCAGAGGATACCACACTTGCCGTGGCCAATGTGGAGCTATGAGAATCATATGGCCTCTGTCTCTCTGAAGCTTGAACAGGGTTTTGGGAATTAGGGGAATGGGTGGAAAGGCATACAGGAAGTCTTGACCCCAGTAAAAGAGGAAAGCATCCCTGGCCTGAGCCGGAATTCTGGAACAGAACCGGGGAAGTCTGGCATTCCACGGACTTGCAAAGAGGTCTATGTCCGGGGTTCCCCAAATTTGAAAAATTTTGGTCACCTGGTCTGCATGCAGAGACAACTCGTGTAGAAGCAGAACTCGACTGAGTCTGTCTGCCCAAGAGTTTTGTATGCCTGGAAGATACACTGCCAGGAGATGAATCTGATGCTCTCTGGCGAGGGTCCATAGTCGCAAAGCTTCGTTACAAAGCGACAGAGAGCCTGTTCTCCCCTGCTTGTTCACATAGAACATGGCTACTTGATTGTCCGTTTGAATGAGGACTGTCTTGTAGCTGAGCAGGGTATGGAACACTCGAAGAGCAAGGAAGATTGCTCTGAGTTCCAGAAGATTGATATGTAGTTGAGTCTCCTGTGGAGACCAGGTGCCTTGGGTGGAGAGATCTTGCAGATGAGCTCCCCAACCCACCGGAGAAGCATCTGTTGTGAGAGTTGCTTGGGGTAACTGTTGTTGAAAAGGGGACCCCAGCAACAGGTTTTGAGTGTACTTCCATCACTGGAGGGACAAAATAAGGCGACTTGTGTTTGCTATTTTGTCTGACAGACATCCTGATGCCTGGGTCCATTGAGTGGATAAAGCCCACTGGGCTGCCCTCATATGGAGACGAGCATAGGGCACCACATGCACGGTGGATGCCATGTGGCCTAGTAGTTGTAACATTTCTTGAGCAGTGAGATGAGACTTTAGCACTGCTTGAGAAGCTAACTGCACCATGCGAAGACAACGGGCCTGGGGGAGGTAGGCTCTTGCCTTTCTGGTGTCCAGCAAAGCTCCTATGAACTCCAAAGACTGAGTGGGAGTTAGACTGGATTTTGGGATGTTTATGACCAGACCCAAATACTGAAGGATACGCATTGTGTAGGCCAGGGAAGTCTGGCCTCTGACTCTGTTGGGGCTCGAATGAGCCAGTCGTCTAAGTAGTGGAAGACGAATATCCCTAGAGTACGGAGAAATGCTGCTACTACAGCCATGCATTTCATGAACACCCTTGGTGCTGAGGCCAGGCCAAAAGGAAGCACCCTGTATTGGTTTCCTTGAAAAAGGAACCAAAGGAACTTTCTGTGGGTTGGATGGATGAGAACATGGGTGTACGCATCCTTGAGATCTAGATAACAAAGCCAATCCTGACTCTGAAGATATGGCAGCAGAGTTCCGAGAGAAATCATCTTGAATTTCTCTTTGACAAGAAATTTGTTCAATTCTCTGAGGTCCAAAATAGGTCTGTATCCCCCTGTTTTCTTTGGGATAAGGAAATAGGGGGAGTAAAATCCCGTACCCTGTTGAGGAGGGGGAACTTCTTCTATTGCCCCTTGGGCAAGAAGGATAGTGACCTCCTGATCTAATAGGTTGATGAGAGGTGTCGGAGAATTGAACTGCCTTATCATTGTGGGAGGGGGCATGCTTGAAAAATTAAGCCTGTACCCCTCCTTTATGATGGAGAGTGTCCAATGCTCTGCTGTTAGCTGCCCCCATCTGGGGGCAAAGTGACATAATCTTCCTGGAATGGTGGAAGGCTCTGGTCCCTCGAGAGCCAGAAAGGCTAAGTTCTCTAGCTGCAAGTCAAAGGCCTTGTGGAGGCTGAGACTGCTGGAACGGTTGAGGCTTAGCAGTCTTTGCTTTCTTCTGTTTGGGTAATTGCTGACCTTTCCTGGCAAGCTGACCTGCAGAACGTCCCTGCTGAACATAAGCAGGATAATATCTTTTCTTCTTAGAAAAGAATGGTTTCTTGAACAATTTCTTTCTAGCAGGGTCAGCTGTGGACTTGGATAACCTATCCAAGGTGGAGTTGTCAGCATCCATCTCGTTGGCCTTTTCCTGCCAATCTTTACCAAACAGGTTCTCACCAGTACACGGGATATTTCCCAATTTGTCTTGTACCCAGAGCTCCAGATCAGATGCCTGGAGCCAAGCAATTCTACGTGCACCTATGGCAATAGCAGAGGTTCTGCATATGCACTCAAAGCAGTCAAAGGCTGCACGGTTGGCAAATTTAGAAACATCTTGGGCATGTTTGACCAATGTGAGAAAATCATGTCTTCTATCCTCAGGAAGGATAGGACTTAAAGCTTCTAAGTCATCTGTGACCTCCTTCAGGAACATTCCCATGTAAAGACTATAGGAACTGATCCTGGCAGAAAGCATGGAAGCTTGGAAGACATGACGTCCAAAAGCATCCAGGGTTCTGCACTCACGTCCTGGAGGATTAGAGGCATGCCTCTTTGCACTCTTGATCCTTCTCATAGCTGATTCCACTACAACAGAGTGGTGAGGAAGCGGAGTCTTTTGGAAACCAGGACAAGGAGGGACTCGATACATAGTATCTAGTCTGCGAGAATGAGGAGAGGTGGTAAGAGGTGTCTCCCACATCCTTAACATGAGATCATATAAAATCTCATGAATGGGCAAGGTAGCTGCCTCCTTAGGCGTTTTGGGATATTGTAGAATTTCCAACTCCTTGGCTCTGTTTCAGGGGCCACAGTAATGGACAGACCCCAAGCCACCTCCCTGATAAAATCCTGGAAGAAAATATCCTCTGGAGGAGACATCCTGCGCTTAGGGGAGGAGGGCTCCTCTGGGAGAAGCATTCCTGCATCGACAGAACTGTCAGAATCCTCAGATTCTTCTGAGGACTCGAAGTACCATCTGTCCGGATGCTCTTGAAGAGCCCGATACCCATACCGACTGAAGTCGGTACCGGGAGTAATCGGTACCGAGGTATCGGTACCGGAGGGCATCGGATGACTGGGTACCGGCAAAGCAGACACCGATGCCGATGCTATCGGTACCGGTACGGATATCGATGCCGGGAACGGTACCGGCCGAATTGTCTGTCGCGGCTCCGAGGGCATTGATGCCGCAAGAAGAGCCACCAGACTGCGCTCAATAGCCAGGACTCTCTGGTCTATCGACGCTGCCGATGCCTGGATGTCGGTACCGGAGAAGACCGCGAGTACCCCAGAGCATGGCACCAGTAGTTCTGCCAAGGTCGAGGCCTCGAGAACATCCTGGAGCCCCGATAATGCTTTGGAAGCCGAAGCCTCCCGCCGGGGCAATTTTGTCGGTGCAGAATCCTCAAGGGCAACGCCAGAGGCACCTCGATGCTTAGAAGGAGATCTACCCTTTGAGGACCGGCTGGACTTATGTTTAGTTACCTGAGATCCAAGGGAGGAAGAGGAAGCCCTGGAAGACGTCGATGCCACCGAAGCTGCATCAGAGGGAAACAGGGTACTGAGCTTAGCAGCTCGGTTCTGCCGACCTCTTTAAGACATCATGGCGCAGGACATACAATCCGTGATGGAGTGGTCAGGACCTAAACATTTTAGACACCATTCATGGGTGTCGGTGACGGAAATGGTACCGCCACACTTGGTGCACTTTTTGAAACCTGAGGTAGGTTTCTCCATTGTAAGAAAAAGGTTTTGGGCCTAAGGCACCACAAAGATACCCATACATCTTGCACATTTATTCTAATAAATGCCAGGTCAATAAGAAACAAAGTACACATTATCCAAGACATCATTACAGACGAAAAAACAGACATCCTCTGCGTCACAGAAACATGGATCACTGAATCTGATCATATCATAATCAACCAACTAAACAAACCTGGTTACAAACTTTTCAACTCTACGCGCTCCAACAAAAGAGGAGGAGGAGTACTAATCTTAACCAAAGATTCATTAAATCTATCCGATACGTCACAGAACACTGTCGAAGGAATTGATATAATAAAACTGGAGAATGCAACCCAGGCCATCTGCCTCATATACAGACCACCATCATCGCCTCATGAAACCTTGGCTGCAGCACTTGAAATAATCTCATCCACCGCCAGCAAAAAATACCAAATAATATTGGGAGACCTAAATTTAGCTTCAGCACTACCTAGGCATACAGATACATTTCTTGAAGCCATGGACCAGCTCGGATACAAACAAATAATACATGAGGCCACTCACAACAAGGGTAACACTCTGGATCTGGTGTTCATACCCAAACAGCACCAACAAGAAGTAACCAACAATTCCGCCCCGCAAATCTTACAGGTCCCATGGTCCGACCACCACCTTATAAAATTTACTTTACTTATTCCAATCAAAGACAACAACCCCCAACCAAGGTCCGCAACGACGACCAAAAGAAAATTCCAAAAACTTGATAAAGAAGCTTTAATACAATCCATTGCAACTCACATAGACCTGAACCACTCCAACTTAGAAACTCTAATCGACCAATGGACCAAAGGAATAGAGAATATCGCAGAACCAAAATCCACATCTCACAATCAGATAACCCACATAACAAGAACCAAATCCGAGCCGTGGTACACTACAACAATAAAAATGATAAAAAAAAGACCTAAGAAAACTGGAAAGAAAATGGAGACAAGTAAAAACACAGGAACATAAAGCAGAATACCTAACGCTCCTCACGAAATACAAAGAGGAAATCAACCAGGCAAAGAAGGCATACCATACCAATCTACTCAACAAATCAATGAACAGACCCAGAGAACTGTTTGAATTAATTAAATCACTTACAAAAACATCCCAAGAAGACACATTAAACTACCCTATCAAAGCACAAACTCTGGCCGACCATTATGCCAGCAAATTAAACCCCACAACATCATCGCAACCCCCATTAAACCAAGAAAATGACAACTCACCACAACAACCTGCGACCTTAAACATGATGGAGAAATGGGACTCATTCATAAAACAGATGAGAAACAAATAGTAAACCTAATCACGAACCTAAACACCACAACCTCCCAATTAGATCCCTGTCCTGCAACTTGGATCAAAACCGCTAAACTAGAAATTGCCCAATTCATTACACACATTGTGAACCAATCATTACAACAAGGAATCATGCCAACACCCCTTATAAAATCACTCATGAGACCTATACTGAAAAACAAAGCACTCAAAAAGGACGATCCAACCTCTTATCGCCCAATATCAAGCATTCCATTCCTAGCCAAAATTATCGAAAAAGCAGTTCAACTACAGCTACAAGACTATATTGACTTAAGAGAAGAATTAGATGACCAACAATATGGATTCCGGCCACACCACAGTGTTGAAACTCTACTCCTAGTACTGTTAGATAACCTACTCAAAGGACTAGAAGACAGGAAGAAAACGTATATATTACTATTCATAGATCTATCAGCTGCATTTGATACAGTCCATCACAAAACACTCATCAACAGATTGGCCTCTATGGGAATAACAGGAACTACTTTGAAATGGTTCACATCCTATTTAACAAACAGGATGCAACAAGTTCAATTCAATGGCGAAAAGGCAAAAGCATTTCCACAAACCCAAGGTATTCCGCAAGGATCAGCGTTATCTTCTCTTCTCTTCAACCTATACATAAAACCGGTTTGTACAATTTTTCGTAAGCACAAGATACAATACCATTTGTATGCCAATGATTTAAGGAGAAATTAGACCTTACCTGCTAATTGTCTTTCCTTGAGTTGTCTCCGGGCCAGTCCAGACCAGATGGGTAGTCAAATCTCCCTCCTCTAGCAGCTGAGGACTGAATACTGTCTCTTGTTGCCAGGCTACCTAGTCCCCCCCCCCTCCCCCGTGGAGGCAGCAAGGCAGTCTTAATGTATCAAGCAATCATAAAACAAGAAACATGGCGAAGAAGGCACAAAAAACTATGGAAGAGGTACACAGAAGGCAACTGACTATGCACAGTAACTGTTAACGAGCACGGTAACCAGAGTGAGAGCAAGTACCGGCTGCATCAAGACCGAGCAAGAGAGAGACTCCCGAGGGAGTTGTCCTGCCACAGATAGCGCTCCCAAGAAAAACTGGTGCTGTTGTTTGTTCCTTTGATTTTTTTTTTCTTCTACTTTCCCTCATATTCAAGGAACACTAACCTCAAATACCGAGAAAAAACGCGAAATGCACCGCACTGAGTAAAAAGAACCTACCCCCTTAGGGCGGGGTCTGGAATGGCCCGGAGACAACTCAAGGAAAGACAATTAGCAGGTAAGGTCTAATTTCTCCTTCCTTATCGTGTCTCCGGGCCAGTCCAGACCAGATGGGTAGTACCAAAGCAGTAACTAACCCTGGGAGGGACCTGTGAGCCCCGCGATGATGGCAGAAGCTCCCACAGACGCATCCTGACGCGCAAGCACATCCAAACGATAATGCCGAGAAAACGCATGCAGAGAAGACCAGGCCGCCGCACGACAAATGTCCACAGGAGGAACCAACGCCGACTCCGCCCACGAAGTTGCTTGACCCCTGGTAGAATGAGCTCTAAGACCAACAGGCACAGATTTACCCCTGGACTCATACGCGACTCTAATGGCCTGCTTCACCCAAAGCGCGATGGACGCTTTGGAGGCCGCTTTCCCCTTGGATGGCCCCCCATGGAGCACGAATAACCGATCGGACTGCCGAAACGATTCCGTCTCCTTAAGGTACCGACGGAGCACACGCCCCAAATCCAATTTCTTCAGAGACCGAGCCAACGAAGCGTCGGCCCCCGTTGCTACAAAGGTGGGCAGAGTCACGGTCTGGTTGACATGGAAGGCAGACACTACCTTAGGCAGAAAAGAGGGAACCGGATGCAGAACCACTTTCTCCACCGAAAACTGCAGAAAAGGCGGCCGACACGAAAGAGCCTGCAAATCGGAAATGCGACAAGCCGAACACAAGGCTACCAAAAAAGCCGTCTTCCAGGAGACCTCCCGGATAGAACTGGAGGAACGCGGTTCAAAAGGAGAGCCAGTGAGAGCATTGAGTACGAGATTCAAGTCCCATGGAGGAATCACACGCCGAATAGGAGGACGAATATGCCTAGCCGCTGTAAGAAAACGAAGAACATCCGGATGTGAGGAGAGTCGGGACCCGCGAATCGGACCCCGAAAAACTGTTAGCGCCGCCAACTGAACCTTAAGGGTGCTAAGAGCAAGACCCTTCTCCAGACCGCCCTGCAAAAAGGCGAGAATATCCGGAATAGAAGACCCACGAGCCCGCAGCGAGCGATCAGCACACCAGGCTTCAAACACTCGCCATACGCGGATATAAGCCAATGACGTGGATCGTTTACGCGACTGCAACAAGGTAGAGATCACGGAGGAGGAATAACCCTTGCGGCGCAACCTGTCCCGTTCAAGAGCCATGCCGTAAGCGAAAATTGATCCACCTGAGGCATCAGTACGGGCCCCTGATGCAGTAAGTCCGGGCGAGCTGGCAAACGCCACGGTGGCTGCCCCAGAAGCCGCATCAGATCCGCATACCAAGGACGCCTGGGCCAATCCGGAGCAATCAAGATCACTGGCCCGTCGTGAGAGGCTGCCCTGTGCACAACCGGACCGACTAATGGCCATGGTAGAAACACATAGAGAAGTTGCCCCAACGGCCAGGGTTGAACGAGACCGTCGAGGCCCTCCGACATATACTCTCTGCGCCGGCTGTAAAAACGGCCTGTCTTTGCATTGCGAAGAGTGGCCATCAAATCCATGATGGGAAGACCCCAACGCAAGGTGATCTCGTGAAACACTTCCGCATGGAGCTCCCACTCTCCCAGATCCAAAAGATGCCGACTGAGATAGTCGGCCTGGACATTGGACTTTCCTGCCACATGAGAGGCGGACAGCGCCGTCAGGTGCAACTCCGCCCACTGAAACAAGCGCTGACTCTCTTCCAGGAGATGGAGACTCCCCGTTCCTCCCTGGCGATTGATGTAGAAGACTGTCACTAGATTGTCGGAGAAGACGCAAACTGGCTTCCCCTCCAGAAGCTCTGCAAAAGCTAGCAGCGCCAGATAGACCGTTCGGAGCTCCAGACGATTGATGGACCACAGCGTCTCTTCCGGCGACCAGACTCCCTGCGCTATTCGAGACAAACAATGTGCCCCCCAACCCGTCAGACTGGCATCGGTAGTGACTAAAATCCACTCCGGTAGGGAGAGAGCGGCACGCCCGCCAGCAGATGGACCGGATCCGACCACCACCGAAGACTGAGCCTGACGGAATCGGGACAGCTCAAGCGCCGGGAGAGGGGATGACGCTGCGGAGACCACCGTGATAGCAGCGCATGCTGGAGCGGCCGCATGTGCGCTCGTGCCCAAGGCACCAAGTCCAAGGCTGCCGCCATGAGACCTAGCAACTGCAAGTACTTCCAAGCAGTTGGCGCGAGAAGACGCAAAAACCCCGACACGTGAGCGAGAAGCTTCCGAACACGTTCCGGAGGTAAGAGGACGAGCCCCCTGTCTGTGGCGAAAAACGCTCCCAGATAAGGAAGTCGCTGAACGGGCTGCAGGCGACTTTTGGCCTGGTTGATAATCCAGCCGAGGTTCTCGAGACAAGAGACCACCCGAGCGGTTGCCGTGAGTGACTCCGCTCTCGACGACGCCCGAATTAACCAGTCATCCAAATAAGGATGAACCTGGACACCGTCCTTGCGAAGCGCCGCCGCCACGACCACCATCACCTTGGTGAAGGTGCGAGGCGCCGTCGCTAGACCGAAAGGCAAAGCTCGAAACTGGAAATGGCCCATGGGGACTGCAAACCGCAGAAAGCGCTGATGCTCTGGCTTGATAGGAATGTGAAGGTAGGCCTCTGTCAAATCGATGGAAGAGATAAACTCCCCCGGTCGCACGGAGCGAATCACTGACCTCAAAGTCTCCATCCGGAAGTGAGAGACTCGCAGACAGCGATTGACATGCTTTAGGTCCAAGATGGGCCGAAACGAATCCTCCTTTTTGGGAACCACGAAATAAATCGAGTATCGACCGAAGCCGCACTGCTCCGAAGGTACGGGCACCACGGCGTGGAGCTGCAATAAGCGCTGCAACGTGTCGTGCACCGCTCTTTGTTTGTCCAGCGGACCGCAAGGAGAGAAAACGAAGGCGTCTGCTAGCGGACAAGCGAACTCTAGGGAATAGCCCTCTCGTACAATCTGGAGCACCCACCGGTCGGTGGTAATGGCGGTCCAAGCGGAGACAAACGCCTGCAAACGACCCCCTACAGGAAACTCTGCATGGACCTGCCTCGCTTCATTGTGGCTTTTTAAGAGCAGGGGAAGCGGTTCCGAAGTAGCCTCTTCCGGAACCTCGAGCGCCTCGAAAGGACTGCCCCCGAGACTGAAAGCGACCCCGCTGATAAGGAGTAAAATGCGCTCCTCGAAAACGGCGAAAGTCACGACCCTGACCCCGCGAGAAGGAGGACTGCTTAACCGCTCGAGGACGGTCTTCAGGAAGGCGTCCTCCCTTGGAGTCACCTAAATCCTTAACAATCTTTTCCAACGCTTCACCAAAGAGAAGCTTACCCTTATAAGGCAGCTTACTGAGACGGGCTTTGGAAGAAGCATCCGCCGCCCAATTGTGCAACCAAAGAAAACGACGGGCGGCAACCGTGGAAGCCATAGCCTTTGCGGAAATGCGAATCAAATCATAAAAAGCATCCGCGAGATAAGCCGCCGCCGACTCAAGTTGAGCACCTTGCACAGGAAGGGAAGAGTCACCCTCGGGAGTCGAAGCCTGCTGACTCCACCTAATAGAAGCTCTAGAGACGTAGGCGCCGCACACGGAAGCCTGTAGCGCCAAGGCGCTGGCCTCAAAGGTTTGCTTTAAAAGCGCCTCCAGCCGACGATCTTGCATATCTTTAAGGGCCGTAGCATCTTCCACAGGAATGGTGGTCTTCTTGGTGACCGCAGACACCAGAGCATCAACCTTAGGCATCCGCAGAAGCTCCCGCTCCTCCGCTGGCACAGGATACAATCGAGCCATTGTCCGAGCTCCCCACAAGGAAGCTTCTGGAAATTCCCATTCTGAGTCTATCATCTGCTTTATGACTCTGTGGAAGGGAAAACATTTTTGCTCAGAGCGGAAACCCTGCAACAAGGGATCCTCCAAAGGCTCCTGTTGCGCCACCGGAGGAAGAAGACTGAGCGCAGATAGAGACTGCGCGATCAAGACCGACAATTCATCCCTTCTAAATACTCTAAAAACATTAGGGTCCTCCCCTGGCCCCAACTCACCCTCTTCTAATTCTGTGGGCCAGGAATCGCCATCCTGGTCGGCTAGGAGTTCTCCCTCCTCTGGCCCCAGGACCTCTGCGGTCAAGGAAATATTATCCAGCTTAGCCTCACTAAGCGGCAAAGAAGAGACCCCTTCTCTAAGCTCTGCCCTACCAGAAATCTCAGCCTGCGGCGCCAGGAGAGAATCTGCTACCACTGGCACCTGAGACTGAGCCTTTTGAAGGAGGTAGGCCTTGTGAAATGCGATAATAAATTCCAGAGAGAGAAAGGGATCAGGCATCTGAGGCATGGCTGTCCCTACAGGTTTATCCGGTTCCCCACCGGTATGCTTTGACTTAGATTTGCGCTTTGCCGGCTTAGGCAGAGGAACGGAAGAAACGGCAGAAGCACCTAAGATGGCCGCCGTTCCCGCGCATTTCTCCGAGGGCTGAACAGAGGAGATGCGGTCTAATTGTTCCCCAACCTGATCCTGCATTGCCCAGCCGAAAGTGCAGGAATGAGAGACCGAACCCCCGAGGCAAACCCGCGAAGTACCCCTGTTAAAAACCGCCGCGGGAAGGAAGAGAGAAGCAAGAGCAAGGGGAACGGCGATCAGTAAAAAAACAAATTACCTGCACACTGCCGGCTGAGTAAAAACAGCTCCGGAACCCTGAACAACCGCTGCTAGCGGGAAGAAGGGCAGGAGAGATAGCGGAGAAGGACACCAGAATCTGGGGCTCCCAGGTCTGGACCCACAATCGGCCCTAACAGAGTAGAGGAGACAGGCTCTGCCTCATACTCTGATATGAGCACACTGATAGTAGCGCCAAAATAAAGTACAGTCAGTCTGAAGTTCAACGCAGTGCTAATACCCAGCTAGGGCAAGCACTAAGCCCAATGTGAAACTCTTCCTTAGAAAATAACCAAAACAAAGAAATAAATAAAATAAACACAGGACCTTTGTGGGGAGCCAAATCTCCACACATCCAGCTCAGCTGCTGAGGACATTAAGACTGCCTTGCTGCCTCCTCGGGGGGGGGCTAGGTAGCCTGGCAACAAGAGACAGTATTCAGTCCTCAGCTGCTAGAGGAGGGAGATTTGACTACCCATCTGGTCCGGACTGGCCCGGAGACACGATAAGGAATGCTATACACACAACTGGACACAGAAAACCCAAACTACAATCATCTCGAGAACTGTTTAAAAGAGATGCAAACCTGGTTGCTGCAAAATAATATGTTCGTAAATCATAAAAAAAAACAGAAGTCATGTACATCTCCCGAAATCAAGGATTCAAACCACCCCCAACAATAACAATGAACAACAACACTTACTCGGTAAAAGAAGAGATAAAATACCTTGGAGTAACTCTTGACTCCAATTTAAAAATGGAAAAACACTTACGATTAACAAGCAGAGCAATTTTCCACAAAATAAAAGTTATTCAACCTTTATGCAACATCCTCGACCACTCAGACTTCAGAACTGTAGCACAAACTCTGCTCATTTATTTATTTTATTTATTTATTTAACACTTATTTATATACCGCATCTTCCAGCGATCAGTTGCGGTGTACAATTAACAACAGTTAACAAAGCAGAGTTTGTTTTACATAGAACATTGAACATTATAACTTATTACATAGAACATCTTAGATTACTGTAACTCAATCCTTCAAGGCCTGCCTAAAAAAACTCTAAAGATCCTTCAAATGGCTCAAAACGTTTCAGCCAGAGTAATCATGAAAAAGAAAATTGCTGAACACAACACCAATATTAATGGAATTGCACTGGCTTCCCATTGCTGCCCGTATAAAATACAAACTATTAGTAACAACATTCAAACTCATACACAACATAGCACCATCATACCTCAACAACCTCATAAACGCCCAACCCCCATCCAAAAATAGAAGAATTTGCAACGCAAACACCCTATGCATACCAACCAGTATCAGATCAGCCAAAGCATGCACAAGTAAGCGAGCATTCACGTACACAGCATCCACCATAGGGAACCAACTGCCAGCAGGCTTGAGATCAATTATCGACCTGAAAGACTTTAGAAAAAAGTTAAAAACGCACCTCTTTAACGAGGTATATGATCCGACTTAAACAATACCTAAGAACCAAAACAAACATACCTAAATTATTTAGTATAACTCTCCTATTTATGGAACCAACATAAGCGTAGTCACATGGCTCTTCTCATGTAAATTTGTATATATGTTACTCATATATTCTACACGTTACTTCTAATGTATATTTGTTACTAAGTAATTTATCATATGTTAACCCTAATGTTCTTCACCCGAAAATCAAATGTAAATTTGTAACTCATACAGTTGTAACCCATAGTTATGTTTGACATGCAAGTTATCCGCTTCTGATCACTGGAAGTAGCGGTATAAAAATGAAAAATAAATAAAATAAATAAATAAATAAATAAATAAGGCCCAAAAAGGCGCGTGCACCTGAAGAAAAATAGGAAAAAAACCCCGTAGTATATAAATATATATATTTCTTCTTTTTAAGAACAGAAAATAAGAAAAAAACGGCGGTACCGGTAAAGTGTCGAGGAAGGCAGACGCGACCACAAAAAAGAAAGAAATAAAGAAGAATTCTTCTGCGGTTATAGGAACGACGACCTGCTGGCTCCGCGGAAAAAGAAGAACTGGAGAGAGGCAGTTGGGAAAGGCGGGAAGGCAGCACGCAGGCGTTGTGGGATGCTCCCAAAAGTTTTCTAATTGGACGCTGGGGAGCGTTCCCGCGCAGGCTCCGTCGGTACCGACGATACCCATATGTGATGACTACATTCCTGCTTGTTCCTGGAGATCTCATGATTAACCAAGCAAAAGAAAATTTAAGAATGAAAAAAAAAAGGGGGGGGGGAGGGGGAAAAGAAAAGAAAGGAGAAAAAAATACAAATGTAAAAAAAATCCATATTAGTTACAAATAAGATAAAACATCTTTAGATAATTTGATTAAAAGTAAGAAATCTTACCTATGCCAATAAAAACAGATTACACCAAGATAATAAAACTAGAGATAAACTTAATTGTAAACAGTCTTATAAATAGTTTGCTCTACCCCAAACCTGCCTATAAGAAGTCTCAACTAAGCTATCTACTGCTTATAAATAGATGTTTACCAGCCCCATGCTTACAAGCAATGTACAAAGTTTACATTCTATGTCAACCTCGTTCTTCATTGTTCTATGTACACTGCTTTGACCCGGAGAAAAGCAGTATAGAAATCCATCTAAATAAATAAAATAAATAGAATAATTTAAAAATAAAAAAATAAAATTACAATACATATTAAACAATTAAAGAATAAACGGAATAGTTTACAAAGAAGTGGGCATCATGGGACTGCAAAACTAGTGTGGAGGCTGGTGCCAATAGCGTGTAGCACATCGAAAACCAGTATACAGGTGCACTTAATGCCACCGGTAGCATTAAATGTATCCATACTAACTACATTTGCCTAAAACAGCTGCACCAACTGTAATGCGCCATCAAACACCCACATTCTGCCCCAATCCACCCTGTCTCGCTCAATTATGTACTATCCAGTTAGCACTTGATTTCTGGCGTAGGGTCCAGCAGGGGCAGCCCAAGGGGGGTGCAGGGCCATGTGCAGAGATTAATTGCAGGACCTCATTTGCATAAGGGGTCTCATTTGCATAAATATTTGCATAATATTAACATGCACGTTTAGTAAACATGCCTCTTAATGAGTGTCTGGATAAAGAAAGACTAACAGATTTCTTCATTACTATATTTCAGTGCCAACTGCCAGGCCCATTAGGAAGTACTATAAACACTGACCATTTAGAATTCATAGCAAATCCACCCTATCATAACAGCACTACCAGGACTCACAAAACACCAAACCCTACCTATCAAAAGGCAACACTGCAGATATTAAACCAATACATCATTTTTTTTTTAATGCCTTCAAGTCAGTCCTGACTCCTGGCAACCCAGGAAGCTCCTGGGTTTTCTTGGCAGTGTCACTGGAAGTAGATTGCCAGGCCTTTCTTCTGAGGCAATGGAGGGTTAAGTGACTTGCCCAAGGCGTGCTAGCGGGAATTGAACCCTGGTTGCTTGGTTACCAAGCCAGTGCTCTAACCACTAGGCTACTCCTCCACTCCAATACATCTTAGAGAATACCAATACATCTCACTGGGGGAAAGAGAACAAGTGGGACTGTCAAACAGAAACTACATGAACAGAATACCTCAGCTCAGTTACACAGAACATAGACCATTAACCTTTCCCAGAAATCGCAGCTTCACAGAAACAGCCGCCAGCGTGAAGGAAAAGGATCTTCACCCTGGCGGTTGTACAGGGTGAGCCAGGGTCTCGCGCGGGCTTCCCCGGCTCCCTCTGAAGCCATCCGGTGTGCCATAATGGTGTCCACGCGGGGCCCTGTGCGAACAACATTATCGCACAATGGACGGGCTGGCCCTGGGGTCCAGGGCTAATCTTTAGTGTGGTGCACTTACCACATGCTAAATTCTGTGCTAATGGTTAGCACAGTTTAGTAAATATACCCCAAAATACTACAGATAGCTTCTCTTGTGAGAAGTACATACAAAAAGAGAGGACCTTGTATTGTCAATCATACAACCTGACAAGACTAAAAAGACAAACAAGTGTATAATACAAAAGGCGTATAAATATTTAAAACAAAAATAAAACAAACATAAAAAAGGAGAAGCATGAAAGTGACCATGCTGTATGCAGATATGGGTGAACTATAATCCTTTATCACTGAAGAGCCATTGAGTTACTTCAGCTAGACAAGGGACTTTTTTGGGCTCTCTTTTGTACCAATCAAGAGTTGTACACAAAATAAAATGGATGACCTCAGTCTCCTAGGCTACAATAAAAACGCTACAAGGACCAAAAATGAAAGCAAAAGTAAAATCAAGAGAGGTATCGGGGGTAAAAAAAAATGCTAACAATGTTCACTTTTCCTTCCTGTTTTTGGAAAAAAACTCAAAATAGAACAGAGGTTAGCATTCATAGCAAAGTGGTAATACATGGAAAAAAGTACTTAAACATGATTTTTCCAGCTTTAAGGAACAATTGACAGCTGACTTGAGATCAAACTTTAAAAAGAAAAAAACCCCATCAAAACAACCAAGTATTTTTGATGGTTTTTTTGTATTTTTAAGTTTGACCTCAAGTCAGCTATCAATCATTCTAGTTTTGTTTTACCCATCATTTAATTATCTAGATGTAGCCTGTTCCTACTGGCATAGAGTACAGGACATCCCTTCCTGGAAGGTAAGGGTTTTTTTTCCTTTTTTAAAGATAAACCAAACACATTTTTATATATTTTGGTTATTTTCTTATTTAACACTAATATGGATGCTCTTACTTTTCTATTTTTATTATTCTTATTTTGTTTTTATTTTTCCTCATATTTATTCTCCTCCCCTTCCTTTTTTTCATTCATAGGTTCTTTTATCTGGTTATTTATCAATTAGTCTACACGCTTGCTATCCTACACAACTTCTTGAAAATAAGTCCCCTGAGACAGGCACTGGCTGAAACATATAATTTTATTTGATTTACTTTTATTTATTTAGCTGTTTTTATATACTGCTTTTTGCTGGGTCAAAGCGGTGTACATATAACAAAGGATTATATTGGTTACATGAAACATCAACTTATGTACATTCATTTTGAATTTATATACATTTAGTACATGGAGTAAAACCAGTGTCCATGAAGATGTAACTTACATACATTTGTTCTCTCTTTGTATTGGTCTATGTACAGGCAGCAGAAAAGCATAGTTACTCATCTCTAACAGGTGTTCTCTGAGGACAGCAGGAATCAGTCCTCACATATGGGTGACGTCGGCACTGACGGAGCCCTCACGGAAGCATCTCCCCAGCTTTCAAAGAAAACCTTTGGGAGATGCTACCACTCATGTGTGGTCCCTTTCCTGCCCAAGGGTGCCATCTTGCTCAGTCAGATGACATAGCTAAAAGACAGCAAAAATAAAAGATAAAGGAGCAACTCCAAAGGGAGGAGGGAGGGTTGTGAGGACTGATTCCTGCTCTCCCTGGAGAACACCTGTTACAGATGAATAACTACATTTTCTCCGGGAACAAGCAG
This sequence comes from Ichthyophis bannanicus, assembly GCA_033557465.1. NCBI lineage: Eukaryota > Metazoa > Chordata > Amphibia > Gymnophiona > Ichthyophiidae > Ichthyophis > Ichthyophis bannanicus. The sequence continues at coordinate 730,481,034 of CM066031.1, forward strand.
GAAGTCAGTCCTCACATATGGGACTCCCCAGCTACAAAAGCCCATAGCAAAACACGGGCTCCTTCATGGGGAGCCGCGAGCAGCAGCAATTAAGTCCATGTCCACAGACCACAGTAAGACTTAATTGCACTGCAGTAGCCTGAACACAGAAGGGTCAGAGGGTAGGAGTTGCCTAAAACCCGAAAAGACTACAGAGCACAGTCTGGCCGAAGGCACAGTCCTGTCAGGACTCTCTTTCCAGGCAGTAATGGGCTGTGAAGGTATGGACTGAAGACTAGGTGGCGGCCCAGCAGATGTCCACTATCGGGACAGAGCGCAAGTTTGCCACCGAGGCCACCATGGCCCTGACAAGGTGCACCATGACATGCCTTCCAGTGGGAGCCCCGCCTGCTTATAGGCGAGGGCGATACAGGCTGCCACCCAGGTGGACAGCATACGCTTGGTCACCACCTCTCCCAGCCTACTAGCGTCATAGGAGATGAAAAGCTGAGTAGCTTTGCTGTGGCCCTGAGTGTGTTGGATATAGAAGGAAAAAGCCCTCTACAGTCCAAGGTGTCTCCACCCTACTGGAGTGAGGTCTCGGAAAGAAGGTAGGGAGTACTACTTCCTGGTCGAGATAGAAGGACGATACCACCTTCGGAAGAATTTTAGGGTGTGTGCGGAGCACCACTCTGATATAAGGCGCCTCCACCACTAAGGCCTGAAGCTCGCTAACTCTGCGAGCGAAGGTAAGTGCAACCACCTTCCAAGAGAAGTATTGTAGGTGGTAAGTAGCCAGAGGCTCAAAGGGTGGGCGAGTGAGCTGCCCCAATACCACGTTGAGGTCCCATTCGATTGACGGAGGGTGAACCGGTGGCTTCAGATAAGAGAAGAACCCTAAGAAAGCAGGTCATCAACGGCTGGACCGAGAGGGGCTTGCTATCCCACTGGGTGGTGGTGCACTGCAAGGGTACTAAGGTGCACCCGGATGGAGTTAGACTTGAGCCTGGATTGCAAGAGGTAGAGAATGTACTGTAACACCAAACCCACCTGGCAAGAGAATGGGTCAGCCCCGTGCTGGCACACCAGGCCGAAAACCAGTGCCTTTTGAGGGCAGAAGCTCTTCTAGAGGCTTGCAAGAAGCCAGCAGGATCTCCTCTACCTCACCTGAGAGGTTGAAAGGGGCTAGGGTCACCCTCTCAGTGACAGGGATGCTAGGTTGGAGTGCAGAAGAGAGCTCCCTTCCTCAGACAAGAGTCCGGAGGGGTCCCCAATGGGATGGGGGTCCCCACTGTAAACTGGAGGAGCAGCAGGAACCACGGTTGCCTGGGCCACCGAAGGGCTATCAGGATGAACGAGGCCCTGTCGTGGAGGGCCCTGAGCAAGGTGTTGGCAATCAGTGGTGAGAGAGGAAAGGCGTACATGAGGCCTCTGACCATGAGACGAGGAACTCATCTGCTGCCTCCCTGGAGGGGTGGGCCTGCCGAGATCAGAAGCTCTCGCAACTGGAAGTTGTCCAGGCTAGCAAACGGGTTTCCCCCAGATCTGGAAGAGCTGGTCAGCCACCCTGAGGTCCAGCTGCCAATTGTGCGGCTGGAGGACCCTGCTCAGCCTGTCAGCCAGCAGGTTGCTCTGGTCTGTTAGGAGTGGAGGAGTGGCCTAGTGGTTGGAGCAAGGTACTTCAGGCCGGAAGGTTGGGGGTTTAAATCCCACTAGAGGACAGCAACCTTGGGCCGGAAGGACTGGGGTTTCTAGTCCCACAGGTGCTCCTTGTGGTCTTGGGCAAGCCACTTAACCCTCCATAGCCCATGTTCCCTGTAAAATAGTTATCTCCAAGTTATAATGCCCTGTTCAATGTAATTTCAGTTTGTTCAATGTAAACCGCTCTGATGCAGAATAGCACGGTATATAAGAGAATGTTAATAAATAAATACTGCCTGCAGGAGGATACTCTGTTGGATTACGTATGAGCAAAGGACCGCTGCCTCCCGACAGGGCAAGAGACCCCATGCCCCCCTGTTTGTTCACACAGAACATGCCACCTGGTTGTTCGTCTGGACCAGCACCAGCTGGTGACGCAGGTGGTGGCAAAACGCTCGCAGGGCTAAGTATATCACCCGCAGCACCAGGAGGTTGCTCTGCTGGGTGCTCTTGTCTGGTGACCAGCTGCTCTGGGTGCGGAGCTTCTCACAGTGGGCTCCCCAGCCGAGCAGGGAGGCGTCCGTGGTGAGGACCCTTCAGGAGCTCGGGGCCTGAAAAGGCATGCCTGCCTCGAGATACTGGAGAGACTGCCACCAGACCAGAGAGTCCGCCAGTTGGCAAGTTACAGAGACTCTGTCTCAGAGGTGCCCCGTGGCTTGAGTCCACTAGTCTCAGAGACACCACTGTGCTGCCTTCATGTGGAGGTGAGCATCTGGGGTGACGTGGACCGTGGAGGACATTTGCCCAAGAAGGCGCAGAAGAAGCCGAGCAGGCACAGAGGAACGGTACCGTATATCCTGTGCCAGAGTCCTGAGATGGTCAGCTTGGTCCCTGGGCAAGAAGGCCTTTGATTGGAGAGTGTCGAACTTTGCCCCAATGAACGCCAGATATTGTGTCAGGAGGAAGTGAGACTTGGGGCAGTTTATGACAAAGCCCAAGTGCTGCAGAACCTGGATGGTGCGTGTGGTGGCCTGCCGCACCTTTGAGGCTGTCTCCCCCTTTATGAGCCAGTCATCCAGGTAGGGGAAGACAAAACCCCCTGGAGATGGAGGAAGGCAGCCACAACTGCAGGCATTTTGTGAAGGCCCTAGGGGCAGAAGCCAAGTCGAAAGGGAGCACCCTGTACTGATAGTGCCTGCCCCCCATGATGAACCACAAGTACTGCTTGTGGTTGGGGGTGAATGAGGATGTGGGTATAGGCATCCTTGAGGTCTAAGAAGCATAGCCAATCTCCCTGCTAGAGGTAGGGCAACAATGTTCCAAGGGAGAGCATCTTGAACTTCTCCCTCACTAAGAATTTGTTGAGGTTGCACAGGTCAAGGATGGGGCCTTAGGCCCCCTGTTTTTTTGGCACGAATGGGGGGGGGCACCGGTTCCACCACTTTGTCCTTGAGAAGACCAGCCAACTCTTTCAAGTAGAAGGTCCCAGTGGAGGCAAGACCTGAGGAGCTCTCCCGGAAAATAGGGGGGAGGTGTTTGAGTCAGGTGGAAAAGGTAACCCTCTCTGACCACTCAGAGTGCCCAGGAGTCTGTGGTGATGGTCAACCACCTCTGGGTGTAGTGGGCCAGACATCCCCCTGTGGGCTGCTAATCTCCTTGGGGTAGATAGGCTCTGCTCAAGGAGTCAAAAACTTCCCCCTGGCTGGGTCGTGGCTGGAGCCGGTGCCTAGGGTTTTGGAGCCTTCTGCTTATGAGGGCCATGCCCTTGGTCTGCTGACCCTGTTGGGGAGCTGGGGAGGCCTGAAAAGGTGGGTAGTTTCTGTAAGCAGCCCCTTTCCTCAGGAAGAAGGACTTTTTACCCGAGCCCTTCCATCGGGGAGGGGCAGCGGTCTTAGAGAGCCTGGTCTTTGTCATGAACTCGGTCTTCAGCTCGGCAGCCTTGTCGATCATGGGTTTGCCAAAGAGGTTCTCTCATTGGCATGGGACATCAACCAATTTGTCCTTAAAACACTGCTCAAGGTCGGATGACTGTAGCCATGCTTGGAGTCATGCATCGATGCCCACCACTGATACTCGAGCCGCCGATTTGAAACCATCATAGGCCGCCCGAGACATGAACTTGGAGCACTCACGGACTGGCTTGGCCAGGTTCTTGAACCGCTGCAGGTGTTCCTCGGAGAGACCAGCTGAGAGCCTGGCAAGTTCCTTCGCCAGGACTCTCAAGTACATGCCCATGTACAGCTGGTAGGCTTGGATATGTCTGATGAGCATTGAGCCCTGGTAACACTTTCTGCCAAGGGTATCCAAAATGCGAGCCTCTCCGCCGGGTAGCACCGAGGAGTGCACCTTCTGGTTCTTCAGCCAACACACAGCTGACTCCACCATCATGGAGTTATGTAGCAGCTGTGATTTCTGGAAGCCTGGCCTCCGGCGGACACGATACATTGAGTCAAGCCATTTGCTCACCACCGGCACTGATGCTGGTGTCTCCCATATACGAAGCATCAGCCGTTCCAAGATGGGAGATATAGGCACCGTGAGCAATTCCCTCAGAGGAGCCTCGTACTGGTGGATTTCCATCTCATTCGCCCAAGGGTCCTCCTCAAACTCTGTGGGGAATGCCAGGGCTTTAGACATATCCTTGACAAAATTAAGGAAGCCCATATCCTCCGGCGGGGACCGCTGTTGAGGCTCCAAGAGGAAAGAGTCTGATGGGACATTGCGGTGGCGATGGGTATTGGGGGACTCCTCATCTTCCGTCTCCCACTTGGAGGAGTCCATCGAGGACTCATAGGAATGATGCTCCATGGGCCTCAGGGCTCCCGATGCTCCGCGGCTGGTGCCCAGCACACTTGCCGGGGATGATCGCAGTCCTGTCGAGCAGGAATTGGATCGAGACCTCAGCCGAGGATCGACTAGAGGCCACAGGACCTCAAGGATCGGCTCGGCCTCTGGGGACGTCTTCAACGTTGAGGGCCCAGTGGTCGGGGCGGATGAACTGGTTATATCGGTCAACAGCGCCAGCTGCTGGTCCATGAAAGCAGACAAATTGTGCTCCAGGGCCACCATTCTGGACTCCAGGCCAGAAGGCTCCGTAGCCCATGGCGCAGGCACCCAGGGACTCTGGCCCAGCATCGGCTCCCCTGAAGGGGAATCCTCAATGAGGATGGTGTCTGGGGACCGAGGCTGGTCCGAAGTCAAATCCTTCCGGGGGTCCTATGTAGGCCCTTCCTTCACTGATGCCTCGGACGAGCATCTCAGACTGCAGAACCTGGCCCGGAGGGCATCAGGCTGGTTGCATCTGTCCAAGGACGCCGCCTTCGAGGGCTTCTTTTTCCAGGGTTCCCTCGAGGGAGACCCCCTTTCTAAAGACACATGATGGGGCTCAGGCTCGGAAGGGTCCGTTCGAGGTGTTGAGGTTTCAGATGAGGCCCTGGCCTTCGGAGGCACCGGGGTCTTGGGGAATAAAAACTTAGCGTGCTACTGCTAGCAGCTCTTGAGGGCCTTGTTGGACATCCTCTTGCAAAGACTGATTGCTGCCGAGTCGTGGTACGGCCCGAGGCAGTGGAGAAAGTAGTCGCATGTGTCGTTTAAAGACATAATTTCTGAGCAATGATCACGCTTCTGAAAGCTACTGGTAGTCATGGGGAAAAAAAGTACCCCAGCGAGATCGCAGACTCGCCGGGCTGCCAGTTGGGAAAAAAGGCGCGAAGACGCCATAAAATTAAAGAACAAGAAATTACAAAAATAGACTCAAACTCAATGCTGAGGCAGCGAGGTCAGGTGGCAGGAAGAGTACCGTGCGATACTGGCGGCAAGTATGAAACTTGAAGAGAAAAATCAACTTTTTCCTGGGACAAGCCACACGAACGTCTGAAGGGCTCTGCGGAAAAAAAGGAGACTGAGCAAGATGGCACCCTTGGGCAGGAAGTGGACCATGCATGTGTGGTAGCATCTCCCAAAGGCTTTCTTTGAAAGCTGGGGAGGATGCTTCCGCAAGAGCTCTGTTGATGCCGACGTCACCCATATGTGAAGACTAACTTCCTGCTTGTTCCTGGAGAATGTGCAGTTTTAACACTGGCTTAGTGTAGCTTGTAGGGGGAAAAGTGGGGGGGGGGGCAATAGTACTGTGGGGAGGAGGGGGTCATGGGGTGGGGCCAAAGTGCTCAGGGTGGGTCTTTAGGTGTTTTCTGAAGGTGTGGAGTCCTGTTGTGTTTCTGAGTTTGTCAGGGAGCATATTCCATACTGTTGATGCATATGATCTTGCACATGCTTGCTGGTTGCTCTTTTTTTTGCATGGGGTATGACCAGGGTGTTCTTGGTGGATTGCCTTCTGGCTCTGCTGGAGTGGAATGTCTGGAGCAAGGTTTGTAGGTGGGAGGAGTAGTGTCTGTTGATAGTCTTGTGGATTGTCAGGAGGGCTTTGTATTTGATTTGGCTGTCTAGCTGGAGCCAGTGGAGTTTTCCGAGGATGGGTGTGATGTGGTCATGTCTCGCTACTCCTTGCAGGGTGTGTGCAGTTGTGCACAGAGCGGTGTGTAGAGGTAGTAGGGTGGAATGTGACAGGTCTTAGCTGCAGTAGTCAATGTGCGGGAGAATGATTGCTTGAAGGGCAGATCTGTAATTGGTCGGGTCCAGGATTGGGCGTAGACGTTGTAGGGTTCAGATCTTGTAGTAGACTGCTTTGGTGGTGTTCATCACTAGTGGTTTGAAGGTGAGGTGTTGGTCCAGGATGACGGCTAAGTATTTTACTTCTGGTTGGACATTAATTTGGGGCGTTGTTTAGTTTGATAGAGTTTGGAGGTGAGAATGTGTTGTCTTTAGTGATGAATAGTGTGCTTCTGTCTTCTTGTAGTTACTGGAGATTGTAGGCCATTGTGAGACCTCAGTAAGGCACTGGAGGAGTTTTGTGTAGGTGGGTTGCTTTGTGTTGATTGGAGAGTAGAGCATGATAGAGCGGAGGAGTGGCCTAGTGGTTGGGGCAAGGTACTTCAGGCCGGAAGGTCGGGGGTTCAAATCCCACTAGAGGACAGCAACCTTGGGCCAGAAGGACTAGGGTTTCTAGTCCCACAGGTGCTCCTTGTGGTCTTGGGCAAGCCACTTAACCCTCCATAGCCCATGTTCCCTGTAAAATAGTTATCTCCAAGTTATAATGCCCTGTTCAATGTAATTTCAGTTTGTTCAATGTAAACCGCACTGATGCAGAATAGCGCAGTATATAAGAGAATGTAAATAAATAAAATGTTGTCTATGTAGATGGAATAGTAGATGGCGTAGAATGATTTAATCAATGGAAAATATATATAAATGTTTGATGCCCTCCTACTTATATTTGGTTATTTTAAATGTTTAACTATTGTGGGAAAAATATAATTTATTTTGTGCAATTTAGCCAGTCCACTTTTGTACGTTTATGTTTCACTTTTAGTTTATTTATTGATTTGTAACTGTTATTTATTATATAAATAACTATTTGTGTTCCTCTTCAGCTTTGTTTGGATTATGTGTTGCTGTGTTTGACTCTTTTCTGCATTACTTACATTTCTATAGACGCCATCCTTTTATGAAACTCCAAAGTAAGTTCCGAAGTCACAAATAGATAAGTCTCATTCCAACTTTCATGCAAATTTTCTTAGATTTAGCTTTAAAGCCCAGCTAGGACAACCACCATACAGTCAGACACACAAATTCGGGGTAGCCAAGCAGATTAGGCAAGATCGAATAATTCAATATAAAACCTAAATCCAAAATTTAAAAAAAAAAAAAAATCACCTCTGTGTCCAGTTCTCTGGGTGCAGCCCATGTTCAATTGCTGCATTTTCTGCAGGAAGGCCAAATGCATCCCATCCCATAGGGTTTATTACCTACAAGAACGAAAACAAAAATTAGGTATTCTGCCACTTGCTAGACTGAAAGCAGTTCATCCTTAGAAGATAAGGAAATTTGGTTTCTTATTAATTACAGAAACACATATAGAGCAGTTTCTTCCACTCTATTTTGGGATGTGGATTGGATTACTCCTTCTGCAAATCTGGAAAGAAGCAAAAAAATTGTGGATGCTCTCCAAGATGCGTTACTTAGACAAATGGTGATGAAACCAACCAGGGAAAGCTCAACACTGGATTTAGTCCTCACCAACGGTGACAGCGTTTCAAATGTCTGGGTGCGTGCACCTGTGAGCAGCAGCGATCACCACACGGTGTGGTTTGAGATAAAAACCAAGGTGCAGTTCAACTACAGCAAGCTCAAAGTCCTAAACTTCAAAAACACTGACTTCAATAAAATGGCCATGTACCTAAAGGAGGAGTTGACAGGGTGAAAGAACATAAGATATGCCATACTGGGTCAGACCAAGGTCCATCAAGTCCAGTATCCTGTTTCCAACAGTGGCCAATCTAGGTCATACGTACCTAGCAGTTTCCCCAAAAGAAACAGGTTCCACAATGCTTGTACTGGGTTAAGCATTGATATCCTGGGTCCCTTCTTAATAATGGTTTATGGACCTTTCCTCCAGGAACTTGTCCAAACCTTTTTTAAACCCAGCTACACTAACAGCCTTTACTACATCCTCCGGTAACAAATTCCAGAGTTTGATTACACGTTGAGTGAAAAAATATTTTATTTTATTAGTCTTAAATAGTTTACCCTGTAGCTTCATTGCATGTCCCCTAGTCTTTCTATATTCTAATAACGTAAACAATCGATCTATGTTTACCCGTTCCACTCTGTTCATTAAATTTATAGACTTCTATCATATCTCCCCTCAGCCGTCTCTTTTCCAGGTTAAAGAGCCCTAACCTTTTTAGCCTTTCTTCATAGGAGTATCCTTCCATCCCCCTTTACCAATTTGGTGGCTCTTCTCTGAACCTTTTCTAATAACGCTATATGCTTTTTAAGATATGGCGACCAGAATTGCACACAATATTCAAGGTGCAGTCTCACCATGGAACGATAGAGGCATTATAATATCTTTTGTTTTATTTTCCATTCCTTTCCTTATCATACCTAGCATTCTATTTGCTCTCTTGGCCACCGCTGCACACTGGGCCGAGGGTTTTAACATGTTATCCATAATGATGCCTAAATCATTTTCCTGGGTGGTGGTTCCTAATATGGAACCTTGCATCTTGTAACCATAGTTTGGGTTGTTCTTTCCTAGATGCATAACTTTGCACTTGTCCACATTAAATTTCATCTGCCATTTTGATGCCCAGTCTTCCAATTTATCAAGATCCTCTTGCAATTTTCCACAATCCTCTTGGGTTTTAACAACTTTAAATAGTTTTGTGTCATTTGCAAATTTGATAACCTCACTCGTTATTCCCTTTTCCAGGTAATTTATGAATATGTCAAAAAGCAGCGGACCCAGCACAGATCCCTGGGGTACACCACTATTCACCTTTCTCCATTGGGAAAATTGATCATTTAGCCCTACCCTCTGCTTTCTATCTTTAACCAGTTCCTGATACACAATAGTACACTGCCTCCTATCCCATGACTCTTTAGTTTTGCCAAAAGTCTCTGATGAGGGACCTTGTCAAAGGCTTTCTGAAAGTCCAGATACACTAACTAATATCAACCAACTCACCTTTGTCCACCTGTTTAGTCACACCTTCAAAAAAACATAACAGATTAGTAAGACAAGATCTTCCTTGTCTAAAGCCATGTTGGCTGTCTCCCATTAGGCCATGACTAGCTACATGCTGAGTAATTTTGTTCTTTATGATGGTTTCTACCATTTTTCTCGGTACTGACGTCAGGCTCACCGGTCTGTAGTTTCCCATATCACCCCTGGAACCCTTTTTAAAAATTGGCGTTACATTGGTGATCCTCCAATCTTCAGGAATTACAGATGATTTTAATGAAAATTCACAGATTACTAATAGCAGGTCTGCAATCTCATATTTCAGTTCTTTCAACACCCTTGGATGTATACCATCCAGCCCAGGTGATTTGCTACTCTTCAGTTTATCTAATAGTTGTAATACATCTTCCCGATGTATCGATATTTCCTTCAATTCTTTTGCACCTTTAAATACCACTTCAGTCATGGGTAACATCCCTACATCTTCCTCAGTAAAAACCGACGCAAAGAATTCATTCAGTCTCTCCGCTATCGCCTAAGGGTTAAGGGAAGTGGAACTGCAATGGGCTAAACTAAAGATGGCAATAAAAGGGGCAACAGATAAATATGTAAGAAAAGTAAATAAAAAACAAAAGGAGAAGGAAACCTATTTGGTTTTCCAAAGACATGGCTGCTCAAATAAAGGCAAAAAACAGTTTTCGCAAAATTCAAAATCTTGCAAACAGATGAACACAGAAATGAATACAGGATCAAACTCAGAGACAAAAAGAGAAATAAGGATAGCAAAATCAAAGGCAGAGGAGAAGATGGCTAAAGATGAGAAGTGTGGCGACAAAACTTTCTTCAGGTATATTCAGGAAAGGAAGAAGATCAAAAGTGGAATCGCAGGACTCAGAAGTGCTGGGAATGGACTCGTGGAAAGGGACATTGAAAAAGCGGAATTGCTAAACAAATACTTCTGCTCTGTCTTTACTAAAGAAAATCCTGGAGAAGGATCAACTGACTCCCAAATATAAAGATGGGAATGAAGTAGATACCACACCATTCACAGAAGATGATGTGTTAGAACAACTTGCGAAACTGAAAGTGGACAAGGCCATGGGACTGGATGGGATACATCCCAGGATACTGAAAGAGCTCAGAGAGGTTCTGCAGGGCCGTTAAAGGATATTTTCAACAGTTCCTTGGAAACAGGAGTAGTTCCTCAGGACTGGAGAATGGCTGATGTCGTACCTCTACACAAAAGTGGTGACAGGGAAGAAGTGTCAAACTATAGGCCTGTGAGCCTTACCTCGGTGGCGGGAAAAATAATGGAGGCGTTTTTGAATGAGCGAATAGTGAACTTTCTCAAACCAACAGGTTGCAAGATCCGAGGCAAGATGGTTTTACTGAAGGACGATCTTGCCAAACAAATCTGATTGAGTTCTTTGACTGGGTGACCAGAGAACTAGATCAGGAGCATGCAATGGATGTTATCTACCTGGATTTTAGCAAAGCCTTTGATACTGTTCCTCATAGGAAGCTTATCAATAAACCTAATAGTTTGGGGATGGGTCCCAAAGTGGTAAACTGGATCAGAAATTGATTGACTGATAGACGACAGAAGGTGATGGTAAATGGAGCTCACTCTGAGGAAAGGAAGGTGATTAGAGGGGTGCCCCAGGGGTCGGTCCTGGGCCTGGCACTGTTCAATGTATTTGTGAGTGATATTGCTGAAAGACTGAATGGAAAGGTCTGTCTTTTTGCAGATGACATGAAAATTTGCAACAGAGTGGACTCCCCCGAGGGAGTCCTTAACATGAGAAAAGATCTACAAAAGCTGGAAGAATGGTCAAATGCTTGGCAATTAAGATTTAATGCAAAGAAGTGCAGAGTCATGCACTTGGGTAGCAGAAACCCAAGAGAAATGTACACGATAGGGGGCCAGAGGTTGGTGTGCACGGATCAGGAGAAAGACCTTGGTGTGATTATTTCTGTAGATCTCAAGGTGGCAAAACAGTGCAACAAGGCAGTGGAAAAAGCCAGGAGGATGTTGGGCTGCATACGAAGAGGAATTACCAGCAGAAAGAAAGAGGTTCTAATACCACTGTATAAGTCACTGGTGAGGCCTCACTTGGAATACTGTGTTCAGTTTTGGCGACCGTATCTTGCAAAGGATGTAAAAAGAATGGAATCTGTTCAGAGGAAGGCGACCAAAATGATTTGGATCCTGCGTCAGAAGCCTTATGAGAAAAGACTTGAAGACCTAAATATGTACACTTTGGAGGAGAGGAGGGATAGGGGAGATATGATTCAGACCTTTAAATACTTAAGGAGAAATAATTGACAAACAAACCTCTTCCAAAGACGGCGAAGCTGCAAAACGAGAGGGTATAACATGAAGCTGCAAGGTGGAAAATTGAAAGGCAATATCAGGAAATACTTTTTTCACCGAGAGGGTGGTGGATGCTTGGAATGCCCTCCCGATGGAGGTGGTGGGGGCAAATACAGTGACAGAATTCAAAATGGCATGGGACAGACACAATGGATCCATTTATAGCAACAGAATAAAATCAAAATAAACTGAACCATCTAACTTCTCAACAAATAGGGGTGTCCTGCATGGAGCGGTTGGTTCATCCCTAAACAAAGACATGGGGAGGGGTGGCCTGAGGGGTGGCGCGGCCTGCACAGAGTGGCACCTACTCCTGCCATCTTACTCCGGCCTTCTTATTGGGCAGACTAGATGGACCATACTGGTCTTTATCTGCCATCATTTACTATGTTACTATGTAAAGATTTCTAAAACCAGTGGCATTTCATATGATGCCCCATGTATTACTGAATAGCTATGGAAGGGTATATTTTGTATGCTCTGCAGTCATTGCTTCAGGGAGGTCTCAGGAATTGTTAGACCTGTAGCAAATTATAAATTGGTCAGGAACATAAAGAGAAACATTGTTCCTATGCAAGAAAGTAATATCTTTGATATGTTCTATCTTCCCAACAACAAAAATGTGGTAGCTCCCTAATTAGCTGGTTCTGCTTTAGCGCCTGAGACTGAGAAACCACACGGGCCCAATTTTCAAAGGCCTTTATACTGGTATCTTCCCTAGTTACACGTGTAAAGGCCTTATCTGAGATTTTTGAAGGGCACCTACACGAGTGCCCTTTGAAAATCCCGGATATGTCCCTAACACACCCAGATGCTATCCGCATAGCATTGGGGCGTGTTGGGGGAGTTCTGCGACAAAGCAGAGGCGGGCCATGGCACTACCCGTGTAGCACCGATTTTCAATGCTACACGGTTAGCGCTCTGCGCCTTAAAGATGGGTGTGGGAAAACCTTGCCTATCTTTAAGGCACTGTGGCTACTGTGTAGCATCAAAAATCGGTGCTACATGGGTAGCTCCTGCGACTTCTTGTCTGTGTGGCGACACTCGGAATTTCAATGCCGGGGCCGCATATGGCCCAGACATGGAAAATCCAGATTAGGCAGGAGGTGGGTGGGCGCATAGCACTGCCCAGCTCAAATTCGGGCCTCACATTTCTTACTTTTTGATATTCCATACAAAACTCAATCATGACCTGTAGATTAAAATACAAAAATTCTATTAAAAAAACAATAAATAAATAAATGTGAATATAAAACAAACAACAAAAAAACACCATCATCTGCCAGAAGAATCCCTAACTATAAACCATATGATGTAGTCTCTCACTCTAGACAATCTCATATTCCTATAAAGGAAGAGTTACTATCATAGATCTTCAGGCCTACGTAACAGCAACAGGCCAACATGCACAAAAAGTGTGCCATGTTAAAGAAAATGTCCAGAATCCATCTCATTCATTAAACTTGGATAAGCATTCCAATAAGTAAAAGGAATGAGCAAGAATCTTCTAGGGCATAAAAGGGAAGAAAAAATAGAATTTGCAGAATAAGAGGGGAAAAAAATCCTCTTCAAAGAATTAGATCAGCAAATTAATATTAGGGCCTATCCTGGGCAGGAATCAAGCAGAACCAGGAATTAGGCAAGGAAGCAATGGCAGGACTGGCGCAGCCAGCCAGATGTAGAGAAGGAGCAAACTGGGGTTGCTTTGGCAAACCAGAAGCAAGAACAAGATGAGGAGGAAAAGCTGGAGATCTTGACAGTGAGAGGAAGTAGAAATATTTCACTGAACAGTGAAAAGAGCTGGGTTGGCAATAGACGCAGGACCAGTCCACCGAAAGCTGCTGAACTAGCAAGGGTATGTCTTGCTAGGCTATTTTATATATGGTGGCTCATAAGACACACATCTGGCTGTCCAATGGGCTTCTCCTTCTGCTGCTATGGTCTATATAACCATTTTCTACTGAGTCTCAGTGATCTTTGTGGCTCCTGCTGCACAACTATAACCTCTAGTCCCAAGGTCACAAGTTTCACCACTGGTACACTTAACAGAATATGCCTCTCTCCTTCTGGTCCCTCCTGAAGGATCAGCAGGAGTTGCTTCTCTGGGTGTTCATAATGAAACTGGGTCAGCAGATTGTTTTTATTTATTTAACTTCTCTTATATACCACGCTATTCATATCAGTGCGGTGTACATTGAACACACAGATATTAGTGTGTTCCAAACTGCATTCCTCTGGCCACTCAACAAGGCAATGTAGTTGGCCCTGGAGATACTATGAGTCCAAGATGCCCTGAACAAGCAACTCCTGCTGATCCCTCACAGTGAGTAAAGCAAAATTAGTCTTACTTGCTAATTGCTGTTCCTTGAGGAACTCCAGTACAGTACCGAACCTCTGGGTAGTGTACCTCCTCCAGCAGCTTGGAGACTGAGCATGTCACACTTTTGAAGGCACCAGTACTAATACCACTGACCCCTCCTACGAGCTCCCAGTAATCTATTGACAAAGCTAACTCACAGGAGCAACAAATAAGCAGAAACATTAACAAACAAACAACAAAGGAACTAACCACTAATTCCTTCCTCCCCCCTCCTAGAAGACACTCCCTCAACCACCGTAGAGCGAGAAAAATCGAGAGAGAAACTCTCCGGAGAAACCTGGTCATCTGCACACTGTGCCCAAAAGGCAGTAGACCCCTGGTTCACCTTTAAACTACAAAAAAACTCTTGATACTCTCCCTAGACCGGACCCCCCCCTCCCCCCGCCAGAAGAAATGGAGCTGAAATCTAGCCAAAGTAGAACTAGCCTAACAAATCCCGAGTGGGATCCGGGACTGGAAATGGAGTTCCTCAAAGAACAACAATTAGCAGGTAAGACTAATTTTGCTTTCCTTATTGTCCCTCCAGTCCAGTCCCGAACCTCTGGGATGTAACAGAGCAGTTACTTAATGGGAGGGACCCGCCAAACCAGCTTGCAAAACTGCTGATCTGAAACAGGCCTCGCCCGCTGCCTGGACATCCAGGTGATAATGCCTACTGAAAGTATGCAGTGATGACCAAGTAGCCACCCGACATATTTCTATCTGCGGGACCAAACTATACTCGACCCATGAAGCTGCCTGAGCTCTAGTGGAATGAGCTTGCAGCCCTAAAGGCACCTGATGCCCTTGCAAAATGTAAGCTGAAGCGATCACCTCTCGAATCCATCTGGAAATGGTAGCTTTAGCCGCCGCCTCACCCTTGCACGGACCCCCAAAGAGGATAAACAAATGATCTGACTTGCAAAAGCTCTCTGAACACCTCAAACAACACCTGAGGGTTCTCTTGACATCCAGCAAACGAAGGCTGCGGCTGAGCGCACTGCCATCCGAGTCCTCCAATACTGGCAGATATACCGGCTGATTCACATGAAACGCCGAAACCACCTTTGGCAGGAAAGGGGGAATTAGACGGAGAACCACTTTTTCTCGAGAGAAGGAAAAAAATGGCTCCCAGCAAGACAAAGCCTGTAACTCAGAGACCCTTCGTGCGGAGCAGATCGCTACCAAGAAGATTGTCTTGAATGTTAAGTCCTTCAATGAGGCTTGGGCTCAAGGGCTCGAAAGGCTCCTTAGTCAATGCTCTCAGAACAAAATTGAGATCCCACGGCAGAACCACGATCCTACGAGGCGGCCACAAATGGTTTACTGCCCGTAGAAAGCATACCATACCCGGGTGAGAGCCCAAAGACTCCTTTTGTACTTTCCTGCGAAAACAAGCAATTGCCGCCCGCTGCACCCGCAACGACGAGCTGGCTGCCAAACCCTTATAAAAACCGTCCTGTGAAAAAGCCAAAATTTCTGGGACCACGGCCGAAGATGACCGCACCTGACTATCTGCACACCACGCCTCAAAAATACACCAGATGCAGATGTAGGCTAACGAAGTAGACCTCTTCTGCGTGTTCAGCCAGGTTGAGATAACGGGTCCCGAATACCCTTTTCATCTCAACCGTGCCCTTTCAATAGCCAAGCCATAAGCAAGAATTGACTCACCTGAGGCATGCGCAGTAGCCCCAGCAATAGGTGGTCGTTCCACGCCGGAAGATGCTACGGTTGAGCCACCAGGAGAGACGCACCAAGTCTGCGTACCAAGGGCACCGCGGCCAGTCCGGAGTGATCAGAATGACACGCCCGCAATGTGCTTCGATGTGTTGCACCACATAGCCTATGAGAGCCCAAGGAGGAAAGACATACAGGATCCCCTCCGTAGGCCATTGTTGCAACAGAGCAGACTCTCTGCCTCCTCCTCAAGGGCTGCACTGCCTGTGCCCCCCCCTGACAGTTGAGATAAGCTACTGTGGATGCGTTGTTTGATAGGACTCTGGCAGGTTGTCCTAGCAGATCCGGCCCAAAGGCACTGAGCGCTTGAGACACCGCCCGCAACTCTAGCCTGTTGATTGACCATCCAGCCTCCTGCTCATTCCAAGTCCTGTGAGCAAAGAGCTCCCCGCAATGAGCTCCTCAACCCGCCAGACTGGCATCGGTGAGGACCAGTACCCATTGCGGAGGCTCGAGGGGCATTCCTGCGGCCAGTTTTTCCTGACCGAGCCACCACTGGAGAGCCTCCCTGACTCTCTGCAGGCAGGGAAGCAGCTGGGCCAGAGAGTCCGTCTGGTGCAACCACCGATGAAGCAAGGCCCTCTGCAGTGGATGCATGTGCGCCCTCGCCCATGGCACTACCTCCAGAGTGGCTGCCATCGTGCCTAACAACTGTAGATACTGCCAAGCTGTTGGTTCCGTGCGCCTCAGAAAGGTGCGCACCAAGAGATGCAACCCTTGAGCTTGCTGCTCATCAGGAAGACTGACCCCATTCGAGTGTTGAATCGGACCCCCAAGTATTCCAGGTCCTGAGATGGAGTCACTATTCCCTCTAAGCTTTGCGCGTGTGCGCATGCACACACCTCGCCGAGCGAGTGCACATACTTTACAACAGAGCACACAAAAATTACGGTTCTGATTCTGATAGAAAACAGAGACGTCTTAAAATTTAAAAGTTGTGATTGTAATTACTAGAAATGTTCTGCTTTATTTAGTAAACGTCTGTTTTCATTTAATTTGATTAAAATCAATGTGGTGTACATACTGTATTCTGACGTGTAGTCAAATTTTAAAGTATATAATTCCAAGTGTCGTTATGCGACACACAAAAATGTAACCTTCCTTCAAAAGCTGCACAGCTGATATTTTATGCGCACACAGCCTACAGAAAATTAGAGGGAACACTGGATGGAGCAAACCGGCTCTTGGCCAGATTGACCACTCAGCCTAGGCTTTCTAGAAGCTGAAGCACCCGGGCAGTAGCCCATACGCTCTCGTCCCTGGACTTTGCCCTGATCAGCCAGTCATCGAGATAAGGGTGCACCAACACCCCTTCTTTGCGAAGCACCACTGCTACCACCACCATGACCTTGGTGAATGTCCGTGGCGCTGTAGCCAGGCCAAACGGCGACGCCTGAAGCTGAAAGCGCCCCATCGGCACCGCAAATCGCAAGTATCGCTGATGTTCTGGCCTTATGGGGATGTGTAGATACACTTCCCTGAGATCGAGGGACGTTAAACTCTCCCTTTCTCACCGCCACGATCACAAACCTCAACATCTCCATGCAAAAATGCGGCACACAAAGACAACGGTTTACTCTTGAGGTTAAGAATCGGGCGCCAGGACCTGTCCTTTTTGGGGGACCAGAAAATAAATGGAATACCGACCGCATCCGCACTGCTCTCTGGGGACCGGGACCACTGCCCTCAGCTGAAGGAACCGAGCCAGGGTCTCCTTTACTGCCAATGCCTTACCCGAGGACCAGACAAAGGACTCAGCGATCGGAAGGGCGAACTCGAGGGCATAGTCCTCATGGATGATTTCCAGCACCCATTGGTCGGACATTATCTGGGCCCAAGCAGGATAAAAATCCCGTAGCCGACCTTCCATGGGCTGCTTCCCTGCTTGAGCCTTCCTCCCTTCATTGTGACTTTTTAAAACCGGAGGTTGAAGGGGCAGAAAAACCTCTGCCTGCCCCTCGGAATCTTCTAAATTCCCTGCCCACGTGTAGGGAATCTCCCCCTCTGGAAACCAGTAAGGCGGGGGGTATGAAAACGTCGGAAATCTCGCATCTGGCCTTGAGGCGCTGTCGCATTGCGCCCCTGCTTCGGCTTATCCTCCGACAGGCGTCCTCCTTTGGATTCCCCCAAATCCTTGACCAACTTCGAGGTCCTCCCCGAACAGGAGCTTCCCCTTAAAGAGGAGTTTGCTGAGCCGGGACTTGAAGGAGCTGTCCGCAGCCCAATTCCGCAGCCACAGGTAGCAACGAGCCGCTACCACTGATGCCATGCTCCTAGCCAAACTGCGAATGAGATCTTAATGGACATCCGCGAGGTAAGCTGCCCCCGACTCTAGCTTAGCTACCTCCACCACTTGCTCCAGTGTCGAACCCCCTGGCTGCTGCAGCCGTTGTGACCAGCAAAGACAGGCTCTCGCCACCCAGGCCCCACAAATAGAAGCCTGCAGAGATAGCACATTAATGTCAAAGGCCTGCTTCAAAAAAATGTCCAACTTTCTGTCCTGCCCATCTTTCAGGGCTGCTCCCCTCCACCGGGATGGCTGTCATCTTTGTCACCGCCAAGACCGCTGCATCCACACGTGGGGAACAAAACAATTCGCACTCCTGATCAGACAGCAGATAGAGACGAGAAATGCCTTTGGCAGATTCCACTCGTCCTGAATCATCTGCTTAACCACCCAGTGTACCGAGAAGACTGCCTGCGTCTTCCTCATCGCCTGGATTAGAGGATCCTCCAGCGTCTCCTCCTCCATCGAGCGACTAGCTGGCAAATTGAGGGCTTGAAGAGACTCTGCAATTAAAGCTATTCCAGCTCCTGAATTTCCTCTTCCTCGAGCTCCTCACCATCCAACTCCAGGTCCAGCTCTAACTCATCCGCTTCTGGCCACTCAGACAAGGATGGCTGGTCCTCTAAAAGTCAGGCCCTCTTGGCTGGCCAGGTACCAGAGACCTCCCCCCATCCAAGGTCTGACTCGCACCAGTCCCCACCGTCGAGGGATCCACCCCAGCACCCTGCTGGAATAAGCAAAAGGCCTGGTGCAGCAAAAGCACAAATTCTGGAGAGAAACCCCCCAAATTGTGGGAAGTCGAGGGACCTGGAATAGCCGGAGCAGTCTCCCATGGAGAGGAAGGAGCCTCCAAAAGGGGGAGAGCCTCAGCAGAACCCAGGGCCCCTTGCGCTGCTGAAGGTGTGGAATCCCTAGCCTTGTCCCGAAGCGCCTGTTCCATATGTTGGCAGCCTCAGCAGCACAGCCGTGGCACACCCCCATGTCTGACACAACTCCTCGCCGGGTACCGCAAACAAGACACTGCGGGCATGCAGGCATTGGTGAATTTTTGTATCTGGATCCCATCACTGGTCACAGACACCAACTTGTTCCGAGCACAGGAGAAGTAGGAATAGCAGTCCCCTTAACTTTTCCTCAACGCTATTTGTAATCTCTCTCTCAAAAAAAAAAAAAAAGTTTTTTTCTTCTAACGAGTACAGCACAGAAGAACCGCAGAAGGGGATAAAAAAGAAAGAAAAAAAAGTCTCCCCGAGGCCCAGGATCGCCGATTGCAGTTAATCCAGCGCAAAACAGAATTGTACCAACTGCCTAATAAAAGCGTGGGAACCAGGCCTGACAGCCCGACTTCCTGCTCTGAGCCACCGCGATCTCCATGAGGTGCCAGCCATCACACTAAATACAGGCCAGCTCACCCCTGTGCTGTTACTGCTGACTGCTTTCCCTCCTGTCCTGTACCTGCAAAAACTACAGATGACAGGGAAAACCTCCGCATCCGGTGCCGCTGAATCGGGCAGCAAAAACCCTGTGCTCAGCCAGTTCTTGGCTTCAGCGCGATGGGAGGGGCTGGAGGGCTTCACCTCACGCCGCTGCAGCAGTGACGGCGCTTCCTCACCTGCTGATGGGATCGGGAGCCACCAAAGCTCTGGAACTCTGGCAGAGCTCTCAACCTCCTCCAAACTACCGAGGAGGGGGAGGGAAAGGAACAGTAAGAGGTTCCTCCACTGAAGGCTGCCTTGTCCCCTTTCCTTTTTTTAAATGGTGAAATAGGTATTTATTGTTTTACTTAGTTAATTCTAACTAAGGAAGCCCCTTATTTGTTCCTTCAGTGAACCCCAAACCCAGGCTCACCACCTCCTCCAGCTGCATGGAGACTGAGAATACTGGGAGCTCGTAGGAGGGGCCAGTGGTATTAGTACTGGTGCCTTCAAAAGTGTGACATGCTCAGTCTCCAAGTTGATGAAGGAGGTACACTACCCAGAGGTTCGGGACTGGACTGGAGGGACGATAAGGAACTGTGGACGCAGGGAGTGCCACTCAGGGAATGGGATCCACCTATAGGGTTTTACGAGACACATGAAACACTGGATGGATGTGGAGAATGGCTTTGCTGCTCTCAATATGCCAGGTTGGTCACTTGTTCCTGGATCATGAAGGGTCCCATGAACTTCTGCTCAAGCTTTTCAGTAAGTCTTTTATTCTTCATATGTTTGGTGGAGACCCATACTGTTATCTCCTACTGCAAACCGAGAAGTCTCAGCATTTTATCAGCATACTTTTTCTGCTTCTTTTGTTTTTTTCAGCTCCTGTTATACATGTATATGCTGTTCACTTAGAACTCTGGCCCCATCTGCAGCCACTGGAACCTGGAATCTGACTTCTCTTGAATGAAAATGAATGAAAGCATTGTTGGGGAAAAATAAAGTCTTGGTTGCTAAATGTTCTGAATTGTTATAAGCAAATTCTGAAATAACTGGGTCCAGTTGTCCTAGTAATAATTATAAAAGCATCATAGATATTGTTCCAAAATCTGGTTCACGCATTCTTTTATCTCAATAACAAGGTGATAAAAAGTAAGAGCATGTCTTAAGCAAAAAGGGTATCACTCAATATTCAAAATGTTAATTTAGGGTGTGAAAGGTTGTTTTTGTCTCCTTTTCGTATAAGGATGAGGTTGTAAACCCCATAAAGGTCAAACTGAAAATTTGGCCACTTGGAGGCATTCCAGCATCACTGATGAGCAGAAGTGGGTACTGATCCTGGATAGTATCAGCATTGAACACACTGATCTATACATGGTCAGAGGAAGCCATCCTTCTTGGATACAAAGAAAATTCAGGAGAAATTGAAGGTCTGATAAATCCATTCTGGTTCCTCCAGATATTCTCTCAGTACCTTGAGTTCTGGCTCAGTGGGAGTAAATGAGCTAAATGTGACTAATTATAAAGCTAACTTTGAGGGAGGTACATATATGAATAAAGTCAGAACCAAAGCTTGCACTGATATATGAAACCACAGAGTTCTCCCCAGGTGCCATCAAACTTCTCTGGTAATGGCATATGCAGTTCCGGCGACGGGATAACACATTGTTTTTGCTCTGAACCTGAGGCTGCAGGGCATCCATCTACTGCAGGAGGGTCTGAAACTGACCCTGCACAGCTTACATGGCCTCCTGGGAGATCTTTTTTAAAGAAGATCAGCAATTGGCTGGTTTGGGCTGGTTCAAGCTGTTAGGGTACGAGTGTGGGTGGAGACAATATGTCCAGAATAGGGTCGAACCTGGAAGCAATGACAGGAATGGAACAGCCAGCCAGATGTGGAGCAGGAATGACAGAGTACTCTGGCAGGCCAGAAGCAGGAACCATGCATGGAGAAAAAGTTGGAGATCTTCACAGTGAGTGAAATTATAAACGCTTTAGTGAAGGGGATGGGTTACCAGTAGACTCAGGACAAGCCACAGAAAACTGTTAAACCAGCAAGGGTGTGACTGGCTAGGCTTCTTTATATACAGTGGCTCATAAGACACACCTCTTGTAGGTTCAGTAGGCTCTTTCCCCTTCTGCTGCTCATGGGTTTAACAGAACTTGGGCTTAGTCTCTGTAGCCTCTGATTCCTGCTGCATGATGTGACCTCTAGTCCTCAAGGTCACAAGTTCAAACCTGACAACAAGATAAGTGACAAATGCACAAATAATGAAAAAAATACAGTGTGTGACACAGTAGCTCCTCAGGAACAGATGGATACAAGTGAGCAGCCGGTGGTAGAAGCCGGTACTGCAGGAGAAAGCAGGGATTTCTCTGCAGAAAGAAAAAAACACACTTTCAATCAGGCAAAACAGCTCACCTCGAGGGAGGAGAGTAGGAAGGCTTGTGATTGGGCACGCCCCAAGGGGAGGCGGGCAGTGCAGGCTAGAAGCACCTGGTTAAATACACAGGAACCAGGAAGTGAAAGGCAGATGCAGAGGGAGATCCAGACGCAGATCCAGAGAGAGAAGCCAAGAGAGCAACGGAG
Organism: Ichthyophis bannanicus; assembly: GCA_033557465.1. NCBI lineage: Eukaryota > Metazoa > Chordata > Amphibia > Gymnophiona > Ichthyophiidae > Ichthyophis > Ichthyophis bannanicus. The sequence continues at coordinate 730,503,007 of CM066031.1, forward strand.
GTTTCCTTGCTGTGATAATTTCCCTAACAATCTGCAGCTGGAGGATAGCTTGGAGCAGCATTCAGATGAGGAAAGAAACTGCTGGAGGCAGAGCTCCTTTAGAACGCTGAGAAGCCCAAGGCTACAGGACCAGGCAGAGCGGGGGAACAAAGGCAGAAGGATAAAGAATCCTCCCAGGGACAAGCTCCTGTATAAAGTACCCAGAGAAAGAGGAGTTTATGCTCTAAAGCCAGAAAGTCTATGTTCTGCTTTTAAAAGCAAAGCCAGTCAAGATGGTGGCAGCTGGTGTCAGAAAAGAGAAGCTTTGAAGGACAATAATTATTCTTTTAAACTAGCTGAGTCACCTAGCCAGAACAGGGCTGATATACATGCTTTTAAATATTCTCCTAGCACTGCTAAGTTTGAATGTACAGCACCCACGTGCAGGGAAAGGTGGGGAGCTAATGAAAGCCCAGCACATGTTTGTTTTCCAAACGCAAACAAACCTGATAAGGAGCCTGAGATAAATAGGCTCAGTCAATACCTATTCACCGAGGGGACAGGAAGACAGCTCAATGAAGAAAAGTTACATGCTGAATCATTTCTTAAAGAGTTCCAGAATTATTTAGAACAGAAGAAGAGTTTTAACCACAGTGTTCCAGTTACTGGCTGTAAGGAAGAAAACTCTGTTCATAATTCTATGTTTTCCCCTGCTGATGATGATGAGAGGATGATGGACTGTTCTACCTGTTTAATTGATAGAGGCAATTAAGCAGAGAGAGGATTGTGCTGGTATATGAAGTAATATAACAGTGACGTAACTTTGACCGGCACAAGAAAGCTTGTGGAGGGAAACTGAATTAGAGCACTACTAGTGTTTGACAGAACCTGAGCATTATTAGTGAAAGACTTTTCTGTTATCAGCCTGTATGTTAAAAGCACATGAAAGGAATGTGAAGAAATACAGCATTTAAAGCCAGTTAGGCAAAGTTTCAGTTAATCCTGTTTTATTTGGTTTAAACTTCTGCACCGTCTGTAATCTTCTTTTGAACTGCACAATGGCAATATGAGCCACACGAAAATAAACCTCATGTAAATAAATAACTCTTGCCAGCCTTACTGCTCGAAGCATAACACAACTACAACTAACTGCCTCAAGGGCATCATAAGGGGCGGGCCGTGTCATAAGTGTTACTCTAAGAATCATACATGGATCAAAACTGGACACACAAATGGTTAAGGAGAGGTGAACTGAAACCTGAGGATGAGAGAAACGAGGTGTGACAAAAGAAACGAGAGACTGTGGCAGCCACGCACATGACTCAATGCCAATTGGCTAACTGCTTAGAAACATAGAAACATGATGACAGAAAAAGACCACATGGCCTATCTAGTCTGTCCTTCCATAACAACAACTACAACAGTCCACTTTTTACCTTTAGAGATCCTCTGTGTTGGTCCCATGCTTTTTTGAATTCAGTTACTGTCCTCATCTCTACCACCTCCACAGGGAGACTATTCCATGGATCCACTACTCTTTCTGTAACGAAATATTTCCGCATATCACTCCTGAATCGATCTCCCTTCACCCTCATCCCATGTCCCCTCGTAGCAGAACTTGCTTTCAATTGAAAGAGGCTCTCTCCCTGAACATTTATGCCACTGAGGTATTTAAACATCTCAATCATATCACCTCTATCCCGCCTTTCCTCTAAGGTGTACATATTAAGATCCTTAAGTCTGTCCTCATATGCTTTATAATGAAGCCCATTAATCATTTTAGTAGCAACCCTCTGCACCGACTCCATCCTGTTCACATCCTTTTGAAGGTGCGGTCTCCAGAATTGCACACCATACTCCAAATGAGGTCGCACCAAAGACTTATACAGAGGCATTATCACCTCCTTTTTTCTGCTAGCCATTCCTCTCCGTATGCACCCAAGCATCCTTCTAGCTTTTGCCGTCGCCTTTTCTACCTGTTTAGCTACTTTAAGATCATCAGACACAACCACGCCTAAGTCCCGCTCTTCTTTAGTGGACAAAAGTACTTCACCTCCTATACTGTATTGCTCCCTTGGATTGCTGCAGCCCAAATGCATGACCTTACATTTTTTAACATTAAATCCCAGCTGCCAAATTCTAGACCATTCTTCAAGCTTAGCTAGATCCCTCCTCATGTTATCTACACCTTCCTGGGTGTCTACTCTATTGCAGATTTTGGTATCATCCGCAAAGAGGCAAACCTTACCCGACAGCCCTTCCGCTATATCACTAACAAAGATGTTAAAAAGAATCGGACCAAGGACAGATCCCTGGGGCACACCACTGGTAACATCCTTCTCCTCAGAGTGAGCTCCATTTATTGTACTCTTTGTCGCCTCCCACCCAACCAATTTCTAACCCAAGCAGTAACTTTAGGGTCCATCCCTAGGGTGCTCAGTTTGTTTATAAGTCGCCTGTGAGGAACAGTGTCAAAGGCTTTACTGAAATCTAAATACACCACATCTAGAGCTGTCCCTCGGTCCAACTCCCTGGTCACCCAGTCAAAGAAATCAATCAGATTTGTCTGACAAGACCTGCCTCTGGTGAATCCATGCTGCCTCAGATCCTGTAATCCGCTGGACTCCAGAAACCTCACTATTTTCTCTTTCAGCAGCGTTTCCAATAATTTACTCACCACCGAAGTTAAACTAACAGGCCTGTAGTTTTCAACCACATCCTTACTACCGCTTTTGTGTAAAGGCACCACATGAGCCTCTCTCCAGTCCTTTGGCACCACTCCCGACTCCAACGAGGCATTGAAAAGGTCAGTCAGTAGAGCTGCTAGAACGTCCCCAAGTTCCCTCAGTATTCTAGGGTGTATCCCATCCGGTCCCATCGCTTTGTCTACTTTAAGTTGAGATAGTTTCTCACGAACACAGTCTTCTGAAAATTGTTCAAGATGTCCCTCGCTTCTGTTCTTATTTGTGGGTGTTTTCTGAGGTCCTGCTCCTGGTTCTTCATCTGTGAACACAGAACAAAAATATTTGTTAAGCAATTCCGCTTTATCCTTATCAGCTTCTACATATTCCCCCCCTGCACCCTTGAGTCTGACAATACCACTCTTGTCCTTCCTCTTCTCACTAATATATCTGAAAAATGTCTTATCCCCCCACTTTATTGCATTGGCTATTTCCTCCTCCTTTTGAATCTTGGCCTTCTTGACTACTTTGCTAGCTTCTCTAAGTTTTTCCAAATACAGATGTCTGTCTTCCTCTCTCTGTGATCTCATGTATTTCATGAAGGCCTCCCTCTTTTTCTTCACTTTTTCAGCTACTTCCTTCGAAAACCATAGCGGTCTCCTGTTCCTTTTGCCTTTATTTACCATTTTAACAAAAAGGTTGGTTGCCTTTAAAATACCCCCTTTCAGTTTTGCCCACTGTTTTTCTACATCCCCCAGCTGTTCCCATCCCACTAACGACTCCCTGAGGTATTGGCCCATCTTCGCAAAGTTAGTCTTCCTAAAGTCTAAGATCCTCACCTTGGAATGGATTCTAACAGCCCTAGTCCTAATACTGAACCACACCATCTGGTGATCACTGGATGCAAAATGATCTCCCACTACAACATCAGAAACACTTTCACCATTGGTAAGCACCAAGTCCAGTATGGCCCCTTCACGTGTGGGGTCTGTTACCAATTGCCTGAACAGTTCTCCCTGTAGAGAATCCAGGATCTCCTTACTTCTAGATGATACTGCAGCAGGAATGTGCCAATCAACATCTGGCATATTGAAATCTCCTATCAGTAGCACTTCCCCTTTCCTAGCAATGCTGCGTATGTCTTCAATTAACTCTCTGTCCACCTCTTCCTCTTGTGAGGTAGGTCTGTATATCACACCAATGCAAATAGATTTCTCTGTCCCTCTTTCTAGTTTAACCCACAATGCCTCCTCTCTCCCTTTTAAGCTCTGTAATTCCAAAGCTTTAATAGTAGTTTTTACATATAGTGCCACGCCTCCTCCCCTTCTTCCTACCCTGTCCTTTCTGAATAAAGTATAGCCAGGTATAGTTACATCCCAGTCATGGTTTTCTGTGAACCATGTTTCTGTAACTGCCACTAAATCCAAGTCAGCCACTCCCACCAAAGCTTCAACATCAGGGATCTTATTTCCCATGCTACGGGCATTTATACACACTGCTTTCCATATGTTACCCCTGTTACCCATTTCCATAAAGGTATTTAATGTATCACCTACCTGAGGGCTTTCACTTACCTGGGGTCTTTCTTCACCCATCCCCAACGAATCTAGTTTAAAGCCCTCTTCAGTAGATTAGCCAGTCTACTACCAAAGATGTGTTGACCTTACTTGGACAGATGGATGCCATCTCTGCTCTGCAACCCTTGGTACAGCATTCCATGGTCTAGGAAACCAAAACGCTCTCGATGACACCATCCACGCAGCCATGCTTATGTCATTGTGTTGTGCAACATCTCGCCACTCTTCTGCTATAATATTTTTCATCTCTCTCACTCTGTTTTTCTTTTTCAGGTTTTTTTGTAGCACACTGCTCCATCGCTTTGTCACACAACTGGAGGTGGCAGAAATATGGAGCAAAGAATCAACTTGAAATTTCTGGTTAAGTTGGAGAAGGGCCCAACTGAGTGTCTCCAACTTCTCCAAAAGGCTTATGGAGAAGATGCACTGTCAAGGCCGTGAGTCTTTGAGTGGTACAAACGCTTCAAGAATGGCCGCGAGGAGGTGGAGGATGACCCCAAGTCAGGACAGCCTTCCACGACAAAGACGGCTGAGAACATTGACAGAGTGAACCAGCTGGTGCGGAGTGATCGCAGATTGACAGTGCGGATGATAGCTGAGGAGCTCAGCCTGAACAGGGAGTCAGTGTGAACCATCTTGGTGCAGGAGCTGGGGATGCGAAAGGTGTGTGTCAAGATGGTGCCCAGGCTTATATCGGACAACCAGAAGGAGCACGGGGTCAATGTTTGTCAAGACTTGCAAGAGAAGATCGGAGAAGATCCAGAGTTCGTTGGCCGAGTCATCACAGGAGACGAGACTTGGGTCTTCCAGTATGACCCTGAAAGCAAGAGACAGAGCCTGTAGTGGAAGACTCGACTGTCACCAAGACCCAAGAAGGCACGCATGTCCAAATCAAGGATCAAGGTCATGCTGATAGCATTCTTCAACCAGAAGGGAGTGGTCCATCATGAGTATGTGCCTGAGGGTCAGACAGTAAACCAGCACTTCTACCAGCAGGTCCTCAATTGCCTCCATGACCGGGTTCAGCGCAGCAGGCGGGCTCTGTAGAGAGACAAGTCATGGCTGCTCCACCACGACAACGCGCCCGCACACACCGCACTCAGTGTGAGGCAGTTCTTGGCCAACAAACAGATCACAGCTCTCAACCACCCTCTATTTCCTAGTTCTCGTACTGTGCGACTTCTGGCTCTGCCCCAGGCTGAAGACTGTGCTCAAAGGAACTCATTTCACCTCTGTAGAAGTGATCAAGGCCATTGTGATGAGGGAGCTGAGGGACCTCAAAGGAGGAGGTCTTTACCGAGTGCTTCTGTACGTGGCAGAAGCGAATGCAGAAGTGAATTAACTCTGTGTGTGTGGGGGGGGGGATTACTTTGAAGGGGACAATATGTAATTTCTCTGTAGATTTTGTAATAAATCATTTATGGGACAGTCTCATTTCTTTTTTGTCACATCTCACAGATAGCTGCAGTGCAGAATAGTGGATTACAGATGAGACAGTTCACAGAAAGCATAGAAAAAATTGGGAAAACAGATATGAAGATTCTGTAAAAAAGAGCCAGAAATGGTTACACATCTCACAGCTGCCTGCATTCTGATGGCAGAAAATTTATATACAAAAAGGCCATCAGGCCAACTCTAGGGAACCCCAAAGACCTAGATGTGCACCTTCTCTTATAACATGTGAGCCCTCCAATACTTGGAAGCTGCCAGGACTTAATGCACAGGTGTTTCTGGTGGAATGGAGTAGACGCTGGATGTCAGGCAGCAGGAGACAGGAGAACTAGGTAAAGAACCAAATCCAAATCAAGCAGAGGTAGAACCCAGGAACAGACAGAAAAGATACAGCATAGTTACTCACCTGTAACAGGTGTTCTCCAGGGACAGCAGTAATCAATCCTCACATATGGGTGATGTCGACACCGACAGACCACAAGGAAGCATCTCCTCAGCTTTCAAAGAAAGCCTTTGGGAGATGCACAATGCATGTGTAGTCTCCTTCCTGCCCAATGGTGCCATCTTGCCTCAGTCTAGTGACATAGCTAAGATGGCAAAAATTAAAATATGGTAAAGAAGCAACTCCAAGGGAAGGAGGGAGGATTGTGAGGCTTGATTCCTGCTGTCCCCGGAGAACACCTGTTGCAGGCTAGTAACTATGCTTTCTCCGGAAACAAGCACGAAGTCAGACCTTACATATGGGACTCTCCAGCTATAGGCTAGCGAGACCTGTAAAAACGCCACAAAGGTGACCTGAAAAGGGAGAGCCGTGAGCTGCAGCAGTTGAGTCCCAACTGAGAGACTCTCGCAAGACCCAAGTGTCAGGCAGGGAACCAGCACTCTGACCCTTCTGTGTTCAGGCTACCAGAGGGCAGGAGTTGCCTACACCCCAAAGAGATTACGGAGTATGTCCTGGCCGAAGGTGCTGTCCTGTCGGGCCTCCTTCTCCAGGCAGTAGTGAGCTGCGAAGATATGGACCGAAGACTAGGTGGCAGCCCAGCAGATTTCTATCACAGGTATGGAACGCAGATTTGCCATGGAGGTAGCCATGGCCCTGATGCGTTGCGCTGTGACCCGGTGGTCCAGCGAGATTCCTGCCTGCTCATAGGTGAAGGCAATAAAGTCCACCACCCAAATGGACACTTAGTCACTGGAAGTCCCAGTCAACTGGGATCATAAGAGACAAAAGGTTGAGGTGCTTAGTGGTGGCCCTGAGTCCGTTGCAGATAGGAGTGGAGGAGTGGCCTAGTGGTTGGAGCAAGGTACTTCAGGCCGGAAGGTCGGGGGTTCAAATCCCACTAGAGGACAGCAACCTTGGGCCGGAAGGACTGGGGTTTCTAGTCCCATAGGTGCTCCTTGTGGTCTTGGGCAAGCCACTTAACCCTCCATAGCCCATGTTCCCTGTAAAATAGTATCTCCAAGTTATAATGCCCTGTTCAATGTAATTTCAGTTTGTTCAATGTAAACCGCACTGATGCAGAATAGCGCAGTATATAAGAAAATGTAAATAAATAAATAAGGATAGGGCCCTCTTACAATCCAAAGTATGGAGGACGATCTCCGCCTTGCCTCGGGAAGAAGGTGGTGAGCACCACCTCCTGAGGTGGAAAGGGACACCACCTGTGGCACAAACTTGGGGTGTGTGCAGAGCACCACACTGCTTTTGTAGAACCTCGTGTAGGAGGCTTGGCCATTAGAACCTGGAACTCGCTGATCCTGCAAGCCGATGTGAGTGCCATGAAAAAGACAACCTTCCAGGAAAGGTATCTTAAGTGGCAGGTAGCAAAAGGCTCAAACAGCAGCTTGGTGAGCTACGAAAGCACCACATTTGAGATCCCACTCTGCCGCTAGAAGGTGGATGGGGTTTTGGACAACATGAGGCCCTGCAGGAACCGAGATACAAGGGGCTGAGCCGAGAGGGGTTTGCCCTCAAAGGAGTGGTGGTGTGCTGTGATAGTGCTCATGTGCACTCTGAGTTGAACTTCAGTCTCACCTGGGACAGGTGAAGTAGGTACTGGAGTATCATCTGCACCAAACAGGAGAACGGGTTCAACCGCCTCTCGGCACACCACACTGAAATGCAATGCCACTTGAAGGCATACACCCTCCTTGTGGGAGGCCAGAACGACTTCCTCCACTTCCTGTAGAAGGTTGGGAGGTTGAAGGAAACTAAAGCTACCCTTTCAGCAGCCACCAGTTTGGGTGCAGGAGAGAGCCCTGCTCCTGTGAGAGGAGTCCTGGGGCTTGGCCCAGGGGAATTGGAGATGCCACCGCCAGGTAGAGAAACAGCGGGAACCAAGGTTGCCTGGGCCACCAGAGGGGCTATCAGTATCAGTGATAACCTGTCGTGCTGGACCTTGAAGAGGGTCTTGGTGATTAGTGGTGTCAGCAGGAAGGCATAAAGGTGGCCTTCTGTCCATGGAATAAGGAACGTGTTCGCTGCCAACCAGAATGGGTGCGGCTAGTGGGAGCAGAAGCGTGGCAACTGTATGTTGTCCGGGCTGGTGAAGAGGTCCACTAGAGGGGATGCCCCAGAGTTGGAACAGTCAGGAGGCCACTCTGGGGTCCAAGCGCCACTCATGCGATTGGAGGACTCTGCTGAGCTTGTCCACCGGGGCATTGCTCTGATCCGGGAGGTGGAATGCTCTTAGGAGCATTCCATTGCATGTCACATATGAGCAGAGGGCTACCACCTCCTGGCATAGGGAGTACGACCCCGTGGCCCCTTGCTTTTTGACACAGAACATTACGACTTAGTTGTCGGTCTGGATCAACACCAATTGGTGCTGCAACTGGGGGCGAAAGGCTCGGAGAACCAGGAATATTGCCCAGAGCTCCAAAAGGTTGATCTGCAGCTGGCATGCCATCTGGAACCAGCTGCCTTGTGTGCCGAGATCCTTTCAATGAGCTCCCCAGGCCAGAAAGGAGACATCCGTGGTAAGGACCCTCTGAGGGGTGGGTGCCTGGAAGGGCATCCTGGCTTGAAGGTGGTGGGGGAGTTGCCAACAGTCGAGGGAATCTGCTAGCTGGCAGTCACCCTCACCCTGTCCCGAAGCCTACCCATGGCTTGTGTCCACTGAGAGCAGAGGCACTACTGGGCTGCCTGCATGTGCAGGTGGGCATATGGAGTCACGTGGACCATGAAAGGCCATGTGGCCCAGCAGGCAGAGGAGAAGATGGATGGGTAGCAACTGGTGATGCTGTACCTCTGCGGCTAGCACCTTGAGGCATTCTGACCTCTCCTAAAGGAGGAAGGCCTTGGCCTGGAGGGTGTCTAGCTGAGCCCTGATAAACTCCAAGCACTGAGCCGGAGAGAAGTGGGACTTGGGGTAGTTGATGATGAACCCCTGGTGCTGCAGGACGTGGATGGTGCGCCTCTGCCGCTATGCCTCCCATTCATCCAGGTAGGGAAAGATGAATGCCCCTTGGAGACGAAGGTGGGCTGTGACCACTGCCAGGCACTTGGTGAAGACCCTTGACGATGAAGCCAGCCCAAAGGGTAGCACCCTTTATTGGTAGTGACCTCCTCCCACCACAAAATAGAGACATTTTCAGTGGCTGGGATGGATCAGGATGTGCGTATAAGTATCCTTCAGATATAAGGAACATAGCAAGTCTCCTTGCTGGAGGTATGGCAGCAGTGTTCCAAGGAGAGCATCTTGAATTTCTCCCTCACCAGAAATCTGATCAGGTCCCACAAGTCCTGGATGGGCCTGAGGCCCCCTGTTTGCTTGGGAACGAGAAAATATCTGGAGCAGAAGCTTTTGCCCCAGAGATGTTTGTGCACCGGCTCTACCGCCTTGTCCTCGAGGAGACCTGTGAGCTCTGTGAGGAGCAGAGTCTGGTGAAGGAGAGGCCTTACAGGCTCTCCTGGAAAGTATGAGGGTTGCATCTGTTGCAGGTAGAGGAGATAGCCCTCCTTGACTACTTGTAGTACCCAGGTATCAGTGGTGACTGCAGACCAGCTGTGGGTAAACAGGGCCAGATGCTCCCCTGTGTTCAGTAGGGGACCTCCTGGGGGAGAGGTGGTCATGCCCGAAGAGTCAAAAGCTGCCCCCCAGGCTAAGCCGGGGCTGGGGTCTGATATTTGGGAGTCTTGTCTGTGGGGGCCATGACCCTGCCGCCCCTTGTTCTCTTGGCCTTGCTGCGGGGCAGAGAAGGCTTGAACTGTGGGGCATTGCCAAAACCGCCCTTCTTCCTCGGGAAGAATGGATTCTTCCCCGGGGCTTTCTTACAGGGATGCATTGAGGTCTTTTTGGAGAGTCTGGTCCTCGTCAGGAACTCGGTCTCTATTTCTGCAGTTGTCTGCCATGGGCTCCCAGAAGAGATTCTCTCCAATACAGGGGACATCGATGAGTTTGCTGTGAACCCATTGACTGAAGTCAGATGATGCAGTCATGGCTGATGTCGGGGCCCCAATGCCTGTGGCGACAACTCTGGCTGAGGACTCAAAGCCATCATATGCTGCTTGGGATAAAATCTTCAAGCACTCCTGGACAGCCGAGGCCAGAGACTTGAACTACTGGAGGGGTTCCCCATTGAGGCCTGCTGAGAAACTGGAGCTCACCAGTTCTTTAAGATACATGCTGATGTACAATTGATAGTACTGGACTTGGCACGCAAACATCGAGCCCTGGAAGGCCTTTCGGCTGAGGGCATCAAGGATCCGGGTCTCCCTGCTGGAAGGCACCAAGAAATGAGTCTTCTGGCTTTTGAGTCAGCACATGGCAGACTCAACGACCATCAAGTTGTGGGGAAGCTGGGTCTTCTGAAACCCAGGGCTTCAGTAGACTCAGTACATGGTATTGAGTTACCTGCTTACAATGGTGCCCATGTTGCCGATGTTTCCCACATAGGGAGGAGGCAGTGCGCGAGGGTTGGGGGACGGGCACTGTGAGGGCCTCTTTCGGAGGGGCCTGAAACTGGAGAATCTCCAGTTCCTCCGTATGAGGGTGGTCCTCCGCCTCGGTCTCAAAGGTGAGTGCCTTAGCCATGTCCTACAGAAAGTTGAGGAAGGCGACGTCCTCAGGCAGGGGAATGGCGCTGGGACACTGGGGGAGATGGGTCCGAAGGCACATCTTGGTGCCGCAGTGTGTCCAGGGACTTCTCATCCTCAGTCTCCCAATCAGATTAGAAGTCCGAGGCTCTGCAGCCGAGGCCTGGACCCCGAGGACCTGTGGTCTGAAGAGCAAGCACTGGCCAGGGAGGACTGGTGCCCTGAGGAACAAGATCTGGATCTTGTCCTCTGCCGATAGTTTCGAGGCCAGTGGTGCTTGAGAATCAGCTCGATGTCTCGGAAAGCCCTCGATGTTGAGGATCCGGTGGCTTGGGGCAAATGAACCGGAGGAATCAGACATGAATGCCCACTGCTGGGCCAGGAGGGCAGAGATACTGTGCTCCAAGGCCATCATCCTAGTTTCCATGTCAGTTGCCTCCACAACCTTCAACGCGGGCACAGAGGACTTTGGGCCTGGCATCAGCTCTGCTGAGGGAGATCCTTGACGAGGATAGCCTCGGGGGTCCGAGGCTGGTCACCAGATGCAGACGACTCCTTCTGGGGCAGCTTGTGAGGCCGCTCATGCTCTGACCCTTCAAACTCACACTGGAGACTGCAGTGCCTGGAATGGGATTTCCCCATCTTCCCGGACCCATCCTCCGAGGCAGTCAAGGATTTTTGATTTCTTGTGTTTCACCTCTGGATATTTCCTCTCGGAGGAGCCGTGGCCGCAGGACTCTGAGGCAGCCCTGGCATTGTGGGGCACAGAGGTACCGGAGTGGGCCCTGGAGCACGGTGTTGCCAGAGACTCCGGGACAGAGTTGGACTTATGAAAGATATTTTCCTGCTGCAGCTGACGGCTCTTGATGGCCTTTGTGGTCATAGCCTTGCAAAGTTTGCAGTCCGAATTGTCATGGTCCAGCCCAAGGCAGCACAGGCAGCAGTCATGTGGATCGGTGAAGGATATCTTACCGCACCAATCATATTTCTTAAAGTCACTGGAGGCCATCGGGACAAAAGGGGCCCTGCCACCTGGATACAGGTTCAAGGCCTGTGGCCAGAAATGGGCGCAAAGCACCAGTCGAGGAACACCTTGACAAAAACATAAGAAAAAAAAAAAAGAACCAGAGGAGCAACGCTGAGACGAGCTGGCTCAGGGGCCGGAAAGGATGAGGCAAGATGACACCCTTGGGCAGGAAGGGGACCAATTCCTCCTGATCCGCAAAGCGTTTCCCCGCCAAGAATTTCTTCAAAGGTCCGAATAAATGAAAATCCAAAGGGGCTAAGTCTGGACTATACGGAGGATGTAGCAGGACCTCCCACTTCCGCTGTGTGAACCAGATTGGTTTGTTTTGATGTGTGGGGTCTTGCGCCATCGTGCAGAAGTTTAACTCCTTCGCGTAATCATCCCGGCCTTTTCCATCTTATGGTTGTATGCAATGTCCGGAATTAGCCCCTTCGGATTTTCATTTAGTCAGACCTTTGAAGAAATTCTTGGCGGGGAAATGCTTTGCGGATCAGGAGGAATTGCAAGACACCGTTATGGACTACTTCAAGCAACTTGACACGCAACTGTACCGTGAAGAGATGTTCAAACTAGTGTCACGCTTGGATAAATGTCTCAATGTTTATGGCGATTATGTGGAGAAGTAAACAAAAGTATGTAGTAGAATGTACTGAATAATTTCTTTAAATACAAATGTTAGTGTAATTTTGGCCTATACCTTTAATATTGGACACCCATTGTATTTTAGAATCCAGTGTATTTGTTAACTCAGTAGAGTTAACAAATCTGCCTAGTATCAGCAGAGGGCTTTTAATTTAAATTTAAAACCCAGTAGAGAGCTTTTAGGTTAAGCTCTTAGTTTAAATTTAAAACCAGCAGAGCACATTTAGTTTACTTTTAAAACCAACAGAGAGCTTTAAGTTTAAATTTAAAACTCAGTTAGGGCCTAGTATCAGCAGAAAGCTTTAGATTTAAATCAAATCAGAGTATAGCTTAGCATAGAAGGAAGAATAGGGTAAAATATTCTTTGAGTTGAAAGAAAGAAATTGTTTCTAGATACCTTTACAAAGAGGCCTTCCGCTTAGGAGGTAAGAGATCTGGAAATTTGTTTTAAATAGGTGTTAAAGCCAAGTGATAGATCAAATGGGCAATTTGAAAGGCTTTCGCTATCAAACCAATGGCTGTGTGAATCACCCAGGAAATTGTTAAAAGATTTCCTTATAAGCACAGGTCCTTATAAGCCAGCCTTTACTAAGTGTTAGTTCCTTCCCACTCACCCTGACTCCCTCCCAACCCTGGCATAATGTTAGCTTTATAGGCTCTTAATCCTATTAAAGGGGACGGGTAGTCAAAGTCATTTTTAGGTCCAGTTGGTTGTCACCATTAGGAATAGATTAAGATCCTGAAGTTAATCAATCTTGAGGTGAACAAAGTCCCTTAAAGGTAATCAATATTTATTTAAATTTATTTAAAGGGTATTTCTATCCCACCTTATCCTTTAATCAAGGCGGTGTACACAGCAAACAATCAAAGTCAGTGGAGTTTATGTTGGATCAGTCTATGTACAGTGAGGGTGCGTGGGTGCAGGTGTGTTGATTAGTGTGAGCTGTTTACAACGTGGGCTATTTACAGCTATATACAAGATTTACTGGATCCGCAGCAGGCTGCGATTTGTCTTCATGGAGTCTGTGGTTGGCACAAATTTGTGGAGGCTGATTATGTGTTCGTGCCATAGTGCTCAATGAAGAGTACTGTCTTTAGGAGTTTCCGGAAGTCCTTCTGATCTTCAGTTGATTGTAGGTCGTCTGGGAGTTTGTTCCAAATTGTCGGAGCTGCCAGTGAGAGGGCTCTTTGAGTGGTGGATTTACATGCTTTTGTGTAGTTGCTTGGTGTGCTGAGTGAGTCTGCTGTGGCTCTTCTTCTAGGTCTAGTGCTGGGGTCAGGGAGTATGAGAGCTTGGAGGCTGAGTGCAGAGCTCTTGCGTTTGATTCTGAATATGTTTAGTATCATTTTATACTTGATGCGGTGGCTGATTGGGAGCCAGTGGAGGTTTTTTAGGATGGGGGTGATGTGTGCCTGTGTTGGAGAACCGGTGATTATTCTGGCTGCTGTGTTTTGAGCCATTTGCAGCGGCCTGAGAGATTGTTTTGGGATGCCGTTGTATATCGGGTTGCAGAAATCAAGAATGGGAGTGATAAGAGCTTGGCAGACTGTGCGGAAGTGGTTTTGTGTGAGTAGAGGTTTGAGGCGTCTGATTACTCTTATTTTGTAATATGCAGTTTTGGCGGTTGTATAGTTGTATCAATACAAACATCCCTAGCAACTTTAAGTAAACAAATTAAATAGCTAAACAAAACCTTAAAACTAAGATGCAGATGCAGTCCAGCAGTGAGATGGGGCTTTCCAGCTTTTGCATTAAGCTTTATGTGTACGACTTTCTCCCAGTTGGTGAGATATCTTACTTGTGCACTAGGTGCAAGGAGCTCTTTATCCTCAGGGAAAGAGTATGATCTCTGGAGGCTAGATTAGCAGATTTGAAGGACATAAGGGAGACAGAGAGGTACATAGATGAGGCCTGCAGGGACATAGTAATGAAGTCCCACCTCCAATCTGGCAGCCTCTCAGTTGCCATGAAGGAGAGAGGTCACTTAAACGGAGAGCATCACCTTCGTGTGGCAGGAAAGCACAGTTACTTACCTGTAACAGGTGATCTCTGGGAACAGCAGGAATAAGTCTTCACATATGGGTATCGTCGGTACCGACGGAGCCTGCGCGGGAACGCTCCCCAGCGTCCAATCAGAAAGACTTTGGGAGCATCCCACAGCGCCTGCGTGCTGTCTTCCCGCCTTTCCCAACTGTCTCTCTTCAGTTAGGTTTTAAAGCAGAGACAAAGAGAGAGAGAGGGAAAGGAAAGATAGAGAGATACAACTCCCAGGGGAGGTGGGTGGGTTGTGAAGACTTATTCCTGCTGTTCCCAGAGATCACCTGTTACAGGTAAGTAACTGTGCTATCTCCAGGAACAAGCAGGAATGAGTCTTCACATATGGGGACTCCCTAGCTTTAGATGTCAGGGAGAGACCCCAGAAGTTGTGTGTCCCTGGGACAGGGCTCCACTTCCCCCTATGGATCTCTGGCATCCCATCAGGGATGGTGGGTAGGAGTTGATTAAGTATGGAACAGGTGTTTAAGAACAGCCTGACCAAACAAGGCATCCCGGCGGGAGTCCTTGTCCAAGCAGCAATGGGCTGTGAAGGTATGAACCGAGGCCCAAGTGGCTGCTCGACAGATGTCGTCAATAGACACAGTTCAGATGAGCCATTGAGGCTGCCATGGCCCTCACATTGTGAGCTGTGACATGGCCCTCCAGAGAAAAGGTTCTTACTCTGATAGGCGAAAGAAATACACTGGGCAATCCAGTTAGATAGTGTTCTCTTGGAAACTGGTAGTCCCAAATGAGAAGGATCAAAGGCAACAAAGAGCTAAGAGGACTTTCTATGTTGCTGTGTCCTTTGTAAATAAAAAGCTAGAGCTCTTTTACAGTCCAGGGTATGAAGATTCCTCTCTGCACTTGATGCATGAGGCCCTGGAAAAAAGACAGGTAGGTAGACCTCCTGGTTGAGGTGAAAGGGCGAAACCACCTTAGGCATAAAATGTGGATGAGTCCTAAGGACTACCTTGCCATGATAGAACCTTGTATAAGGTGGATTAGCTACGAGTGCTTGCAATTCACTAATACGACGTGCTGATGTGATTGCAATAAGAAAGATAACTTTCCAAGAAAGGTATTTCAAGGAGGTGGTAGCCAAAGGTTCAAAAGGCGGCTTCATAAGCTGTTCAAGTCCCATGCCACCGGAGGTAGTCTAATGGGAGGCTTTGTTAAAAGGAGGCCTCTCATGAACCTTGCTACAAGAGGATGAGAGGAAACAGGTTGTCCATTCAGAGGCTTAAGGGAAGCTGCAATAGTACTCAAATGGACCCTTACTGAATTCGTTTTAAGGCCTGCATTAGACAGATGGAGGAGATACTCCAGCAAAGATTCCAGGGGTATGGCAAGGGGGTTAAGACCCTTCCCAGCGCACCAGATAGTAAACCTCTTCCACTTGCAAGCATAAGAACGTCTAGTGGAAGGTTTTCTGGAAGCATAAAGAACATCTTTCACCTGTTGATAAAGATGAAGATCTTGGAGATCTAGGCCTTCAGCAACCAAGCCCTGAGATGCAGAGACTGGGGACTGGGATGCTATAACTTCCCGTCCTCTTGAGATAGGAGATCTGGAGCAGACCCTAACTCGAGGGAGGGAGCTTGAGAGAGATGTAGAAGCAGAGGGTACTACACTTGCCGTGGCCAATGTGGAGTTATGAGAATCATACGGCCTCTGTCTCTCTGAAGCTTGAACAGGGTTTTGGGAATTAGGGGAATGGGTGGAAAGGCATACAGGAAGTCTTGACCCCAGTGAAGGAGGAAAGCATCCCTTGCCTGAGCCCCCTGAGCCGGCGTACTGGAACAGAACCGGAGAAGTTTGGCATTCCACGGACTTGCAAAGAGGTCTATGTCCAGGGTTCCCCAGATCTGAAAAATCCTGGTCACCTGGTCCACATGTAGGGACCACTCGTGTGGAAGCAGAACTCGACTGAGCCTGTCTGCCCAAGAGTTTTGAACGCCTGGAAGATAAACTGCCAGAAGATGAATTTGATGCTCTCTGGCGAGGGCCCACAGTCGCAAAGCTTCGTTGCAAAGCGACAGAGAGCCAGTTCTTTCCTGCTTGTTCACATAGAACATGGCTACCTGATTGTCTGTGTGGATAAGGACTGTCTTGCAGCTGAGCAGGGTGTGGAACACTCGCAGAGCAAGGAAGATTGATCTGTAGACAAGTCTCCTGTGGGGACCAGATGCCCTGGGTGGAGAGGTCTTGTAGATGAGCTCCCCACCCCATTGGAGAAGCATCTGTTGTGAGAGTTGCTTGGGGTAGAGACTGCTGAAAGGGGGACCCCAGCAACAGGTTTTCAGGGGACTTCCACCAATGGAGAGACAAAATGAGGCGACTTGTGTTTGCTATTTTGTCTGACAGGCAGTCTAATGCCTGGGTCCATTGGGTGGGTAAAGTCCACTGAGCTGCTCTCATGTGAAGGCGAGCATATGGGACCACATGCATGGTGGATGCCATGTGGACTAGTAACTGTAACATCTCTCGAGCAGTTAAGTGAGGCTTCAACTCTGCTTGAGAAGCTAACTGCACCAAGTGAAGGCAACGGGCCTGGGGGAGATAGGCCCTTGCCTTTGTGGTATCCAGCAACGCCCCTAAAAACTCCAGGGACTGAGTAGGGGTTCAATTGGATTTTGGGGTGTTTATTATCAGCCCTAAATACTGAAGGATACTCATTGTGCATGCTAGAGAACTCTTGGCCTCTGACTGAGTGGGAGCTTGGATGAGCCAGTCGTCCAAATAAGGGAAGACAAATATTCCCAGAGTGTGTAGAAATGCAGCTACCACTGCCATGCATTTTGTGAACACCCTTGGTGCAGAGGCCAGACCAAAAGGGAACACTCTGTATTGATAGTGCTTCTCTTGAAAAAGGAACCAAAGGAACCTTCTGTGAGTTGGATGGATGAGAACATCCTTGAGATCTAGAGAACAAAGCCAATCCTGACTCTGAAGGTATGGCAGCAGAGTTCCCAGAAAAAACATTTTGAATTTTTCCTTGACTAGGAATCTGTTCAATTCTCTGAGATCTAAGATGGGTCTGTAGCCCCCTATTTTCTTTGGAATAAGAAAATAGGGAGAGTAGAAACCTGTGCCCTGTTGTTGAAGAGGCACTTCCGCTATTGCCCCCTGGGTGAGAAGGGTGGCAACCTCCTGCCCCAACAGGCTGAGGAGGGAGGTTGGAGAATTGAACTGGTGCACTCTTGTGTGAGGGGGCAAGCTTGAAAAATGAAGTTTGTACCCCTCTCTTATGATGGAGAGTGTCCAATGCTCTGCTGTAATTTGCTCCCATCTGGGAGCAAAATGACATAACCTTCCTGGAATGGTGGAGGGCTCTGGTCCTTCCAGAGCCAGGAAGGCTAAGTTCTCTAGCGGAAAGTCAAAGGCCCTGAGGGGGCTGAGGTTGCTGGGTCGGTGCAGGCCTAGCAGCCTTTGCTTTTCGCTGTTTGGATGATTGCTGACGTTTGGTAGGGAACTGAGCTGCAGAAGATGCCTGCTGACCATAAGCAGGATAGAATCTTCCCTTTTTAGAAAAAGGTGCTTTCTTGAACAACCTTTTCTTAGCAGGAGCAGCTGTGGATTTGGATAGTCTATCCAAGGCAGAGTTTTCAGCA
This sequence comes from Ichthyophis bannanicus, assembly GCA_033557465.1. Taxonomy (NCBI): domain Eukaryota; kingdom Metazoa; phylum Chordata; class Amphibia; order Gymnophiona; family Ichthyophiidae; genus Ichthyophis; species Ichthyophis bannanicus. The sequence goes on from CM066031.1 coordinate 730,521,055, forward strand.
TCCATCTGATTGGCTTTTGCTTGCCAATCTTTACCAAACAGGTTCTCACCTGTACAAGGGATATTTCCGAATTCATCTTGAACCCAGATCTCCAAATCAGATGCTTGAAGCCAAGTAATTCTACGTGCACCTATGGCAATAGCTGAGGCTCTGCTGACACATTCAAAGGAGTCGAAAGCTGCACGGTTGGAGAATTTGGAGATATCTGGGGCATGTTTAAGCCAAGTGAGAAAGTCCTGTCTTATCTTCAGAAATGAAAGGACTTAAAGTCTGCAAATGATCAGTGACTTCTTTTAAGAACATTCCCATGTAAAGACTATAGGAATTAATTCTCGCAGCAAGCATGGAAGCTTGGAAGACTCTTCTTCCAAAAGCATCCAGGGTTCTACATTCACGTCCTGGAGGATTAGAGGCATGTCTTTTGGCACTTCTAATCTTTCTCATAGCAGACTCAACCACAATAGAGTGGTGAGAAAGTTGAGTTTTATGGAAACCAGGACAAGGAGGGACACGATACATGGTATCCAACCTGCGAGAATGAGGGGAGGTGGTCAGAGGTGCTTCCCACATCCTTAACATGAGATCATACAAAATCTCATGAACAGGCAAGGTAGCTGCCTCCTTAGGAGTTTTAGGATATTGTAAAATATCTAACTCCTTGGCTCTGGGTTCTGTCTCAGGGGCCACAGTAATGGAAAGGCCCCGAGCCACCTCCCTGACGAAGTCTTGAAAAGACAAGTCCTCTGGAGGAGACATCCTTCGTTTAGGAGAGGACTCCTCCTGTCGAAGAAGCATCACTGCATCGACCGACTCCTCAGAATCCTCAGAGTCCTCAGAGGAATGGAAGTATCGTCTGTCCGAATGCTCTTGCAAAGCCCGATACCCGTACCGACTGGGATCGGCATCGGGAATAACCGGTACCGGGGTATCGGTACCAGAGGGCTTCAGAGGACAGAGTACCGGCATAGCGGACACTGATGCCGATGTCGATGCCACCATTACCGGGATCGGTACCGATGACGATGCTATAGCCGGTACCGGTGGGGTAGTCTGTTGCGGTACCACGGGCGTCGATGCCACAAGGAAAGCCGCCAGACTGCGTTCTATGGACAGAATCCTCTGATCCATCGACGACGCCAATGCTTGGAAGTCGATACCGGTGGAAGCCACCGGTACCCCAGAGCATGGCACCAGGAGATCTGTCGAGGCCACGCCATCGAGATCATCCTGGAACCCCGATGATGATGCTTTAGAGGCCGAAGCCTCCCGCCGGGGTAATTTTGCCGGTGCAGAATCCGAGGGCAACGCCAGAGGCATCTCAATGCTTAGAAGGAGATCTACCCTTCGAGGACCGGCTGGATTTATGTTTAGTTACCTGAGATCCATGTGAGGAAGAAGCCCTGGAAGACGTCGATGCCACCGAAGCTGCATCAGAGGGAAACAGGGTACTGAGCTTGGCAGCTCGGTTCTGCCGACCTCTTTTAGACATCATAGAACAGGACATACAATCTGTGATGGAATGGTCAGGACCTAAACATTTTGGACACCAGTCATGGGTGTCGGTGACGGAAATTGTACCGCCACATTTTGTGCACTTCTTAAATCCTGAGGCAGGTTTTCCATGTTAAGGAAAAAAAGTTTTGGGCCTAAGGCCCAAAACACAAGTGCACCTGAAGAAAAGAAACGGAAAAAAGATTTCTTTTTTTTTTTTTAACAAGAAGAAAAGAAAAAGACCGGCGGTATCGGTGAAGCGTCGAAGAAGGCAGATGCGACACAAAAGAAATAAAGAAAAATAAAGAAATTCTTCTGCGGTGACAGGAACACGACCTGCTGGCTCCGTAGAAAAAGAAGAACTAAGGAGAGACAGTTGGGAAAGGCGGGAAGGCAGCACGCAGGCGCTGTGGGATGCTCCCAAAGCCTTTCTGATTGGACGCTGGGGAGCGTTCCCGCGCAGGCTCCGTCGGTACCGACGATACCCCATATGTGAAGACTCATTCCTGCTTGTTCCTGGAGATAATTAAAAATCAAGTAAAAGCACATGACGAACCTGAGCAAACGCTGTATACTTCATAGAGAAGCTTAGAGTGTATTTGAAAAATCCTCCAACGGAGCCGTAAATCTATGGAAGCCAAAGATATATACAAACCGTATTTAAACGTGTTAAAATGCAGAGTTTTTTCACATTAAGTGAAAAATAACATGTCGTGCATATTCAAAGAAGGTATATAAATACTTAAGGGCAAATGCAGTATTAAACGCTGCATGTATCGTTGTGACTTGATATAAAATGCAGGGATTTGTAATAAGTGAAGAACAACATGTTGTGCACATTTACAGCAGGTATATAGATACTTAGAGGCAGATGCGATATTGAGCGCTACATATAACGCTATGGCTAACATAAGTTTGTAATGTATTCAAAAGAACAATTTAAAACTATAGTACCGACCTTAAAATGTATCCACAATTATAAAGAGAATGCTACAAGTTAAATCCTCCGACAAAGCAGTTTGTGCTGCAGGGGCTAGATGGGTAAATAAAAGCTTTGCTGTGCGCCAAAAAACACTCAAAGGTGAAAACGGGGAAGGGCCAACAGCATGGCAGTCAAGGGTATAGAAACAAAACTAAAGTTTGTTGAAATATAGTATAGAAGCTGAAAGAGTGTATTCATATGTGTTAATGTATTAAAATGCCAAACAGAAGAAAAACCGAAGAAAACACACTGAAAAACAGTAAAATGAACAGCAATGAAAAATATAATAAGAATTGAAAAATATAGTATTTTTTTCTTTTATAACAAAACAGATAGATTGCTGTCTTGATTTAAACCAGTAGGTTCAAGGCTGTTAAATTTGTAGATGTAGCGCTGTTCTAATTTAAGCAAGATCTTCTCAGTGTCACCCCCTCTCCAATGTGGTATCACCGTTTTGAGTACTAGAAATTTCAAATTGTTGACAGTATGTCCTTGTTGCATCCATTGGGATACAAGAGGCTTTTCAGGAATCTGTCTATGCAGATAACTCTTATGCTCAATGATACGAGTGCATACCTGTCTTTTCATCTTGCCAATGTATACCAGATTACATGGGCACAAGATTAAGTAAATAACGTTTTCTGTCTTACAATTAGAAAAATGTTGTATATAGACCTTCTTGCCAGATATAGGGTGTACAAAGCAAACTTTAATAACTATAGTATGCTGACATACGGGACATTGTCCACATCGGAAATGTCCCTTTACTCTGGGATTTGGACGTGGTCTGGTTAAGGCTGAAGGTACAAGTATGTTACCAAGATTGGAGTTACTCTTATATGCTACAGAGAGCTGTTTTGAAGAAAATGCCGGTAAAGAGGAAAGGAGATACCATTCTTGTTTAAGTATCCGAACAATTTCTTTCGAATAGTTGGAAAACGTAAGGGCACAAACAACCCTATCAGATTGTGAATGGCTCTGTTTTTTTAAAAGAGAGCTGTGATCAGTAGTGCAAGCCCGTAAATAGGCCTTCTTGATACAATCTTGTGGATATCCTCGCTCTTTAAATCTCCTGTGCATATCTATAGCATTGCGCTCAAAATCTGTTTCTGAGGTGCACAGCACTGTTCCCTCTAAGCTGTGCGTGTGTGCGCGCGCACACACCTCGCTGAACGAGCGCACATACTTTACAACAGAGCGCACAAAAATTACGGCTCTGATTCTGATAGAAAACAACACAGACGTCTTAAAATTTAAAAGTTAGGATTGTAATTACTAGAAATTTCCCGCTTCATTTAGTAATCGTCTATTTTCATTTAATTTGATTAAAATCAATGTGGTGTACATACTGTATTCTGACGTGTAGTCAAATTTTAAAGTATATAACTCCGAGTGTCGTTATGTGGCGCACAAAAATTTAACCTTCCTTCAAAAGCTGCACACAGCTGATATTTTATGCGCACACAGCCTACAGAAAATTAGAGGGAACATTGGTGCACAGTGCATGGCCATTGCTGTGAATGCACTGTGGTGTTGCTGCAAACCTCCACCAGGGGATGTAGTGGCCTCCCCACCTGCTGTATGTGGGTATGTCTCCTGCTGCAGGAAACCAGGAGTGGCATCTGTACCGATGCATGGCCCATCCCCCCACCATGCCTGTTTGGCATACATTGGGGCTGCCACCAGCATGTGGCTTGGCACCACAGCCCTGTCTCCCTGTATAGACACACAGCTGTGCCTTTCAGAGAGTGTGTGGCCTAGAATGGTGCTCAACCCCCCCCCCCCACCCACTGAGGCCTCTTTACCTGCGCAGCTGGAGTTGGATGCCCTTCCATATGGCTGTAGAGAGCCACAGGTTTGGCCGCCGGCTCCCCTGGGGTATGGCACCCTCTCGTGCAGCAGCATGGATGGGCAAGGGTCTCACTCTCATCGGGGCTGAAATTCACGGTCCTCCTTGCTGCCATGCCGCTGGTGTCTATCTGCCCAGCCACAGGTGACTATTGCACAGGCAGCCCATGAGGCCCATGTGACTGTGTCATCTATGCATGGGTATGCCAGATGGGCGATACACGAGTTCATGCATACTTGCCGTCCCACTTTTCCAGCCGCTGGTTTGATCACATACATGGGTATCACGGGTCAACCTTAGATACAGAGTCCGGGTTCCGGGCCCTGTGCAAACCTGACTATGCAGCAATGGGTGCCTGCTGCTGTACTCAGTTTGTGCTGCATTTACGTTGCTTGCCCATTTTGGAGGTGCATGACTTATGATTCAGGCACTTTCCCTGAATGGGTAACTTTCTGCAGGTATGGCGGGCCTCGGCGCCTTGTTGAAAATCGTGACCAAAAAGCATAGGTATGGGGTTTATTAGTGATGTCAGAGGATGGAAGAGTATGATGGAACCTAGAATGGAATACTAGTGTGGTGGAAAAAATTGTTAATTGATGCTTGGAAGAAGGAGAGAATGGATATATGTTGAGCTGTCTGAGTGAAAGGCCCTTAATGAGTGGATTTTTGAAGAATATTTGAAGTTTGATTGAGGTATTAGGTAAAAATATGTGTGGCATGAAAGAATTTGTAAGGTTTTAATCTATTTTTTTCTTGATTGTGTGAGTGATTGAAGAGTGAAAGGTAAGTGAGTGTAACAGCTGTGAGGAAAGGTTAGGAAAAATAAAGAAGGAAGAGGAAGAGATTGAGAAAGACAAGAGAACAGAATGTGGTAGAAATTTTATTTCATTTTTTTATTAAAGGGAGAGAAGTGGTTCAAAGGGGTAAGGAGTTAGGTAGAGATTATTGAGTTAGGGAAAGTAGGGAAAGAGGTATAGAAGAGGAAGAAGAATAAATCAGGGAACAGAATACCTGAGTTCAGGATTTAGAAGTGGGATTAAAGTGGAGTGGAGGAGTAGCCTAGTGGTTGGGGCAAGGTACTTCAGGCCGGAAGGTCGGTGGTTCAAATCCCACTAGAGGACAGCAACCTTGGGCCGGAAGGACTGGGGTTTCTAGTCCCACAGGTGCTCCTTGTGGTCTTGGGCAAGCCACTTAACCCTCCATAGCCCATGTTCCCTGTAAAATAGTTATCTCCAAGTTATAATGCCCTGTTCAATGTAATTTCAGTTTGTTCAATGTAAACCGCACTGATGCAGAATAGCACGGTATATAAGAGAATGTAAATAAATAAAATAAATAAATAAAGTGAAAGATCCTTAAAGGAGGAAAGAGAGTGAGATGTGATTGGAATATGAGAAGGAAAGAGAGAAACAGAGTGCTGAGAAAGTAACTGAAAAGTTGAAAGTAGAAGTACAATAAGTGAGATTGAGGTTAAGGTAGAGATGTGTCAGGAGAGTGTGACTAAGAGAGTGAAGAGGGAGAGAGAGGAAGAAGGAGTGTGGAAGGAGATTTACTTATGAAATAATCTTGCCTGACCAGAGCCATTTAAAAAATTTTTTTTTAGAATAGATTTTTGAAAGCATTTAGGGGACAGAAACAGGAAGTTAGGGGGGTACAGAAGGTTTGCTATCAGTGTGCTGCCAAGTGGGTTCTCATTCTGCCAACTTAAGCACCGGATGTTGCAGAAAGAAGACATCAGCAATCAGTTCGGGAAGAGTGTAGCTGATGTGCTGGGCCCCAAAAGAGAAGACATCAATGATAAGTACTCATCTGAGACACTAGTGCTATTTGAGCTCAAATAGGGGTACCCATTAATCAAATCATTCAGAGACAATATATATTTATATCTGGATAGTTTATTGGAAATAGGAAATGTTGGTGTACATATTTACTTGTAATTATATTCAACTTACAATATACTTACCATTTAGACAACATTAAATATTACTATATAACAAACGCCTATTCTTAGTTTACTTTATTCCTACTGTGTTCCTGTAAAGGTATTCCAGGGGAAATTAGGTTTTCTTGCACCTCCAGGCTCTGTAGGGGTTAAGGGTGATACCATCTTACCCACAGCTACCATGAACAAAACAGTTGGCGAAGCCCACCTTTAGACACCCCTCTGGCTTGGTAACCAAGCAACCAAGGTTCGATTCCCACTAGCATTCCTTGTGGCCTTGGGCAAGTCACTTAACCCTCCATTGCCTCGGAAGAAAGGCCTGGCAATCTACTTCTGGTGACACTGCCAAGAAAACCCATAAGACGTACAATTCAGCTGAAGTCATCTTCACGCTGGGGCTGGTCTTCTCTTCTTCCACTGGATCTCTGGTTTTTCTCGGATGACAGCCTCAGGAACTTTGTAGGATCTTTATCTGGAGACACTTTTGAAGTCTATCCCAGATGTTGTAGCTTATTCTCCCTCCTACACTCCTCCCTAAAAATCTACCTTCACTATCTACTGATTAATCTAAAAAATATTTATTCTATAGCCAGCTTGCAAATGGACTTATGGAATATTGGACGTTCCTTGACCATGCACCCTACTATACACTTCTTTCAGCTTCTCCACTGTCTCTCAGCAATCTCACTCTTCCTTTTTCAATCAGTATTCATTCGCTATCATTCACTGTTTTACCAATAGCTTTCACCTCTACAACCACACCTCCTAACTAAATCCACTTCCCTGCTACATGCAACCCCTCAGAACTACCCCTAAAACTCTCTACAGATTTCTTTTCTTACTAAAAGGAAAGCTAAAAAGGTTAGGGCTCTTTAACCTGAAAAAGCGATGGCTAAGGAGAGATATGATAGAGGTCTATAAATTAAAGAATAGAGTGGAACTGGTAAACGTAGATTGATTGTTTACACCATCAACATATAGAAAGACTGTTGTTGTTAAGTTGTTAAGTGCCGTCGAGTCGGAGTCGACTCATGGTGACCCTCTGGATAGCTATCCTAAATTGTGTTTGGTCTTCAGTCAGGCGGCTCATTGTTGACAGACTGGTACCCGTAGCTGCTGTTATTGTATCGATCCATCTCATTGCTGGCCTTCCTCTTTTGCGTTGACCTTCTATCTTTGCCAAGCATGATGTCTTTCTCTAATGATCTCTCTCTTCGCATGATGTGTTCAAAGTATGAAAGTCAAAGTCTTGTCATCTGCGCTTCTAAAGAAAGCTTAGGTTTGATCTCCTCTAGTACCGACTGGTTTGTTCTTCGGGTAGTCCATGGTATACACAGTATTCGCCGCCAGCACCATAATTCAAAGGCATCAATTTTCTTCCTGTCTATCTTTTTCACTGTCCAGCTTTCACATCCATATGATGTTATTGAGGAGTGATCTTAAATTCTGATGTTGTGTATGTTTTAGTTATTATGGAAAGACCTCTGCAGAAATGATGTTGTTAATTGCAAGTGTGAAGCAAATGCCTTGTTGCTAGTGGAATAGTTTTAAATTAGTATCACTGAGGTAGATTCAATATGCTACCTCTTCTATTGCTACTGTTTGTGTTCTTGCTCAGAAATTTCCCCCTGGACTTAAGCCACTGGATTATTTTTTTAGACTTGTGACCCCTGTTGTAGCAGGAATGCCTCCATGCTTTCAGTCTCTGGCAGCAGTAGTCTTTGCAATCCAAATTACTGATTTTCTAGTACTACAACATGCCTCTCAATCAGATTTCACGTCTTCTACACTTGGAATTAAAAAAAACAAACAAAAAAAAACAGCTTTCTTCCAGCTCTAGATTGTTACCGTTTGACCTCACTATGTAGTGATGGTTCTGCTTTGTGCAATGAATAAGGAAAATTGATGCAATTGTAAAAGTTGATTCTGTGGCAGAGGCGGCTGCTTTGCTATTTGCTAGTGCTCAACTAGCTGAAGCGTTTGCTCTTTCTAGAGCTCTTGAGTCATCTGCTCACTTGATCATCAATACTGACTTTGTCTCACGCTTCTTGCATGGGAAGCTCTATGTGCTGATCCTTTACTACTATGCTGTTTTGTTCTGAAAACAGTGTAACAAAGATAGAACTGTTAAGCCATTAAGAAGTGGTAATTGACTTTCTAATTGTTTCAAATTTGGTGTTAAAAAAGTTTTATAGTTTATGAATGTATACACCCTTATGTAAATGTTCCTTCCTTCCTTTGCGAGCTTAGATATCTATGCGAATTAGAATGGAATAGAGACGTAGTCTAATGATTAGAGTACTAGCACTCCTTGTGACCTTGGACAAGTCACTTAACCCCTCACTGCCTTACAAAGAAAAAAAAAATCCCAGTTATCAATGTTCCTGTTTAATGTGCTATACCAAGTTTTAGTTGCAATGTGAACTGCTATGACTAGTGGGGAAAGTGGTATTAAAAAAATAATAACATAAAAAGAAAAAGGGTATATTACTGATAATGTTTAAAGTAATGTGAGTTGAACCATCACCTAAAATAAGACAGCCTTCCTAATAATTGTTGACAAACAATTGAAATTTACTTTGTCATAAACTGCTAGTTATGTTTTAATGTTTGTTACCTCTTGAATAACCAGATTGACTATACCTTGTATATTGTTATAGCTGGAGAGTACATCACAAATATAATTAGTGATATGAATATGTATAATTGTGTTCCTGACAGGAAAAAAGAAATGTGTCTATTAGGCCACATGCTAACATTTGATTTGGCAAGTAGACAGAATAAGTTTAGGAATGTAGATGAAAAAAATAAAAGTATGTTACAGGCTAGCTATGTAATAATTTAGTGCTAGCAATAGACGTATTGTAATTAACAATAGATAATGTAATTCTGTTCAACAATTTAAGACTGTCATTAGGAATGAATAATTGTGCTTGTTCGCAATTGTATGGAATCAAGAGAGATGCTGTAGTGGAGAGTTGGGTTTTTACAAATTATATATTGTATGCACTGAATCCTATAGACCGAAGGATAAAACTACTGTGAATGATAATGCTACTGAATATGGAGACTCCTGATAAAGATCAGTGATTCCAGCGAAACTACTCATGTATGCGCAGCAGTGAAGCCTGGGTGGACAGTCACTGAAAAAGCTTTGTCTAAGATGTGCATGGCACAACCCATGGTGCAAAAGGATGCTGCTGAAGAATCTGGAGTGATGACTGGTGTCATGATATGAGTGCTAATCTCTGAATTATTGACATATCTATGAGAAGCATTTGGCCACTGCTAGAAGAGATAGTGCTTACAAGAATAATTGGGGAAGTCTTGCTCTCTGTACACATTCTTATTGAGGCTAAGCAAAGGCAAACAATGTCACATGATTTTGTATAACGACTTCTTCCAACGAACAAGTTGGAGCTCACCAATGAACCAGATGTGCCTAGGTCTCTGAAGGAACATCTGCAAAATGAAACCTACTGTAGAAGATTTATTCTGGATTTGGACATGTTTCAGCTACCGCTCTTTTGTAATGATTCTTTATAGAATCACAGAGAGGACCTGTAGGAATGGACAGGAAAAAGGGGATACCAGAATCCCCAATATGTAATTGAAGATGGATGAATTTCTTAATATAGATCTCTAAAAAGTGCTCAGAAGTTTGTCCTTTCACCTACTTCCTCTTAGGTGGAGTGGGATATCATGATCATGAGTTCTGTGTAACTGTCTTTAAAATAGCTTGAGAACATTGTTATCGCAAGCATAAAGAGTAAACACAGGCTATGAACTGCGCAACCATAGTTCATTGTACAGTCAACGATAGGTCCCTGCTGGCACAGCATAATTTCTGCAACTCTGCAATTGTAAATAATTCTGTCATAATCAAGTAAATTTCATCTAATACACTGTAAACAGCTCTTACTCTGTAAAGAATTCTAGCGACACCTTGTATTATGTCATGTTTATGCTTAATGACTGTGTTACTTCCCCTTTTCTTGTCAATAAAAAGAGCTTCAAAGGAGGAAGAATTTGAATTCAACAGAGGTGGAACCGTGCTGTGTCCACGGACCTTCTGTTGCGTTCCCTCTGAGCTCAAAGAAAAGTAACACACTGTGTGTGATTGTGTTCTGTGTTACTCTCTGCTTATTTCTCACTCTTGAGGGACCAGAGACTGAAAGAGCTGTGGCATTATGGCCAGATCACGGGTTTTCTTCAGAAAGTAGTTAAGAAATGAACAAAAGGAGCAGCTGCAAAGGTTAAAGATTTACATCAAGCATGTGCATTGTTTAAATGTATTACCTTGGAAGCCCAAACCAGATGTATTCCATGCTATAAGAAGAGTGGGAGGAAGGTAAAAAAAACTGCCAGCATGGTTTAAAGGTGAGGTCAGAGAGGCTGCTGTCAAAAAAGCATCCTTCAGGAAATGGAAAGGGAGCCTAATGATGAAAACTGTAAACATAAGAATTGGCAAGTTAGATGCAAGGCATTGATAAAGCAGACAAAGAGAGAATTTGAAAAGACACTTGCCGTGGAAGCAAAAATACATAACAAAATCTTTTGCAATGTATTTGCAGCAAAAGACCTGCGAGAGAATCATTTGGAACATTGGATTATAGAAAGGTAAGAGAGGCACTAAAGGTGGACAAGGCTATAGCAAAGCGATTGAATTAATTCTTTGCTTTGGTCTTTACTAAAGATGTAGGGAAGTTACATCACCTTTATATACTATTTCAGGCACAGGTAACGGAAGAATTGAAAGAAATATTGATAAACCGGGAAGATGTATTATAACTGTTTGATAAACTGAAGAGTAACAAATAGCTGGACCGGATGATATTCATCCGAGGGTATTAAAAGAACTGAGATATGCGACTACAGACCTATCATCATTAAAATCATCCGTAGTACCCGAGGATTGGAGAGTGGCCAATGTAACTCTAATTTTGAAAAAGGGTTCCAGGGGTGATCCAAGAAACTATACTGGGCAAAACAGTAGAAACCATTATAAAGAATAAAATTACTGAACATGTAGATAGTCATAGCTTAATGGGAAACAACCAACATGGCTTTAGCCAAGGAAGGTCTTGCCTTACTGATCTGTTATGTTTTTTTTGAAGGTGTGAATAAATAGGTAGACAAAGGTGAGTCGGTTGATATAGTGTATCTGGATTTTCAGAAAGCCTTTGACAAGGTCCTTCATGAGAAACTCTTGGTGAAATTAAAAAGTTATTGGATCAGAGGCAGTGTACTATTGTGGATCAGGAACAGGTTAAAAGATAGAAAGCAGAGGATAGGGCTAAATGGCCAATTTTCCCAATGGAGAAAGGTGAATAGTGGAGTACCCCAGGGATCTGTGCTGGGTCCGCTGCTTTTTAATATATTCGTAAATGACCTGGAATGGGAATAACGAGTGAGGTAATCAAATTTGCAGATGACACAAAATTATTCAAAGTTGTTAAAACCCCTGAGGATTGTGAAAAATTGCAAGAGGACCTTGATAACCTGGAAAACCGGGCATCCAAATGGCACATGAAATTTAATGTGGACAAGTACAAAGTTATGCACCTGGGAAGAACAACCCAAACTATGGTTACATGATGCAAGGTTCCACATTAGGATCCACCAGAGGAAAAAGATTTAGGCATCATCGTGGATAACAAGTTGAAACCCTACTCCCAAGTGTGCAGCAGCAGCCAAGAGAGCAAATAGAATGCTAAGTATCATAAGGAAAGGAATGGAGAATAAAACAAAGGATATTATAATGCCTCTGTATCGTTCCATGGTGTGACCGCACCTTGAATATTGTGTGCAATTCTGGTCACCATATCTTAAAAAAGATATAGCGTTATTAGAAAAGATACAGAGAAGAGCCACCAAAATGGTAAAGCGGATGGAAGAATACCCCTATGAAAAGAGGCTAAAAAGGTTAGGGCTCTTCAACCTGGAAAAGAGATGGCTGAGGGGAGATATGATAGAGGTCTATAAAAATTAATGAATGGAGTGGAATGGGTAAACGTACATCGATTGTTTACGCCATCAAAATATAGAAAAACTAGGGGACATGCAATGAAGCTATAGGGTAACCTATTTAAGACTAATAAGGGAAAATATTTTTTCACTCAATGTGTAATCAAACTTGAATTCATTACTGGAGTATGTAGTAAAAGCTGTTAGTGTAGCCGGGTTTAAAAAAGGTTTGGACAAGGAAGGCGGAGCCTGCGGAGAACCAACATGGCCGCGTAAGAGAAGCTCTCCTGGCCCATCGGCAGTGAATCCTGGTTATTAACAATTTTACCTGCCTAATCTGCAGTGCATTGTAGCACTAGGGTTGGACCATGTCAGTCGGCAAGCAGACCCGGCTCGACTTTGCTGCTGCGGCGGCGTCCGGCACGAAAAGATCTAAAACCGATCCTCTCTCCCCGCAAAAGATGGCGGCGCCACCCGAAGCTTCTGAGGGTCTGAAGGAAGTTTTAAAGGAGGTGCGGGCGGTTCGCTGCCGGGTGGATTCTAACGGCGAATCCCTAGACACTGTGCAAGCGTGTTTGAAAGAGCTAACTGGGCAGATGCAGCAGCTTACACTATGAGTGGAGAAAGTGGAAAAGGCCGCAGCTGAGCACGAGGAGCGACTGGCCCTCGTCCCGAGGATGAACCGCAAGTTGGAAGGGCTCGAGAGGAACTTTGAGGACATGAGCAATAGGGCCCGCCGGAACAATGTCCGGGTTTTGGGAATTCCGGAAGGGGCCGAAGGGAGTGACCCTATACAATATTTGGAATCTTTGATCCCAAAACTCCTGAAGCTAGAATTCTCTCGCCCGTTTGAAATAGAACGGGCTCACCGGCTACCATCTACAGCGAATCAACGTTCTAAATTCCCGCGCCCGATGATTTTATGTGCGCTCAGGCACCAACATGCAGTCCAAATCCTGACGACAGCTAAGGCCGCCCAGCCTCTACTACCTGGGGGTCAGAGAGTGGCCTTCTACCCGGACTTTAGCAAGCCCACAGTCGAACGGCGCAAGCGATTCCTAGCACTTCAGCCTCGTCTCCAGCGCTTGCAGGCACGGTACGGCCTCTTCAGTCCAGCTCGGTTTAAAGTGACTTTAAACAACGAGACCAAAACCTTTGAGGATCCTGCAGCGCTGGTAGCGTACATTGAAGACCAAGAATCCCTGCAAATGCAGTCGAGCTAGAGAGCCGTGGTTGCCAGTGGTTGACTACACGCACAGACGGATCGTGGACTTGCTGAGACCTGGGCCCTCTGAGGCTCATTACTGTCAGTGGTGGTGGGCTCGGACCTCGCTTGGCGCGGGGTCGGGGTGGGTAGGCAGACATCTGCTGCCCAACCGGCCTGTGCTGGGGTGCCCCCTGGAGAAGGGGGAGTTTGTTATGCCCTTTGCTTTAATGCTTTCTGCCTTTTTGTATTTCTGTATAGTAGAGGGTGGCGGGTAACCTTTATTGGGGCTAGGCTGCGCTATGTTGGATATTCTTCCTGGCTCACCCAAGTTTTCATTGTTATCAGGGGATGTTCTGTTGGGGGGTTATTGTTGGCTCTCAGGAGGGGGATTTCTGTGATACTTGCTGGAGTAGCCAGCTTTGGGTTATTCCCTTGGGGCTGTCTTGCTGTGTCCTGCCATGCGAAGTATGTAGCTTGCTGAACAGCAATGGCTAATTGGCTAAACATTATGTCCCTGAATGTAAAGGGCATCAAAACTCCCATGAAAAGGAAAAAAATATTAGCATATTGTGCCCGGCATCAAGCTGATGTGGTGTTTCTGCAGGAGACCCACCTCACTCTGCAGGAAACTATGAAGCTAGAGGACAAAAAGTATCTGATAGTAGGCTCCTCTCCAGCGGATCATAAGAGGAATGGAGTTGCCACACTTGTGCGGAAAGCACTGGGGGCATCGCTGGTTCATACTAGTAGTGATGCCTCTGGGAGATGGTCGCGGTCCCTGGTAGAAATTGGTGGTGTTCAGTTTCTCTTTGTCAATGTGTATGGCCCGAACAAAGACGACCCTGGTTTTTTTTGTGCTTTGAATAGTGCCCTACAGAAGGATTACTCCGCCCCAATAATTTTAGGGGGGGATTTCAACCTGGTAAACGAGCCCCTGATAGACCGCTGCCCTGCGAGAATGAACCGGCCCTCCCGGGCAGACGGAGCTCTCTCAGCCCTCAAGGAGGATTGTGGACTGGTTGATATTTGGAGGCTGCTCCATCCTACTGAGAAGGATTTTACTTTCCTCTCGCCAGTCCACAATTCTCTCTCCAGGATAGACTTCTTTTTAGTCTCCAGGTCCCTAGTTTCGAGCTGCTGTGAAGCGGAAATTCTGGGAGGGACTGTGTCCGATCACTCCGCTATCACGCTTAAACTTCCGTTAAAGGAGGTTGCTGGGGGCAATCCAGTGTGGTCCTTTAATAGAGCTTGGCTTGCGGAGCCCTCTTTTCAAACCGAGTTAAGGGCCGCGATTGGGGCATACTTTCTGAATAATAAATTAGGGGATACCGCTTGTTGGGCCTGGTGGGAAGCCTTTAAGGCCTCCCTAAGGGCAACTATCACTAGCTACAAGATCAAGGAGGCTAGGAGGAGGAAAGAGCAGCTAGCAGCCCTGGAATGTCAGATCAAAGCGGGAGAGAGGCTATGGATTCGGCAGCCTGACGCTGGGATCCTACTTAGGTTGCAGAGGTTACGATTTCAATATAATGAGTTGCTGAGCTCTGAGATAGAGCAAGTAATGTTGAAACAATCGGCGAGATATCATGTTGAGCAAAATAGGGCTAGCAAGCTTTTAGCAAGCGCATTGCGAGGGAGAAGGGAAAAGTCTAGAATTGTCTCTCTTGTAGATGACAATCAGACAAGACTGGTCACAGACGATCACATTTTAGAAGAGTTCTCAACATTTTATAACAAGCTGTACTCCTCGGAAGTGACAGCAGACTCTGCAGCGTCTGTGCGATTTCTTGATTCGCTTAGTCACCCTCTATTGGGGGGCCAGCAAGCCCAGCAGCTAGGCCGGCCCTTCTCCCATAAGGAGGTTTCCTTGGCAATTAAAGCCATGACGGGGGGGAAAGCTGCGGGCCCTGATGGGCTACCAGCCGAGCTTTATAAAATTCTGAGCGATGATCTGACTCCTTACTTAATGTTATATTATGGGGAATTGGAAAAGGAATCTGGTCAGTCTGGTAATTTCTCAGAGGCTACTATTGTAGTCCTGGAGAAGCCTGGGAAAAGCCCCGAAAATGTTAGGAACTATCGGCCCATATCACTGCTAAATGCAGATTATAAAATCTATGCGAGTATTCTGGCTAAGCGGCTTGCTCTGGTTATAGGGGATTTAGTGCATCCTGATCAGTGTGGCTTTATACCAGGCAGATCCACTTTTGATAATGCCTGACTCTTGTGCAATTTGATTGATAGGGCGGCAGGGGACACGTCCCCTTATGTTGCCCTCTCCCTCGATGCGGAGAAGGCGTTTGACAGGTTGGAGTGGTCCTTTCTCTTTTCTGTGCTAACTTGGTTTGGGCTGGGAGAGGAGTTTATCAATAAGGTCCGGTTGCTTTATGCCAGAACTAGTGCGAGGGTTTTTGCTAACGGCTGCCTGCATCGTTCTTTCTCCCTACACCGGGGCACACGTCAGGGTTGCCCTTTATCTCCGCTACTCTTTCATCTGGCTCTTGAACCTTTAGCCATTGCTGTTCGGCAAAGTGAAGCTATCCAGGGTCTCAACATTACTGGAATAAAAGTGAAGCTATCCGCATATGCGGACGACCTGTTGTTGTTTACGCAGCCTCAGGAGATCCCACAGATTCTAACTCTAATCAATACTTACTCCAGTTTATCGGGATATAAGATAAACTGGGATAAGTCTGTGGCCTTTCCGCTCAATGGATGTTCGACAGCCGAAATGATGTCCCCCTTCCCATTTCGATGGGAGCCGACTGGCATTAAATATCTGGGGGCCTGGTATAGTGCCACTGTGGCTGAAACTATCCGAGCGAACGTGGAGGAGCTCACTCGGATAGTGCGCAGTAAAATTCTGGCATGGTCCCCTTTATACCTTACTTGGTGGGGTAGACTCGAAGTTATAAAAATGGTATTGGTCCCTAAGATCAATTATGTTCTGGGTATGCTCCCTTTCACTATACCGTTAGAAGTATACACTAGGTTAGAGAGAACCCTCTCGGGGTTCCTTTGGAAAGATGTCCAGCCTCGCATAGCCCTTTGGAAACTTAAGGCCCCTAAAGACAAGGGAGGTGTTCACTTCCCTGACTTTCAATGGTACCATTATGCACTTCTCATCAAGCAGGGAGTCGCATGGCTGGACGCTGAGGGGGAGGATCTAGGTCCAAGATGGCTCCAAGTAGAAGCCCAGATGGCATGTCCCTATCCTTTAAGACATTTGCTAGGGATGCTACATCCTGAGGAAGGGTCACAGGGTAGGGTAATTCGGGCCACCCAGGCTGCTTTTTTAAAGCTGGCACAACTAGCGGGTACAGATGGGCTGCCCTCCAGATGGACTCCGCTTTGGTGGAATCCACTATTTAAGATTAGGGGTCAACGGTTCGCCTGGAAATGTTGGCAAGAGAGGGGAATATGGACCTTGGGTCACTTAGTAGGGCACAAGGGCTGGAAAGACTTTAATTCTTTTAGGAATGAATTTGCTTTGCCCCAGAGTAGCTACTTTCGTTGGCTGCAAATTAAGCATAGTATCTTGGCAGGTCGGGTTAAAATCCGCAATCTGGTGGAGGAGGGCACATTGCTTCAAGGCCTCAGAGCCATGCACGGGCAAAAGGGTATGATATCTGGAATATATGCTCTGTTTAGGGACTATGCCAGTCCAGACCCGAGGGGATTGCATAAGGTTTGGGAATCCGAGCTGCCTGCGGCACAACCCTCTGATATGTGGGCTCAGTTGTGGGGCACTGTCACCAGAGCCTCCCGTTCGGCATCAATTACACAATCTATGTTCTTCCTGTTGCACAGGGCTCATCTCACGCCTGTAAAGGTATCTAAATGGGACAGGTCATCCGCAGGGATATGCTGGTCCTGTCGGAGAGCGAAAGGCACATTCCTACATATGTTTTATGATTGCCATTTTGTGCAGCGTTTTTGGGAGGAGGTCTGGTGCAAAATCCAAGCAATATTGGATATACCAGACAAGCTCTCCAAGACGGTTGTCTTTTTGCGATCCCTGGGGCTTTCCCAGGGTAGGCACAGGGCCAAGGACTTCCTACTGAACTTTATGATTGCTGTTGCCTTTAAGCTGATTCTGGTCAATTGGAAGTCCTTGGCGAAGTTGCGACAGGGAGAATGGTGGAGCTTGGTCTGCCATTATGCCAAATATGAACGGTTATATGATAAACTACATCATCCCGACAGAGGGGAGCTTTGTCATGATAGGTGGTCTCTCCTAGACCAGTATGTCGCCCGCTCTGTAGCTGTTTAACTTTTGTAGCTGGTCTCCATAATGCAGTGATAACTGGTGGCTGTGGTATGGACGCATAGCAGATCAGGGAGCTGACAGTTATTGGCTTCTTTGGCACTGGTGTACTTGTTCCTCCTACTCCTGAGGGCCTGGGGGGTGGGGGGCTTTTTGTTTGTTGTTATTTAGTGTTACTTCTGTGTTGATTATTGTGTGCTGTATGTAACAATGATGGTTGGAAAACTCAATAAAGAAATTATAAAAAAAAAAAAAAAAAGGTTTGGACAAGTTCCTGGAGAAAAGGTCCATAAACCATTATTCACTGCTTGTCCCAATACAAGCATTGTGGAACATGTGTCTTTTGGGGAAACTGCTAGGTACTTATAAACTAGATTGGCCACTGTTGGAAACAGGATACTGGGCTTGATGGACCTTGGTCTGACCTAGTATGGCATATCTTATGTTCTTATGGGATGTAGGGCCTATCTGAGATGGGAAAATAAGGGGCTGTGAGCTATGGGCCAAATAGTCAGTTCTGCTGGTGAACCTTCGCCATTTGAGGAACTAAAGGACAATTATGGATTGGAGGAGACAGAAATAATCAATCTTCTTTTGGTTTCTTTATTTAAGGGAGTAAGATAAAAAGGAATGTTTAAGAGGTGATGCATTGCCTTTTGAGGCCTTGCATTTTAAAGGTGAAGGGTGCTATTGTCTAAATTGTATAAGATGTTGGTGGGATGGAGTGCCCAGAGGCCAAATTTTAAGATGCAGTGGGAGGTGAATCTTGGGAGCAAGTGGGATGAGGATAGGGGGGTGAAGGGTATTTGCTGCCATCGCCAAGTTTTCACTGGCTGGGAGGTGTTGAAGGGGACTGGTGGGGAGGAGGGATTTGTTCTGTATGTGGAGCTGAGCTTATTGGAAAGATGTGAATAAGTGGGTAGGGGAGCTGATAGACCAAGACCTGAGACTAGATCCATTTTTTCCCCTGCTGAATATGCTTCCAAATGAGACAGATGTGGGCTATACCAATTTTGCTCTAATATGTATAGTGGCTGCAAGAATGGAACTGGCCTTTCACTAGGGGAATAAGGAGGTACTTAGCAGAGCACAAGTGAGATAATGGTGTATCACCATCAACAAGTTCAAAAATTTAGAAAGGTATGGGAGCCATTTATAAAATGGAAGGATGAACATAAGTGATGCAATGTGATGTTACCTGCTTGTCATAAGGGGTCATGGACATTAAGGGGATTAAAGGATGTAGTAAGAGCTGAAAAATCAAGGAGATTAAGTTGGTCAGGAAGGGAGGGGTTGGGGGAGGGGCTTTTTAGGGTCTGTGTATGGTACTTGTCAGATAGAAGGGCACTATGCAACAAGGGAAGGGGGTGATATGGGGGGGGTCTGTGATGTTTACTTGAATTTTGGAAAAGCATTGTTGTATGGGGCAGCATTTGTACAAAAAAACAAAACAACTTACATGTCCTATTAAAAGTAAAATTTTTAAAAAGTAATGTGAAGGGAGCTGGCAGAGCCTCCAACTATAAATACAGGCATACAAATTAATTTCAAAAGTCGCTGGAATATTGCTCAATAGTAACATGTCCATGTGTGCTACTGTTACCTCTATTTTAAATTTAGAAAACAGGCTTGTGGGGCTTTCAGTGCTTCCTTAGATCTTGTTTTGGCCATATGAATCCTCTACTTTGTGGAGGCTGATGTGCAGCACATTTTTGTTAATATAGGTCTGCTTAGGGCTTGAGGAGGTTGGAAAACAGGGTACTATTGTCAAGCCTTCCTCCTGATATTCTAGACACTTTTTTCCTGTCATGGTTTCATGACTACATTTCCAATGTTCAGCGCTACTGAATAATTTCATAACTTCAAATGGTTAAGTTATCCGTTTTAAAGTTGGCTAACACGATGAATATTGACTTCACAATTTTCATAATTAAGGTGACATTTTACTTACCAGCTATTGTCCAGACAAGTGGGTTGTGTTCCCCTACCAGTAGATGTGGAGACAAACATTCCAGAGGCTTCCTATGGCATCATCATGCCATTAACAGCCTATGCCCCTCCTAGTGGCATACTCCAGTATTTGTATTTCATACAACCTTAGTGAAGATAACAAGGTTCAACTAAACAGGAATCATAACTATGACAGAATAAGCTTCAACAGAAGGCTTTTCAGAAGGGTATGAGCCCGCAAGGACAACCACCGAGAATACAGCAGACCAAAACAGATTCCAAGGACGAGTCCTGGACTGGTCTAGCAGGACTCGAGAAAGAGATCTCATCTGGTAAGTAAAATGTCACTTTCCATATCATCCTATAGACTAGTAACCTTCAAATACCGGAGAAGCACTCTCCGGACAACCATTAGGCGAAGGTCCTTGTCCTTCCCTTGGCACTACTCCTTTGAAAAGGAGGGCAGACAGAGCACCTTATTCACATGGAAGGAAGACACCACTTTTGGCTAGAAGGGATAGGCTGAATGCACACAGTCTTCTCCGAGAATGATAAGTAAGGGTCCCTGCATGATAGCGCCTGTAGCTCGGAAATATGTCTCGCCCAAGCAGATTGCAACCAGAAGGACAATCTTAAGGGTCAGATCTTTAAGTACAGCCCGTTTCAAGGATACCAAAAGCAAGGGCCATAGCATAAAGCAGAGAACTCATAAGGGGAACAATTGAATATAGGGGAAGACACAAGTGTCATACCCCCTGAAGGAAACAGGACACATCCGGGTGGGAGAAAATGGACCGCCCTGCCACCGGTCCTCTGAAACAGGATAAGGTTGCAAGCTAAATCTTCAGAGAACTATAGGAAACACCTTTGTCCAGGCCATCCTAGAGAAAGGCATGCAAGGACGGTAAGTCTGTCATACCAGGTCTAACCTGATGCTCATGGCACCATTGCTCAAAAATCACCAGACACGCACATAGGCCAGGTTGGTAGAGCCTCTCCTTACCTTGTGGAGAGTAGAAATCACAGCAGGAGAATAGCCCTTACATGCTAAATGAGCCAAGCCATAAGGGAGAAAGGGTCTGTGTATGGTTGAAAGGGTCTGGTTGATATTTACTGTTCAGAACACATTTGATAGTCATACACGGGAATTATTAAGTGATTTCTCATATCTTTAGATGTAATTTTTGATTCACTTATAGAGGTTTAATTTTTGATATAAGGGAGAAAGGAGCAGGGTCATCCAGAAGGACTGGCCACTGATGTAACAGCCCCAGGCTAGCTGCAGCAGCAGAGGAGGATCCTACAGGAGCTGCATCAGGTCCCCAAATCACGGCATCTGTGGCTAATCCGACACTACCAGGATAACCTAGCCCAGATGACATTCTATGCAGCAAAGCACATGCCCCATGAACGGCCATGCAGAAAGCCCATACAGCAGGCACTGCTTTGGCCAGGACTGAACTAGGGCATCAACATCCTCAGACTCCAGCTCTGTGCAGCAACTGACGAATCTGCATACGTCGGCACTGGACCAAGTCACCATCAGATCCATCTCAGGATGATCCTAGAGGTGAAAAATCTGCTGAAATGCCACCTGATTCAGTTCCCATTCCCCGGGATCGAGGGAGTGGCGACTGAGGAAGTCCATCTCCATATTGACTCTAGCAATGTGCTGCACCAAAAGAGCTAGGAGGTTCTTTTCCTCCAAGAACAGGAGGGTCATCTCCAGGGCCACTCTGACACTCTTTGTGCCCCCTTGCTGATTGACATATACCATTGCTGTGGCACTGTCCAAGTACACCCAGTCCGCTCAAAGCCTAGCGATCATCACTTTTAATCGCCACATCCACCGACTCTTGCAGCAAAGATAAGGCCAGGGCATCAGTGTCCCCTCTCTGCAAGAGGGGAGATGGGCTTGCCAATGGCACACGAGAAGCTTTGAGGCAAGAATCGCAGACACCAAAATCCAGCAATGAAGTTTCCCTCTTACTGTAGACCAGGCAGTGTTTCTTAGAGGTAGGCATATGACTCTCCAACGCCATTACAGCCAGGCAACAAAGGCTCAGGGAGCGCACTGCGATACAGGCTACGACTGCGCATGCAGAATTACCATGCATGAAGAAAACTCCATGATCTGACCACAATACCACGGCTCTTTTAGTCTCTGGTCCATCAAGCAGTGAGAAACAAGCAGAGAGTAATACATAATACAATCACACACAAAGTGCTATTTTCTTTGAGCTCAGAGGGAAGACGGCAACCGACGGTCTATGGACACGCATAGTTCCACGCCTGCCGAATTCAAAGTCCTCCTCCTAAAAAGCTCCTTTTTATTAGAGAAAAAGAGGAAGTAACAGTCATTATAACCATGAAATAACACAAGGTGTCGCCAAAGTTCTTTTTACAGAGTAAGATCTGATTACAGTGTATTAGATGATATTTACTTAATTATGACAAAATTATTTATAATTGCAAAAGTTGCAAAAATTATGTTTTGTCAGCAGTGACTGTACAATGAACTATGGTTGCACAGGTCATAGCCTATATTCTTTATGCTTGTGTTAACACTGTTCCATCTATTTTAAAGACGGTTACACAGAACTCATGATCATGACATCCTATTCTATTTAAAAGGAAGTAGGTGAGAAGTCAAACTTCTAAACACATTTTGTATCAAGAAATTCATCCATCTTCAATTACATATTGGGGATTCTGGTATCCCTTTATCTGTCCATGTCTACAATGCACTAGGGCCACAAAGGCAAGCACCACATACTATAGACACTGTGGTACCCAAGCCTGGGCCAGAGGCTTACAGCTATGGGCTGCCTTGTCTGTCCTTAAATGAACTGTATTTTCCCTTTGCCACCAGCAATGCACTCTGGGACCTGTAGTTGAGAAAATTGTATTCAAAAAGACAAACTGTAGTTGTGCAACCGGAGGTTGAAGCAAACAAGAATATTTTTATTATTGTGGATTTCCACACGCATTAAAGTTCTGTACACAAACACAAAATGGATAACTTCTCCAGTAACATAAGAGTAACAAAAGGAAATTGTACTTTAAGTAAATGCAGCACAAGTCTCTTCAAACACAAGCATCTGTCTTCATGACAATAAACATAACACAGCCTTATGAGCTCCTTCTAGCAGAAATACCTTCTTTCTTCTACAAAAGCTTCCTTAGCCTTGCACACAGGAACTTATGCTTCTCTAAGAAAAAGAGAGCAATCCATCTGGCAATCTTCTGGGGAAGATTGTGACTCAGGTAATTCTATCTGCATGGGCTCCGGTACTGCGTCTGGTTTATCTCTACTCCAGGCCTCAGCACTTTCTTCAGGCTTTTTGGCTTGTAAGAATTCCCCAAATTCATTCCATAATTTCTCCTTTTGGTCACAAACATTTACATAAGGAGAGTAAGCTTCTCCTCCCTGAAATGCTTGCTTCAAAGCTTTTACTGAGTTCAAATTAACTTCCCTGCTAACGGTTGGGTCCTGGTTCTTTCCCAAGTGAAACGAATCCACCCACCTTTTGTCAGTTGAAGTTTTCAGCCTAGGATTCTGAATACAGGATAAAGGTATTTGTTCCCACGAGTTTGCAGCTTTTCTCCCAAAACGTTGGCTGGCTTTTGGTTTAGGAATCTTTCCCAGACGTAGAGTGTTTCCTTCTCTGCTCTTAGCTTTCAGCAGCTGGAAATCAGAACACTCACGTCTCTCAGATATCCTTGAACTCCTAGGACCTGGACTCAAACTGGAACCTTCTCTCTCACGGCAGGAACTCTGAGCCAGATGAATTCCTGGAACTA
The DNA here is from genome assembly GCA_033557465.1 of Ichthyophis bannanicus. Taxonomy (NCBI): domain Eukaryota; kingdom Metazoa; phylum Chordata; class Amphibia; order Gymnophiona; family Ichthyophiidae; genus Ichthyophis; species Ichthyophis bannanicus. Next base: position 730,544,511 of record CM066031.1, read on the forward strand.
GCCACTCCTGTTCCTCCAAGCTGAACTCACTCTGGAGCTGTGAACTCCCTTCTTCTGTTTGAAGACGGGTTCAAAAACCTGTTTCCTTCCTATCAGAGCTTCCTCTTGGCACGTGTGCTCATAATCAGCAGCTAAGCCTGCCTCCTCATTAGAGCTAGGGTGTGGCTTGGCTTGGCTTTTTTCCATAGCAGCTTTCCTACCTCTGTGTAGAGCTGAGCTGTCAGTAGTTTTAAAGGTACAAGTGTCTTTTTCTTCTACTTCCATTTTCTCCTGCTCACTCTCATCACCACAACACACACACACAGAGAAGGCACATAAGAGGTATGGAAAAGCACAGGACAAGCAACCAATGCACTTAAGCAGCTGGACGATTTGCGCATCATTCAGTGGCAGAGGTTGGGAAGCCCCCACAAAACAAGTCAGAGACTTAATTTTGGTACTCACCCCTGGGGAGCCCCAAGGCAGGTAAAATCCATGTTGGGCTCAGTGCTACTTCTTTGCTGCCAGACCTGCAGTCACATACCTCTGAAGAGCCTTCTTCAAATCTTCATAGAAACATGACAGCAGAAAAAAAACCCATATGGCCTATCCAGTCTGCCCCTCCATACCAACTACTATAGTGCTTTTTTTTATCTTTAGAGATCTTCTGTATTTGTCCCATGCTTTCTTGAATTCAGATACTATATTTGTCTCTATTACTTTCATTGGGAGACTATTCCATGCATTTACCACTCTTTCTGTACAGCAATATTTCCGTATATTACTTCTGAGTCTATCCCCTTTCTTTTTTTTTTATTTATCTAATTTTCCAATCAATATTAAAAAGTAATAAGGAATCAAGCAAACTACAAATCATACAAGGTAATACATTATACAAAGAAAAAGTACAAGTCTACATCATGGGAAAGTGAAACCCAGATAAAAAAAACACTGATTATAACAATCATAACAGGATACCACCCGATATTAAATCCCAATCTTACTAGCTAGCCAAACTAAATGGACCCCAATAACTGACTAAGGCAATCAAGCAGATTTCAAAAATTCTTCCAGTTGAAGGGGCTCATAAAACCCATATGAAGCCTTCCCTACAGTAACGAAACATTTGCAGGGATGGATTCATTGTACTCACGCCAACCATTCTCTTCTTCCACTTGCCCATGCCACAGCGCACTCCAATCCAAAGCTCCTCAGTGCTCCGAAGGGGCTCAAAAGGGGCAGTACCTGCCCCTTTAGACACGCCCCTTCAGAAACACCCGCAGCAAAAGCCGGACTTTTAAACCCCTCCTGATGACGCGGGGGTGACGTGGCAGGTTAACGGGAAGCAACCCAGGGCACAGGCAGCCTCACGTGCGAGCACAGATGGTCCGGGTAGGTCCCGCAGCTTCCAGGCACACTCTCATCCCCTTTCATTTTCAACCTACAGCTGTAGTCAACATTGGCAGCACCCCTGCATTTCAGGTATGTTGTGAACAATACCTTGAGAAATCATTGGAAATAATTCCAACTGTATGTCATCATAATATTTTAATAGTATGCTCAAAGGTATACAACAAAAGGAAGATGTCTGTGCAAATTAGATGTAGTAAGTTATGAGAAAAAGCAAAATATGATCTGGACAGGATTAATGGCATCCTTCACTAATATTTGATTGCACAATCCTTGGCAATGATGACAGCCTCCAAATGTTTCTTGTAGCCATCTCTAAGTTTCTTACATCTGTCTGCTGGTATTTTCTCCCACTCTTCAACTGCAATTTGTTCCAGCTCATGAATGTTTCCAGGATTCCTTTTACCAATGGCAGATTTCAGCTCTTTCCAAAGGTTCTTGATTGGAGTGAGATCAGGACTCATTGCTGGTCAGTTTAAAACAGTCCATTTCTTCCATTCTAATGATTCTTTTATACTTTTGGATGTATGTTTTAGGTCCTTGACCTGCTGGAGGACCCATGACATTCAACTCAGACTTAGCTTTCTGACACTAAAGTAGCACATTTTGCTCCAAAATACCCTTGTAGTCCTCAGACTTCTTGATTCCTTTAATACATTCCAGGTCTCCAGATCCTGAGGCACAAAACAGCCCCACAACATTATGGATCCTCCTCCACATGTAACTGTAGGAAGGGTGTTATTTTTCCTTTATAAACTTCATTTCTTTGTCTGTAAATGCATCGCTGGTCTGCACTGCCAAAGAGCTAAAGTTTGGTCTCATCTGTCCACAGAACATTTTCCCAGAAGGATTGTGGTTTCTCAAGGAGGGTTTGGGCAAAGATCAGGCATGCCTTTATATGTCTGTCTTTGAGCTGTGGGGACCCTCCTTGGTCTTCGCCCATGAAGTTCTTCTTTGTTTGATGTGTGGTGTATGGTGCGGGTAGAAACCACAAATACAGATTGCTCCAGGTCAGCCTTAAGCTTGTTTGGATGTTATATGTGGTGTTTTTCCAACAGTTCACACTAACTTTTGAAGATTTCTTGAATTAATTTCCCCCTTCCCACCACATCCTGGGAGGTTCTTGACAGTTCCATGAGCAGAAAAACGTCTTAACACTGAACTGTAAACACAGGAATCCCAAGATCTTTGGAGATGGCCTTGTACCCTTTTGAAGTTTGATTTTTGGTGATCATGGCTTTTTTGACAGTCTCAAGCAGCTATCTTATTTTCACCTTTGTGAGAATGGAAAAGGGAGTGAATGTGGCTATTTTAAACATTAGAGCCATCATTCATTGGTTCATTTAAGTCATGTGAGCATAGGCGTTGTAACGGGTGGGCCACATGGGCCCTCATACCACCAAATGTTTGCCCGCCAGCAGCAGGACAGAGCAACCGTGATCGCAGCAGATTCCTTCTGTCTCTGCCTGCGGGAGAAATGATCCCTGTGGGCAGGAGGCGAAGGCCACTGCAATCACGGCAAAGACTCTTCCTGTTTGCCCATGGGTATCTGATCTCCCGCAGGCAGAAAGGAGTCATCTTTGGTGCAATCGCAGTTTCCTTCTCCTCCTGCCCGTGGGATCCCATCCCCTGCAGGCAGACAGGAGGAGTCTTTGCTTCAATCATGGCTGCCTTCCCCTCCTGCCTGCAGGAGATCTGATCTCCCACAGGCAGAACAGAATGGGGAGGCCGTGGGGGGGCTAGATGCAGAGTTAGGGTGGAGCTTGGGATGGCGTCAAGGTAGGGCTTGCCTACCCTCGCAATCAGAGAGGTGTTCAGTGGCCCTTGCATATGAGTACTGATAACACAGGTACACTAAAAAAATTTTTTTTAAACTGCCTCTAATGTTTCGATTGATTTTTACGTTTTTTGGTGCGCTGAATCCAAATCTGGTAACCAATTTGCTCCATCACCTACAGATTTTTTGCTACATTGGGTTAGCAGTTTGAGGTGAACGTTTCAGATTGAGTGCGATCGAGATAAAAGTTTCTTGGATGAATTCTTTATACTAATTGTTTAGTAGTTATTCCAATAAGAATAAAGAAAATTGTAACAAGGCAGCACATAAGAATAGAGTAATGTCAACAAAACACACTGTGATGGTAGCAAAATTGTCTGCACTTAAAACAGCCACATACATGTGCACAAACATTGAGCATATAAGAGCGAGGTTAGACACAAAGCAAAGCAAAGAAATGTGCAAAAAATGTTGTACAGGTATGTATGTAAGAATAGAAAACGCAAACCGCACCATTGCAATACATGAAGACAAACACCCGATGGTGTGAAAATAAAATTCTAATAAATGAGATCCGACACTGTGGTAATAACTATCAAATTTTTATTTCAAAGTTTAGTGAAAACACGATATTTGTCAACACAGTTTAGATTTTAAAGTCATTCTTGGGTCAATCAATCTCCTGGTGGGCCCGTTTCTTCTTCCCCCGAATGCTTCTCTTGGTGCGCTGCTTGGCGTATTTTTCATCTGGGGTTTCCCGCAGCAGCAACCAGCAGAAATCAGCCATCATAGTGGTGTTCCATCTTCCTTGGTACCTTCTCTCTGCGTCCTTGATGTCCTGGTGAAACCTTTCACCTTGTTCTTCACTGTACGCCCCCAAGTTTTCGGGAAAGTAGTTCACATGGGAGTGCAAGAAATGGACTTTCAGGCTCATGTTACAGCCTTGTTCTTTGAAGGCATTGAGCATCCTGGCAACAATATCCTTATAGTTCTCATCCCGCCTGTTCCCCAAGAATTTGAGAACAACATCCTTGAAGGAATCCCAGGCTTCTTTTTACTTCTCAGACATCGTTTCAGCGAATGCTCCATCTGAAATGAGTTTCCTTATATCAGGGCCAACAAACACTCCTTCCTTTAGCTTTGCTTCAGAAAGTCGGGGGAACTTTGAGCAAAGGTACCGAAAGCACTCACCATCTTTTGGAAGGGACTTGATGAATTGCTTAATGAGACCCAACTTAATGTGGAGAGGTGGTAATAGAATTTTATCACGAGGTACCAAGCTCTCATGAAGAACATTTTTCTCACCGGGTCTCAAATACTCCCGAATTGGTCAGTCTTTTTTCCCCCAGTGTAGGTCGCGGGCCCGGCTATCCCACAAGCAAATGAAGCAGGGATATTTGGTGAAACCAGATTGCTGCCCTAATAGCATGGATAGAATTTTAAAGTCTCCACAAATCATCCACTTATGCTCATCATAACGAATCTTCTGAAGAATCAGGGCCAAATTCTCGTATTTTTCTTGGAGAATAACAGAGTGAGCAATAGGAACTGAAGCAAATGTGTTGCCATTATGAAGAAGAACACCTTTTATGCTGTCTTTTGACGAATCAATGAACAGCCGCCATTCAGCAGGATCATACTTGAGTTTAAACTTTTCCATCACTCCGTATATATCGTTGCAAAATACCAAATCTTCCTCTTTGCTGAAATACTTCAAAAATTGTGTCTCGCGGTTGCGGTACCAATAAAAAGTTGTTCCTGGTGACAATAGATTTTTCTGTTTAAGCCGAGAACCTAGCAGTTGGGCAGCATCTTTTGGGAGTCCTAAATCCCGGACTAAATCATTCAATTCAGCTTGAGAGAAAAGTTCAGGTTTCGGATCTGGTTCAGTTTCAAACTCGGAAGTACTGGACTCATCGGGAAAAGCCATCTGATGAGTCTCATCATGATCAGAACCGTCCACACAAATATGATCCAAAGATTTTGGTGGTTCAGGCACAGGTACTTCGTTGCTATGAGGCATAGGCCTAATTGCTGAGGGAAGGTTGGGGTAACTTTTACGTTCTTATTTTTTAAGTTGTATCCCTTCACAATGCAAGAGCAAAAATAGCAGTCACTGCTGTGGTCTCTTTGTTCACGCCACATCATAGGTATTCCGAAACGAAATGCTTGTTTTTTACCTTTCATCCATAAGCGTAGATCTTCCTCACATGTCTTGCACACTTTGTGAGGAGCCCACAGTTTGTCTTGATCGCCTAACTTCAAACCGAAATAGGCGAAATATACTTTAATAAATGCAGAAATGTTCCTCTGCCGCTTTTTCACGGTATATTCCCCACAAATAAAACAAAAACTGTCCGGAGAGTTGACGCAACCTCTGGCTCTGTGAGCCATCACAAATACACAGCACTGCAAACTACAACTGTAGTGAACCACTTCGGAATAAAGCTGGATTACGACTGAGCAAACAAAAGGTAATAATGAACTTGCAAGAAACTGAAATTTGACAGGAACGTTCATGTCGCAACCACCGTGTTTGAGCGAGCGAACGAGGCGAGGCGAACAGGAAAGAACATGGCCAGCGCGAGTACTGGATTTAGCCCCCCGCCTCCCAATTGTCCTGTTAATGTATAAAATGAATACAAAACACTCTAAAATATCATGAGGGAGTGTTTCTAGTTAGTTAACCATTACAACCTCTATTTTGGGCCAAGAAAATAAACTGCAGTCGGCTAAAAAGAAATTATGTGAACATTCCTTATATGGGTAAGAAATCTAAGTTTGCAAGAAAACGTGACGTGATGGAACATTTTGGCTATTTTTCCTGGATTCAGCACCCCAAAATCTATAGGAATCAGTTGCAAAACTGGAGGCAGTTTTTTGGTAGTGTACCTGTGTAATTGATCACAGGTGTGTCTAATAACTGCAGTGGGAATGTGGTTCTTCTGTTCAAACCAATCTGAATTGTTTATAAGGGTGCCAATAATCATGTCCTGACAATGTCTCAGTTTTTTTAAATTTCCTTTTTAAAATTGGTCTTGTTTTATTTCATGCTTTTGTGTGTCAAATATGTGTGGATATATTAGTCCAAAGCCATTCATTGGACACTTTTTTTTAAGATATTGTATGTTAAGGGGTTCAACTTCAAAGGTGTCCATAATGTTGACCACAACTGTATGCCCTCTTGTTGCAAAGCGTTCTTGAATCTGAAAGAGGCTCTACTTCTGTGCATTTATGCCATGGAAGTATTTAAACATCTCTATCATATCTCCTCTCTCCTGCCTTTCCTCCAAAGCATACATATTGAGATATTTAAGTCTTTCCCCATATACCTTATGACCTAGTCCACTGACCATTTTGGTAACCACCTCTGCACTGATTGCATCCTGTTTATATCCTATTGAAGGTGTGGTCTCCAGAATAGCATACAATACTCCAAATGAGGTCTCAAATAATATACAGAGGTACTATTACCTCCTCCTTCCTGCTGGCCATTTCTCTCCCTATGCACCCAAGCATCCTTCTGGCTTTCACTAGCATCTTTTCTACCTGTTTAGTCACCCTCTTAAGATCATCAGAAACAAGCATTTCCAAGTCCCTCTCTTCTTTTGTGGACAGAAGTACTACACCCCTATGCTGTACTGCTCCCTTGGATTTTTGCAGCCCAAATTCATGGCCCTGCATTTTTTAGCATTAAATCTCAGCTGACAAATTCTCAACCATTATTTAAGCGTAGCTAGATCCCTCCTCATGTTGTCTGCTTCTTCCAGGGGTCTACTACTCTATTGAAGATTTTGCAAAGCAGCAAACTTTACCAGATAGCCCTTCCACAATATCACTAACAAAGCTGTTAAAAAGAATGGGACTAAGGACAGAGCCCTGCAGCACATCACTGGTAACCTCTTTTTGCTCAGAGTGAGCTCCATTTACTGATATCCTTTGTCACCTACCACTCAACCAATTTCTAACCCAGTCAGTTACTTTATGGTCTATTCCTAAAAGGTGCTCAATTTATTTATAAGTTGCCTGTGCTGGATGATATCAAAGGCTTTACTGAAAGCTAAGTACACCACATCTAGGGCTCTCTCTCATTCCAACTCTATGTCCACTCAGTCAAAGAAATTAATTAGGTTTGTCTGACAAGACCTGCCTCTAGTAAAACCATACTGCTCAGATCCTGCAATCCACTGAACTCCAGAAACCTCACTACACTGTTTTAGCAATGTTTCCATTAATTTACGCACCACAGAGGTCAGACTAACCAATTTGTAGTTCTCAACCTCATCCTTACTTCCACTTTTGTATAAAGGGACTACGTGTGCCTTTCTCCAGTCCTCTGGGACAACTCCTGACTATAAGGAAGCATTGAAAAGGTCAGTCAGTGGAGCCACTAGAACTTCCCCAAGTTCCTTCAATATTCTCGGATGTATCCCATCTGGCCCCATCGCTTTGTCTACTTTTAATTTAGCTAGTTCCTCACCAACAGTCTTCTGAAAATCATTCAAGATCTCCTTCATTTCTGTTCCTATTTGTGGGTGTTTTCTGAGGTCCTGCTCCTGACCCTTCATTTGTGAACACAATATTTGTTAAGCAATTCAGCTTTATCCTCAGCTTCTACTTATTCCTCCCTTACACTCTTGAGTCTGACAATATCACTTTTGCACTTCCTTCTCTCACTAACATATCTGAAAAAATCTTGTCTCCCCATTTTACTGCACTGGCTATTTCTTCTTCTATTTGTAGCTTTGCTTTCCTGACTACTTTCCTAGCTTCTCTAAGTTTTTCAAAATATTAATGCTTGTCTTCCTCTTTCTGTGATCTCTTGTATTTTATTAAGAGGAAGGAGAAGGGAGGGGCACAGAGGTTGTGTGAAACTTGAAGAATCCTTTCCAAACTTCTTTTCCAATCTTCTGGTTGCTCAACAGGTCCTTAACATAAGGACGAGGAGCAGAATCAATTTCCCTCCTCATGGCAATACCCAAAAGAGCACCAGCTTTAAGCGTGACTCTAGGGCAGTCTCCGGCAAGAAAGCCATCTCAGGGGTGGTCGCTCATGAGTGAAATTAAATATTTCATTCCGGAATCTTTCTTTGTATTTTTACAGATTTTAGCAGAGTTGTAAAAACTTGCATCTGCTGGAGACTGAGAAATAATGGATTATGCCCCTAGAGGCACAGACTGTTAATGGCACGATTATGTCATAAGAAGCCTCTGAAATGTTTTTCTGTCTTCATCTACTAGTAGAGGAACACAAACCTACTTGTCTGGACTGATCTAGTAAGACGATATGGAAAGTAGCATTTAACCCTGTGAAATTCTATTCAGAGGCTGTCTGAATCAAATGCATCAAATCCTAAAGCCACACAGTAGCACTGCTTGTATAATGCAATAATTTCTCTTCTGTTCTGACTCTTGGAAGGAATAAAATGGCTAAAACTATTCTGCTAAGCCCCTGTGCTGTCAAAGGAGACTGGGAAATACAGTTAGGTTTTCAGCTCCTTCATTTCTTTTTTCCATTATAATTTAGCTGAATTCATCTAGTCTCAAGGAAAACAAAGCATGAAAGGGACAAAAGTTGCTTTCCCTTTTTTGGCTCATGATTAATGATTTATTCTATGGTGCATCTGCATTATACTCTTATTAGAGATTACTCTTAACAGGTAGCCCAGTATGGCATTTTTACACAACCATCTCTTTGCTGAGTTGAAGTGCTGTGAACTAAGTGCTGCCCTCTTCATTTATGATAGTTAAAAAAAACTTGTTACTATGGCTGCACATTATATTGTGTTATTGTCTCAGCACTTAAATTAAATCTTAGCTTAACACATTAAGCAATGTGATTTGACAGCAGAATTGTTGGACTGCCTTTATACCACATGGTGGGAGCAATATTGAAATCTCATGTTTTTATGACAATGGCCACCACTGACTAAGACAATTAAAGAATTACCAATTTTTTTGATCAAATGTTGCCGTTACTCTCAGCAGCACCATATTGACCATATCCTTAAATTTGACCGAGTAAGAGCACTAGTAGTTTCTTATTCCTCCAAACTGTACAAGGTTGGAAAAAAAAGAGAGTATTATATTTAAATCAGACATCAGTGCAGGCCTTGCTCAACATTCAGCATTCACCAGTCCTCCTGCACAGACATTACGAAAGCTGATTCTGTACTATTTTGAAACTTACTCTGACTACTGACCCCTATTTTCACTAAATATAATTGCAAGGAGTTCAGAACTCCACAGAGTTCTGCATATCAGTATACAGTGTATGTCACCATCATATACAACAGGAATAGTGCGTGCGAGTTGCATAACCATAAAGTATTATAAAGCTGTGTGTATAACTAAGAGATTATACAACCTTGGATGGGGACAGGGAGACTAGGGTTAATTTCCAGGTATGAAAAAAAAAAAAAAAAAAAAAAAAGTGGTCAGTCATTCTAAAGCTAATATTTTAAAAATCCAGACCACAGAGTTTGTCCTACTTGCTAGCCAATGGACACCAGCAGTTGGAATCGTACATCAATGAAGCCGAAGTCTAAATTGTGAGAGAAAGCAGTGAAAACCTGAGCTTCAGAGTCAGAAGCAACTTCCTAGAGCTAAGAAAACATCAATGTTAAGAGAGGCATCACTGTGCAGAAAAAGGATGGCTTTACACCAGCATGCATAACTTCTTGAGAATCCATTTTGCAGAGGGAGCTTGATGAAAGCAGCAGTACAAGGTCATGATTCTTGGTTCAGACAACTCATGTACAGCAAATTAAGTGAAACCATAGCCCCTGCTTCTTCCAGTCCATTTTGATATGCACCATGTCATAAGCAAAGCGTTTTACAAGAATCACAAAGCGTTTCACATCATCACAAAAGTAAAGGAAAAGATAGGGTGAACAGACAAGGCCCAAATGTCACGATAGGATAAGACCATAACACACAAAAGGGAGGCGCAGGTTACTATCCATCATAAAAGAGCAAGCCTTAGAACTTCAGCGCACTCGCACAGTTCTGAAATACTGCATCATTTGCTCAGGATTTATTTTTTGATAACTTCCAGAAAGGAAAAAAAAATCAGTTCAAAAACACAAAGCAAAAAACACACCATATCATAATGGAACACCTCCCATCCCCAGATTCAGCGTAGTTACTCACCTATAGCAGATATTCCTGCTGTTCACGGAGAACAAGTCCTCACGTATGAGTGACATTGTGGTAGGCTATGGCCTATGATAGCCTGCAAATATGAAAGGCCTGTAAGTTAGGCCCTGATTCCAGCCCCCATCTTAGTAGAAACCAAAAATCTGTAAAAGTCTGAGAAAGCTGCTTTAAACTGCTTAACAAGAAGTTTTTCATGAATTCATAAATCCTTTATTATTCTCTTGTGTTCTGATGATAGAAATGTTTCAATACTTGCATTCCTAGAGCTAGAAACGACCTCGCAGTAGAATTGTATCAATACCTAGAAACTGTGCCATTGTTAAAACAATCCTAGAGGAGGGAACAGGGTGCTAGGGCCAGGAAGGGTCTCTGATTGGACAAATGCAGGGGGCGTTGGGACCAATAGAAAGTCTGCATGTATCAAACTGAAAAGAAATGTATAAAATTAATATGCTTCTGTAAGAACTTTGCTCACTCCTTATTGAAGCTTGACTATCTGGGCCTTGTGCACAATAAATTGGCTTGGACCCTGCAATTGACTCCTGGATTTATTCATTGTTTGCACGTCGCTGCTTCATATTCTTGGTGCGTTGGCCGGGAATGTGCGGATAGTGAATGGTATTCAAGCGAATATTCCACGTATTTCGCCTCCAGGTTTGGCCCGGTTTGAACCGTGTCTGTCCGACCGCAGGGGAAACCTTAGGCGCCACCGGTCCTCTTGTATCGGGGAGGGTTCCACCTTGCCTCGGCGGACCACTGGGTCCAGCTGGCCAACACCTCCGAACCCGAGGGGAGTCCAGGATCCAACCCATGAACTGGTTTGGTATCGGGAACCGGGTCCGGTGAGTAGCCATTTTCTTGTTTGATAGTCAGTGAAGCCTGGGGAAAAGCCTTGCATGAGTATGCGAGACTAATTTGGTATAGACTAACTGGGAACGTCTTGCATAAGTGTGCAAAGACGAGAGAGCCTGATCACCTCTCATAAGGGCGGTCCTAGTACGCTTCGCATAAGGGTTAGCAAAGCCGAAGCCACCGACCCTTTGGGTTGAGTTAGTCAGTAAAACCTTGGGCATTTGAAAAATAATTTCTTGTTGCTGGCATGATTGTCTGTGTGATTGAGAGGTCTTGAAATACAGACCAAGTGAGAGCGGACTCCTGAGTAGCGCAGTTCCTGGCTGGGCGACCGCGCCCAGGTTGCGAAAAGGAGGAAGCGTGTGGTGTTTGTGCCCCCCATTGTTCTGTGGGCTGTACGGACCCCTTACCTGCAGCCATACTACCTACCCTTACTGTCTGTTGTCGTGTACGTCATTACGATTATGGGAGGGGCAGAGTCTACGCAAACTCCGTTGGAATGTATGATCAAGAATTTCCGTAAGGGATTTTCAGGAGACTACGGAATAAGAATGTCTCCGTCTCGATTAAGAATGCTCTGTGAGAGGGAGTGGCCGGTGCTAGCTATTTCATGGCCCCGTGGGGGCACCTTTGATGTGGGAGTAGTCTCCCGTGTTCATCAGATTGTACAAAAACGTACCCTGATCAGTTCCCCTACATAGACTCCTGGCTGGGTATTTGTGAGAGGCAGCCCTTTTGGATGAAGCGCTGCTATGAGGAACAGTGTAGAATACTAGTAGCAACCACTAGGGGGACCCAGAGGTTTGTGTGTATTCCGCCTCAGAGTCCCCAGAAATCCTGGCCCGTTTACCCCAGTATTCATATAGGTTAGTTCCACCAGCTCCACCTCCTGAAGCAGAACCTGATGAGGTACCCCAGCAATTACCGCTGCAGCAGCAAAAGAAGCCCACTTCCCCGAGTGATAGCCCCGAGTCTGGCCCAAGTACATCAGGGGGACCAGGGTCCTCCGACGATACTGGGAGCAGAGGCTCTCCTGCCAGTTCAGGGTCACCTGCCAAGGAAGCCTATACCCGGGAACCGTATGATTTAAGAAGTGTAACCCCAAAGAAGGAGAAAGCAGGGCGCCTAATGCCATTGCGTCAAGTACCTGGTTTGCCTATCCTAAATGAACAGGGCCAGATGGCGCCAGGCCAACCAGTCTAATTTATGTACCTTTCTCCACTACTGATTTATTGAACTGGAAAACGCATTATGCATCCTATACTGAAAACCCCCAAGAATTGACAGAGTTAATGTCTAGTATAATGCAAACTCATCAGCCTACCTGGACTGATTGTCGTCAGCTCCTGTCCACTCTTTACTACCGAGGAGCGAGCGCAAATTGTGCAAGCAGCCATCCGCTGGTTAGAAGAGAATCCTGTAGAGGCGGGGGAAATGAATCTCCCAAAAGCAGCCGCCGCAGCTTTCCCAAATGAAGATCCTAGATGGGATCCAAATGACGAAAGGGGGGCGGCAGCCCTACATCGATTTCGCCAGGCCTTGCTGCAGGGCCTGAGGAAGGGAGGCCAGAGGGCCATGAATATCGGGAAGGTATCAGAAGTTATCCAGGGTCCGGATGAGAGCCCAGCGGCCTTTTATGAGCGGTTGTCTGAAGCCTATAGATTGTATACCCCATACGATCCAGCCGCTCAGGAAAATTTGCGTATGGTAAACACAGCCTTTGTCAGTCAGTCCCAGAGAGATATAAAACGAAAGTTACAGAAACTGGATGGATTTGTGGGCATGAATACAGCCCAGTTAATGGAAGTTGCTCAGAAAGTGTTTGTGAATCATGAAAATGAATGTAATAGAGAAAGTGAACGAAAGATGAAGAAGAAAGCAGATCTTCTTGCTGCCGCTTTAGTTGGACGTGAAGGAGGTTTCCTAATCAAAGGAGCAGAGGACGTGGAAGGGGTCGTGAAAATAATTGGACCCCATTGGGTGCGAATCAGTGCGCCCACTGCAGAGAAGAACACTGGGGAAGTGAATGCCCGCATCTTGACTCCACCCCCAGGAGGGGAGGAGGGAGTCCCTGGAGATCGATTACAGAGTCGTGGAGGAACGACCCGAGCACAGTTCCAGCGAGAGAGGGAAGAAGCTATTTAGGGAGTGGCAGTGGCAACGGGCTATGACATGGATGAAGACTAGGCCAGACCAGGCTCCAAGTTCAGCCTGGGTCCCCAGGAGCCTATGGTCAGTTTGAAAGTAGGGGGCCAATATATGGACTTTATGGTAGATACAGGAGCTGAACATTCAGTGGTGGCAAAGCCAGTGGCTCCTCTTTCCTCTTGATCTGTCACCATTAGTGGGGCCACTGGGGCTAGGGCCACCAAGCCTTTCCTGCAGAACCGCATGTGTGAACTAGGGGGACAGAAAATAACGCACCAGTTCCTGTATATGCCTGAATGCCCTATTCCACTCTTGGGCCGAGATATGCTTGCTAAGCTCCAGGCGCAGATATCCTTTGCTGAAGGGGGAGAAATACAAATGACTGTGAACCCAAAGCCTGCTGGATTGATGGTGCTGACTGTTCCGAGAAGAAGAGTGGCGGTTTTACAGCGTATCTCCGACCAAGCCAGCCAGTTCCTGTATACCCCCCAACCTTTTAGCCCCACCTGAAGTATGGGCAGAAGATAATCCACCTGGCCTAGCGAAGAACATAGCCCCTGTCAGTGTCGCCCTCAAGCCAGGAGCGGAACCAGTGCATGTGAAGCAGTATCCTCTTCCTCGACCAGCTATTGAAGGTATCCACTGCCATCTGATGAAACTACTGAAGTATGGACTTCTCAAGGAGTGCCAGTCACCTAGGAATACCCCCCTTCTCCCAGTCAAGAAACCTGGGACAGGGGATTACCGCCCAGTACAAGATCTGAGGCAGGTAAATGATGCAGTTGAAACTATACACCCAGTGGTACCAAATCCTTATACTCTCTTGGGACTGATCCCCGCTGAGGCTACTCATTTCACCGTCCTGGACCTGAAAGATGCCTTCTTCTGCATACGCCTAACCCCCACCAGTCAACTTTTGTTCGCTTTTGAATGGCAAGACCCCACAACAGGAAGGCGGGGCCAACTTACCTGGACTTGATTACCTCAAGGATTTAAGAATTCACCCACTCTCTTCAGTGCTGCTTTGAATCAGGATCTCTCAAGCTACTCTGTGAACCCAGGACAAAGGGTTCTTCTTCAGTATGTGGATGACCTGCTCATAGCCACCAATTCAGAAAGTGAATGTCTACAAGCCACCAGTGAACTCTTGCACCTTCTAAACGAGGCTGGATACAAAGTCTCAAGAGCCAAGGCGTAATTATGTCAAACTGAAGTTAAATATCTAGGATTCCAGTTGTCTAGCGGAATTTGACGTTTGGGACCGGAACGCAAAGAAGCTGTATGCAGTATTCCCACTCCAACCACCAGGAGGCAAGTAAGAGCCTTCGTGGGGGCCGCCGGGTACTGTCACATATGGATCCCCAATTTCGCTCTGCTGGCAAAACCATTGTATCAAGCTACCAAAGGAATGGAAAAGTCTCCATTGGAGTGGGGACCTGAACAGGATGCAGCCTTTCGATCCCTAAAAACTGCTTTGATGTCATCACCAGCTCTGGGTCTACCAGATGTCCAGAAACCTTTCCATCTCTATGTTCATGAATCACAAGGAAATGCTCTAGGGGTGCTGACTCAATCTCTTGGATCTTGGCAATGGCCAGTAGCCTATTTGTCAAAACAGTTGGCTGTGGTAGCGAAAGGTTGGCCCCCTTGTTTGAGAGCTGTTGCAGCTACAGCCCTTCTAGTGAGCGAAGCAGACAAGCTCACTCTGGGACAGAATCTTCAAGTTACCGTACCACATTCTGTTCTAACCCTCATGGAACACAAAGGGAGTTTCTGGCTCACGAATTCACGAATGTTGAAGTATCAGAGTATGCTGTGTGAAAACCCCCAGATACAACTGAAGGTCAGTCAAGCTTTGAATCCTGCTACGTTGCTCCCAATTGGTCCTGGCCCCCCTGATCATAACTGTTTAGAAATTATGGACACTGTATTCTCAAGTCGCCCGGATTTTACTGATGTCCCTTTGGAGGACCCTGAACGGACTTTCTTTGTGGATGGAAGCAGTCTCGTCATCAATGGACATCGTTGTGCCGGGTATGCAGTGGTGACCCTTGATCTGGTAGTTGAGTCCTCAGCTCTGGCCCCAGGAACTTCAGCACAGAAGGCTGAACTGATAGCTCTCACTAGAGCACTGACATTAGGAGAAGGACTCCGTCTAAATGTGTACACAGATTCCAAGTATGCCTTCACAACTTTGCAGTGGGTCTTTATCACAGAGTGTGCTTATATTAAAGTCACAAAAATACACTCTAAGTATATCAAATAGTGGTAGACAAACTTTTCAAAAGTTTCCAAAACAGGTACTACGTTCAGATAAAGTACAATCACAATCAAACACACAAGGTCTCAGTTTTAAACAGTGCCATAGTCAAACGTGACAAACAACGGCACGTAATTTACATCAATGACCTTTTCTGTTTTCTCAAAATAACAAAGTGTACTTTAAAAAGCTTTTAGTCCTGTTCAAATGAATACTCGTATGTATAACTCAGTATCTCATAAAAACAACTTGCTGAAAGATGATCTTATCTTTTCCGCTGTCCCAAAACAAACTGGCCAAAAGACTCTTCGAAATGGATGGAATCTCCCAACGCTGTCAACTGGCACTGCCTACGCGTGTCACTACGCGGTTCATCAGGGGCAATTAGTTAAATGCCAAACGTTCATACCAAACAGCTCATCACCAACCTAAAAATCAAATTCAAAGACAAAGAACAAGAAAAATAACTACCCACTCCATACTAACGTCCTCCACCAAAGTTTTGCTAATCCCAAAATTTACTTCTAATCCAACAACTCATCTCTACTTCATAAACTTACAGACTGCTGCCCACGTTCACCTCCAAAACTAGGAAAGCTAGATGTTGACTGTACCAAACATAGCCAGGTGAAAACGCCGCGCATGCGGACTACAGCTAACTCTAAGGTTTTTAAACTAAAAACTAAGTCAACGCCTGATTTAATGACGTCAATGACTTCCCCTCAATTCTTAAAGGAACAATCCTTAAACGACTATCCCAGAAAAATAATGAACTAACATGGATTTTCTGAAAAACCACACTAAAAACTCATGGTTAATGCATCAGTCAGACCATACAAGCCCTCCATTCGATGCTTCCGTTCAACCCTCCCGGAGCAACGGAATCTAGCTCAAAAATCCATCTTTGTTCTCTAATAGTGAGCCATTGATCGACTGTCTTACCCAACTGACCCGTAGTTATAACCTCTATACAAAAACACTGCAAGTCTTCAAAGGAATGCTTACATAACAAACAGTGTTGTACCATAGGCGCTTCTACTAACCAATTTTTAAGTCGGCTCCTATGTTCTATCATGCGAGTTTTAAATGCCCTGCTGGTCTTCCCTACATACACCAATTCGCACGGGCACTGCACGATATAAACTACATGGGTGGACTCACAATTGGAAGAGTGTCGTAACCGATATTCTCTCCCCCGATGGAAAAAAGTATTCACCGCTTTTGTAATCAAGCAAATGCTGCAGTTACCACATTTTCGGTGCCCCCCTACAGTGAACCCGTGGGAAACATTATTCCGTAATCTTGAAGGACTTAGATACTCTTTAAAATTTTTCCCCCTTTGCCAAACACACCTAATGGCTTTAGATTGGAGAGCAAGAACTACCTGTAACACCGAACTATGTTTTTTTAGAATATGTTGAATAGACCGACTCAGCGGAGAATACTGGGTAATAAGATTAACGTTACTATCATCCAAATGTTCAGCTGATCGAGATCCACTGTGTAACAGCAGATCACAATTATTATTTAAGGCCCTTTGATATGCCCTCCGAACCACCGAAGGCGGGTATCCCCTATCAACAAAATTAGTAATCAACTGTTGCGACTGTTTGGTAATCTTGGCGATCGGAACAATTTCTCCTATATCTGAGAAATTGGGAGAAGGGCAGGCCTGTTTTTAGGCGATGAGGATGGGCACTTCTAAAATGCAAAAACGTATTCCAATCGATTGATTTGCGAAAAACTGTAGTGGCCCAAAACCCCTGACCTTTGGTGACCTGAACATCAAGGTAAGTTATTTCAACCTCGCTAAATTCATAAGTAAATTTGATATTAGTGTCACACTCATTGAGCCAATGATGAAAAAACTCAGCTGTTGAGCCGTGCCCTCCCAAAGCAAAAAAACATCTATAAACCTACTCCATAACTTAATATGGTGTTTATAGGGACTCGATTTAAACAACTGTTCTTCATACCGGGCCATATAGAGATTGGCTATAGATGGAGCGCACGTGGCGCCCATGGCCACTCCCGACAGCTGATGATAAATGATGCCTTCAAACCAAAATAAATTTTGATAAATGGCAATACGTGCCAACTGTAGAATGAAGGCCAGTTGTTCTTCACTAAGATCCCCCCGGGAGTGTAAATAAAATTCTACTACATCAAAAGCAGCTGCCTGAGGGATACTCATGTATAAAATGAGCACACATCTAATGTCACTAACAAAATGTTATCATAATTGGCCCAACTGTGATTCCTCGCTAGCAGATTAAGAAAATCAGTTGTATCCTTGAGATAAGAAGGAATCTGGGACAATAATGGACGAAGATAAGAATCTACATAAGTCGATAAGGGCTCTAAAATGGAACCCCTAGTGGAAACTATGGGACGGCCCGGGGGATGCCCTAAATCCTTATGAATTTTTGGCACAGTATAGAATGTAGCTCCCCGGGAACTAGATTTATTCAAATATCTCCATTCCTTTTTGGAAATTAACTTCCCTGTCAAAGCCATATCTGAAATCTCTCGAATATGGGAGCGTAGCTCCAATGTCGGATCTACAGGTAAAATTTCATAAACAGAAGTATCCCCCAACTGGCTTAGGGCTTCTGTAAGATAGTAGGAACGATTCAAAATCACAATTGCTCCCCCTTTATCGGCCCTTCTGATCACAATATCATCTCGTTTCTGAAGCTGTTGCAGGACCTGACGTTCATTCTTTGTTAACACTGTCGAATGATGTTTTGAGGTCTTTTCCACCTCTCTCAGATCTTGAAGAACCAAGTCTCTAAAAATAGATATAGCTGGATGTAACGGTCCAGGGGGATACCAAGTGGACCTAAGCGGAAGGTGCGCCCGCTTCTCCGTTGGCAGCTCCTCTAAAGGGGTAGCAGTTGTGATCGTAGTGGCCAGCGACGCAGTCCCATAAGATTGTTCAGAAAAAAATATTTTAAGCTGCAATTTCCTGATGAGATTTTCAAAATCAATCCGAAAATTAAAAGGGTCATGATGAGTTCCCGGAACGAACGATAGTCCTTTATTTAGTAAAGCTAATTGATCATCTGGTAATTCAAGTCCTGAAATATTTATTACTAAGGGAGACCCCGGCAAGGACTGTTGACGGAGACCCCCTAGTTTTGTCGTCGCAACAAGCGATCGGACTTCGGACCAGATGAGGCTGTTTTTTTCTTTTTTGCTGTCTCCCGATCGCTGCCCTCATCCAAAAAATCACTTTCCCCCGTTGTCCGGCTAGAATCACTCTCCGCCTCAAAATTAACTTTTCTCCCCGATTTTTTTGATTTACGATTAATGTCCATCCAGGGGTACACATAACCAATAGTATAGTCGTCATTATCTTGTTTCAGCTTCTTCATTTTCTGTTTTTGTACATCCTGGCGCAAAGCCAGTAGTTGTTTATCCGCTTCTTGCTGTCGATGTTGAAAATTTTCTTCTGTATTAGCTTCCTTTAAAGTTGCCAAGGTCAAACCAATTTCTTTATTCATGTTTTCCAGGTTCGTCTTTATGGTGTCAATTATCAAGACCATTAGGTCCAACGAACATTTGTTTAATATGCAGTTCCATTTAGTGAGAAACTCCCCAGTCATATTGTGCATCCTAGGTTCTTTGTAAACACGTAATCCCCGCGGGATTTGTTGTCTAGTTACATATTCAATTAGCGATAAACGGTGCAGCTCTGTTCATACTACTCGCTTCTGAAGTTTAAGGAGATCCTCCCAGGTAGTTCCCGAAACTATTTCTTCCGGAGAATCCTGAGCAAAAGGTGTTCTCTCTTTACTTAACGCGGAGATGTGGTCATTGGAAAAACTTAACATCTCCTTCCAAACGATCTGCCCGTCCATGGTTGTCTATAGACACTTAACAGTGGGTCTTTATCACAGAGTGTGCTTATATTAAAGTCACAAAAATACACTCTAAGTATATCAAATAGTGGCAGACAAACTTTTCAAAAGTTTCCAAAACAGGTACTACGTTCAGATAAAGTACAATCACAATCAAACACACAAGGTCTCAGTTTTAAACAGTGCTGTAGTCAAACGTGACATTTTAGAGCCCTTATCGACTTATGTAGATTCTTATCTTCGTCCATTATTCTCCCAGATTCCTTCTTATCTCAAGGATACAACTGATTTTCTTAATCTGCTAGCGAGGAATCACAGTTGGGCCGATTATGATAACATTTTGTTAGTGACATTAGATGTGTGCTCATTGTACACGAGTATCCCTCAGGCAGCTGCTTTTGATGTAGTAGAATTTTATTTACACTCCCGGGGGGATCTTAGTGAAGAACAACTGGCCTTCATTCTACAGTTGGCACGTATTGCCATTTTTCAAAATTTTTTTTGGTTTGAAGGCATCATTTATCATCAGCTGTCGGGAGTGGCCATGGGCGCCACGTGCGCTCCATCTATAGCCAATCTCTATATGGCCCGGTATGAAGAACAGTGGCTTAAATCGAGTCCCTATAAACACCATATTAAGTTATGGAGTAGGTTTATAGATGACGTTTTTTTGCTTTGGGAGGGCACGGCTCAGCAGCTTGAGGTTTTTCATCATTGGCTCAATGAGTGTGACACTAATATCAAATTTACTTATGAATTTAGCAAAGTTGAAATAACTTACCTTGATGTTCAGGTCACCAAAGGTCAGGGGTTTTGGGCCACTACAGTTTTTCGCAAATCAATCGATCGGAATACATTTTTGCATTTTAGAAGTGCCCATCCTCATCGCCTAAAAACAGGCCTGCCCTTCTCCCAATTTCTCAGATATAGGAGAAATTGTTCCGATCGCCAAGATTACTAAACACAGTCGCAACAGTTGATTACTAATTTTGTTGATAGGGGATACCCACCTTCGGTGGTTCGGAGGGCATATCAAAGGGCCTTAAATAATAATCGTGATCTGCTGTTACACAGTGGATCTCGATCAGCTGAACAGTTGGATGATAGTAACGTTAATCTTATTACCCAGTATTCTCCGCTGAGTCGGTCTATTCAACATATTCTAAAAAAACATAGTTCGGTGTTACAGGTAGTTCTTACTCTCCAATCTAAAGCCATTAGGTGTGTTTGGCAAAGGGGGAAAAATTTTAAAGAGTATCTAAGTCCTTCAAGATTACGGAATAATGTTTCCCACGGGTTCACTCTAGGGGGGCACCGAAAATGTGGTAACTGCAGCATTTGCTTGATTACAAAAGCGATGAATACTTTTCTCCATCGGGGGAGAGAATATCGGTTACGACACTCTTCAAATTGTGAGTCCACCCATGTAGTTTATATCGTACAGTGCCCGTGCGAATTGGTGTATGTGGGGAAGACCAGCAGGGCATTTAAAACTCGCATGATAGAACATAGGAGCAGACTTAAAAATCGGATAGTAGAAGCGCCTATGGTACAACACTGTTTGTTATGTAAGCATTCCTTTGAAGACTTGCAGTGTTTTTGTATAGAGGTTATAACTACGGGTCAGTTGGGTAAGACAGTCGATCAATGGCTCACTATTAGAGAACAAAGATGGATTTTTGAGCTAGATTCCGTTGCTCTGGGAGGGTTGAACGGAAGCATCGAATGGAGGGCTTGTAGGGTCTGACTGATGTATTAACCATGAGTTTTTAGTGTGGTTTTTCAGAAAATCCATGTTAGTTCATTATTTTTCTGGGATAGTCGTTTAAGGATTGTTCCTTTAAGAATTGAGGGGAAGTCAATGACGTCATTACGTCAGGCGTTGACTTAGTTTTTAGTTTAAAACCCTTAGAGAGTTAGCTGTAGTCCGCATGCGCGGCGTTTTCACCTGGCTATGTTTGGTACAGTCAACATCTAGCTATCCTAGTTTTGGAGGTGAACGTGGGCAGCAGTCTAAGTTTATGAAGTAGAGATGAGTTGTTGGATTAGAAGTAAATTTTGGGATTAGCAAAACTTTGGTAGAGGACGTTAGTATGGAGTGGGTAGTTATTTTTCTTGTTCTTTGTCTTTGAATTTGATTTTTAGGTTGGTGATGAGTTGTTTGGTATGAACGTTTGGCATTTAACTAATTGCCCCTGATGAACCGCGTAGTGAACCGCGTAGGCAGTGCCAGTTGACGGCGTTGGGAGATTCCATCCATTTCGAAGAGTCTTTTGGCCAGTTTGTTTTAGAACAGCGGAAAAGATAAGATCATCTTTCAGCAAGTTGCTTTTATGAGATACTGAGTTATACATACGAGTATTCATTTGAACAGGACTAAAAGCTTTTTAAAGTACACTTTGTTATTTTGAGAAAACAGAAAAGGTCATTGATGTAAATTACGTGCCGTTGTTTGTCACGTTTGACTACGGCACTGTTTAAAACTGAGACCTTGTGTGTTTGATTGTGATTGTACTTTATCTGAACGTAGTACCTGTTTTGGAAACTTTTGAAAAGTTTCACAACTTTGCATGCACACGGAGCCCTGTATAAAGAACAAGGGTTGATCACCTCAGGAGGCAAGTCCATTAGGTATGGACCCGAGATATTGATATTATTAGACGCCGTGTGGGCCCCTAAGCAAGTTGCAGTCATGCACTGTCGAGGTCATCAAGCAGGAATAGGAGAAGTTGCCCGAGGGAATAGGTTTGCTGATGCCACCGCCCGAAAAGCAGCCACAACTGGACGAGTTGTGACCCAAGGTACTTCGGGGCAGGCAGCCTTATTCCCTGTGCCCCTCAGCTCATGGACCCCCCGATACACTACAAGAGAGTTAGATTACTTCTGTGAGAAGGAGGGGGGTGTCCTAACAGAAAAAGGTTGGATAGTGCTGCCACCTCCAGAGGGTAGCTCACCCCCAGGTCCCACAGTAATTCCTGAAGCATTACGACCGGCCTTTGTTCATGCCTTTCATCAGGACACACATTATGGGAAAACTGCCATGGAAAGAGCCCTAAGACCCCATTTCTGTATTTCACTATTAGGACCCCTGTCCGCCTCAGTGGCTCACCAATGTTTGACATGTGCTAAGAATAATGCTAAGCAGGGTCCCAATCCACCCCCAAGAGTTCAGTCAGTAGGAGTTACCCCTATGAGTGATATTCAGGTGGATTTTACTGAGATGCCACAAGCAAATGGATATCATTACCTGTTAGTTCTAATCTGTACATTTTCTGGGTGGGTAGAAGCTTTTCCCACCCGAACTGAGAAAGCTCGAGAAGTCACTAGAATTCTGCTCCATGAGATTATTCCCCGATTTGGAATACCATTGACTATAGGATCAGATAATGGACCCTCATTTGTGTCCCAAGTGACTCAACAGCTCGAGCTCTACAGATACAATGGAAGTTGCATACTGCCTATAGACCCGAGTTCAGGGAAAGTAGAACGTATGAATAGGACCCTGAAATCTCAGTTGTCCAAACTTTGTCAAGAAGCACACTTGAAGTGGCTCCAGGTTCTCCCTATAGCTCTTCTTTGGATACGTTCTGCTCCAACCAAGTCTTTAGGAGTTTCCCCTTTTGAGATTTTGTATGGGCGACCCCCACCCATTGTACAGGGAATAAAAGGAGATATGAAACAGATTGGATCTGAAATAACTAGACAAGAACTATTGGCTTTAGGTTCTGTTTTGCAGAGTCTTCACACCTGGGTACAAGATCAATTGCCCATCAATCTGACGGAACCTCTGCATCCCTTCAAGCCTGGAGTGTCACTGTGGATCAAAGAGTGGAGAAAGACCTCGTTGGCACCACATTGGAAGGGACCTTATGTTGTCATTCTATCAACCCCAACTGCAGTAAAAGTCGCAGAGCTTGAACCCTGGATCCATCATAGTCGAGTAAAGCCGGCAGCTGCTCCTGAACAATGGACTTCAGTAGATGACCCTGAAACTCCATTGCGGCTTACATTGTGGAGACAATCGGCATTGTAAGAGTCTTTAGAATCTACAATCCTACCCCTGTCACACAAGGGTGGCAATCGATAGGTCTACATACAGCGGAAGCAGAAAAGAAGAAAAAGATTCCACAAGTTCATCGTACTCAATATTTCAGTTAATCTCCAAAGACTGTAGTTATGATGTTCCTCTACTACTGTTTTGTGGGGGCGGTAGCCCTGGGATCCCTGGAAGAGACTTTTGCCTTACCCCCTTGTGCAGCTTGTATAACTACCACCCGAACTGGGATAAAGGTCACTCAGACTTTATCATTCCTACTATACTTTCACTGGTATAGTTAGCCGATGTGTGTATAATGAATTGAATATCTGTACGAAAGGGAAGAGTAAAACTTGCTTCAACCCTCGGCAGAACCCCTCTTATTATGTACTGGAGTTACGCTGGAATGATGAGGAGGGAGTCCTCATAAATGCCACACGTCAACTCCCCGATCCCACGAGACCCGTTATCCTGAATTTTGATGCCTGCGATGTAATAAACAGAAATGTTTACTACAAGTGTGGGTCTTGGGAACAAGCCTACCACTATGATGATAAAGGAGGAAAGGTCCATAAACCATTATTAAGAAGTGACCGAGAGACCACGTGATGCGTGAGTGAGGTTGGACGTCTCCTGCTCGCTCCGGGGCTGCCCCAGCAATTATTCTGCATTTTATCTATAATAAACCCAGCGAATCTTCCTCTCTACCTATCCGGGACTTCCCCACCTTGAGTGCTCCTGGGAACAGCGCTCACACCAGTCGCTGATGCCGCTACCCGCGAGGAAAGACCGGGAGAAGGCGACCAAGTCGGGGCCTTCGACCTCAGCCACGCCGCAGCCAGCTTCGCCGGGTGCGGAGAGCACAGACTCGGCCTCAGTAGAACTGGCAAAAGAGGTCGTTAAGTTATTAGACCCGAAATTCGACCTACTTTTGAAAAAGATGGACGGCATGGAAGAGGCGCTCACAGACTTTGGACACCGCGTGGAGGAATTGGAGCAGCGCGTGGCACTGGTTGAGGAAGGTGAGGGGAAGCGAGAGAAAGAGGATACAGAGCTGAAGCGGCAATTGGTGGAGCTCCAGCAGAAAGTCGACGATCTGGAAAACAGATCACGCCGAAATAACTTGAGGTTGGTGGGGTTCGGCGAGGAGAAGCCTGAGAGGGAGCTGCTGCAGTTTTTGGAAAGCTGGCTGCCAGAGGTGTTGGGAGTGGAGGAGCTGCGCGGGCGCTTTAAGATTGAGCGAGCGAATAGACTAGGGGCCCGGCGGGAGCCTGGTGGCTGGCCCCGGGTGGTGATTTTCCGAGTTTTAAACTTCCAACATAAAGCGCAAATCCTCCAGGCATACCGTAAGAAGTCGGAGCTGCAACTGGACAACCGCAAGATTCTGCTCTTTCAGGATTATTCAGCGGCGGTGGCTGCCCAGCGCAGAGTGTTTTCCCCGATTTGTGCGGAGTTATTTAAACGTAATATCCGCTTCACCCTGGCGTTTCCAGCGCTCCTGCGGGTTACTGCGCAGGGACAAACTCATGTTTTTGACCAGGCGGCGGTGGCGCAGACCTTTTTGCAGCGCCTAGGGAACACAGGAACCGAGGGTTGACTGTTTCCAATGGGGGCCATGATATACTTAGTGCACGTGGAGGTGCTTTGGGTGGCCTGCACAAGTGGACAGCCTGAGCAGAAGTTGCGGGCTAAGGCCCTGGTTTGAGTGTGCCACACTGCTTTGTCATGCTCTAGGGGGACGCACTGGCTATCGGGGGTTGGAGCGCTGATTCCCCGGGAGGTTCCTTTTGTTTCTGCTCTGTTGAACATTGTTAATCCTAGAGTGTGCAGTTCAAATGTTGTTGTAAAGAAGTGACCGAAGATATCAATGCTTGACCCAGTACAAGCATTGTGGAACTTGTGTCTCTTGGGGAAACTGCTAGGTACTTATGACCTAGATTGGCCACTGTTGGAAACAGAATACTGGGCTTGATGGACCTTGGTCTGACCCAGTATGGCATATCTTATGATCTTATGTTCTTATATATGTGTCCTGAAGGAGCATACGGATGGGGACGGTGTACTGGAAAGCATTCCCCAACAGTCTACAGCAAGTCATCTAAAGATGTCTACTTCTGTCCAAAGTGGGAATGCGTGTATTATGCCACTTGGTCTGGTGGGCCCTACTGGACGAGATTGAGATAATCGCATAGCCAGCTTGGAAAGATTATCATTACCCGAGCCTCAGAAGTGCAAGAAAGGTGCCTGTAACCCTCTACAGCTCCTCATACTTAACCCTAACCAGTGGAAGCAAGGGTTCAGATTTGGGTAACGTATAGCAGGAGGAGGCATAGATCCTGGAACTTTTACATACATACAGCTAAATACTAAGACTCATGTATCCGCACCTTATCGAATACATCACTCCTTTTATGAGGCCATGCAGGCGGAATTTGAAATCCCTCACACCTCCCAAAACTTGTTCATTGAACTCGCTGGGGCAGTAGCATCTAGTCTCCACATCTCGGATTGTTTCTTCTGTGGCAGAACTAAGATGGGAGACCAATGGCCCTGGGAGGCGCAAGAAGTGAACTATTCCATTCCTTATAATCAGACTGCTTTACATAACACTACTAGTGAGTGGGTATTGGCTCACCCTATTGTTGGTAACTTGTGTTTTGCTCGTACAGGACCACAGTTTACTATGCTAGTCGGACAGCTAGTCTGTCTCAATCAGAAGTTCTACAACAGTACCACTAAGACGACGTCCTGGTGGTCGGGGGTCAACACTCCAGAGCCCTCCAACCCTTTAGTCCTCTTTCCTACTCTTGCCAAGATCTGGACTAATTTGGCATTTCATAGTACCTGGCAAGCTCCACCTGGACTATATTGGATTTGTGAAACTCGAGCATATGCTAAGCTTCCTCACCATTGGGGAGGAGCATGTGTATTGGGAACTATACAACCTTCCTTCTTTCTTCTGCCCATTTCCCATGGAGAACAACTGGGTTTCCCTGTGTACAGGAGTCGACAGAAACGAGAGGTCTTGAAAATAGGCCAATGGGACAAATGGAATGATGAGGAGTGGCCACCTGAGAGAATCATTTCATACTACGGACCCGCCACTTGGACACAAGATGGGACATGGGGATACTGCACTCCTGTATATATGATAAATCGTATTATATGCTTACAAGCTGTTGAAATAATAACTAATGAAACTAGTAAAGCACTAACTCTTTTAGCTAAGCAAAGTACACAAATGCGCACAGCTATTTATCAGAATCATTTAGCTCTAGATTATTTGTTAGCCGCTGAAGGTGGAGTAGGTGGAAAATTGAATTTAATCAACTGTTTGCAGATTGATAATAATGGACAAGTTGTTGAAGATATAGCTACTCAAATGCGAAAACAAACATGTGCCTGTTCAGACCTAGCATGGTCTGAAGCTTGATGGGTGGTTTGGTTCAGCTTTTTCATGGTTAGGTGGTCTAAAGACCCTTGCGTTTATTGTATTATTCATGTTAACTGTATGCTTGTTGCTCCCATGCTTATTACCCCTTTGCTTACGTATGATAACCTCAGTTATCGATAACACTGTAGAACGGAAGGCAGCTACGAAAGTTTTAGCTATGTGGCAATATCACCCTATACCCCAACATAATGCTATACGCGAGTATAATATGTGATTTAATTCCCACCCTTTTTAACTTGCGGGTGAGAATAATCAAAGGGGGGAATGTGGTAGGCTATGGCCTATGATAGCCTGCAAATATGAAAGGCCTGTAAGTTAGGCCCTGATTCCAATCTCCATCTTAGTAGAAACCAAAAATCTGTAAAAGTCTGAGAAAGTTGCTTTAAACTGCTTAACAAGAAGTTTTTCATGAATTCATAAATCCTTTATTATTCTCTTGTGTTCTGATGATAGAAATGTTTCAATACTTGCATTCCTAGAGCTAGAAACAACCTCACAGTAGAATTGTATCAATACCTAGAAACTGTGCCATTGTTAGAACAATCCTAGAGGAAGGAACAGGGTGCTAGGCCCAGGAAGGGTCTCTGATTGGACAAATGCAGGGGGAGTTGGGACCAATAGAAAGTCTGCATGTATCAAACTGAAAAGACATGTATAAAATGAATATGTTTCTGTAAGAACTTTGCTCAGTCCTTTTTGAAGCTTAACCGTCTGGGCCTTGTGCACAATAAATTGGCTTGGACCCTGCAATTGACTCCTGGATTTATTCATTGTTTGCACTTCGCTGCTTCAACATCACCAACAGAGTCCCACATGGAACTTTTCCCAGCTTCCAAAGTAAGCCTTTGGGAGATACACCATGCATGCGCACCTGCCTTCCTGCCTGCCACGGCACAATTTTCTCCAGTCTAATAACATAGCAGGAGCCAGAAAAGGCAACTCCTCGGGGAAGTGGAAGGGTTGTGAGGATTTATTCCTGCTGTTCACAGAGAACATTTGCTAACTACGCTTTCTCCATGAACAAGCAGAAAATAAGTCGTTAAGCTGCAGGCTACTGGAACCTGAGGAGATCAACAGCCCAACATGGGCAATGGACCTGAGGGATTTTAGCAGGTAGCTTGGACGGACAGAAGGGCAGTGTGCACAGAAGTTGACTAAGACCCAAAGAGATGCTGGAGAATGGCCTGGCCAAAATTGCTGTCCCATCAGGAATCACCATCCAGATAGTAATGGGCTGCAAAAGGCATGGATCACAGGCCATAGTGCTACCCTGAATATTTCCTCTACAGAAACAGAGCAGAGGTTGGCACCTGATGGAGTCATTGCACAGACATTATGAGCAATGACATGACTCTCCAGGCCCATCCCAGCCTGGGAATACATATGAGTGATACAGTCTGCTTGCCAAAGGGATAGAGTGCGCTTTGAGACAGCGGCACACAACCTCCTGGGGTCGAAGGAAACAAAACAGCCTTCGTGCGTTTCAGGTAGAAGGCTAGTGCTCGCTTGTAGTCCAACGTATTCAAACGCCTTCTCTCCCCGGTAAGAGTGAGGCTAGGGTAAGAATGACGGTACGACTATAAACTGGTTGAGATGAAACACAGAGACCACCTTTGGCAGAAAGCAAAAGGTGTGTGCAGAGCACCACTCTGTTCTAGTGAAACCTGGTGTACATGGAGGGGGGGGGGTACACAATCAGGGCCTGGAGCTCAATGATGCATTGCGCTACCACCTTAAGATGACCTTCCAGGTGAGGAACTTTAAGGACACAAGTCCAGTGGCTCGAATGGGATCTGTGGCAAGTAGCACATAGAAATCCCAAGCCACCATTGGGTGCTTAAACAAGGGCATCAAGAAGAGCGGGCTTCTCATGAATCGAGCCACAAGAGGCTAGGCAGAGATGGGTTTCCCCTGGAGCAGTGATGATACACTCCTATTGAGCTGAGGTGAACTCACACCAAATTGGACTTTAGGCCGGAGTTGGAAAGGTGCAGAAGGTATGTCAGCATCTGGTCCATGGTGCAGGAGGGGTCCAGTGCTCTGTCCGCACACCAGGCGGTAAACCTCTGCCACTTTAGCGCATAGGCTTTGCATGTTGATTCCTTGTGGGACGCCAGAAGAATGTTGATAACACCCTCTGGAAGACTGAGCTCGGAGAAGACTACCTGATCAGCATCCATGCCGTGAGAGCCAATGAGCAGACACTGGGATGCAGCAAGGTTCTGCACTCCTGTGAGATGAGGTCCAGGGTGGAGCCAAGGCTGAGAGGCTCTCTTTGAGAGAGCTGCAGCAGCAGCGAGAACCACGGCTGCCAGGGCCAGTAGGGGGAGATGAGGATCATGGAGTCCTTGCTGGCTGGAGCTTCAGGAGGGTTTTTGACACAAATGGTATCAGGGGGTATGCATACAGCAAGCCCTGCCCCCAGTGGAG
Organism: Ichthyophis bannanicus; assembly: GCA_033557465.1. NCBI lineage: Eukaryota > Metazoa > Chordata > Amphibia > Gymnophiona > Ichthyophiidae > Ichthyophis > Ichthyophis bannanicus. Next base: position 730,573,877 of record CM066031.1, read on the forward strand.
GAGGAAGGTGTCTGAGCCTAACCAGTTGCCGGTTGGCCTCTGAGAGCAGAAATGAGCCACCTCGGCATTGTGTGTCATGGCGAAGAGGTCCACTATCGGAGTGCTCCACTCCCGAAAGATCCAGTTCACCACCGCCCTCTTGAGGGTCCACTCATGCAGTTGAAGCATCCAGCTGAGCTGGTCTGCTAGACCATTGAACTCGCCGGGCAGGTAAGTCGCCCGGAGGTCTATGCCATGGAGCCCAGCGAACTTCCACAGTCCAACAGCCTCTCAGCATAAGAGGTACAAGTCCTTGCCCCCCTGCGTGTTCAAGTAGAACATCGCCACCCGGTTGTCCATTTGGATCAGGACCACTTGATTGGCCAGGTGCACACAGAAAGCACTGAGGGCATTTGCTATCGTCCGGAACTCGAGAAAGTAGATCTGAAGCAGGTTCTCCTGCTCAGACCATAAGCCCTGAGTGTGCAGGCTGTCTAGGTGCACCACCCAGCCAAACTTGGATGAGTCTGTTGTGGGGGGAGGGGGAGAAGAGGGTGGGGCTGCTGATTGAAATGGTATGCCTTCCAGCAGGTTCTCCGGCTCGAGCCACCAGGCAAAGGACTGCACCAGGGGCACAGTAACTGTAACCCCGTCCTGAAGGCGGCCCATTATCTGTTTCCATTGTGTGCTTAAGGTCCACTGGTCCTGGGGCCTGAGAGGTGACATGCACCATGGCGGCCATGTGGTCGAGGACCCTCAGCATCCCCTCAGCTGTTGTGTGGCACCAGCGGTGCAAATCGCCCACCACTCTGATGAGTCACTGCATGTGGTTTGCCGGTAGAAAGGCCCACATCAGAGTAGTGTCAGGGGGGGCCCCAATGAACTCCAACTGCTGTGTGGGCTGAAGATGGCACTTCGGGTAGTTGATCATGAAGCCCAATTGCTCAAGCGCCTGAATGGTGAGCTCAGCTAACTGCAGGATGCCATCCAGTGTGGGACCTCTGATGAGCCAGTCATCCAGGTATGGGAAGACTAAGACTCTCATAGTCCAGAGGAAGGTGGCTATGACCACTAGGTACTTTGTGAAGACCCATGGGGCTGAGGCCAGCCCAAAGGAAAGCACTCAGTACTGAAAATGCTGGCTGCCCAGCATGAACTGTAGATACCATTTGTGACTCGGGTGGATCAGGATGTGAGTATACGCATCCTTCAGAACCAAGCAGCATAGCCATCACCCTGAAGGTGGTACAGGAGCAGCATCCATAGCAAGACCATTTTGAACTTCTCATGCATGAGGGAACCTGCCAGTCTTTTTGAGAACCAGGAAGTATCTGGAATAGAAGCCCTGACCAAGCTTGATGTCTAAGTCAGTTAAAAGAGCGCAGTCTTCTTCCTGCAGCAGGCTCCGATGTGCGGGGTCCATGGGGTATTCCCCAGGGACATATGGGGGTGGCAACTGATTGAGGTGCAGCCAATATCTACTTTGGATGATCTGTAGCACCCAGATGACTGAGGTAATGAGGGGCACCGGTGGATGAAGTGGGCGAGCCACCCCCCCTGCCCCAGCGAACAACAGATGGCTATGCTCCGGAGGAAACCATCAAAAACCCGTCCCCAGCTTGGGCTGTGTCTTTGGGGTCTTGTCCCTCCGCTGCTAGTGGGAAGGGGGCTGCACCTGGTAATATCGGTAGGGGCATGGTTAGAAAGCTTTCTTAGCCTGATGCTTCTTCCATGCAGGATCCACGGTTTTCTTGGAGAGCCTTGAGAAAGCCACATGCTCCTTCTTGAGCTCCTCTGCTTTTTCCTCCACTGGCTTCCTATAGAGGTTCTCACCTTGGCAGGGGACAATGGCAATCTTGTCCTGGACCCACTGTTCCAGGTAGAAGGACTGAAGCCACACCATCTGACGGGCAGCAATGCCAACTGCCACTACCCAGCCAACAGACTTGAAGGCATCGAAGGCACCATGAATTTTGAGCAGCCTTTGCCATGAGCTACAAGGACCCGAAATGACTCGCGATGGTACTCGGCGATAAGGGTGACAAAGTTGTCCAGCATTATATCCTTGAGGAACATGCTCATATATGTCTGGTAGGCCAGCATGAAACATGCTCACATATGTCTGGCAACCAGCATGGAACCTTGGTAGCATTTGCTCCTGAAGGAGTTCAGGGTTCACACCTCTTGGCCTGGAGGCACCGAGGAGTGAGTCTTGGCTCTATTCGCTCACTTCAAAGCCAATTCAACTATGAAGGTTTTTTGAAGCCCAGGGCCTTCTGGACACGGTAGAGGGAGAAGAGTCTGTGGCCGATGATGGAAACCACAAGCAGCGTCTCCCACAGTTGCAGCAACAACCTCTGCAGGACATGGTGCATGGGAACTGTCACCACCTCCCTTGAGGCCAAAGGATACTGAAGCAGCTTCAGCTCATCCACCGATTCCAGGGAAAAGGGGATGGCCTTGGTTATATCCCTAATGAAATCCTGGAAGGACATCCTCCAGAGGTGACTTGTGTCGCTCGGGGGGAGGAGACAAGTTGGATGGAAGGTTTGGAGACTGAAGGTCCGAGGCAGTTGATTCCTCCTCTGTTTCCCACTCCGATTCGGATTCCAAGAGAAAATTGAAGTAGCACCGGATCTCCTCCTCCCACTGGTTCCCCAGCCTGGGGGAGGGTGTGTTCCAGTGGCCCCCATGTCACCTGGTGACTGACGTCGGTGCCTCTGGGCCTTGGATTCTGATCCACTGGGTCTTGGAGCCATCTTCCTCTCCAGAGTCAATTCTGATTTTCCAGCTGTCCCCACCTCAGTGGGCAGGGCATCGGTCTCCAGAATGGGCTGGATGAAGTGAGGTGATGACGTTCGGCACTACGAAGCCCGAGTTTTGCAAGGCTACTAATGCCGTCAAGTGAGCTTTGAGGGCTCTAAGGCATTCCTCCAGAATCACCACCTGCAAGAGGGCCCGATGTCGATGGTGGTGTCCACAACTGATACATCGGGTGGGGACTCCACGATAAGCGCATTGGGAGACATCCGGTAGCCCTCATGGGCAATGGGGGTCGACTCTGCTGTCGAGGTCGATTCCTCCTGTCGGGCAATCTTGGCTGGTTGCTCCCAGCCATCGTTTCCGCATCGCATCGAGAAGGGCTGCAATGCCACTGCACCTGGATTTTTTTCCCCAGTGCTCGCACTTCGACGATGATGGCTCAGAGTCTCCTCTCGCTGCTCGGGCCCCTCTGCTCCAAATGGGCACATAGTTCCTTCTCTTTGGACACCTCCATAACCTTGGCAAGCGTTGACAACGGAGTCAGAGCAGAGGATGCTGAATATGATGGGCCAAAGAGGGACTCCTGTTTTTCCCAACCTTTCAGTCCTTGTCGTGTCATCTGCAAGCAAAGCTCACAGGATGCCAGCTGATGGTCGGGTCCAAAGCATTGCAAGCACCAGTTGCGGCGTCGGTGGCTGAAATGGTCTTGCCACACTTGGTGCATTTCTTAAAGCCATTAGTTGGCTTAGACATGCTGGAAAATACCGCCTCAGCAAAGTTACACTGGAAAGCTGCCGTAGGTGGGAAAAAAAATCACCCTGAAGGAGTAAAGATGCTAAAAAGCGAGAAAAAAAAAGTCAAAAATAAATCTAAGTTGACAAGACTGACTAAGTTGATTACAGGCAGCAAGAAAAGGCAAAAAAACCCCCAGTCTACAAGGGCCATAAGGAAAACTTTTTTCCGGACTGCAGGAACACACCCTAGGGGCTCCATGGAAAAAAAGAAGGGACTGGAGAAGATGGCGCTGTGGCAGGTGCGCATGCACCGTGCACCTCCCAAAGGCTTCCTTTGGAAGCTGGGGAGCATTCCGTGCAGGGCTCCGTCGGTGATGTCACCCATATGTCAGAACTTATTTCCTGCTTGTTTATGGAAAATTATATTTAGGTATTTTGGCCACATTTTGCCCTTTTTCTTTGTAACCTTATTTTCACACAGAACTTAAATCTGACCTAGATGATTTTATTGCTTAACATTAAAATGATACAGTTGCATCATTGCCCTTACCTGCATCCCTCTCATCCTCTGAAACCGAGCTATGGTGTCACTGATAGTATAGACCCGGACATGACCCATGTGAAGTTTTCCAGATGGATATGGGAACATGGACAACACATAAAACTTTGGTCTTGATTTCTAGGAAAAGAAGCAATAAAACTGATCCAGACCAGAACAGAAAGGTTTAACTATGCAATTCCATTAACAAAAACATCAGCTTCCCATAATCTTCCACATTAGATTTAAGATTTCAGTTTTAACATGTGTATTTCTGTGGTATTCCCAGTCTCTCTGGTTTACTTGTTCCCCATAACCCACCTCATATTCTCATGTCAACTCAAAAACAGTATTATTAACATCCCTCACTAAACTAAACTTAGGCTGGAAATTTCACACTGCACAGCCTTTTGTGTAGTAGCCCCCACTCTTGTGGAATTTCCTTCCAGTTGACCTAGGTCATAAGACCTCTAATGAATGCTTTCTAACTAGCCTTAAGACCCGGCTGTTTAGAATAGCTTTCAATTTAGATGCCTCAGCTCATCTACAACAGTTCTACGGGTTAGCTCAGATCTCTACTCTTGCTTTGATTTCTCTTGAACAGGGGCATGAGCGGGGCTGTTCAGGGTGTGAAGGCATAATCCAATACCTTGCCCTCAGTTTTTACTTTCGAATAAAATTAACAGTTCAATGATACATTTGCAAAGATCAGACTGTATTTTATCATTATTGTACCTCTGGTTTTAAATATGATCTTATTGTTAACCGTGTAGATATGTAAATTTATTTGCAGAATACCAAATCAATAAACATGTGTGTATTTGACATATAAATATATAAAATGGCACATGGATATACACCTCACACAGTTTCTCCTGTGGTCTACAGAAAATATTTAGCCCATGCAGCACCATCTGTTAACAGAGAGGGTGATGCAAGTCAAATTTAAATTTAATGTTAATGTTTTGACATGTTCTCTGTAAACCGCACCTGATCTCTGGAAGGGGCGGTATAAAAAAAACACACAAATAAAAATAAATAAATAAATACATGCCGTTCTGCATGGCCAGGCAGCACAAGATTCCTAAGGCATATTGGGAAATGTAGAATGGCCACCGTACGTTTCAAGGCAGTGCAACAATCACTAAGGGAGACAGCAGGCTGCTGGTGCATGATATTCAACTTTTTGTTTGATAACCTTGGGAAAGGAGAAATTAGACCTTACCTAATTGTCTTTCCTGGAGTTCTCTCCAGGCCAATCCAGGAAATGTAGGGTTGTCAGTCCCCTCCAGCAGCTGAGGACTGAAAAGTTTGAGTTTTGCTGACACTATCTCCCCCTAGTGCCAGAGACTCAGTCTTCTATTGACAAAGCAGCACAATCCTAACTTCAACTCTGCATTGAGCAAACCGTGAAAAAAATCTTTCAAACACAATCTTGAAGCAAACTGGAACAAACTCCAAAAGTGGACCAACTAATGTAGTCCCCTTAATTCTTCCCGAGAACGCCTCCCACTCTTCCCCCTGTCCAGAGAAGAGTGCACTGAGGCAAAGCCCCGCCTCCCCCCCACCGAGAAAAACTGAGTGCCGGGTCGCTCCTCCATGAGTCCTCCAGAACCAGCATGCATATGAATGTCTGACCTCAACACTCAGACGAAACATAATCATAGTAACAAGAACTTGCACGAATCAACAGGGTGGGCCCTGGACTAGCGTGGAGAGAACTCAAGGAAAGATAATTAGCAGGTAAGGTCTAATTTCTCCTTCCTCTTCGTCTCTCCAGGCCAGTCCAGGAAATGTAGGGCTGTACCAGAGCAGTACCTAAATTTGGGAGGGACCCGCCAACCCCACTAAGATAGCTGAGGCCCCAACCCTTGCGTCTCCCCTAGCCTGAACATCCAAGTGATAGTGCCTTGGCAAAGGTATGTAGAGAAGACCATGTTGCAGCTCGACAAATATCCACCGGCGGCACCAGCATGTGCTCCGCAAAAGAAGTCGCTTGGCTACGAGTCGAATGAGCTCTGAGCCCTTGAGGAGGTACCTTACCTCTCGCTGAATATGCTGCCCCTATAGCCCGTTTCAACTATCGGACAATTGAGGCCTTAGACGCTGCTTGTCCCTTACGTGACCCCCCAAAGATCACAAATAAGCGATTCGTCTTACGAAAAGACTCCGTCCTTCCAAGGTATCGGCGGAGCACTCTTCCGAGATCCAACCTCCGAACAGAACGATCTGTTCAGCTTTCCCAAGAAAAGTTGGAAGTACAATAGACTGATGCAAATGAAACCAGGAAACCACCTTCGGCATAAAGGAAGGCACCGGCCGGAGCACCACTTTTTTCAGCCCAAAATTGTATAAACGGTTCCCTGCACGAAAGCGCTTGCAGATCCGAAATCCTCCTTGCTGAACACAACGCCACTAGGAAGGCTGCCTTCCAGGACAGTTCCCTCAAACTTACCGATGCCATAGGCTCAAAAGGAGACTGCTAGCGCCTCAAAAATCAAACTCAAGTCCCAAGGAGGAACTACTTCTCTGATGGGCGGTCTTAGGTTCTTAACCGCTTGAAAAAAAATGAACCACGTCTGGATGCGAAGCCAGCAAGCTCCCCTGCACCCGGCCCCTATAACATGCCAGCGCCGCTAGCTGTATTTTCAAAGAGCTCAAGGCGAGATCCTTGTCAAGCCCCCCTTGCAAGAAAAGCAAAACGTCTGGCAATGTAGCGATAAAGGGGTTAACATGCCTCTGCTTACACCATTCTTCAAAAATGCGCCAAACACAGATATACGACAAAGATGTAGACCGCTTCTTAGACCTCAACATAGTTGTCACAACCGCCGGCGAATACCCCCGACGATGCAATCACTGCCTCTCAAGAGCCAAGCCATAAGCAAGAATCGATCCACCTGCGGCATCAGTACCGGTCCTTGGTACAGCAAGTTGGCCCGGCTGGGCAGCCTCCATGGACGATCCACCAGCAACCTCCTCAGATCCGCATACCACAGTCTTCGTGGCCAATCTGGCACTATGAGAATCACCTGCCCCCCATGAGTTTCTATTCTCTGAAGGAGATGACTGATCATCGGCCATGGGGGAAACACATATCAGCCAGTCTATCGGCCAAGGTTGTACGAGAGCGTCAAAACCTTCCGACATGTGCTCCCTGCGCCTGCTGAAGAACCGTGCGGCCTTGGAATTGGTGAGAGTGGCCATCAGTTCCATGACTGGCTGTCCCCAGTGTACCGTGATGTCGTGAAAGACCGCCGCGTTCAACTCCCATTCTCCCGGATCCAAGGCCTACCGACAGATAATCGGCCTGCACATTGTCCTTGCCAGCCACGTGCATCGCTGACGAGGCCTTCAGATGATCTTTGGCCCACTGAAACAGTAGACTCTCCTCTAACATGGTTGCACTGTCCGTGCCCCCTTGCCGGTTGATGTACGCCACTGTTACCGCATTGTCGGAAAATACAACAGCTCTGCCAACTAATAGCTCCTTGAACTGTCGGAGCACCAGTCTCACCGCCCATAGCTACAGACGATTGATCGACCACTCGACTTCCTTCTCTGACCAGCACCCCTGTGCCACCTGGGAAAGACAATGCACCCACCAGCCTGAAAGACTTGAATCCGTGGTCACTAACACCCACTCAGGTTGTACTAGGGGCATACCTGCTTGCAGATGGTCCACATCCAGCCACCATTCCAAACTGCCCCCCATGTCGGCCGGACAAACCAACTTCTGAGACAAAGGCTGATGTTGAGGCGACCACCGGGACAACAAGGCCCTCTGAAGAGGCCGCATATGTGTCCTGGCCCACGGCACCAGATCCAGAGCCGCCGCCATAGAGCCCAGCAGTTGCATGTACTGCCATGCCGTCGGTGCTTCCAAGCATAAAAATCTCTGAACCTGCCCTATGAGCTTTTGTACTCTGTCCTCTGGCAGAAAAACACGACCAACCTCCGTATCGAACAAGGCTCCGAGATACACCAACCGCTTTACTGGCCGGAGTAGGCTCTTGTCTTGGTTGACTACCCAACCCAGCTGTTCCAGAAATTCCACCACTCGCTTGGTCGCCACGACTGACTCCGCCTCGGACCCAGCCCGAATCAGCCAATCGTCCAGGTAAGGATGCACCCGAATGCCTTCCTGTCGAAGCGCCACCGCGACCACTACCATGACTTTCGTGAATGTACGTGGCGCTGTAGCAAGCCCGAATGGCAAGGCCCGGAACTGAAAATGCCCCATAGGGAGGGCAAAATGCAGAAACCGTTGATGATCCTGCCTGATGGGAATGTGCAGATAGGCCTCTGACAGGTCTATGGAAGACAACACTTCTCCTGGTTTTACCTCTTGAATGACTGATTTCAGGGTTTCCATCCTGAAATGCAGCACTTGCAAGCATCGGTTCACATGCTTGAGGTCGAGAATTGGCCGAAAGGTCCCTTCCTTTTTTGGAACTACAAAATAAATCAAGTATCGACCGAACCTGCACTCTTCTTGCGGCACAGGAACCACTGTGCGTAGGCTCAGCAAATGCTGTAGCATTCCTTGTACGGCCTTTTATTTGCCTGGCGCCTTGCAGGGCGATGCCACAAACGCTTCTCCTAGTGGTCGACAGAATTTCAGGGCATAGCTGTCGCGGATTATCTCAAGTACCCACTGATCCATTGTAACCTTGGCCCAGACGGAGTAGAACTCCTGCAAACGTCCTCCTATTGGGACTTCCGCCTGGGCGTCCCTGACTTCATTGTGTTTTTTTGGACCGATTTGGCTGCGAGGAGAAATACCCCCTGCCAAACCCCCGCACCCCTCGAAAAGGCTGTCCTCTGGCCATAAAACGCTTTCTCTGATATGGAGTATACCTGGATGCCCGAAACCTGCGGAAATCTCATCCTTGCCCTCTCTGAGGACCTCCTGGCCGCTGACCTCTCGGCCTATCCTCCGGGAGCCATCCTCCCTTGGAGTCCCCTAGATCATTAACGATCTTCTCCAAGGCCTCCCCAAAGAGCAGCTTACCCTTATATGGGAGCTTGCTAAGCCGCGCCTTCGAGGATGTGTCCGCTGCCCAATTCCTCAGCCAGAGGAATCGTCGAGCAGCAATCAGAGGCCATAGACTTAGCCGCAATCCTCACTAGGTCATAAAACGTGTCAGCCAAGTACGCGGACGCTGACTCTAATTTAGCCCCTTCAGAGAAGACCATCTCCTCCCCTTCCGGTGACCTCTCGCCATGGAGCCATCGAATGGAAGCCCTAGATACATAAGCCCCACAAATCGAGGTCTGCAGAGAAAGAGCACTAGACTCAAAGGCCTGTTTGAGGATGGATTCAAATTTGCTGTCCTGAAGATCCTTAAAAGCTGTGCTCCCTTCCACTGGAATAGTGGTCTTTTTTGTCACAGCAGAAACCAAGGCATCCACCTTGGGCATGTGCAGCAACTCTTTCTCCTCCTGTGGCACCGAGTACAGACGACTCATAGCTCGACTTCCCCCTTATGGAAGCCTCGGGACACTCCCATTCCGATTCCACCATCTGCTTGATCACCCTATGAACCGGAAAACACCTCTGCTCCGCTTTAAACCCCTGAAGCAGAGGATCCTCTGGGAGTTCCTCTTGGACCACTGGTAGTGCGATTTTGAGAGCCGCCAAAGTGTGCACAATGAGAGCTCCCAGCTCCTCCTTGTGAAACACCCTAAATATATTGGGGTCTTCCTCTGGAAGGATCTCCCCTTCTTCCAAGTCCCTGGCCCAGGGATCTTGTCCCGAATCCAAGAGGATTTCTCCATCCTCTCCCGCCAAGCCCCTTACTGGCTGGTTAAACCAGTCTGGACCATGCTCCAACTCTAGATTCAACTGAGAGGGACCCTCACCCGGATCCTCCCCCGTAGGGAAATCCGTTCTTTGGGGCCCTGATAATCTAGGAGCAGATCCCCTGCCCTGAGACTGTCCTCTCTTTAGACAATAAGCCTTGTGCAATTCCAAGATAAAATCCACTGAAAACAATGGTTCTGATACTTCCTGCGGCCTAGACAAAGAGATCTGTGATTCTGTCGCTGCCGGCAAAGTCTTTTTTGACTTAGGTTTACTTTTACCAGACTTTTTAGTCAGCGCGGGAGAAATGGCTGCCGTTCCCGCCTTTTTCACCGCATCTGGACCCGCTCCTGCAGCTTCTACTAATGATTTCTCCTCCATTGAGTCCTGCTCAATCAAACTCCCCCGGCGAAAGCAGGAGCGGCAAAGCCCTGGTCCAGCAACGCCCCAGCCACTTCCACACTGAGCACAGCCTGCCGCGACCGGCAGCATGCGCTATAAAACTGAAACCCCCACTGCCGGAGAAGCCTGACTGCCACAAACACCGATGCCAATGAAAACCCCGCCGAAGACAAAGGATTCCCGATCGCCGACCTCCGCTTACCTGCCGTCTTACCGCCATGCACTTTAACACTCCCTCCCTCGCTGCTAGCAAGGCCAGAACACAACTAAATGGAGGAGGAGGAGGGCATTAAAGAGAGTGATCTGGGCTCCCAGGCACTTCTCTTTGTGAGCAGACCTGGCGTCTCCGCCTTCCACGAGGCTTGCTCTGTCTCTGCTGCCCTTCACCAAAAAATATTGAAAGCTCTCTGATCCCTTCAAATCATATATAGCACAGTTACTTACCTGTAACAGGTGATCTCTGGGAACAGCAGGAATTAGTCCTCACATATGGGTACGTCGGTACCGACGGAGCCTGCGCGGGAAAGCTCCCCAGCCTTTCAGATGAAAGGCTTTTGGGGCCTCCCACTGCACATGTGCACTGCCTTCCCGCCTTCCTGACCAGCTCTCTTCAGTTCGAGTTTAAAGCTGAGACAATAGAGAGAGGAAAGGAAGATAGATAGAAGATACAACTCCTAGGGGAGGTGGGTGGGTTGTGAGGACTAATTCCTGCTGTTCCCAGAGATCACCTGTTACAGGTAAGTAACTGTGCTATCTCCAGGAACAAGCAGGAATAAGTCCTCACATATGGGGACTCCCTAGCTAAGATGCCTGGGAGATCCCCCTCCAAGGGTAAACCATCTTCGTATGGATCTCAGGCATCCATCCAGGGAAGGTGGGCAGGAGTTGTTTAAGTATGGAACAGGTGTTTGAGGACAGCCTGACCAAACAAGGCATCCCGGCGGGAGTCCTTGTCCAAGCAGTAATGGGCTGTGAAGGTATGAACCGAGGCCCAAGTGGCTGCTCGACAGATCTGATCTATGGACACAGAGTGAAGATGAGCCATAGAAGTAGCCATGGCTCTCACATTGTGAGCTGTGACATGGCCTTCCAGAGAAATGTTCTTACTCTGGTAAGCAAAAGAAATACACTGAGCAATCCAATTGGAAAGTGTACTTTTGGTGACTGGAAGTCCCAAATGAGAAGGATCAAAAGCCACGAAACGTTGGGAAGACTTTCGATGTGGCTGAGTCCTGTTGAGGTAAAAGGCGAGAGCTCTTTTACAGTCAAGAGTATGAAGGTTCCTCTCTGCACTGGAAGCATGAGGAGCCGGGAAAAAAACAGGTAGATATACCTCTTGATTAAGATGAAAAGGCGAGACCACTTTAGGCATAAAGTGGGGATTCGTCCTAAGGACCACCTTATCATGATGAAATCTGGTATAAGGTGGATTAGCCATCAAAGCCTGCAGTTCACTGATGCGGCGAGCCGAAGTGACTGCAATAAGGAAAAGAACCTTCCAGGAAAGAAATTTCAGGGAGGTAGATACCAACGGTTCAAAAGGTGGCTTCATAAGTTGACCCAGAACTAGATTCAAGTCCCATGCTACCGGAGGAGGTCGGATGGGAGGCTTAGTGAGGGTCAGGCCTCTCATGAACCTTGCAATAAGAGGATGAGAGGAGACAGGTTGTCCATTTATAGGTTTTAAGGATGCTGCAATAGCACTTAAATGGACTCGTACTGAATTCGTCTTGAGGCCTGCATTGGAAAGATGCAGGAGATAGTCCAGTAGAGAATTCAAAGGAAGTGCTAGAGGGTCAAGACCCTGTTGCGCACACCAAATGGAAAAACGTTTCCATTTGAAAGCATAGGAACGCCTAGTAGAGGGTTTCCTAGAGGCATGAAGGATATCTTTCACTGGTTGGGAAAGATTAAACTCTTGAAGGCTTAAGCCTTCAGTAACCAAGCTCGGAGATGTAGGGACTTGGGGTTTGGATGCCACAAAGTCCCCTGCTCCTGAGACGGAAGGTCTGGTGCAGCTCCCAGGTCCAGGGAGGAGCCCTGGGAGAGCTGTAGAAGGAGAGGGAACCACACTTGGCGTGACCAGCGTGGAGCAATGAGGATCATGGATCCGTGATCCCTCTGAAGTTTGAACAGAGTCTTGGGAATCAAAGGAATGGGTGGAAAAGCGTACAGGAATTCCTGACCCCAATGTAGGAGAAAGGCATCGTTGGCCTGAGCTCCCTGACACGGAGTCCTGGAACAGAACCGGGGAAGTTTGGCATTCCACGGACTTGCAAAGAGGTCTATGTCCAGGGTCCCCCATTCCTGAAAGATTCTGCGTATCTGGTCCATATGCAGGGACCATTCGTGTGGGAGCAGAACTCGGCTGAGTCTGTCTGCCCGAGAGTTTTGAACTCCTGGAAGATATACTGCCAGAAGATGAATTTGATGCTCTCTGGCGAAGGCCCATAATCTGAGAGCTTCGTTGCAAAGCGACAGAGAGCCCGTCCCTCCTTGTTTGTTGACATAGAACATGGCTACCTGATTGTCTGTTTGGACTAGGACAGTCAGGTTGACAAGGAGGTTGTGTAAGACTGTGAGGGCAAGGAAGATTGCTCGCAGTTCCAGAAGGTTGATGTGAAGGGTGGTCTCCTGAGGAGACCAGGTGCCCTGAGTGGAGAGGTGTTGGAGATGAGCTCCCCACCCTGTTTGGGAGGCATCTGTTGTGAGGGTTGCTTGGGGCAACGAAGGTTGGAAGGGGATCCCCAACAACAGATTTTTGGAGGACGTCCACCACTGGAGAGACCAAAACAGTCGTTTTGAGTTGAGTATTTGGTCTGAGAGCAGTCCTGATGCTTGAGACCACTGGGTGGCCAAGGTCCATTGAGCTGCCCTCATATGAAGACGAGCGTAGGGCACCACGTGTACCGTGGAGGCCAAGTGGCCCAGAAGTTGTAGCATTTCTCTGGCTGACAAGTGACTTCTGGACTGAGCCTGGGAGGCCAAGCTTATTAGTCTTTGGCCTCGGACCAGAGGGAGGTAGGCCCTTGCAGTGGTGGAGTCCAATTGGGCCCCTATGAATTCCAGAGACTGAGTAGGGATGAGTTGGGATTTGGGAATGTTTACCACAAGTCCCAGATATTGAAGAATACGCCTTGTGCGGTCCAGAGAAATCTGGGCTTCTGACTGAGATGGAGCTCGGATGAGCCAGTCGTCCAGATATGGGAAGACAAAGATTCCCATGCCTCTGAGAAATGCGGCTACGACTGCCATGCATTTTGTGAAGACTCTTGGAGCAGAGGCCAGACCGAAGGGTAGTACTTTGTACTGGAAATGTTTTCCCTGGAACAGAAATCTTAGATATTTTCTGTGGGATGGATGGATGAGTATATGAGTGTACGCATCCTTGAGATCTAGAGAACAAAGCCAATCCTGACTCTGAAGGTATGGAAGGAGAAGGCCCAGAGAGAGCATTTTGAATTTCTCCTTGAATAGAAACCTGTTCAATTCTCTCAGATCTAGGATAGGTCTGAAGCCCCCTGTCTTCTTTGTTATGAGAAAGTAAGGGGAGTAGAAACCTAACCCCTGTTGAGGAGGAGGAACCTCCTCTATTGCCCCTTGGGCAAGGAGAGAAGAGACCCCCTGACCCAACAGGGTCAGAAGAGATGGGGGAGAACTGAATTGCCTCACCATGGTATGGGGAGGAAGGCTGGAGAAATGAAGTTTGTAGCCCTCCCTGATAATAGAGAGGGTCCATTGCTCTGATGTGATTTGTTCCCATCTGGGAGCAAAATGAGCTAGCCTTCCAGGAATGGTGAGGGGCTCTGGTTGTTCTAGAGCCAGAAACGGCAAGTTCTCTAGGGGCAAGTCAAAACCCCTGAGGGGGTTGAGCCTGCTGGGGTGTAGCAGACACTGCAGGCTTTGACTTCACCTGCTTAGATTGTTGACGCTTAGCCGCAAAGCGAGGCTGAGCAGATTGCTGGCCAGTATTTGTGGAAAATCTGGCCTTCTTATAGTAAGGCCTTTTAAAAGACTTCTTTTTGGCAGGGGTAGAAGTAGACTTGGAAAGTCTATCTAGAGTGGCATTTTCTGCATCCATTTGAGCAGCTTTAATTTGCCAGTCTTCCCCAAATAAGTTCTCACCGGTACAGGGCAGATTCCTGAGGCCATCTACAACCCAGGGTTCTAGGTTAGAAGCCTGGAGCCAAGCGAGACGTCGGGCTGCAATAGCAATTCCCGAAGCTCTGCCTGCAACCTCAAAGGAATCAAAGGCTGCCCTGTTGGAGACCTTGGAGACCTCTGAAAGTTGTGTCACCATAGAAAAGAAGTCCGCCCTTTGATCATCAGGGATAAAGGGGGCAAAATTCTGTATCTTTAGGGCAAGTTGTCCAAGAAACATGCCCATATAAAGGCTATAAGAATTGATCCTGGCTATAAGCATACTAGCCTGGAACATCTTTCTTCCAAAAGAGTCCAGGGTCTTACATTCTCGCCCTGGAGGGGTAGAAGAATGCCTTTTAGGACTCTTTATTTTCTTCATGGCAGACTTCACCACAATAGAGTGGTGAGGCAGCTGAGTTTTCTGGAACCCAGGAGAAGGAGGGACGCGATACATGGTGTCCAACCTACGGGAATGGGGAGATAGTGTTAAAGGAGTCTCCCACAAATCCATCAAGTGTTCTTGAAGGATTTCATGGATAGGCAGAGTGACTGCCTCTTTAGGAGCTTTAGAGTATCCTAAAATATCCAATTTTTTTGATCTGGGTTCTTTCTCAGAAGATGTAGCAATAGATAGTGCTTTAGCTACATCAACAATGAAATCCTGAAAGGATAAATCCTCTGGAGGAGACATCCTCCTCTTTGGAGAAGAGGGCTCCTCAGGAAGAGTAAGCTCAGCAGAGGAATTGAATTCATCAGAAGAATCTGAGTATTCCCTCTGTGCTTCCAATGTACGATACGCATACCGATCGGTATCGACATCGGGCGTATCGGGCATGGGATCGGTACCGTGCGGAACCGATCGACGCTTGGAAGTCGATGGTCTCGGTTCCGGTGTGGATACCGGAACTGGGGCCGGTACCGATGGAATCGGTACCGAGGGCGTCGCAGCCTTAATGAATGCCAGAACGGCCTGCTGCATGGTCTGGACAGTATTGCCCATAGACGCCACTACTGCCTGGATGTCGGTACCGGTATGGGCCGGTACCCCAGAGCAGTCCAACAGGTGATCAGTCGAGGCCGTGCCATCAATGTCAACCTGTGACCCCATGATTGCTTTGGAGGCCGGAGCCTCCCGCCGGGGTTTTTTGGCCTGGGCAGAATCCTCGAACTCAAAATTGAGAGCCTCTCGATCTTTAGAAGGAGATTTGCTTTTAGAGGATTTGCCCACAGGAGTTTTGGTTACCTGAGATCCATCCGGAGAGGAAGACCTGGATGACTGTGATGCTTCTGAAGGAAACAGCACATGGAGCTTGTTGGCCCGGTTCTGCAAACCACGTTTAGACATCTGGGTGCAGGATGGGCAGTCCGGTATGGAGTGGTCAGGTCCCAAAGATTTGAGACACCATTCATGGGTGTCTGTGACAGAAATGACAGCACTGTATTTGGTACATTTTTTAAAACCAGGGACTGGCTTCTCCATGAGGAGAATTTGTGTAGGCCTTAAGGCCTAACAACAGGTACCAAGCTGTGCTGAAGAAAATAAAAAAGTCTTTTTTTTTTTTTTTTTTTTATAAAGAAAGAAAGAGAGACCGGCGGTACCGGTTTCGGTATGGGGAAGGCAGGTACGCGGTCTAAAGAAAACAAACAAATTTCACAATTTCTTCAGCGGTGACAGGAACACGACCTGCTGGCTCTGCGGAAAAAGAGAAACTGAAGAGAGCTGGTCAGGAAGGCGGGAAGGCAGCGCGCATGTGCAGTGGGAGGCCCCAAAAGCCTTTCATCTGAAAGGCTGGGGAGCTTTCCCACGCAGGCTCCGTCGGTACCGACGTACCCATATGTGAGGACTTATTCCTGCTTGTTCCTGGAGATTTGTTTTTTCACCACTGGATTTATTGCCCTGCTAGGGCACACCAGATCCTCCTCCTTATATTTATCTTCTTTCTTTTTTTTCTCAATCTCTCCTCACTCTATGCTTTCTTAAAGGGAGCCTCTGCAAAACCCTGTCCTATCCAGCTGCTGAGGACTGAAGACTGAGTCTCTGGCACTAGGGGGAGATAGAGTGTCAGCAAGACTCAAGCTTTTCAGTCCTCAGCTGCTGGAGGGGGCTGACAACCCTACATTTCCTGGAATGGCCTGGAGAGATGAAGAGGAATTTTTCGTTTACCAGATCCTTCTTTCTGAACCTATGTATTTAATGTTTATATTTATTAATGGAATTTTTTTAAATCAGCATTTCCTATATTTTCACTACATAGGAAACCCATGTGCAGCACAGGCATTCTCCAGAATGGAGGCTGGACTGGCCCAATAGCTCAGGGGCAATGATGCCAGATGCCGTATGGAGAGATTACTCTATACCAGGGGCTAGGGATGCTGCAGTAATAGTCGTCAGTCACTGCAACGGTTGTACTAGAAAGGGCTAAAAATGGGGGAATACTTTTTCATAGCTGCAAATGAAGGCACATAACAATAGTTCAACAGAAGCCAGTTCTGGCTGATACTGTGTAAAATAATGGATGGACCATGTCAAGCTCTAGCTGCTGTCATCCACTATGTTGGTATGTAACTCTACCAATAACAGCAGAACCAAGAACTAATGGCAAGCAATTGTGATTACACCAAGCCAGTCCCAATTCTCATGATGAAAACTTTCCTCTAAGGTCCTCCTGTTTGTAAACATGAAAGTTATCTTCTGCCAGGACTCAGCTCCCTGACTCCCAACATGATTGAAGAAGTTATGGATGTATGGTTTTGCAGGACATGAATGTACCCTTGAAAAAACAAACACACACTCATTCCATGATGGCGAAGCACAACAGGCACCTAGGAAATTGTCAGCATGTGGTTGAGACAGACTGCCTCTGGCACAGATGCTTATATAGCAAACCCCTTCACTCCTGCAGAAAATTTTAATACAGTAACTAGTAGGACGTAGAGAATGAGAGCTGATAAAACAGGATGGCAAAGTGGAAGGAGGATGTTTTTCATTTTTAAAGGGAACGTGTCCTTTTATACTAACTCGTCTTCTTCTCAAGGTCACTAGAAAATTGCAGGTGCATCAAAAGTAACAAAATCTCCAGACTTCTCTGAAGGGTTTATTTTTTAAATGTTTCGAAATATTTGTCCCTCTATTCTTTATATTAATCCCTCAACAGGCACTTATCTGTCCTTCAGCTGAACAGAAAAAGTAAGGTTCCAACTGTCAGGAGACAGGCTGACATGTCACAGGATATCTGCACATAAACACACAGAAATCCCAAAACTATCGAGTCATAATATAAAAATTTTCTCTCTTCCCCTACCCTTTTGTACCTGCAATACTTTGCCAACTTTATCCTTTCGATTTCCCCTCATTTTGTTCTCCCTCATCCACCTCTACCTATCTTTATCATTACAGCCAAGAGGTACAAAATAGAAATTACACTTACCTGGTAATTGTAGTTCCTGTAGGGTCCAGTTTAGTCCTCCACATCTGGGTAGTGCACCTCCTCCCGCAGTTAGGAGACTGGACCAGAGTCTTTTCCATGTCTGGATGTATGCTGCTGGAGCTCCCCATCAGCCCCCAGTGATCTATTAACAAAGCAGAATCAAAGAAGCAACACATGAGAGAAAAACTTATCTAAAACAGCCCCGAAAAACAAAGACCCCCTCCCTCAAACAGGCGACCCCCTCCCCAAACGAGGGAGCCGGAAACCTGTAAATTGTCTCTGCCTCCAAAAAGGACCGAAGGAAGAGAGACAGTCGCGGCTACGATAACAAACAGTCAAAGGAGAGCGGAAGACCCCCAAACCGGAGGACCACAGACATACTCTTAGCCCACCCTTGCAAACTGCGCAGAAGTGCGCTGCGTCAAAAAAAAAGACAGTCTATCGGGAGGGAAGGAGGACTAAACTGGACCCTACAGGAACTACAATTACCAGGTAAGTGTAATTTCTATTTCCTGAGCGGTCCTCCAGTTTAGTCCTCCACATCTGGGAAGTACCAGAGCAGTACTCAACGGGAGGGACCCTGCCAAACGGCGTGCAAAACGGCCAAACCAAAACAAGAATCCTTAGAGGCCATCACATCCAGCCGGTAATGCTTACTGAAAGCATGGACCGACGACCAAGTAGCCGCTCTGCAAATCTCTACGGGCGGAACCAAACTGTGCTCTGCCCACGACGACGCTTGCGCTCTGGTAGAATGGGCCCATAGACCCAAGGGAACCGGCTGGCCCTGTAGAATATACGCCGATGCAATAGCTTCTTTAAGCCACCGGGCAATAGAAGCTGTCGCCGCTGCTTCCCCCTTCCGCTTACCCCCAAAAAGGACGAACAGGCGATCTGTCTTACGGTAAGCCTCAGAAACCTTCAAGTACCGCCGGAGTACCCGGCGAACATCAAGACGATGTAATCCCCTGTCAGTCGCGTCTGTCCCAGCAGAATTAAAAACGGGAAGAAAAACAGACTGATTCAAAGGAAAAGGAGACACAACCTTGGGAAGGAAGGAGGGAACAGGCCTCAAAACTACTCTATCCTTAGAGAAGGACAAAAAAGGTTCCCTACACGAGAGCGCCTGCAACTCAGAAATCCGCCTAGCTGAGCAGATGGCCACCAAAAACACTGTCTTCAGCGTCAAATCCTTAAGGGACGCCAGGTGAAGCGGCTCAAAGGGCTTCCGAACCAAACCCTGTAACACGAGATTCAAATCCCACGGAGGAATCATCGCCCTGCGAACCAGCCGCAGCCGGAACACAGCCCTCAGAAAGCGCTGCACATCCGAGTGCGCCCCCAGGGGAACCCCCAAGACCTTCCCCAGAAGCACATGAGAGCTGCTAATTGCACCTTCAGGGAACTGGTCGCTAGACCCTTGTCGAAACCGTCCTGCAAGAAACCGAGGATGGCAGGCACTGACGCCCTAGCCGCTCGAATATCGTGTCGCGAACACCAATCCTCAAAAATGCGCCAGATCCGCACATACGTTAGCGACGTAGAGGACTTTCTTGCCCGAAGGAGCGTAACAATGACCGAAGCCGAATAACCTTTCTTCCTTAACCTAGCCCTCTCAATGGCCATACCGTAAGCGAGAATCGATCCACCTGCGGCATCCGTAGCGGCCCCTGAAGCAAGAGATCCGGCAATGGAGGGAGCCGTCACGCTACCCCGTCTAGAAGACGAACCAGATCCGCATACCAAGGACGTCTGGGCCAATCCGGCGCCACCAGCAGGACCTTCCCCCGGTGTGCTTCGATGCGTTGAATCACCCAACCGATCAACGCCCATGGAGGAAAGACGTAGAGGAGACCGGAGACTGGCCAAGGCCGAATGAGTGCGTCGATGCCTTCGGACATCCGTTCTCGCCGTCTGCTGAAGAAGCGACTTGTTTTTGCGGACTGATAGGTCGCCATGAGGTCCATGACTGGAGCCCCCCACCGGCGCACTATTTGAGCGTAGATCTGCTGAGGAAATCCGCCATCACGTTGTCCTTTCCCGCAATATGCACTGCCGAAAGAGCCAGGAGCCGGGACTCCACCCACTGAAACAGAAGGTCGGATTCCTCTTCCATGGCTCTGCTGCCCGTGCCGCCCTGCCGATTGAGGTAGGCCACCGCTGCCGAGTTGTCCGAGAAAACTCTCACTGCGCGACCCGTCACCGCAGATTCGAAAGCTTGCAGGGCGCGCATCACCGCTCGCAGCTCTAGATGGTTGATCGACCAAGAGGCTTCCAGGGCTGACCAAGTCCCCTACACGAAGTGATCCACGCAGTGAGCACCCCAGTCCTCCAGGCTGGCATCCGTCAGCACAGGCAACCAGACCGGCTGTTCCAGAGACACCCCCGTCTGCAGCGACCTGGCGCTCAGCCATCAGCACAACGAAAGACGGACCTGCCTCGGGCAAGGCAGACGCTTGTTGAGCGAATCAGTTTGATTCGACCAACGACGCAAGAGGGCTCTCTGAAGCGGACGCATATGGAACCTGGCCCAGGGAACCACCTCCAGCGTCGCCGCCATCGTCCCTAAGACCCGCAGGTACCACCAAGCCGACGGCGCAGGGAATCCTAAGAGCTGGCGAATCAGAGAACGCAGGCCACATGCTCGGCGATCCGGCAGCAACACCAGCCCTTCTGCCGTGTCGAAACAGACCCCGAGGTATTCGAGGGATTGAGTCGGTACTAAGTGACTTTTCTTCTCGTTGACCACCCAACCGAGGCTCCGCAGAAGCTCTATCACCCGGCTGGTGGCTTGTAGACTCTCGCTCTCGGACTTTGCCCGAATCAACCAATCGTCGAGGTAAGGATGAACCAGAATGCCTTCCTTCCGCAACGCCGCTGCCACCATGACCATGACCATGACCTTGGTGAAGACGCGGGGCGCAGTGG
This sequence comes from Ichthyophis bannanicus, assembly GCA_033557465.1. Classification (NCBI taxonomy): domain Eukaryota; kingdom Metazoa; phylum Chordata; class Amphibia; order Gymnophiona; family Ichthyophiidae; genus Ichthyophis; species Ichthyophis bannanicus. The sequence goes on from CM066031.1 coordinate 730,594,598, forward strand.
CCAGCCCGAATGGCAACGCCCGAAACTGGTAATGTCCCCAAGGGAACGCGAACCGCAGAAACCTTTGATGAGCCGCCCTGATCGGAATATGCAAGTAGGCCTCCGAAAGATTCAAGGATGTTAAGAACTCTCCCTTGCGCACCGCCACTATAACGGAACGCAGAGTCTCCATGCGGAAATGAGGCACACGCAGACAACGATTTACTCCCTTGAGGTCTAAAATAGGACGAAGGGACCCATCCTCCTTTGGCACCACGAAATAAATGGAATACCGACCTACTCCGAGTTCGGACTCTGGGACCGGCACAACCGCCCCCAAGGCAACCAGGCGGTTCAACGTGAAACGTATTGCTAGAGCTTTCTGTGGACCCTTGCATGGAGAGAGAACAAAGGAATCCTGGAGAAGACAGGCAAACTCCAAAGCGTAGCTCTCCCGCACTCTCTCGAGCACCCACTGGTCCGAGGTTATCTGGACCCAGGAGGGAAGAAAGTGTCGAAGGCGAGCACCGATCACCTGACTTACCCCCGGGGCCCACCTCGCTTCATTGCGGCTTGCGACTAAAGGAAGAGGCGGCAGAAGCGGAGGCCACTGCGAACCCTCTCCCTGCTCCTCGAAAGCCACGAAAACCCGGGGACCTAGTAGCCGATCTGCCATGCTGGAAGCCCCCCAGACGGGAAGAACGGCACCTGCGAAAGTCCCGAAACTGACCATGAGTGGATGACACTTCTACTCTGTCTGGGCTTATCCTCCGGAAGACGTCCAACCTTTGGATTCCCCAAGGTCCTTAACTAACTTATCCAGGTCATCACCAAACAAGAGCTTGCCTTTAAAGGGGAGCTTGCTAAGGCGCGACTTAGAAGACCCATCGGCTGCCCAATTTCGTTGCCAAATAGTCCTGCGCGCCGCCACTAGGGAAGCCATACTGTTTGCTAAAGTTCGGATCAAATCATAATGAACATCCGCCAAATAAGCCGAACCAGATTCCAATCGGGTCACCTCCAACAACCCCTGCTGGTCTAGACGAGAGGCCTGCCTCAAGTGTTGAACCCATCTCAAGCAGGCTCTAGATACCCAGGCACCACATATAGACACCTTGTGATAAGGAAGCTTATCATAGCTCAGGAAGGAGCTATAGAAAAGGTGAAGTGACTCTGAACAAGCAACCTGCCAGTTCTGGTAGAAATAAGAAAACAGAATTTTCCCATAAAAGACTACCAGTCCCAGAATGCACCAGGTTTCCAACAGCCATTAGAGGAGCTGAAGTGGGGGAACGTGTGTTCAATCAGGAGGGCTATGAGGTAATCCCTAAGCACTCATCTCAAAGGGCAGGGCCTGATTCAGCACAGCTGCGCTGTGTTAGGGAGGAGCACTCATCTAAGCAGAATAAAGGTAGAGTTTATTCTACAGAGAATTATCCTGAGAAGCAGCTTGAGCTTGATCATCTTCATCATCAGGAGGATCATCAGAAGCAGAAGCCAAACCGGACGGACAGAGAGGGAAAGAAACCCTTTGGAAGAAAGAGGAGAAAAGTCTTTGAGAGGTCTAGAAGAGTCCAGAGCAGTACGTATACTGGGAGGCATTCCAAGGGCCAGCATACACCATTGGACTGGGGAAAGCCAGAGGAATGGTGCTGCAGAGCTAGGAATCTCCAGACGGTACCTGTGAGGGAGACGGCTGCACGTGGAAGGGACCCTAAGACCTGTGCCAGAAGGTATGTGAAGAGAGATCCAGTGTCCAGGGATCTGGATTGGAAGGCTGGACATAAGAACTGGACTACATACTGGCCAGGCTATATAGAGAGGAACTCTAACAGCAATGGAAGCTCAGGTATGAACACTGATCTATGCCCTAGCTATAACCTTGAAAGACAGCAGGGAAACAAGTATTCTCCTGAAAGTGCTCCATTGGGAGATGCATCTGTGCCAATCCATGATATTGAACCCATGCTTGTTGAAGAAGAGGGGGTGATAGCAGATGAAGAATCTGTTTACATGGACTGCTCTCGGTCTAAATTCCTTTGGTGATTTTCTGTTATAAAGTACAGCAACCATCACAAAGAAATACAAACTTGTTCTTTAATCTACTCAGAAAAGCTCCTGTGTAGGATTTCTAGCCACGCAGTAGAAAGCAAGCCAGCTAAGGGGTTTCAGCTGGATAACTGCTAGCAATTGAGCCTTACCTAATTGCTTGTGGGCTCTGAGAGAATCACTTCTGAATCTATGTGGGAAGATACAAGAAGTTAACCTGAGAAGAACAGTTTTTTTCTTTCTTTGTAGCTTTTGGTTTGTTGTTTGATACATGCTAAGAAAATATTATCTAAGCCTACAGAAAAGACCAGTTTGTTATCAACCAGGTCTTATTTCTTTTGCTTTGATTGCCTGACAAGTTCAAATGTTGTTTTCCTGGTTTTGTTTTTTTCAAGTTTAACACTGAAAGCAAGTAACCTGATTTATGTGCTACCAAGCATATCTGTGTTGGGAGAAATAACCCCATAAATAAATATCTTATTGGCTTTACCCAAAAGCACAACTAATTATTGTGAGCAGCTGTGTCTGGTGTGAATGAACTGCATTGCCCACAATCCCTTGCAAATCATATAGATATATGCACTTGCCAAGACTGTGAAGATTCTCACCCAGGCAGCCGTCTGACAACCTGCAACGATAAGGCATTGGCCTCAAAGACCTGCTTCAGCAAGCCGTCCACCTTTCTATCCTGAGTGTCTTTTAAGGCAGCAGCGCCCTCAACGGGAATCGTGGTCTTCTTGGTCACTGCCGACACCGCAGCGTCGACCCGGAGCGAGCGAAACCTCTCTCTTTGTCTTTGTCCGCCAAAGGATAGAGACGATTCATTGTCCTAATACCCTTCAATCCGGATTCAGGTTGGTCCCATTCAGCTTGAATCATCTGATCGACCACTCTATGTACCGGAAACACAACCTGAACACCGCCTGAATCAGAGGTCCTCTAAACCTTCCTCATCCCCAGGATGCGCCGCGGCCAAATTAAGCGCTTGGAGGGATTCCGTAACTAAGGGAACCAATTCTTCCCTGTGAAACACACGGATGATCCGAGCCTGGTCCTCTGGCTCGGGGATCTCCCCCTCTTCTAAGTCAGCAACCCATCCTCGGGTTCCATGTCCGACCACTCCGTCTCAAGCCAGTCTACATCATCCGAGGGACGGAGTCGCTTGGCTGCTTTTGGAGAGTCTCCTCTCGCCTCCTCTCCTTTGAGAGACGGCGGAGCAGGCGGCAGTGAACACACCTCTGGCAACTTCCCCAAGCGTCCTTTCTGGAAAGCCTGGTGCATGAGAAGCACAAAATCCGGGGAGAAATCCCCCAAAAAGGACTCGACTGCTTCCCCTGCCGGCGCACCCCCTTGCGCAGAAGGAGGAGATGGAGAAGGCCCGATAAGTCCCGGAGACGGTTCTTCCCCAGCCGATACTGGAGGGGCTACGGACTCCAAAGGCACTCTGGCTTCCATTGGAGGTTCCAGGACTGAAGAACCAAGAGCGCAGCCCTTGCAAACCCCGGCGTCAGACACCGTACCCTTACGTGATCCGCAGATCACACACTGTGGACGCCCCGACATGAAGAAAAAAACACCAAGCAAAAATAAAAGGCGCTGAGAGAGAACCCCAGCCTAGAACCGAACAGCAAGGAACAGCAATTCCCCCAAGCCTGCTTGAGCTCCCTGGGGGGGAGGGGGGGCTGGGTTGTGGTTATGATTCTATATATATTTTTTATTTTATTTTATTTTATTTTTTTGTAAGTAATGTCCCTTAAGTTATAATCATGAGGCTTTGCCAAAAACGGGCTCACTGCATGCCCCCCAGGCAAACCACCCCCTTTAGGAAGCCTTGCCAGCCCCAGAAATGCCGCAACACGGACCGCCGAAAAAGAGCAGGAAGAAAATGAAACTAAAACGGCCACCGCTCCCGCGGCCGGAAAAAGGCGCGATTCCACAAAGTAAACTAAAGAAAAGCAAAGGAAACGAAAAGCAAAAGCATCCCCGCCGAACAGAGCAACAGAACGCAAAGCAAGGCAGAAAAAACCAAACTCGTCCCGGCGGTAAGACCCCGCTTACCAGAAAAAAACAAGGATCGGGAGTAGTGCTGACAGGATCTGCATGTCTGACAGAGGAATGCTGAGAGTCCTTTCCCTGCAAGCTCCATTGCCGAGAAGTGCTAAATCTCTCCCCCGTGCAGTTCTAGGAGGAGAGATCGCATGCAGAGACTGAGCCCGAAGTGCCTCCACCAAGCAGGAAGCAGAAGGGCAGTGCAAGCTCAGCTCCCCCGTGCGCACGTCTTTTTTTTTTTTTTTTAAAGCGACAGGCCCCCTGAGTAAGGAAAATAAAATAGAAAACAGAAAGAACAGGAAAACAACCCCAAAACCTAAACTAGTGTTGCCTAGAACGATCCTAAAGTGAGCCCAAGGACAGGCTCACACGTCCTCCTGCTGCAAGGAGACTGGACACACTAGGGGCTGATGGGAGCTCCAGCAGCATACATCCAGACATGGAAAAGACTCTGATTGGTCCAGTCTCCTAGCTGCGGGAGGAGGTGCACTACCCAGATGTGGAGGACTAAACTGGAGGACCGCTCAGGAACCACAGTTCACTTTTAAAGCCCATATATGTTATGCTTGATCTCGACTAGTAGGTGAGGCAACCAAGCACTGGTTAGGACTCCCTCTCTGGTAAATGAGTGCAGAATCGGCAGCCCTTTCTAGCCTGATGAGCAGGAGCTGTCTAGAAACTAAATCTAGGTCTCTAGCATGGCACACCTGTTGAGCCCATGTCTACCTTTTTTCCTCTATTTCACCATGATTCTGATCATAGTCACATAATCAGACAGAAAGAGCACATGATGACCACCGAGTTAACCTGACAGCTGACCTCTATGTGCTATCTACAGTCAGGTAAAAACAGCATCCCTTTGTAGCCAACTCCAGCATCCAGATAAAGAGATGATCCTTCATGACCACGAGCATGATGATCAGAATGATTACTCAGATCAGCACTTTTCCTTAAGCCCATATGCTCTTGCACTCAATCTGCTTTTATTCCAGAACTTGTCCTGTTTTAGTTGAAAAAGACTGAGGGGCCGATACAGAAAACATGTTTTAGAGATCTGTGCTAAAGCTCAGTGCAGGCTTTTCTAATACAAACAAAAGAAAAAAATATCTCCTCAATGCAGTAAGCAAATAGAAACTGTGCTCAAAATACATATACTAACATGGGACAGCTGACAGACAGATGCTCGCATGGGTCTGTGATCAGGACAAATATTTGGTGCACAAGAAAATTACATGGGCAACTGAAGTTACATGCGTATATATCTGCATGTGCTGGTATGCTATTTCACACATGCAAATTTTGCAATGTTATGTGCAAAACAGCATTCCAGCACATGCACAGATATTTGTGCCTACAACGCCAAAGTGCCAATACACAATTTTGCAAATACCAATTTTGTCAACAGTCCAGAAATTCTTTGTTCCAAAACATTTCCTCCTCAGCACCATCTCTTCAAGGAAGCCAGAAAATGTTGCAGGCCCTATATGCTCAAGGTCAAGAGAAGAAAAGTACAAATTCCTCACTAGCAGTGACTGCAGAACAATGAGCTAACCCTATACTCCTTCACAGACCTTGCATTAAATCCCCAGTGTTGCACTAAGCCTTTTTATCTTCTGCGTACTTCTCTGTATCTGTACAGAATAGCTAATTGCTTCATTACCATGGATTTAAATGTGCTGTGTGCTGATGTCTACCCAAGATTTGTAAAGTTATTTCATGCACACATTGGGTGACAATGGTAACACACAAAATTGTGCTCTAAAACGGAGGCAACCTGTGTGCAAAACCAAGCACACCTTATTGAACTGGCCCTCAGTGTAATGGTCATGATGCTTGAGTGTTTTGGGTTTTTTTTTTTTACCTATTTTGTTTTAGGATTGCCCTTGATGTAGGGTTTCTTCTGTTTCTTGTTTACTATTTCAGTGAAAAACCATCAGATTTTTTCCTTCTTGTCTCTACTATAGTATGTGTTTGACTCCCCTTTTATTTAGCTTGTTGATCTGGAAAGTATAAGAACAAAATAGTGCTAAACCCCGGGAGAGCTGCCAATATATGAGCAGTAATATTCCCATAACAGCCCAATTATTTGAGAATTTCATATTGCTAGCACTAAAAAAATATATTATGGCTCCATTTAAAAACACAGCAAACAATAAAAAAGGGTCCCTCTGGAAAAATAAAACACACTTATCAAAACTGGGGACAAATCAACTTCTTAATGAGGGGCAGGTACGGTAGATACCACAAAATACACAATTAAACCTACAATCAAGGATGTAAACGTAACTGCTGTGAGGGAAATAAGTACTTGGGAACTTAGTTCGAACAAACAAGGAAAGTTTGCGTTTCCTCAGAGACAGATGCTGGTTGTGGGGTAGATTGCAGAGCACAGGAAAGGCTAAATTTAGCTTCTTTGCCAATGACTAATCTGTAAATGTTCTTTTCTCTTAAGAAAGGCCCTGAAGATTTAGAGTGGTGCGTTGGGGTGCTCCTACCTTGAGTTTTAAATAAAATGGCTTGTTTCACTGTGGTGCTTCCTTTCACACAACAGCTGATGATTTGTGATGTTAGATGCATGCCATTTGAAATTTAGTTCAAGTTTTTCTCTCTTTTTTTACATTCTGACCTTAAATTCTAGCATCTTCATTCTCTAATTAATAACTGATCAAAATATAAAACATGGCGAGTATAAAAATGGTCGTGGACAAGTAAATTATAACTCTCATAAGTGATCATGTCATAAGAACTTTTCTACCTCTTTTGACCTAGCAGTTTCCTCCGGTTCCTTCGGCTTCCAGGTCAATTGGACCAGGGCTTCATTTGCAACTACTAAAGGGAATTTATTTTATTTATTTATATTCTCTTATATACCGCGCTATTCTGCATCAGTGTGGTTTACATTGAACAAACTGGAAATTACATTGAACAGGGCATTATAACTTGGAGATAACTATTTTACAGGGAACATGGGCTCTGGAGGGTTAAGTGGCTTGCCCAAGACCACAAGGAGCACCTGTGGGACTAGAAACCCCAGTCCTTCCGGCCCAAGGTTGCTGTCCTCTGGTGGGATTTGAACCCCCGACCTTCTGGCCTGAGGTACCTTGCCCCAACCACTAGGCCACCCCTCCACTCCAATTTATCCTTCTCCCAGCATACTTTGTGTGACCACTGCAGCAGTACTCTGAGGCTGAGGCTGAAGCTGAGAGTGAGTCCATGCACACAGCTTTTTCCAGGACCCTGCAGACACAGCATATGAATCTAGCTACTAGGTGTCACCCTTAAGGAATGACAATGACAACCCTCCCCACCCCCAAGAAGTTTAGAATACATCCTCTGCAAAATCCCCAGACCTAGTCAACCCAGGGACTAGAAACCATGACTAGGAAGGAACCTCCTGCATAGCAGTACACAGCACAGCCATGGAAATGGCCATGAGTAATGGTATGGAAGTGATGACTGGAGATAAATATAAGGGCAGATAAGCATTATTTTCAATGCATTCCATTAAGTAAACATCAAGGAAAACAATCCATCTGAAAAGGATAACAATCGACACAATCATCTAAAGAAAACATACAAAGTATAAGTCCACATTCAGGGAGGCAATCCACTGAACTAAACCACCAACAGCCATAAAGAAAAATATCAAACCCCTTTTCATACTATCCCACCAGGTTAAACAAAATTAGCACAGAATTCAAGTAGCCTTGTCTAACAAAAACTGTTCTAGCTGCATGGAATCTATAAAAATAAATGTATTTCCTGTGTAGGTGACCAGGCACCTACAGGGGCATTTCATATAAAATGTGCCTCCCACTGCCAGGACCTTAGTTTTAATTGAAGAAAAGCCTTCCGATGGTTTTAGGGAACTTTGGCAACATCAGGAAACACCATTAATGGTTGACCACAAAACAGAGCATCTTTCTTAGAAAAGAACAGATGCAATACAGTTCCCTTCACCGTCTCAGAACAAAAGGCAGCCAACAAAATCACTCTCTTGTATACCTTATCCAATGAGGTCTCTGTGAAAGACGTCAAATCTAAATTATCCACATTTATTAGTTCGTCCCTTTCCCCTCTGGAGCTTTGATCACTACACTTTGAGGAAGATAATATATTGAAGAAATTACAGACTCATCAAAAGAAGCATACAACAATATATCTAACATTTTTTTTAAAAGATCAAGAGGAGAGATAAGACAAACCATTGGAAAATTCAAAAACCTAAAGTTCCGAGCACAGGCACTATTTTCTAACATTTCTAACTTAGAATGAAGTGACAAACTATCCTTAATAAAGGATTTACCAGCACCTTGAATTCCACCCACCGTGACCTCAATCTTACGGACTCTCTCACAAAGTGCAGTAACTGATTCTTTTTGGCTCCGCAGAACCACAGAGGTATCTGGTGAAAGTACATAGCTGTGAGAGTATGCTCGAAAGAAACCCTTCCACCCTACAAATTGCATGCAATACATCATTCAAAGGAACCTCGCCCATTATAGGACCTGGAATCTCCAGAACAGAACTAACTGCAGTGAACAACTTTCACAACCTCTAGTCCGGGGGGGGGGGGGGGAGGAGGAGGAGGAGTATGAACCCCCAAGCTTAGAAATGCCTCTGAGGAAGACAGTCCATCTGCCAGTGGACTAACCAATGTCCTAGGTAATGCAGTACTCACAACATGATGGTCCATGGGGCCAACACCACCCTTCAATGCAGTGGGTCCCTTGCTTTTAGCCTTTCACTTGCCCATTTTCCAACTTGTAGAGGAACTACTCCACTTCAGACACTCTCAAGTGCTCCTAAGGGGCAGAACGCACCCCTTAGGTCACACCACTTGGGGCACTTGCCCACGGCCACGTACTGCAGAACACAGAACAATTTAAAGCCCCAGCACTAGGGGAGGAGCAGCTGTAGTCAAATCTGTGTGGGCTGTTAAGGGAAGTCGGTAGAGCGTTCAAATACTGTCCCGGTCCAATAGATGCCACCACACATCTTAGTTTTAGCTGTGTAACTATCCTCCTTCCCAATAATGAGAGGAGCTGTGGAGACAGGAGAAAAAGTCAAGGCATAAATCCCCGTTAGAAGCATAAGTATAGTTGGGGAGGGGGGGGGATTTCCCCCCAAATGTTGCAAGCACAACCCATGTGCAGGCCAACAAGCAGCACAAAAAGATGGTCAACTTATGAAAGGAATTTGTAACTTCCAAGTACTGGAGAAGCACCCTCCTGACATCCACAAGGCAAAGATCCTTATCATTCCCCTGACACTGCTCCTTAGAGGACGACAGGCAGACCATCTGGTTCACGTAAAAAGGAGAAAACACCTTAGGCAAGAAGGAATGCACAGGCCGAATGGAAACAGTCTCCTTTGAAAAGGACAGATAAGGATCTCAGCAAGACAGAGCCTGCAGCTCGTAAATCTATCTTGCAGAACAAATCATAACCAAGAGGAGGAAATCTCGAGCGTCAAATCCTTCAAAGTATCATGCTTCAACAGATCAAAGGCCACTGCCATTAGGGACCTGAGCACTAGACAGATCCCAGGAAGGGTTCCCAGATCGGAGGGGAGGACACAGATGCCAAACCCCCTGGAGATGGCACAAGAAGTCTGAGTGCAAGGCAAGAGACTTACCAGCCACTGGACCTCAGAAATAGGCCAAAGCTGCCACCTGAACCTTCAGGGAACTAAGGGAAAGGTCCTTCTCCAGTCCATCCTGTTGAAAGGTCAACAGAGATGGCACCTTGGCTGTCTTAGGAGTCAACTGCCAAGCACTGCTCCATCACTCAAAGAGGCACGAGATCCACATGTATGCAAGCTTAGTAGGCCTCCTTTTGGGCTCAGAACAGAATGGAGACCACTGCCAAAGAGTAGCCCTTATGTGCTAGCCATCTCCTTTCAAAAGAAAGAGGGAACTGGGTCCCTCCGGGACGACTGGTGCCAGTCACAATAGGCCCCCAGATGGAGGCAACCGAAGAGGAGGCACCTGCAGGAGCCACATTAGGTCTCTGAACCATACTCTTCTCGGCCAACCCAACAGCACCAGAAAAACCCTGCTCGGGTGGCGTTCTATATGCCGAATCACATGCCCCACCAGTGGCCACAAAAGAAACACGTACAGCAGGTGTGGATTTGGCCAAGGCTTGGTCAGGGAGTCAAAGTCTTTGGATTCTACCTCAGTGTGGCGACTGAAGAAGCAGCAAACTTTGTCATTGGACCATAAGATCCATTTCGGGGTGACCCCAGCAATGCAAAATCAACTGTAATGCCTCCTAATTCAACTCCCATTCTCCAGGATACAGAGAGTGATGGCTAAGAAGTCCATTTCCACACCATTTACCCAAGCAAAGCGCTGAGCCGACAAGGTTAAGAGGTTCTTCTCTGCCCAGGCAAACAGGAGAGCCATCTCAAGAGCTACTTCAGAATTCCTTGTGCTGCCTTGTCGACTACATAAGCCACTGCCGTGGCATTGTCCAAAAACATTCAAAATGCCTGACTCTCGACCAAGGGCCAGAAACATAGAAGAGCCAACCCGATGGCCCTTGGCTCAAGGCAGTTGATGGAACATACCGCTTCCCTCTGGTTCCAGCAGACCCCTGGGCCATATGATCTTGACAATGGGTTCCCCAGCCTGAGAGACTGGCATCCATTGTCAACAGCATCCAGGAGAAATAGTTCAGCAGCACACTCTTCCTCAAACGAAAGGGCTGCTACCATCACTACAGACCGGTCTTCACCATCATCACAGACCGGTCTTCACCATCATCAGCAGCAGGAGGCTGCATTCGAACTCCTGAGAACTTGGGGACCACAGAATCAACAAGGACCACTGGAGAGGCCACATGTGAGCACAAACCCATAGCACCATCAATCCAAGGAGCTGAAGACTCTGGGAGCCTTCTGCGCACAGAACAGCACCAAGCAATCCAACAGTCTTTTGACCTTCTCCTCTGGCAGGCAAAACTTTGCCCACTCGAATGTTGAAACGTGCTCCCAGGAACTCAAGAAACTGAGAAGGCAACAGCTGGCTCTTTCCCCAATTGATCACTCAGCTGAAGCTTTCCATAAAGGACACTACTCAGGATGCCACTTGAGATGCCTCTGAAAGGGAACGAGCCCAGAGGAGGCAGTTATCCAGATATGGATAAGAACATAAGATATGCCATACTGGGTCAGACCAAGGTCCATCAAGCCCAGTATCCTGTTTCCAACCGTGGCCAATCTAGGTCATAAAATACCCAGCAGTTTTCCCAAAAGATACAGGTTCCTCAATGCTTGTATTGGGTCAAGCAGTGAAATCTTGGGCCCCTTTTAATAATGGTTTATAGACCTTTCCTCCAGAAACTTGTCCAAACCTTTTTTAAACCCAGCTACACTAACAGCTTTTACGTATAACATCCTTCAATAACAAATTCCAGAGTTTGATTACAAGTTGAGTGAAAAAATATTTTCTGTTATTAGTCTCAAATAGGTTACCCTGCAGTTTCATTGCATGTCCCCAAGTCTTTCTATATCCTGATGACGTAAACAGTAGATCTATGTTTACCCGTTCCACTCCATTCATTAAATTTATAGACCATTATCATAACTCCTCTCAACCGTCTCTTTTCCAGGTTGAAGAGCCCTAACCTTTTTTAGCCTCTCTTCATAGGAGCAGCCTTCCATCCCCTTGACCATTTTGGTGGCTCTTCTCTGTACCTTTTCTAATAACCCTATAATCTTTTTAAGATATGGAGGACCAGAACTGCACACAATATTCAAGATGCGGTCGCCCCATGGAACGATACAAAGGCATTATAATATCCTTTGTTTTATTTTCCATTCCATTCCTTATGATTTAACATTCTATTTCCTCTCTTGGCCACCATTGCACACTGGGCGGAGGGTTTTAACATGTTATCCATGACGACGCCTAAATCTTTTCCTGGGTGGTGGTTCCCAATGTGGAACTTTGCATTGTGTAACCATAGCTTGGGTTGTTCTTTCCCAGGCGCATAACTTTGCACTTGTCCACATTAAATTTCATCTGCCATTTTGATGCCCAGTCTTCCAATTTATCAAGATTCTCTTGCAATTTTCCACAATCCTCATGGGTTTTAACAACTTTAGTTTTGTGTCATCTGCAAATTTAATAACATCACTCGTTATTCCCTTTTCCAGGTCATTTATGAATATGTCAAAAAGCAGCGGACCAAACACAGATCCTTGGGGTACTCCACTATTCACCTTTATCCATTGGGAAAATTGACCATTTAGCCCCTATCCTCTGCTTTCTATCTTTTAGCCAGTTCCTGATCCACAGTAGTACAGTGCCTATCCCATGACTTCAGTTTTGACAAAAGTCTCTGATGAGGGACCTTGTCAAAGGCTTTCTGAAAGTCTAGACTCACATTTGTCTACCTGTTTATTCACACCCTCCCCCCCCCCCACGCCTGGACTACTGTAATATTGTTTTTGCCGGTATCCTCCACAGTCAGCTTCACTGCCTACAGTTAATTCAGAATGCTGCCACTCGCCTTCTCACTCATACTCCCCGTTTCAGCCACATCACACCCTCTTTGATCCACCTACACTGGCTTCCCCCTCCCCTACAGCGTCACCTTCAAACTCCTAATCCTGACCCACAGGACCCTACATCAGCACACTCCCCAGTATCTTGCAGATTCATTGCTCTTTTGCACTATCCCTCGCAGTCTCTGGTCCTCCACACCAACCATCTTGACCTCCCTTCCCCAGCCTATGCCTGCCTGGAGCAAACCCGGCATTCTGCCTTCTTTTTTCTAGCCCCGTCACTTGGAATTCTCCTCCTCCCCTAATTCATCAACTACACTCATTTCTCAAATTCAAGTCCCTCCTAAAAACCCACCTCTTCTGTACTGCCTATGACCTTCCTTTCCCTGACTCCACCGTTTCCTCCTCCCCCTCCACTTAGGCTCTTCTCTTCTTTAGTCTAATATGGATGCGCACTTTCCTGTCTGGCATTGTAGTTCTTTTCTTACTCTGGCTTTATTTGTTTTTGTATTATTGTAAACCGCCCAGATGGCTTCCGATGGGCGGCCTATCAAAAGTTCTAATAAAGATAAAGATAGGGGGCAGAGTTGCTATTGATTTATTTTATTTATTTATTTAACTGTATTTATATCCCGCTTTTCACCGGGTCAAAGCGGTGGGACATATAACCGGGGGGGAAAATCAAATGTGGGGGGGGGGGGCCATCACCGGGGGCTTCAACATTGATGATTTTTGGGATGAACATAGAGACTGACAAGATAGCATAGTTACTGGTTTGGAGATCTTGGAGAGAAATAGGGGGGGTTCCTATTCAGAGATGTTCTTGGAATAGGATGGTTTTTAGCTGCTTCTTGAATGATGGGAGATCACCGTTGTTCCTGATGTGGTTTGGTAGAGAGTTCCAGAGGGATGGGGCATAGAGTTCAAAGGCTCTATTGCAGGTCCGTTGAGTTGCTTTGGTTCTTTTGTGGGGGATGGCAACGGAGCTGTTGGAGGATTGTCTGGTTGTTCTGCTGTGGGTTGGGCGAGGCAGTAGGGCGCGGAGTGGGGTGCCTTGTGTTTGGTGGATGGTTTTGTGGGTGAGTAGAAGAGTTTTGTACTTGATTCTTGCTTCGATGGGGAGAATATGAAGGTCTCTCAGAATTAGGGTGATGTGGTCTCGTTTCTTTGCATTGTGGATTATTCTCGCCGTGGTGTTTAGGGCAGTTCGGAGAGGATTGGTCTGTGTGGCAGGTAGGCCATGGTAGATTATGTTGCAGTAGTCCAGATGAGGGAGTGTTAGAGCTTGCATTACTGTCCTGAAGTCTTGTGGTTCGAGGAGGGGTCGGAGGCGTTGTACCGTTTTTGCCTTGTGGAATACAGTTCTCGTGGTCTTGTTGATTTGTTGCTTAAGGGTTAGGGCTTGGTCAATGATAATGCCGAGATATCTTATGTGTGGTTGTACTTGAATTTGCGTGGTTCCGATGGTGAGGTGAGTGGGTGGTTTGAAGTCTGGGTCTTTTGTCACTATAAGGGCTTCGGTCTTCTTTATGTTAATGGATAAGTTGTTCTCTTGTAGCCAGTTGGATACGTCGGTGAAGCAGGTTGATAGCTGGTCGTTTGTTGGGTCCGTGGTTGTAATCGGGGCGTAGAGCATTATGTCGTCAGCGTATATGTGGAAGTTGACATTGTGAGTGCTTATGACTGAGCAGAGTGGACGGAGGTAGATGTTGAAAAGCATGGCTGATAGTGTGGATCCTTGAGGTACTCCTTGATGTTGCTGGAAGGGGGGTGAGGTGGAGGTTTTGGTGCGGATCAGTTGCTGTCGGTTGGTTAGATAGGACCTGAACCATTGGAGTACAGTATCTTTGATCCCAATTGTTTGGAGTCTGTGGATAAGGGTGTTATGGGAGATGGTGTCGAATGCTGCTGATATATCCAGAAAAATTAGGATGTATCCGGAGTGTTTCTCTTGGGTTCCTATGATGAGGGTGTTCCTCAGCATGGTCATTAGGGTCTCGACCCCATGTAGTGGTCGGAATCCGTGTTGCTGCGGGTCCAGTATGTTAACGTCTAGGTGTTCTTGAAGCTGACGTTGGACTATCTTCTCAATTATCTTTGCGGTGAGCGGGAGGCTCGCTACTGGCCTGTAGGAGGTGGGGTCTAGGGGATCTAGGCTGTGCTTTTTTAGGGTTGGTCGGATGATTGTTGTCTTGAGGGCGTCTGGCATGTGTCCTTGTTTAAAGGATTAATTTACGATGTGGGTTAGTGGTGCACTGAGGTCTTCTTTGGTTTTCTTTATCCAGTCGGCAGGGCAAGGATCCAGCGGGGAGGTGGTGGTGTTCAAGCAGGAGATGGTGGAAGATATTTCTTCTTTTGAGGTTGTGTCGAATGTATTCCAGTCTCTGTTCAGAGTGGTGTATGAAGTTGCCTTGGTTGTTGTTTCAGCGTAGTGATGTGGGTTTTGTGGTTGCTGAAGCTGTTTGTATTGTTGGGCTAGAAGATCAGGGGGGATATCTGGCAGCTGGTCGGAGTTACTGGGCGCTTTTGTTAGATTTTTGACAATTTGGAAGAGCTCTCGAGGTTTGTTTATGGCTGTTGCGATGATTTTGGTGTGGTAGGTTCTTTTGGCATTGTCAGTTTCTGAGTGGTATGCATTGAGTTCGTAGAGGTATTTTGCTTTGTCTCTGTCGCTTTTGGTTTTTCTCCATTTCCTTTCGATTCTTCTAAGTCTGGTTTTCAGTTTGCGGAGGCTGGGGGTGAACCATTGGGCTTTTGAGGAGATGGGTCTGGTATTGGTGCTGTTTCTATTTGTGCTGGCTGCTGAGGCGATTGTGGTATTCCAGTTGTGGATCAGGACATCAAGGTTGTTGGAGTTTGTGTGTAGGTTAGGCAGGGTTTTTGTTAGGAAGTCTTCCTTGTTAAATGCTTTGAATCTCCTTGCGTGGTGTTTGTTTTCTCTGTTATTTTTGAGTTGATAGGTGTGGGATATGTTGATAATGTAGTGGTCTGACCACGGTACTGGCGAGATTGTTGGTTTTCTGTAGGAGGAGGCGGTTTGGGAGTTTAGAAATATGAGGTCAAGTATGTTTCCTTTTTCAAGTGTTGGTTCTTGTATGATTTGTGTCAGGGCCATTGCTGTCATGGCGTTGAGGAAGGTTTCTGCTTGCTTCTCCTGGAGTGATGGGAGGTTGAAGTCTCCTAGGATAATTTGTTCCTTCGAAGGGGTGGTGCTTTCGGAGATGAGGTGTAGAATCTGTGGTAGGTCAGAGGTTGTGGTGGGTGCACAGTAGATCAGGCATATCGAGAGGTATTTGTTGGTGAGGGTGAGGATGTCTGCTTCGTTGGAGGTTTCTGCGGTGTGGATCCGTAGGTGGAGGTCGTCTTTGGCAATGATGGCTACACCTCCACCTTTGGCATGTGTCCGGGAGCAGTGTTGGAGGCTGTATCCCTTTGGTGTTAGCTGGTTCATTACTACTGTGTCGTGGTCTGTTAGCCAGGTTTCTGTTACACAGAGGATGTCAATCTTCTCAGTTGTGATCAGGTCCTGGAGCATGTGGTATTTGTTCCTGACTGAGCGAGCGTTTATGAGTGAGATGGAGAGGTGGTGGTGGTTTGTGGGGTTGGTGGTGTAGGTTGGTGTGCAATGTGAGAGTGAGTGTGCGTGTGCATGGTTATGTGTACGGTTGTGGATGCATGTGGGTTGAGCTGTCATGGTGTCTGGGCAGAGAGGGTTGTAAGGTTTGGCTGAGTGGGGGTAGAGGGTTAGGAGGGGGGTTAGGAGATAGATGGGGGTCAGGAAGGGTGGCATGCTGTGTGGGAGTACCTGGGTTTTCAGAGTGGTGAGGTCTTTTTCTTTGCGCAGTTGTTGTTGTCGTTGTTCTTCGGTTCGGTGGTGGGGGTGTCTCTGCTGTTGGATGTAATGTGGCTTTCTTTGAGGAGGAGGATATGTTGGTTGCTGCTTCTTTTTTGTGCGCCTCTGTGCCACGCCAAAGGGCCCTCTGGCGAGGCCCTCAGGCGCGGGCCCGCCAGGCACAGGCGCGCCCGCGAGGGACGCCGCTTTTATGGAGGCGGGCTGCTTTGCTTTTGTTCTCCCACTGCCCCGATTGGGCAGGAGCACCGTGGGGGGTGTTGGTCCCAGCGGCGGCAGCAGCGGCTCCCTCCGGAGGCGAGGGACGCCACTTTTATGGAGGCGGGCTGCTTTGCTTTTGTTCTCCCACTGCCCCAATTGGGCAGGAGCACCGTGGGGGGTGTTGGTCCCAGCGGCGGCAGCAGCGGCTCCCTCCGGAGGCGAGGGACGCCGCTTTTATGGAAGCGGGCTGCTTTGCTTTTGTTCTCCCACTGCCCCGATTGGGCAGGAGCACCGTGCGAGGTGTTGGTCCCAGCGGCGGCAGCAGCGGCTCCCTCCGGAGGCGAAGGACGCCGCTTTTATGGAGGCGGGCTGCTTTGCTTTTGTTCTCCCACTGCCCCGATTGGGCAGGAGCACCGTGGGGGGTGTTGGGTCCAGCGGCGGCAGCAGCGGCTCCCTCCGGAGGCGAGGGACGCCGCTTTTATGGAGGCGGGCTGCTTTGCTTTTGTTCTCCCACTGCCCCGATTGGGCAGGAGCACCGTGGGGGGTGTTGGTCCCAGCGGCGGCAGCAGCGGCTCCCTCCGGAGGCGAGGGACGCCGCTTTTATGGAGGCGGGCTGCTTTGCTTTTGTTCTCCCACTGCCCCGATTGGGCAGGAGCACCGTGGGGGGTGTTGGTCTCAGCGGCTATCGATCCCCTAGTGAATGGGCAGAGGCCCACAGCACTGTCACTGGAGCCTCCAGCTGGCTGATTATCCTTACTCACAGCCTCCACCACCTCCTGCCCTGAGGCAGGCAAGGCTGGACTAACAATATCCCCCGACTGAAAGAGGGTGAATAGGCTCCTGGGGACAAGTCAGAAGCAGCCATGCATAAAGGGCAAAGTCCACAAGCCGGGGATGAGGCGCCTCGCTTGCCACAGGCCAAACAACATTTCCTGGAAGAAGACAGAGTTAAGGCAAGTATCACAAAAGGCGTGCGTTAACTGCGCTTTTATTGTAACACTTATGATAAGGAAGCGTATCATGACAGAGGAGAAAGGGATAATGGAAAGGAATTCATCCTTATAAAAGGACCAATTCTACAAGGTCAGAGAAACAGAACCCCAATCACACCTAGAAAGCAGGAAATTCCCCGATGGGATAGGTTTCAGAGTTCCCCTAGTGGAGACAAGGCGAATACAGACCCGAGGAAAAAGTACCCTTACGTCACTGAGTTCCCTAATTACCCAGCTGCTAGGAGGCAAGTTGATCTCCGTCACCTGAGAGGAGAAGAGGTGGGGCTGGAGCCTTGGGGATTTAAGTCTAGGATAGAGCATGAGGGAGGGAGAGGAGGAGGAGAGTCCCAGAGAGTGTCTCAGGGAGAGACCCAAGCAGAAACACAAGCTGGAGAACAGGATGAGGAAGCACAGGAGAATGGTGGCCAGAGCATGAGGGAGGAGAAGCTGCTACAAGCCCAGACCCAGGTATGAGCCTTGAAAGCTTGTCTAATACAGAGCAGTGCAGAGTTGCAAGGGATACTCTCAGCTCTAACGGAAGGCAGTCAGCTGAACCCTGTGAACTGGAAGGAGAGGTAGAGCCTATGCAACTAGGTGAACCAGACCTAGCTGTGAATGACGAGGACTCATACATGGATTGCTCCTTGTACCAATCCTTTACTGCAGAGGGATTGAAGGAAAACCACCCTTAAGAGAAAACCTTCAGAGTCAGGTAACTTTGAAAGCCTGTAGATGGTTTTGTGCATGTCCTGCGTTAAAGAAGAAATACGTTTGCTGAGAAAGCCAGAGCAATCTGAAGCTCTCTGATTGGGCTTATTAAACACCTGTTATCCAGAGCAGTGCACCGGCAAGAAGATGAGCTAATGGTGAAAGGAAGTAAAGTTTTGGCTTTGTTTTTGAATATTCCTAAAGCCTGGAACAGAGCATTATTTGCTTATGAGAAGTTTTTGTTCCTGTTAAAGGTTTTACTTTGTTTGTAGGAAGACAAGCATCCTGGAAGTGTTTGGGACTATGAGAACAGAAAACTGCCATTGAGAAATGCTGTTTTTGTTTGCTTTAAACAACAATGCTAGCCAAGCTGTTAGCATTGACTGTTAGAAGGCTTTATCTTTGAGCTGAAGAACACTATAAGCTGAAAGTTTGCTTTGAGTTTATTTATGTCCTGATGTGTATTGTGAAGAATCCTGGAGAAAGAATCCAAGGGTAGTATTTGTGAACCTTTGCATTTGAGTCAATAAATTCTGTCATTGCCTTACTATTCGAGCCAACTACAAGTGTTTTTACCTGAAGCCAAGTGAATTGTGACTGAACTACCTTTCCCAAGAGGCATTGCAAAAGAACAAGTCAGTTAAAGGCTAAAAGGTGAAACTTTCTATGATAACCACGCCCCTCCATACTGGAAGTAAGGGGCAAGGGCGTGACAAGGCGCTAGGGTAGGAACACACATTGAAGAAAGGATCACGTGACCATCAGTCTCACAATATTAAAAACCCTACTAGCGCGTGCAGAAAACAGTAGGAACCCACCACACAGTGCCAAGAGTCACCAGCAGTCCACCCTGAAATACATCCCACACAGACTGAATCAGGAGCCACAACAAGGAAAATGATGAGGTCAAGCCTTGGTACTCATCCCCTGAGAGCCCCAAGCAGAGGATCCATGCCAGGCTCAGCTCTTCTCTGAAACCCTTTCACTGGCTTGGCAGCACTGCATTTAAGACAAATTCCTCTGAGAGCTTTCTGCAATCTTCAGAACAGAGCAACGGGGGGGAGGGGGGGAACAGAGGAGGAAGGAGGGAGTGTTGAAGATATGTGAGGCTGCTGAATTAGTCCATCTTTCCAGATCTTTCCATTTTTTTGGCTACTCAACAGGCTCTTATCCAGGGTAAGAGCATGGAGCTGAACAAATTTTCCTCTCCTATGGCTACCGAAAAGACCACCGTCTAGTGGGGCATCCCATATTGCACTCAAATGAGAGAGTCACCCTCAAAGTGGTTTGTCACAAGCGTTTATAGCACAGTTACTTACCTGTAACAGGTGATCTCTGGGAACAGCAGGAATAAGTCTTCACATATGGGTACGCAGGTACCGACGGAGCCTGTGCGGGAACGCTCCCCAGCGTCCAATCAGAAAGCTTTTGGGAGCATCCCACAGTGCCTGTGTGCTGCCTTCCCGCCTTTCCCAACTGTCTCTCCTCAGTTGAGTTTTATACCCGAGACAAAGAGGGAGAGAGAGGGAAAGGAAGAGAGATAGAGAGAGACAACTCCTAGGGGAGGTGGGTGGGTTGTGAAGACTTATTCCTGCTGTTCCCAGAGATCACCTGTTACAGGTAGGTAACTGTGCTATCTCCAGGAACAAGCAGGAATGAGTCTTCACATATGGGGACTCCCTAGCTTTTGATGCCAGGGAGAGAGCCCATAAGTTGTGTGTCCCTGGGACAGGGCTGCACTTCCCCACCTGGATCTCTGGCATCCCCTGAGGGATGGTGGGTAGGAGTTGATTAAGTATGGAACAGGTGTTTGAGAACAACCTGACCAAACAAGGCATCCCTGCGGGAGTCCTTGTCCAAACAGTAATGGGCTGTGAAGGTATGAACCGAGGCCCAAGTGGCTGCTCTACAGATGTCGTCGATAGATACAGAGTTCAGGTGAGCCATTGAGGCTGCCATGGCTCTCACATTGTGAGCTGTGACATGGCCCTCCAAAGAAATGTTCTTGCTCTGATAGGTGAAAGAAATACATTGGGCAATCCAGTTGGAAAGTGTTCTCTTGGAGACTGGTTGTCCCAAATGAGAAGGATCAAAAGCAACAAAGAGTTGAGAAGACTTTCTATGTTGTTGTGTCCTCTGTAAGTAAAAAACTAGAGCTCTTTTACAGTCCAGGGTATGAAGATTACTCTCTGCACTTGATGCATGAGGCCCTGGAAAAAAAGACAGGTAGGTAGACCTCTTGGTTGAGGTGAAAAGGCGAGACCACCTTAGGCATAAAGTGTGGATTAGTCCTAAGGACCACCTTGTCATGATGGAACCTTGTATAAGGTGGATTAGCTACTAGTGCTTGCAATTCACTGATGCGGCGTGATGATGTGATTGCAATGAGAAAGATAACCTTCCAAGAAAGGTATTTCAAGGAGGTAGTAGCTAAAGGTTCAAAAGGCGGCTTCATAAGCTGACCAAGAACCAAATTTAAGTTCCATGCCACCGGAGGTGGTCTAATGGGAGGCTTTGTTAAAAGGAGGCCTCTCATGAACCTTGCTACAAGGGGATGAGAGGAAACAGGTTGTCCATTTAGAGGCTTGAGGGAAGCTGCAATAGCACTCAGATGGACTCTTACTGAATTTGTCTTAAGGCCTGCATTAGACAGATGCAGGAGATACTCCAGCAACGATTCCAGAGGTATTGAACGGGGGTTAAGACCCTTTCCAGAACACCAGATGGTAAACCTTTTCCACTTGAAGGCGTAAGAACATCTAATGGAAGGTTTTCTGGAAGCATAAAGAACATCTTTCACTTGTTGAGAAAGAGGAAGATCCTGGAGATCTAGGCCTTCAGCAACAAAGCCCTGAGATGCAGAGACTGGGGATTGGGATGCCACAACTTTCCATCCTCCTGAGAGAGGAGGTCTGGAGCAGACCCTAACTCTAAGGAGGGAGCTTGAGAGAGATGTAGAAGCAGAGGGTACCACACTTGCCGTGGCCAATGTGGAGCTATGAGAATCATGTGGCCTCTGTCTCTCTGAAGCTTGAACAGGGTTTTGGGAATTAGGGGAATGGGTGGAAAGGCATACAGGAAGTCTTGACCCCAGTGAAGGAGGAAAGCATCCCTTGCCTGAGCCCCCTGAGCCGGAGTTCTGGAACAGAACCGGGGAAGTTTGGCATTCCACGGACTTGCAAAGAGGTCTATGTCCGGGGTTCCCCAAATTTGAAAAATCTTGGATACCTGGTCCATATGTAGGGACCACTCGTGTGGAAGCAGAACTCGACTGAGTCTGTCTGCCCAAGAGTTTTGAACACCTGGAAGATAGACTGCCAGAAGATGAATGTGATGCTCTCTGGCGAGGGCCCACAGTCACAGAGCTTCGTTGCAAACCGACAGAGCCAGTTCCTCCCTACTTGTTTATATAGAACATGGCTACCTGATTGTCCGTGTGGACAAGGACTGTCTTGTGGCTGAGCAGGGTGTGGAAAACTTGCAGAGCAAGGAAGATTGCTCTGAGTTCCAAGAGATTGATATGTAGACAAGTCTCCTGTGGGGACCAGATGCCCTGGGTGGAGAGGTCCTGAAGATGAGCTCCCCAGCCCATTGGAGAAGCATCTGTTGTAAGAGTTGCCTGGGGTAGAGGCTGTTGAAAAGGACACCCCAGCAACAGGTTCTGAGGGGACTTCCACCACTGGAGGGACAAAATGAGGCGACTTGTGTTTGCTATTTTGTCTGACAGGCAGCCTAATGCCTGGGTCCATTGGGTGGATAAAGTCCACTGAGCTGCTCTCATGTGAAGGCGAGCATATGGTACCACATGAACGGTGGATGCCATGTGGCCTAGCAACTGTAATATTTCTCGAGCAGTTAGAAGGGGTTTTGACTCTGCTTGAGAAGCTAACTGCATCAAGCGAAGGCAACGGGCCTGGGGAAGATAGGCCCTTGCCCTTGTGGTATCCAGTAGCGCCCCTATAAACTCCAGGGACTGAGTAGGGATCAAATTGGATTTTGGGATGTTTATTACCAGCCCTAAATATTGAAGGATACGCATTGTGCAGGTTAGCGCAGTCTTGGCCTCTGATTGAGTGGGAGCTCGAATGAGCCAGTTGTCCAGATAAGGGAAGACAAATATTCCCAGGGTGCGCAGAAAAGCAGCAACTACTGCCATGCATTTCGTGAACACCCTTAGTGCTGAGGCCAGGCCAAAGGGGAGCACTCTGTATTGATAGTGCTTCTCCTGGAAAAGGAACCGAAGGAACCTTCTGTGAGTTGGATGGATGAGAACATGAGTGTACGCATCCTTGAGATCTAGAGAACAAAGCCAATCCTGACTCTGAAGGTATGGCAGCAGAGTTCCTAGAGAAACCATCTTGAATTTCTCTTTGACTAGGAATCTGTTCAACTCTCTGAGATCTAAAATGGGTCTGAAGCCCCCTGTTTTCTTTGGGATAAGAAAATAGGGGGGAGTAGAACCCTGTGCCCTGTTGTTGAAAAGGCACTTCCTCTATTGCCCCCTGGGCTACAAGAGTGGCAACCTCCTGCCCTAACAGGCTGAGGAAGGAGGTTGGAGAATTGAACTGGTGCACTCTTGTGAGAGGGGGCAAGCTAGAAAAATGAAGTTTGTACCCCTCTCTTATGATGGAGAGTGTCCAATGCTCTGCTGTGATTTGCCCCCATCTGGGAGCAAAGTGACATAACCTTCCTGGAATGGTGGAAGGCTCTGGTCCTTCTAGAGCCAGGAAGGCTAAGTTCTCTAGCAGAGTCAAAGGCCCTGAGGGGGCTGAGATTGCTGGGCTGCAGCAGGCCTCGCAGCCTTTGCCTTGGTCTGTTTGGAGGATTGCTGACATTTGGAAGGAAACTGAGCTGCAGTAGATGCTCTCTGACTATAAGCAGGATAGGATCTTTCCTTTTTAGAAAAAGGTGTTTTCTTGAACAACCTTTTCTTAGCAGGAGCAGCAGTAGATTTGGATAGTCTATCCAAAGCAGAATTTTCAGCATCCATTTGATTGGTAAAGATTGGCAAGCAAAAGCCAAACAGATTCTCACCTGTACAAGGGATATTTCCCCAATTCATCCTGGACCCAGGTCTCCAAATCAGATGCTTGAAGCCAAGCAATCCTACGTGCACCTATAGCTATAGCTGAGGCTCTGCTTACGCATTCAAAGGAGTCGAAAGCTACACGGTTGGAGAATTTGGAGATATCCTGGGCATGTTTGAGCCCAGAGAGAAATTCTTGCCTTTGACTGTCAGACATAAAAGTACTTAAAGTCAGCAAATGGTCAGTGACTTCTTTTAAGAACATTCCCATGTAGAGACTATAAGAATTAATTCTCGCAACAAGCATGGAAGCTTGGAAGACTCTTCTACCAAAAGCATCCAGGGTTCTACATTCACATCCTGGAGGATTAGAGGCATGTCTCTTGGCACTTCTAATCTTTCTCATTGCAGACTCAACCACAATAGAGTGGTGAGGAAGCTGAGTTTTATGGAAACCAGGACAAGGAGGGACACGATACATGGTGTCCAACCTGCGAGAATGAGGAGAGGTGGTTAGAGGTGCTTCCCACATCCTTAACATGAGATCATACAGAATCTCATGAATAGGCAAGGTAGCTGCCTCTTTAGGAGTTTTAGGATATTGTAGAATATCTAACTCCTTAGCTCTAGGCTCTGACTCGGGGGCTACTGTAATAGAGAGGCCCCGAGCCACCTCTCTGATAAAGTCTTGAAAAGACAAGTCCTCTGGAGGAGACATCCTTCGTTTAAGAGAGGACTCCTCCTGTGGAAGAAGCATCGCTGCATCGACAGACTCTTCAGAATCCTCAGAGTCAGAGGAATCGAAGTATCGTCTGTTGGGATGCTCTTGCAAAGCCAGATACCCATACCGACCGGGATCGGTATCGGGAATCATCGGTACCGGGGTATCGGTACTGGAAGGCTGCAGAGAGCAGAGTACCGGCATAGCTGACATCGATGCCGATGTCGATGCCACCGGTACCGGAATCGGTGCCGATGGCGATACTGGAGCCAGTACCAGCAGAGTAGTCTGTTGCTGTACCACGAGCGTCGATGCCACAAGGAAAGCCGCCAGACTGCGTTCGATGGACAGAATCCTCTGATCCATCGACGCCGCCAATGCCTGGAAGTCGGTACCGGTGGAAGCCACCGGTATCCCAGAGCATGGCACCAGGAGATCTGTTGAGGCCACGCCATCTAGATCATCCTGGAACCCTGATAATGATGCTTTAGAAGCCGAAGCCTCCCGCCAGGGTAATTTTGCCAGTGCAGAATCCTCGAGGGCAAGGCCAGGGGCATCTCGATGCTTAGAAGGAGATTTGCCCTTCGAGGACCGGCTGGATTTATGTTTAGTTACCTGAGATCCATGTGAGGAAGAAAAAGCCCTGGAAGACGTTGATGCCACCGAAGCTGCAACAAAGGGAAACAGGGTACTGAGCTTGGCAGCTCGGTTCTGTTGACCTCTTAGACATCATGGAACAGGACACACAATCTTTAATGGAATGGTCAGGGCCTAAAGACTTGAGACACCAGTTATGGGTGTCGGTGACGGAGATAGTACCTCCACATTTTGTGCACTTCTTAAATCCTGAGGCAGGCTTTTCCATATTTAAGGAAAAGGGTTTTGGGCCTAAGGCCCAAAACTGAAGTACACCTGAAGAAAAATAAATGGAAAAAAGGTCTTTTTTTTTTTTTAAAGAAAAGAAGAAGAACCGGTGGTACCGGTATAGCGTCGAGGAAGGCAGACGTGACAGAAAAGAAAAAGAAAAAATAAGGAAATTCTTCTGCGGTGACAGGAACACAACCAGCTGGCTCCGCAGAAAAACAACAACTGAGGAGAGACAGTTGGAAAGGCGGGAAGGCAGCACGCAGGCGCTGTGGGATGCTCCCAAAAGCTTTCTGATTGGACGCTGGGGAGCGTTCCCACGCAGGCTCCGTCGGTACCGACGTACCCATATGTGAAGACTCATTCCTGCTTGTTCCTGGAGATCAGATTTTCTTCAGAGGAGACAAAAATACTGAAGGGACCTCTGGAGGCTGAGACGAATAGAGACACGGGGTGATGTCATTGAAACCTGGGCTTTTACATAAGAACATAAGATATGCCATACTGGGTCAGACCAAGGTCCATCAAGCCCAGTATCCTGTTTCCAACAGTGGCCAATCTAGATCATACGTACCTAGCAGCTTCCCCAAAAGACACAGGTTACACAATGCTTGTATTGGGTCAAGCATTGATACCCTGGGTCCCTTCTTAATAATGGTTTATGGACCTCTCCTCCAGGAACTTGTCCAAACCTTTTTTAAACCCAGCTACACTAATAGCCTTTACTACATCCTCCGGTAACAAATTCCGGAGTCTGATTACACGTTGAGTGAAAAAATATTTTTTTATTAGCCTTAAATAGTTTACCCTGTAGATTCATTGCATGTCCTCTAGTCTTTCTATATTCTGATAACGTAAACAATCGATCTACGTTTACCCATTCTACTCCGTTCATTAATTTATAGACTTCTATCATATCTCCCCTCAGCCGTCTCTTTTCCAGGTTAAACAGCCCTAACCTTTTTAGCCTTTCTTCATAGAAGTATCCTTCCATCCCCTTTACCATTTTGGTGGCTCTTCTCTGAACCTTTTCTAACAACACTATATCCTTTTTAAGATACGGCGACCAGAATTGCACACAATATTCAAGGTGCAGTCGCACCATGGAACGATACATAGGCAGTATAATATCTTTTGTTTTATTTTCCATTCCTTTCCTTATGATACCTAGCATTCTATTTGCTCTCTTGGCTGCCGCTGCACTCTGAGCCGAGGGTTTTAACATGTTATCCACAATGACGCCTAAATCTTTTTCCTGGGTGGTGGTTCCTAATGTGGAACCTTGCATCGTGTAACCATAGTTTGGGTTGTTCTTCCCTGGGTGCATAACTCTGCACTTGTCCACATTAAATTTCATCTGCCATTTTGATGCCCAGTCTTCCAATTTATCAAGATCCTCTTGCAATTTTCCACATTCTTCTTGGGTTTTAACAACTTAAAAATAGTTTTGTGTCATCTGCAAATTTGACAACCTCACTCGTTATTCCCTTTTCCAGGTCATTTATGAATATGTCAAAAAGCAGCGGACCCAACACAGATCCCTGGGATACACCACTATTCACCTTTCTCCATTGGGAAAATTGGGCATTTAGCCCTACCCTCTGCTTTCTATCTTTTAACCAGTTCCTGATCCACAATAGTACACTGCCTCCTATCCCATGACTCTTTAGTTTTGCAAAACGTCTCTGATGAGGGACCTTGTCAAAGGCTTTCTGAAAGTCCAAATACATTATATCAACTGACTCACCTTTGTCTACCTGTTTATTCACACCTTCACAAAAACATAACAGATTAGTAAGACAAGATCTTCCTTGTCTAAAGCCATGTTGACTGTCTCCCATTAAACCATGACTATCTACATGTTCAGTAATTTTGTTCTTTATGATGGTTTCTATCATTTTTCCCGGTACTGACGTCAGGCTCACCGGTCTGTAGTTTCCCTGATCACCCATGGAACCCTTTTTAAAAATTGGTGTTACATTGGCGATCCTCCAATCTTCAGGTATTACAGATGATTTTAATGATAGTTCACAGATTACTAATAGCAGGTCTGCAATCTCATATTTCAGTTCTTTCAACACCCTTGGATGTATATCATCCGGCCCAGGTGATTTGCTACTCTTCAGTTTATCTTATAGTTGTAGTACAGCTTCCCGATGTATCGATATTTCCTTCAATTCTTCCGCACCTTTAAATACTTCAGTCATGGGTAACATCCGTACATCTTCCTCAGTAAAGACCGAAGCAAAGAATTCATTCAGTCTCTCCGCTATCGCCTTGTCGCCTCTTAGTGCCCCTTTAACCCCTCTATCATCTAATGGGCCAACTGATCCTCTCATAGGTTTTTTGCTACAAATGTACTTGAAAAAAAGTCTTTATTACGCGTTTTTGCTTCCGCAGCAAGCTTCTTCTCAAATTCTCCCTTTGCCTGCCTTATCAATGCCTTGGATTTGACTTGCCAGTGCCTGTGCTGTTTCCAGGTTTCGTCATTTGGCTCTTTTTTCCATTTCCTGAAAGATGCTTTTTTGGCAACAGCCTCTCTGACCTCACCTTTAAACCATGCTGGCAGTTTTTTGGACTTCCTTCCACTTTTCTTTAAGCGTGGAATACAGCTGGCCTGGGCTTCCAAGATAGTATTTTTCAACACCCAAGCTTGATGCAAGTCTTTATCCTTTGCAACCGCTCCTTTTAGTTTTTTCTTAACTGTTTTCCTTATTTTATCATCGTCTCCCTTTCGAAAGTTAAAAGGTAGAATTGTGGATTTCCTTACCATCCCTCCTCCATTAATTACATCAAACGTGATCATGCTATGATCACTACTGCCAAGTGGCCCCAACAACCTTATCTCTTGCACTAGATCTGGTGTTCCACTAAGGACTAGGTCCAATATGGCTTCCCCTCTGGTCGGTTCATGAACCAGCTGCTCCAAGAAGCAGTAATTTATTTCATCTAGGCACTTTATCTCCCTAACATGTCCTGCCGTGACACTGACCCAGTCGATACTGGGGTAATTGAAATCACCTATTATTACTGTGCTGTAACTTTTGTTAGCTTCCTTGATTTTTTTGAGCATTTCATCATCCATTTGTTCATTCTGGCCAGACGGTCGATAGTACACCCCCACTGCCATCGCCTTCCCCTTTTTACATGGAATTGCAATCTATAGAGATTCTACAGCTAATTTTGTTTCCTGCAAAACTTTAATCCTTTCTGACTCAATGCCCTCTCTAACAGAGCGCAACCCCTCCACCAATTTGATAAGCTCCATCATTATGATATAGTTTGTATCCAGGTATCAGTGTCCCACTGGTTGTCCTCTTTCCACCATGCCTCAGATTCCAATCATATCTAACCTCTCATTTAGTGCTATATATTCTAACTCCCCCATCTTATTTTTTAGACTTCTAGCATTTGCATACAAGCATTTTAGAGACTATTTTATTGATATTAATTTGGCTATTGGTAGGCATGGGTAATTTGGGATCTTTAAGCTCTGTCTGCTTCATACTCAAGGGCATTTGGGCTACTTTACTCTTTTGGAACCTCTCTGCTTTTGGTAGTATCCTTCAAGGATACATTGTTCTGAACCATGCGCTCTTCTGCAACTGTCGGCTTTCCCCTATTATCTAGTTGAAAAGCTGCTCTCTCTCCTTTTTAAAGGTTAATGCCAGCAGCCTGGTTCCATCCCAGTTAAGGTGGAGGCCATCCCTTCGGAAGAGCCCCTCCTTTTCCCCAGAATGTTTCCCAGTTCCTAACAAATCCAAAACCCTCATCCTTGCACCATCGTCTCATCCACACATTGAGACTCCGGAGCTCTGCCTGCCTTTTGGGTGCTGCACATGGAACGGGAAGCATTTTGGAGAATGCTACCCTGGAAGTTCTGGATTTCAACTTCCTACCTAAAAGCCTAAATTTAGCCTCCAGAACCTCCCTACCACATTTTCCTAGGTCATTGGTACCGACATGTACCAAGACAGCAGACTCCTCCCCAGCACTATCTAGGTGGCGCGTGAGGTCTGCTACCTTCGCACCAGGCAAGCATGTTACCAGGCGATCCTCACATCCACCAGCCACCCA
Organism: Ichthyophis bannanicus; assembly: GCA_033557465.1. Classification (NCBI taxonomy): domain Eukaryota; kingdom Metazoa; phylum Chordata; class Amphibia; order Gymnophiona; family Ichthyophiidae; genus Ichthyophis; species Ichthyophis bannanicus. The sequence goes on from CM066031.1 coordinate 730,623,628, forward strand.
GCTATCTACATGCCTAATGATCGAATCAACTATAACGTCTGTCCTAACCCTTCCCTCTTGGGCACATGGCCCTGGAGAAACTTCCTCGGTGCGAGAGGGTTTTACATCACCTGGAGGACAGGTCCTAGTTACAGGATCACTTCCTGCCACACCAGGGTGATGCTCTCCTGTCACGTGACCTCTCTCCTCCATGGCAATAGGGATGCTGCCAGACTGGAGGTGGGACTTCAGAACTATATCCCTGTAGGTCTCATCTATGTACCTCTTTGTCTTTCTTACGTCTTCCAAGTCTGCTACTCTAGCCTCTAGAGAACGGACTCATTCCCTGAGAGCAATGAGCTCCTTGCACCTAGTGCACATGTAAGACCTCTCACCAACTGGGAGAAAATCATACATGTGACACTCAATGCAAAAGACTGGAAAGCCCCCATCTTGCTGGACTTCTGTCTGCATCTTAGTTTTAAGCTTGTGTTTAGATCTTTAAGTTCTTTACTTACTACGGGTTGCTATGGATACTTATACTAATAAAATTGTATCTAATACGTTTAATATACCTTGTTCACCTGAAGCTTAATTAATCTCAGGTCCTTAGTGTATGACTGATTTGGATAACAAGCTGCACCTGAGAGCACCTCCTTTCCTTTAAGATGTGTAAGTACCTATAAAGCTACGATTATCCCAGGGGTGGGTGGGTCTTTGGCTCTTTGTCTCCACCAACCTGCTGGTAGGGGGAACACAACCCACTTGTCTGAACTGATCTAGCAGGATGATATGGAAGCTTTTCTATTACAGTCCTTGATGGTCACATGAATGTGTGTACTGCTGAGATAGATTGAAGGGCAAACACCCACAACTGAATGTGGCTGGAAATAATGATAGAAATAATGCAATTTGAAATGCTGGATGTGAACTGATCTTTTGGTACTGGCACGACCGCTCCCAACAGCAGAAGCCGAGTCAGAGAGAGTCTCCTCCACTGCTGCGAGCTTGGTCAGAGATCTGCAAGGGGACTGCACAAACAACGGGAGAACTGGTCTTTCCAACTCGAGGGTGTACCCTTTTCTGATCAGGCGGAGAGGAACTGCCGCAGCCGTCCTCCTACCGGCATAACTGCTGCTCGGGTCCCCCTTGCTTCATTATGGCTTCCTAGGGCCCGAGGTGGAGGAAGATGCCCCAAAACCACTACCTGCCCCCCGAAACCCCCAGAAGCCCTGACCCCTCGAGGAGTAACATCCCCTCTGAAAGGGCGTTGATCGAGCAGGCCGAAACCTTCGAGACTCCTGGAGCTGGGACCTCACGGGAGTAGGGTTATGACTCTGCCTCAGCTTATCCTCAGGGAGCCTACCTCCCTTAGATTCACTCAATTCCTTCACCAGCTTATACAGCTCCTCTCCAAACAGGAGCTTTACTTTGAAGGGGAGTCTGCTGAGCCGGGTCTTAGAAGAATCATCTGCAGACCAATTTCGGAGCCAAAAGGTAACGACGCACTGCTACCACCAAAGCCATATTCTTCGCCAAACTCCTAAAGAGATCATACTGGCTATCCGCAAGGTAGGCCGAACCAGACTAGATTCTTGCCGCCTCCCTGGGCTCTCCATTTGGAAGGTTGCTAGACAGCTGGAGCTGTTGAGACCAACGTAGACAGGCCCTGGCCACCCACGCGCCAGAAACCGATGCCTACAGAGCCAGGGCACTGACGTCAAAGGCTTGCTTCAACAAGGTGTCCAGCTTCCTATCCTGGGCATCCTTCAAGACCACACTGCCCTCAACCGGTATAGTCGTCTTCTTGGTGACTGCTGACACTGCGGCATCCACCCTAGGTGACTGCAGTAGCTCCCTTTTGGGCTCCTGTAAGGGGTACCAGCATGACATAGAGCATACCCCCCTCAAACTGGACTCCGGCTGATCCTACTCTTCTTGGATCATCTGCCAGACCACCCAGTGAACTGGAAAAACCTTCTGCGACTTCTGGACCGCCTGAATCAGCAGATCCTCCATAGAGTCCTCTTCCGCCGGAACGCCTGTGACAATGTTGAGAGCCTTTAATGATTTGCCAATCAACGTTGGTAACTCTTCTCGGTGGAAGACCCAAACAATCCTAGCTTGCTCCTTTTCCGGAATCTCGCCCTCTTAAGAGTTACTCCTCATCTTCCCCCAACTCCCGTTCCGAGGCCTCCCCCCTCCAGATCCTCCGGAGGGGAGAGGAGAGCTTCGTCATTCACCAGCCTAGGCCACTTGGGCAGAAAGCCTGCATCTTCCTCCTTGGTTCCTACAGTCCTCAAGGCTGCACGGCCCTGAGCTGCCAAAGGAGCCTGTGCTCCCTGCTGTGCAGCAGCTATACAAATTCTGGGGAGAAGCCTCCCATTGCTCCCCCCTCTAGGCCTCCCAGAGACATGGAGGGAGCCCGCTAAGGCTGAGGAGGGACCGGCTGTTCAGATGCTAAAGGCAACGGAGATTCCAAACCAAGCCCTGTTCCAAGAGAGTCCCCTGACTCCTGGGACACGGAAGGAGGGGGATCCTGAGACATGCTGGCTTGGATACCCTGTTCCACAGAGGCGGCCTCTACTGCACAACCCCTGCAGACACCCACCTCCGAAACCGTTCCCCGCCGGGACCCGCAGACCAGACACTGGGGTCTCGCCAGCATGGCAGAACGCTACTGTATCCCAATAATGATCTAATCCCTGTGCTTAGACTCTCTCCTTCCTATTACTCTATATCAGGCCTGTCCAACTTCAAACAGGTCGTGATCTACTTTTTCTGGCCAAAAGTGTCAGTGATCTACCACCATGAAAATTAAGTTTCAAATTAGTTTCAAATTAAATTTTAACCCAATAAAGTTGGAGGATTCCCTCATTTTAATGAACGTTCTGTCATTTACTTGGATGTGATCAGCTGTTAAGCAAGTTAAGCAAAAACAAAACAGAGAGACGAAGATCCAGTAAGAACTGCGAGGGGAAATGGAAAGTACATTTTTTTCTTAAATTTTTATTGAGTAATAACTTTCTTTAATTGTCTTAATAACTTTCTTTAACTTTTATTGAGTAATATGTGTCAAATTTAGGTTGAATATTGATCCAGGCTGATCTTGCACAATCTTTAATATTTCGTTCTTGCTCATTAGTGAGACATCTGAGCCTGCATTTCATCCACCAGCTTTTTGAAGTTGGGTGAATATTGCATGAGGGCCAGTCTCAGGGAATCCTGGAGATGCTCATCTGTCATATTGGAACGTTGTGTACTCTGTCATTTTCAGATGGGAAAACGCAGATTCACACAAATAAGTTGAACCAAAACAGGAGTGTACAGCTTCACTGCGTCTTCTCAAGTTGGGAAATTTGTCTCTAGGCACCAGCTTCCAAAACGATTCTTGCTCAGCATGGGTCTTGAGAAAAATGTCATTTTTAAGGGTTAATATTTTGTTTTCAAGAGATGGCTTGTTCAATGAGTAATTTTTACTGATAGCAGCTGCAGGGTTTTTTTTAATGTTCACATCTACTTTGAATGGGTATGACAAGTACTCCACAACTGTTCCAATTTTTTGGAAGTCACAGAATCTATTTTCGAATTCCTGGATAACAGAACAGATTTCAGTCACATACTTCTGGTTCTGAAAAACAAAATTTGGATATTGTCCCAGATGGTCCTGCATATTAGCAAAATGATCAAAAGTGTTGTTTGGAAGGTCAGTCATCATTAGCTCAAATTTGCTCTTGTAGGATGAAACTGTACTCATCATCTCACCAATACATTTGTTTTTACCTTGTAGTTCAAGGTTCATATCACTTAGTTCGCCTGTAAAGTTAGCAAGAAATGCCAGATCACATAACCACTCCTCATCTTCCAATTCCGCTTGGTCATCTGCCCTCTCCTTCAAAAAACTTCTTATTTCATTCAGCAAATCACGAAATCTTTGCAGAAATTTGTGCCTACTTAGCCACCTTACATCTGTGTGCAAAATGATTTCCGCTGCCCCTTCATCAAGAGTAAGATTGAAAAGCCGTCTTTGAAGTGATCTTCCATGAACTGAATTTACAATTTTGAAAGTGATGTCCATGACAGTCTTTGTATTGAGTCTCTTGCTTGCCAAAACTTGTTGGTGAATGATGCAGTGGTAAGAAAGGAAATCTGGGAGGTCGTCATGCTGTCTACAGAGGGCTATGAAACCGTTAACCTCACCTGTCATTGCTCTTGCTCCATCAGTAGTGATGGAAACAAGTCTATGCAATGGAAGATTACACTTTGTCACAAAAGAATGGAAAGAACTGAATATTTCCTGACCGGTAGTACTCCCTTTTAAAGAAATCATTCCAAGTAGTTTTTCTTTAACACTGAAGTCTTCAAAAACCATCCGGATAAAGACTAGTAACTGGGCTATGTCTCTTATGTCTGTAGATTCATCCAGTTGGAGTGAGAAAGCAACACAATTTGAAACATCCTCCAACAATTGTTCAGTTGTGTCTCCACACATCTTTTCTATTGGCCGCACAACGGTGTTTGACAATTGTACATCTTGAATAGCAGCTATGATCGCTTTCTTATTTTTAAATCCTTCAAAAAGATTGTCAGCTGCTTCAAGAAAACAATCTTTTACAAATTCCCCTTTGGTGAAAGGTTTGCATTTTTTTGCGATCAGGTTGCTGACTTTGAAGGATGCTATGGTTGCACTGACCGAATGTGACCTTGGCTTCGCTATCAACTGTTGCTGAGTAGCCAATTTCAATTTAAGTTCTTTGAGCTTCAGTTTACGAATTTCACTTTTGGGTGGAAAATCAGCATCAAACTTATTGCTATGCAGAGCCTTATAATGACGTTCCAGATTACCCTTTTTGGGCAAGGATACTGGGGCATTACAAATTAGACAACACCACTTGTCTTTCACCATGATGAAGAAGTAGTCCATTTCCCATTCATCATGAAAGTGGCACGTTTTGCTCTTCTTTGGAACACTCATCTTCGTTATACTGGGGTTGCTGGATGTAAAACGACCAAATCTGCTAAGTTAGTATATCTGCTAAGTTAGTATAAACAATGGCTGAATCTGGTCCAAAACTGTCACTGTCCCAAAGTATTAAAGATCAACAGGAACTGAAGACCTCTGGATGATGTGCAATACAAGGACTGCAGATGCCAAAACCACACATGCAGTTCTAGAAGTAAAAATAAGAATTCATCATATTGGCACCAATAATCAAATACCACCAATCATCAAAAAAACCTCAAACACCTGTCCAGCAAACCAGATAAAATCAAATACCGCCAAACAAGTTCAAATATCACCACACGCGATTTAATAAATTCTGCACACAGTGTAGAATCAACGCAAAGGCAAGGCGAAATAAAATTGCAGTGTAGAATCAACGCAAGGCTAGGCAAAATAAAATTGCAGAGGCAAGCAAAAGTCACAATGGTTTGAATCAATTTGAAGGCAAGGCATAGGCAAGTTAGAACAAAATAGGAAAAGCCCGCCAAAATCACCAAATTCTTGACACTTTGTTATGTCTGCCCGAAAACTAGCCTCTAAGCTCTTAGGAGAAAGGACTGTCTCTTACATATCTCAGTATACCACTGTGTCTTGTAGCTCTATATAAATAAGCAGTAGTAGTAGTAGTAGCAGCAGCAACAGCAGCAGCAGAACAGCTGCAAAAGGCCATGATTGTGGCATAGTTTTGGCTGTTTGCCCACAAGGATCCCATCTCCCGTGGGCAGACGTCGCCAGTCTCGGCTGCCAGCAGTCCTTCTGCCCACGGGATATGGGATCCCCACAGGAAGACAGCGCCGGCCCATTTATGCTCTGAGACTCAGGCACCAGGTCCGAGTTGTCAGTTACCATGGAAACCTGGTGCCTGGTGTTTGTCAAGTCATGGGGAATGGGAAGTGTCCGGGGTGGTGGAGCATTTGTGGAGGTTGGAGACATTTTGGGGTGGCTAGGCGAACAGGGAGTGAGGTTTAAAAGGAGCAATTCCCTAATTGCTACATTTCATTGTATGCACATTTCTATGCTACAGAAGCTGGAACTCCTTCTTCCATGGAAATATACTGGGCTAGATTTTGGGGACTTATTGCTCTGGAACCCCACTCTTTATTTAGCCCATTTTCATATTCTATATGTAATTCTACCTATTTTTCTCAGATGTGACGTTTCACCCATTCCGTTAAATTTTCAGAGGAGTTATTTTACCCCCAGACATTTTCAACCTCTTTCATATAATTCTTTCCAACCTCCATTAGCCCTGGTTTCTAAAACATGCCCCGAAACGGAACCATAACTCCAATGCATTCTCAAAAGAAAAACAGGCAATCCAATCCCTAAAGAAAGGCCACGCTATCATCGCCCTTTCTGTCAACAAAGGACGCATGATGGTTGAAAGTAAGCTTTAGTGTACCGGGTTGAATACACAGTCAGGCATAAGCCCTAAGAAAGAGTTAATATCATTTGTAGCTCTCTCTCTAATCCCATCCTTGAACAACTCTGTAGAAGAAATTGGGTAAAAGGTTGGGATAACATAAACATTAGCCTATGTTATTAGAAAGATAAGTAAAAGGCAAGTTGTTCACCCAGCTTCGCAGTCCCGCTGTCTCTGGTCAGAGATATTAAATTGTCAGTGTTAGGATTAATTAGAATTAAGGCCTACATAGTCATGTCTGAGAATATATGTATGTCTTTTCATGATTGTCCATGACGTGCATGCCTATAGAAAAGTATATTATGAATATACATAACACTAGACGTAGAACAGAATATGTATATTATGAATATACATGATGTGAGACGTAGAACAATAAAGTGAAATTTATGCTGTGTAATGGAATCTTTGCCTATAAATAAAGAGGCCTAAAGCTTTGATTTCAGAGTAAACATAGGCAGACGCCTAGCTTGCTCTCCCAAAGCGCTTTGGTCCTGTGTTTATAATACAAGTGTGTTGTGTGTTCTTTACTGATTTACAAATTAACCTTCTCATTGTTATTGTATGCGGATTTCTGTTATACCCAAGAGCCCTGCCTCGTTGTAGGTGAGGGGGAGGTGCAGAGTACATTTTTCAGTTGGTGTCGTGCCGGATACAGATCTCTGCATTCAAGGCAAGGGCAGAAGGTGCCTGAAGATTTGTGAGTATTATGAAAATTACCAGTGATGGGTAATCTGTTAAATAGACAGGCTCTGTCTCAGATGCGTGAATGGCATGACAGAGCTAGGGCTTTAGTGTTTAGAAAAGGTAGCCCTTATTGTATGTGTGAGAAGCATAGGTGATGTAGCCATCAATTCCGTAGCACATAGGGATTCAGTGACATAAGGTAATGTGAATTTGCAGTTTCCTTTGGAGGGAACTTTCTCTGTAGATAAGGTCCATTGCCTGAGATATGAGTTTGCGGTTAAAGGTAAACCGTGCAAATGTGCTTACATGGTGGGATCAGATGGTACATGATGAAAACATTAGGAATGTTTGTGTTTTGGAACAAAAGTTGTTTGTGTTAGGAAATGTACCTATTGACCAGCTGAGCAAGTGCGGGTCACTCGTGTAGCAGAGCTAAGAGAAAAAGAAAATATTTAAAAAGAAACAGAAGTTAGGGGGAGTTGTGTATTTTGGATATTTGGAATGTCTCCCAGCTCAAAGAATTGAGAGCATGTTTGAATCAAGAAACAGAAAGTGTTGTACTTGTAATAAGAATCTTAGAAGTAGTAATAGGTCATAGAGTTTCTGTTGCAAAAAAAAATTAGCATTCTCGGGAAATAAATTATCTATGCCCGGAGTTCAGGATAGCAGTAATGATTTGAAATTCAAAGCGGTATTTATAGGTCTTTAAGCAGATTTGTTATTGTGTACTTCTCATTTGTGTGTACTTTTCAAAAAGAATTAAGTGTTTCTGATGAAGTGTGATCAATTATATTTTGATTTAGGCTCTATTTAGGATGTTCTATTCAGCCTAATTTATGTTCTGCCACTGTGAAACTGACGCAGCTGTGGGAAATGATATTGTGACTACTTAAAGTGTGTTGTGTGTTCTTTACTGATTTACAAATTAACCTTCTCATTGTTATTGTATGCGGATTTCTGTTATACCCAAGAGCCCTGCCTCGTTGTAGGTGAGGGGGAGGTGCAGAGTACAGAGACTGGGCGGATACTGGGCGGAGTACATACTGAAGGCGAAGCAACTGCTGCAAGACACATCGACTTCCTGACTCATCACCGACCACCCAACTGTGAAGCTCACCAACAAGATCAATAAAACCTTAAAGAAACTCGAAAAAATCAAACCAAACCACAAAAGAAGAATGTTGGAGAATCAGAGCAACCAAATCAAATATAGCACAGTTCTACAGATTCCCAAAGGTACATAAAGGCGGTGCACCACTCCATCTGATCGTCTCACTCCCAGGCACACCTACTTATAACTTGGCCAAGGACATGTGGAGACGCTTCAAACACCTGACCAATGGGTCACAGCACTCCATAAATAATGCCCAACAATTCCTAGACAAACTAAAAGACCACCGGATCGATGGATAGAGGAGCACTATTCACATCCATTGACAAAAAACTGGCAAACATAATTGCAGACCTATTCAACAACTGCAAAACACAAACAGGGTTGCTCACAACCCAAAGCAAAATGTGAATTCCTTGAACTGTGCTTATCAACCTACTTTGAGTTAGACAGACAAATCTATAAACAACTGAAAGGATCGCCAATGGGATTCCCCATATCTGACCTAATCGCAGAGATCGTAATGCAAAAACTCAAAAGCATCATACCCCCACAGGTAAACCCAAAACTATGTCGATGATATCTTTGTGATAATAAAACACAACCAAATCAAAGCAACATTCCAACTACTCAATATTGTTTGAGGACATCCAGTTCACCATGGAGACAGCAAAGGACAACAAACTCCCAATCCTTGACGCCCTCATAACAAGGACCAACAACGGTAAGCTCCACACATCAGTCTATAGAAAAGCAACCCACACGGACCAGATCCTGAAATTCCATAGCAACCATCTGAAATGCTACCAAGTTGCATAAAAACACTTAAGAAGAGTGGAATCTTACTGCAACATGACAGAAGCCACATTAGAAAAAGAAAAACACCTGTACAAGACCCTAACTAGGAAATGATACCCATAGAACTTCATCTGTAGACGTCTACAGTCCAAGAACTCTAGCCACCAGACCAAAGGAACACTCCAACAGTTCACTCTCCCTTACATTCAGAACACCTCTGAAATGACAGCAAGGTTACTAAGAAGCCATGACATCACTACAGCCCACAAACCAACCTCAACCCTGAGAAGAATCCTGTCAAAACCAAAAAGATAACCCAAGAAAGACCAAAGGATGGAAGTTATGCACAAGATACAATGTGGAGACCGTGATGAGTACTATGTCGGACAAACAGGAAGAAAACTATCAACTAGACTACATGACCAGCAAAAGACATGACCCACTTTCTCTGTTCTCAATCCACAAAAGGACACAAATTCAACTGGACACAACAGAAGTTCTAACATGAGCAAAACAGAAAAGAGAGAGTTCCCAGAAGCCTGGTTTTCTGCCTCAAACTCAATAAACAAACACATTGACATAGACCTGGATCTACCACCCCTTACCGACCAAACAACTGAGACTTTCAACGACGCTCAAAAACAGCATCCTTCAGAGACACCACCCCCACAACCACCTCCAGAGAGATCAAACAACCAGAACATCGATGCCCTCACATCCAAACCAACCACACAGAACATCCTGCATCAACCAATGACTGAGAAGCATCCATTCAATCCAACCAACCAAGACACTCCACGTCAGCCAACAACGCACAGAACTCGATATATGCACAAATGCAAGCATTTGAGCACGTTACCACCCTGATCCCTGCACTGATGATGTCTCCTCGGAAAGAGACAAAACGTCTGCAATCAAGCTACCAAGCTCAGAGAACACCACAACACCATGATCGCAAACCTGAGCTACCCATATTCACAAACATCTCTAATGCTTGCTAGTGCCTAATTTTTCTAAATTTTGCCCATTTCCTTTTGGTTGGATATAAAAAATATTAGCAGGAAAGAGATATTGTCCTTGTATTCATTCTCAATGGCCTATTTGCATAAGGACATCAACAGCATAGATGCAGCTAAGAACAACTTCTGAAATACAGTAAATTCAACATAAACTCTACAAAGAGAAGCTTAACACACATCCGCACAAACTGCGCTTGTTGGAAAAAAGAAAGAAGAATATGATGGAAACATTCAATTATTTAGCAGGCTTCAGTAAAGTACAAATGAGTACAATATTTCATAAGAAACAAAATTCAAGGACAAGGGATTATACTGGAGAGCAGAAAGGCTCAGAGGAAATACTGCCTTATGGTATTTGACTGAAATAGCTTACCCGAAGACATGAGGCAAGTTCCGTGACAGAACTTAAGCATGCTTGAAACAAATGTAGAAGACAATGATAAGAAGAGGGCTGAGAGAATGGCTAAAAATCATGAGGAGTGGAGACCTAGTGCTAGATTAAATATGTGAACTTGTATGCTTGGTCATACAAAATGAACCAAAGATGAAAGGCAACAAACCTAACGGACCTGTTCAGGATGAAAGATTCGGTAGGCCATCATGATCGCCATGGCTGACAGCCAGGTATGAAAGCAAATGGGGAGACTGACACGTCAGTGCAGAAGAATGTGCTGCTATTGGCGTAGCCATCTGCATAGTGCTCATACAGTTTTCTGCACTGTGGGCACAGAATGTAGAAAGGGATTTACCATGAGCATAATACCTGGACAGATGCCTGCACTAATGGCAGTGCATTTAAATCAATTCAAAATAGATGATAATTAAGTAATTAGCTATGCAGTGCGGATTTAGAGAAGTGTTCCTAATTTGAATCCTTATAGGAAAAGTGTTTTACCAATGCTACGAATATATTCTGTATAGAAAAAAAATTCAACAACAATATTATTCACAATTTTTTTGTCAGATTTAGAGAAGTGTGCATACGAGTAGAAGGCTGAGCTAAATGCCACAACGTTAATAACGCAAGGTTGAAAGAGATGCAATGTTCTCTCAAGAGGTCAGCGGTCAGTGCAGAGGAGGAATTTATACCTGTTTCTTGAGCAAACACCTGCAGCTTTTTTTTGCTGAAGTGAGCCCTGAAAAAAAAGGCAGGGAGAAGTTGCTGGAATATTACATGGCCCACAAGAGTAATATCATTCTGCTCAGAATAATACCAGTATTCATAGACACTTATCATTCTGAGCAGAATGATATTACTCTTATGCATCATATAGCTTTTGTGTACAGGATATTGGTGCTGATAACGCAGACACCTGTGCGTGTGTTCCTGGCTTGCTCTCCTGGTTTAGCGCAGACTTTTGGCACACAACTCATTTGCATGATACTCGCTTATAGCATCGCTGTGCAAAACTTCTGTAATAAACCATTAGGAAACCTGCACTAGAGTTTTAGCGCTGGACTCTAGATGCAGGATCTCTGCATCAAGCCCTAAAGTGAGCCAGCTGATCCTTATCTGCTGTATTGCTCCAATTGCAACCTTCAGATCATCTGAGATGATTATTCTTATGTGCCTTTGTTTGACATTTTATACTTGGTTCCCAAATCTATGACGATTCTTCCTCTTTCAGGCCTCCTTAACTTTTAGCCTTCAAAATGAAAAAAAAATCTCCATCTCTCTATCTGAAAACCTTTCTAATGGTGCAAGTAGGCATCTGATTCTTAAGTATTTCTATATCTTATAGTCCTCATTTTTTAAAATCAATATGGAGTACTGCTTAATTTAAACATTCAATGTTATTAACAGTAGATGCCTCAAGAATTTCAAAAGTATGCCATATTTACAGTTTGCTACAATGAAGCTATAATGTGGCACATTTAAGACTAATTGAAGAAACTAATTTTTCACTCAGTGTGTAATCAAACTCTGGGTTCAACACAGGTTTGGATGAGTTTCTGAAGGAAACGTCCATAAACCATTATTATAAATCCATTGCTTACCCCTTACCCCCCAGGACAAGCAACATGGAATATGTATAGTACCTTTGGGAATCCGAAAGGTACTTGAGACCTGGAATGGCTAATGTTAGAAACAGGATACTTGGTTTGATAGATCCTTGGTTTGACCCAGTATGGCATATCTTATGTTCTTATGCTCTACACAGGAGAATACAAGAGAACACAACTACCATGTTGCCAAAGCACTATTCCAGGTGAGGGAAAATTACATCATCCTCAATGAAACTTGATGTTTTAAACGTGAAAATTGATGCCATAATTGTGTGCACCTGCGCTGAATTATGTTTTTGTGCAACTTTTGGCAAGAGCTGTATAAAAATGCAGAATGACTTGGATATGGGTCCCATTTTGTTTCCGACTGCTATGCATGTACACATACCAGTATATCTCTCAAACCCAGACTTGTTGGGTATGTATGTTTTGAGGCTGGATGTGTTAGAAGTGACAGTACAATTCTACATAGCACTAAGAACAAAAAGAGTGTTCTTATTTTCAATGACTATACTAGATGAGCCTAGTGGATCATATCTTCCATCATTTTATTTATTTATTTACATTCTCTTATATACTGCATCAGTGTGGTTTACATTGAACAAACTGAAATTACATTGAACAGGGTATTATAACTTGGAGATAACTATTTTGCAGGGAACATGGGCTATGGAGGGTTAAGTGGCTTGCCCAAGACCACAAGGAGCACCTGTGGGACTAGAAACCCCAGTCCTTCTGGCCCAAGGTTGCTGTCCTCTAGTGGGATTTGAACCCCTGACCTTCCGGCCTGAAGTACCTTGCCCCAACCACTAGGCCACTCCTCCACTCCACTGGAGCATGTTTACTAAAATGTGCTATCCAGTAGCAGGGTTTAATGCATGGTTTGGGCACAGTACTAAAAAAGTAGCATGGGGCCTATCACCAAAACTTCTATGCTATCCTGGTAGCATGTGTCATGGTGGGGACTGGACTGGGGCAAAAATGCCAGCATTGCATGGGAGTTAGTGGCTCATGCTAACCATGGTTGCCACCTCAATGAGTGGTGTTAAGAGCACCCACACACCAGCTCGTGCGATGGCAGGTCTTGGCCCCATGCTAACCACAGGACAGATGTGCATGCCCCCTGATGTTAGCATTGACCTCTCAAGCTAGTAATGCAGTAAACATGCCCCTGTATGTCTTATACTTGCAGGGAGGAGTGGCCTAGTGGTTAGGGCAAGTTACCTCAGGCCAAAGGTTCAGGGGTTCAAATCCCACTAGAGAACAGCAACCTTGGACGGAAGGTCTGGGGTTTCTAGCCCCCCACAGGTGCTCCTTGTGGTCTTGGGCAAGCCACTTAACCCTCCATTGCCCATGTTCCCTATAAATAGTTATTTCCAAGTTATAATGCCCTGTCCAATGTAATTTCAGTTTGTTCAATGTAAACTGCCTTGCTATCATGAAAGGCAATATATAAGAAATGTTAAATAGATAAAAAATCTAAAAGGAGGATCTGGAACAAACCTCACAAGCTAGTTACCTCCACAAAGGAGTAAAAGCACAAGAAAATATCCATTCACTTACATCAACATCTGAGATTTTACAGAAGCGCTCCTTTACTCTTGAATGCCACCAGTTCTCCACACTTCTCCTTGTCTCTGCGCTATACACTCTTTCCCACCTCCCTGTCTTACTGTAAATGGCTCTGATAGAGCTCCACACTAGCTTCCTTTCCAATTTCTTCAAGCCAACCCTGCTGCACAGCTGCTTCTTCCAGCACAAGGAGCAAATGGCAAAGCTGTACCAAGACGCCTGCATTCTTTAGGATGTGGCGTTCAGTCTGAAAGAAAAAAAGAAAAATATGCTACAGTCTTCAACTGAAACTGAATCAATGATCAATGCTTGCTTAGAAGTCTATGGAAACCCACAATCTTGGTACTGGCACTATTTATGCCCAGGGATTTATTCAAATACTCCTAGTTAGCATTCCAAGGTCTGTTTTTTTAATAGCTCTGATTAGTCAACACTCAAGATAACTTTAGTTCACTACTTCTCACTCCACGTGTACAAAAGTGCATAGGTACAGCAGTGAGTAGAAGGTAGAGATACACAAGCCATTAATGCAGATTATATTTACACCCAACCCTTGAATACCACTAATGAGTCACGTTCTCAGGATATTTATAATGCATACAATATGAGATTTGTATACAAATCGCTCTCATGCTTAATCATTAGAGATATCCTGAAAACCTGACCCGGTGGACTTCAAGAACTGGAAAGTCCTATTTAGGTTAATCCTTCCAATTATTAAAAGGAACTGTCCTATATAATGCACTTGGTAAATATGGCTTACCCATTTTCACTATTCCAAATTTTGCACAAACCACTCTCCCCTCATGATACTATATCCTAGAAGTACTTAAGAGTGCTGGAAAGGAAACAGCGTTCCAAAAGGGAAGTGAGAATAATAAAGTGAAGGAAAGGAAGCCTGGAGCTGCAGCAAACGCAGATGTACACCGCAAGCACTGTTCCCTCTAAGCTGTGCGCGTGTGCACACGCACACACACCTCGCCGAGCAAGCGCACATACTTTACAACAGAGCGCACAAAAATTACAGTTCTGATTCTGATAGAAAACACAGAAGTCTTAAAATTTAAAAGTTATTGTGTATTTACGTTTTTCACAAGTTCTACAATAGTTTCTAGTGCGATCAATGTGGTGTACATACTGTATTCTGACGTGTAGTCAAATTTTAAAGTATATAACTCCGAGTGTCGTTATGTGGCGCACAAAAATTTAACCTTCCTTCAAAAGTTGCACAGCTGATATTTTATGCGCACACAGCCTACAGAAAATTAGAGGGAACATTGACCGCAAGCAGGGAGAGTTCAAAGCAAGGGCACTAAAGAGGAGTCTGGAAGATAACTGAATAATTAGTTGGTTTATAGATGGTTGAAAAAAAGATTCAAAATGGCTCAGGTGAAGGACAAGGTCAAAGTGACAGAAATGGGAAGCAGAAGATAAACCTAGGGTGTGCAAAGAATCAGGAGACAATGACTGCCGGGGGGGGGGGGCAGGGGGAATACAGCTGGATAAAAGTTAGTGACAGACAGCACAGAAAAGATGGAGCCAGGAAGAGTAAAAGGGGAAAAAACAAGGATGAAATCTTGTGGAGGAGTGGCCTAGTGGTTGGGGCAAGGTACTTCAGGCCAGAAGGTCGGGGGCTCAAATCCCACTAGAGGACAGCAACCTTGGAGCGGAAGGACTGGGATTTCTAGTCCCACAGGTGCTCCTTGTGGTCTTGGGCAAGCCACTTAACCCTCCATAGCCTATGTTCCCTGTAAAAATAGTTATCTCCAAGTTATAATGCTCTGTTCAACGTAATTTCAGTTTGTTCAATGTAAACTGCACTAATGCAGAAATAAGAGAATATAAATAAAAAGGGATGTACTGGAAGAACTAAAGTTGGCCTTCCAGAAAAGGAAACACATCCACAGATCTATGTTAATAGTATTTACCAATATTAGCACAAGTTTAATTTTTAGATATCCCAGCCTCTATAACAGTGCTAGTGTAAACCCCCTTCCCCCACTAATAGCCCTCCAGGCAAGAGATCACCTTTGAATGTTATTGAGCACTATTCCACTCACTGCAGTCCAGAACTCATTAGGAGCAGCAAAGCTGCTAGACCAGTGGTTCCCTT
The DNA here is from genome assembly GCA_033557465.1 of Ichthyophis bannanicus. Classification (NCBI taxonomy): domain Eukaryota; kingdom Metazoa; phylum Chordata; class Amphibia; order Gymnophiona; family Ichthyophiidae; genus Ichthyophis; species Ichthyophis bannanicus. Next base: position 730,639,342 of record CM066031.1, read on the forward strand.
ATTTCCATGACCCCCAAATGGTGTTACAGAAATAAAGCTTCTCCCCCTCTATTTGGACCCCCACTGTGAGCTATGCCTACTGCAGCAGTCGGCATAGAGCTTTCAGTCTGCGAATGTTAAAGGGCTTGGCCTCTCTTAGTTTGTGGTTCTCCTGTTAGATTGGAAACCCATGCACAGTACTAGAGTCTATGCGTGCATATTAACACACAGGGATCTGTGCCGACTGCTGCCACAAGTGCTAATGTTGACTTCATGCTTTGGTTAAACGCGGAGGTTGTTGGTATAAGGGGCATGGAGGTCTGCTGTTTTGTTTTCTCATTATCTGGGATTATACACATTTTTAAATGTTAAAATGGGATCATGCTGGATACAAGTTTGAGAAAGCACCGTGCTAGACCCAAAGGAATCACATGCAGTGCCCTTCAAAGACTCCACATGCTAACGTGGTCTTCCGTAATAACGCGAACTTTTCCAGTCACAAAATTAGAAACCGCGATAAGCCAGGTAGAGAAAGAATCCACATGCTGGATCTGTCCATTTTCCTTTTATTTACTACTATACAGAAAGAAAACTGGAAAGTCCTGGATTTTTCCTTTCGAATCTATTGATAGGCTTATGGTGCGCCTAGGAATGCAGCAGGATTCCGGTACTACTATGCTAAGGTGTTGCCGGAGACGGGTGTTCAGGGATCCACTTCTGCACTCAAAAAATTTCTTCAGCCCAGAAATATACAGCTTCAACGTGGGCTGGAACTTCCAGCTGGTTCCACCACCATATCAAGAGTAGAGGCCAATTTAATTCCACAAGCACAAAGGAAAAGCCAGGACCAGCCCTATAATGCAACATCAGTCCTTCCCCCACCGATCTCCCTCATTTCTCTCCTTTCACGCCCCCTCCCAAAGTATCCAGCATCTCCCTGCTACAGCCCTACCTTCCCAAACAGCCAGCAACTAAACAACACTGAGAAACTCCTTCAAAACCGCTCGGAGCGCCAGCCCTTTTTAGCATTTGTGTGCGCGCATGCGCGCGCGTGCGCAAGACCTGACGCGTCAGGACGCATCGAGCCTTGAGCACGCATGCGCGCACTCAACACTTAAAAAGCCAGCTGCACCGGGCACATTGCAGTCTGGAATGTTAAGAGTAGATAGGAGCAGCAGCGATGTTACTAGAGGAGAGACTTTTGCACTGCCGCTCTAGGCGGACGCTTAGTGGCGAGCCCGGCCCTCTTTCTTTCCTTATATTTCTCTGTAGATAGATAGTGAAATACTGTTCAACGGTACCCCGGTGTGCTATATTAGCTGCATAATTTAGCTCTAGGCTCGAAAACTCCCTCCTGCTTACTTGATTTTTATTTTTATTTTCTAATACTGTCTTTGACTTATGGCCTTGACCCTTCAATAAAGACTTGTGATGCTTGCTGATATGCATTTTATTTTTCCCTGTTACATTTCCTATGTGTTTAGATTTTAGATGGTATGTTATTTTTTAATCACTTTAAATGATTTGTAGCTATTAAATGAATGTTTAGGTTTATTAAAACTTGTTCCTTATCGTCCCTCGAGTGTAGTCCCGAACTTCTGGGTTGTGCTCCTCCTCTAGCAGCTTGGAGACTGAGAAACGTCATCCTTTTGTGATGACACTGGTATATCCTCTCAGGATCCGTCTCCTCACTCCAGTTACCTCAGTCTCCAAGCAGCTGGAGGATTAGTGAACCTGGAGGTCCAAGTTCACTAGAGGAGCAATTAAGGAGAGATAGGACTTTAGATTGGGTTTGGAAAACAAAGAGAAAAGATTAGGAAGAAAGTAAAGGAAAAGAAAAGATTTGCTTTTGGGGTGTTGTGTGCCTTTAACGCTATGCTGAGGCCCCCCCCCCCCCCCCAATCTGCTATATAGAAGCAGCTCTCTAATCAAGCAGGGCTCCAGCTCTCGAACCCACTTGAAAGGGTGAGGAACCAGAGCTCTCGTCAGTCAGCGCACACAGAAGCTTTGCCTGTCAGCGCTGTGAAGCTGTCCAGGAGGAGTCCAGCTGTTAAAAGCACTGTCTCTCTCTCCCCTTACTCCCGATGCTGGGAAGGAGCAGGTCGGTTGAGTGCTGAGACAGCAACAGCCCAAAGCTCGCAGAGGCATTGGCTGCAGAAAAGGTAAAGGGGGCCGGATTGCATCGGAGAAGTAGTGGGGGAGATCTGAGCGCGTGAAGCTCAGCGGGCCTAATTGCATGTTGGCAACGTGGGAAACGCCGGTACTGCCTCGGGGCCGGCAGAGGCTCGTATTTTTGGCGGGAAGCTTAATTTCCTGTTCGTGTACCCAGCCTAGTCCCGGAACCTCTGGGTTCCCAATCTTATCCAGCAGCTTGAAGACTGAGAAACTCCTCTTTTTATGTGACATCACCAGTATATCTCCTCGGTGTCCGCCCCTGTCACCAGTTACCTCAGTCTTCAAGCAGCTAGATAGATGGGAGCCCAGGGGGTCTGGGCTCATGTGAGAAACTATTAAGGATACCAGGATTAGTGTACTTTTCATTTTGGGATAGTGTTTTGCTGATCAGTGTCCTGTGCCTTTAAGCCTCTTCAGACTGTCAGATTCTGCTAGACCGGTTTTGTTTTTCCTCTCTCCCTTACCTTTTGCTCAACTTCCCTTCCTCTCCCCCTCCTCTCTGCTGTTTTCGTCTTTTGGGGGGGTTTTCCTGGCAGTCAGGGGCATTTGGGGGACTGTGGGGACTGGCTCCGGCGTCCCTTTCCAGCTCCAAGGCTGCCGGTGCCACGCAGATGCGTTGCCTGCAAGCGCTCCTGGCTCTGCCTTCGCCGCGACGGCTCTGGTTATTTCCCTGGTCCTGTTAAGAAGGCCGTTATAGGAGCCGCTCCTGCTCTCCTGGCCTGTGGCGTGACCGGGCACTGCGGACATACAGACAGCGTGTTTCACAGCCGGAGGTAAGGCAGCCGCGCGGCCTCTCATTTTTCCTAGCCGCGAGGCATTTTGGCGCGCTTTTCTCCGGCGGCCCGGCCGCGTGGTGGCCTTGCTGTGCGGGGGCCGCGTGTGCTTCAGTTTGTTGTTTTTTCTTTTTTTTCTGCCTTCTGCTTTGCCTCTGGCTCCTCCTTTCGCTGCATTGTTTGACCTAATTTAAGCATTACAAGGCAGCAGTGATTAGGGGATAACTAGGCCGCCTTTTCCCGCCCGATTTTTGCAGGAGGGGATAAGGTGATTTTGCCTGCTTTGCAGTACAGCCAAGCAGGGCCTGGGGGGTCTGGTCTGCGTTCTTGATTTTCTGATAGCGGGCGTCAGTTTTGTTAGGAACTCGCCATGCCCTCCAAACCACAATGTGTGGTTTGCGGTTCGAAGAAATTTTCCAGCGCAGGGGTTTGCAAAGCCTGCGCTGGGGAGGCTGGCGGTTCACGTCTTGAGGCAGGACCCCTTCCGGGTGCCGCAGAGGGCGCGCCCGACCCTGCTCTCTCTACGGCTCCGGAGTTGCCCCAAGGGGATCCGACTCCGGGTCCTTCTGCGGTGGAACCTTCTACCCCTGCGCCTGCGGCGTTCCCGGCAGACCTCTCCGCCATTTTTTCCCCGCAGTTTGTGGCCCTCCTGCAGCAGGCGGTGTTGGGTGGCCCTGCGCAGCCGGGTACCTCTCAGGAGGACAGTGGCTCTAGGAAGCGTACTGCCCCCTCCCTCTCGGCTACTGCGTTCGGAGCAGATAAGAGGCCTCGCCTGGAGGGTGCCTTGCAGGACCCTTCGGAGGTCTCGGAAGCGCCTCTTTCCGATGAGGAGGAGCGCAGTATGCTCCTGGAGGAAGACCTGGAAGAGGGGGAGATATCGGAGCGGGAGGAACAGGCTAGGGTCGTTTGGGTCTTCCGGAGGGAAGAACTTACGTCCCTTATTGCCGAAACGCTCAAGGCGCTCAACATGCCTGTGCCGGGGGCGACCATGGATGAGCCCCTGGAAGATCCCCTCTTACAGGTGTTCCGTAAGACACAAACGGCGTTTCCCGTGCACAGGGTTTTTCAAGAGATGATTCAGGAAGAATGGAACCTCCCGGAAGCTCCCTTGAAGGGGGCTCGGATAATGGGTCGGCTGTACCCATTGTTGGACAAGGATAAGGAGGTCTTTAAGTCCCCTAGGGTGGACGCTGCGGTTTCGGCCGTGACTAAGAAGACGACTATTCCTGTTGAGGGCAGTACGGCCCTCAGAGATGTCCAGGATCGGAAACTGGATGTTTTACTGCGACAAGTCTTCGACATCAATGCCATTTCGCTTCAAGCGGCCGTTTGTGGAGCGTGGGTTGCTAGGGCCTGTCTTCGTTGGGCGCAGCAGGTTCAGCAGGATCAGCCGAGTACGCTGGCAGGGGAGGCTGCCCGCTTGGAGTCAGGGTCAGCCTACCTGGCGGATATTCACTATGATCTTATGCGGGGCCTTTCCAAGAGTATGGCTTCGGCGGTCGCTGCTCGGCGCTACCTGTGGCTTCGCAACTGGTCGGCGGATAGTTCCTCCAAAGCTAGACTGAGTAAGCTCCCCTTTAAGGGGCGTCTACTCTTTGGAGAGGATCTGGAGAAGCTTGTGAAGGACCTCGGGGAGACCAAGGGGGGTCGCCTGCCCGAGGATAAGCCTAAACCGGCCTGGGGGGCGCGGGCAGACCCGGGATTTTCGGCGTTTCCGCTCTCAGCGCTTCAGGTCCTCGGCGCGGGGGCGCCTCTCGTACCGCGCACCACCGTTTCGCGGCTTCCGGGGAGCAGGCAGGGGTTTTGGCCCCTCCTCCGCCGCCTCCTCTAGTTTCAAGAAGCAACAATGAGATGAGGGGGGCCCAGGCGCCTCCTCTACCTGTAGGGGGGCGGCTACGGGAGTTTTTTCCTGCCTGGGCCCGCATCACCACCGATCAGTGGGTTCTGGAGATTATCCGAGAGGGCTACGCTGTGGAGTTCGCGAGACCTGTGCGGGACTCGTTTGTGCTGTCTCCGGGCAAGTCTGTCGCGAAGCGTGCGGCTCTTCAGGTGACGGTGCAACGGCTCCTGGACCTACGGGCCATCGTGCCCGTTCCCAAAGACCAAATCGGCTGCAGTCGGTACTCCATTTACTTCGTCGTCCCAAAAAAGGGCGGCGGGGTCCGTCCGATTCTCGATCTCAAGGGCGTCAACCGTTGTCTGAAGATCTCGCATTTTCACATGGAAACTCTTCGGTCAGTTATCGTGGCGGTGCAGAAGGGCGAGTTTCTCTCGGCCCTAGACCTGTCAGAGGCATATCTGCATATCCCGGTCAGGGCGGAGCACCACAGGTTCCTGAGGTTCGCCGTTCCGTGCGGGCATTTTCAGTTCCAAGCCCTCCCGTTCGGGCTGGTGACTGTGCCACGGGTTTTCACCAAGGTGATGGTGGTAGTCGCGGCGGCTCTGCGCAAAGAAGGGATACTGGTTCATCCTTATTTGGACAATTGGCTGATTCGGGCAAAGTCCAGGATCGAGAGCGAGCGAGTTACGGCTCGGGTGATAGCCTTCTTAGAGAGCCTCGGATGGGTCGTCAACCTGAGCAAGAGCCACCTGGTCCCTTCCCAAAGTCTCGAGTACTTGGGAGCGCGCTTCGACACTCAGGAGGGGAGGGTGTTCCTGACCACCCAAAGGGCGCAAACCCTTCGCAGGCTCGTTCGGAGTTTTCTGGAACTCAAGGCCCCCTCTGCGTGGCGGTACCTTCAGTTGCTGGGAACCATGGCGGCTGCGATCGATACGGTGCCGTGGGCCAGAGCGCATATGCGTCCACTGCAAAGGGCGTTACTCCGGCGCTGGTCGCATCAGCGGGATCCTTTGTCCCGTCGGCTGGTTTGCCCCGAGGAAACCAGAGGTGCTCTGCGTTGGTGGCTCCTCCCCGCTTCCCTGGAGCGGGGGAGGTCGCTGGAAGCTCCGGAGTGGCTGGCGGTGATGACGGATGCCAGTCTGTTGGGCTGGGGCGCTCACTGCCAGGGCACGTTTGTGCAGGGACGCTGGAGTCTGCTGGAGCAGTCCTGGCCCATCAACAGGTTGGAGCTTCGGGCGGTGACCCTGGCCTTGCAGGAGCTGGGGCCGCTCCTCGAGGGAAAGGCGATCCGGGTGTTGTCCGACAACGCGACAGCGGTCGCCTACATCAACAAGCAGGGGGGCACGAGCAGCGTGGCGCTCGAGGCCGAAGCCGAATTCCTGTGCGCTTGGGCGGAAGCTCATCTCTCGGATCTCTCGGCTGCGCATGTGGCCGGGGTGGACAATACTCAGGCCGATTTTCTCAGCAGGGTGCTGGTGGATCCGGGCGAGTGGGTCTTGAACCTCGAGGTGTTCGAGATGGTGACTCGCAGGTGGGGCTGCCCGATCATGGACCTTATGGCGACCTTTGCCTCCGCAAAGGCAAGCCGCTTTTTCAGCAGGCGGCGGGAACGGATGTCGGAAGGTCTCGATGCCCTGATACAAGTCTGGCCAGCGGGTCAGCTGTTGTACGTGTTTCCTCCCTGGGTTCTGATCGGGAGGGTGCTACAGCGCATAGCGCGGTTCTCCGGCCGCGTGATTCTCATAGCGCCAGACTGGCCGCGGCGTCCCTGGTACGGGGATCTGGTGCGCTTGCTGGTGGCAAAACCTTGGCGTCTCCCCTGCCGGCCGGATCTTCTGACGCAGGGTCCCCTCGTGATGCCGCACGTGGACAGGTTCTTGCTTACGGCCTGGCTCTTGAGCGGGCGCGACTGAGAGCTAGGGGTTATTCGTCGTCGGTGATTGCGACGATGTTGAAGTCTCGGAAGCGGTCCACCTCCTTGGCGTACGTGCGCGTGTGGCGCATTTTTGAAGCTTGGTGTGGGACCCGGAAGTGTGCAGCTTTGTCTGCTTCTCTTTCACAAATCTTGGATTTCCTTCAGGACGGCTTCGACAAAGGCCTCGCTGCGGCGTCGTTACGCGTTCAGGTGGCGGCGCTGGCCTGTTATCGGGGCCGAGTTTCCGGACAGTCTTTAGGATCATTGCGGGATGTCAAGCGTTTTCTCAGAGCGGTGTCTCTTCTTCGACCGCCTTCCCGTCAGATTGTCCCCAAGTGGCATCTTCCTTGGTCTTGGATGCTTTGCGGCTGCCTCCCTTTGAGCCGCTGTCTCAGGCGACTCTCAAGGACCTTACCCTGAAGGTGATTTTTCTAGTGGCGATCGGTTCGGCGAGGCGCGTGTCTGAGCTTCAGGCCCTTTCCTGCAGGGAACCTTATCTTTCCTTTTTTCCGTCTAAGGTGGTTTTGCGGACTGTTCCGGCTTTTCTACCTAAGGTGGTCTCGGCTTTCCACGTGAGCCAGGAAATCTCTCTTCCGGTGTTCTCAGAGGATAGAGGGGCGGCATCCGGGGGTTTATACCTGTTAGATGTCCGTCGAGCTTTGAAAAGGTACTTACGCAGGACTGAGTCGTTTCGGAAATCGGATCGGCTCTTTGTTCTTTTTGCAGGGTCGCGCCGCGGAGAGGCGGCGTCGAAGGCGTCCATTGCGCGCTGGATCAAGGAAGCTATCTCGTCGGCCTATGTGCTTGCCGGTAAGACGGTCCCGGAGGGGTTGCGAGCCCATTCTACCAGGGCTCAGGCTGCTTCCTGGGCAGAATTCCGGTCGGTCTCGCCGGAAGAGATATGCAAGGCGGCGACATGGTCGACATTGCATTCATTTGTGCGGCACTATCGGTTGGATGTGCAGAGGACACAGGAGTTCTCTTTTGGATCGGCAGTACTTCAGGCTGTTCTGCCAGGTCCCGCCCGTGTATAGGTGTTTCTTCACTGCTCTGGTACTGACCCAGAGGTTCCGGGACTAGGCTGGGTACACGAACAGGAAGGTGAAATTAGTCTTACCTGCTAATTGTAGTTCCTGGAGTGGAACCAGCCTAGTCCCGTATCCCTCCCGCTGTGGGGCTGGCGATAGCCTGAAGTGTCCATGTCCTAACAGGTGAGTCAGCTTTACATTTTGGGCTGTGCTCGTTCTTTTGCAAAGGGAAGCGGTCTAGTGCCGCGCTATCTTTCTTTGTTCTTTGGGGGTCTTTTCCTCTTTTCCCTTCTGTGTTTCTGGGGGGTGGAGGAATGGCCTCTACAAGTCTTACAGTCTCGGAATTGCCATGGGGGGGTTCTCCAGGGTTCTTTTCCTTTCAGCATAGATAAGTGACTTGGTGTTTCTTTGATATGCTTAATTGTTTCTCCGGGGAGTCTGCTTTGTCAATAGGTCACTGGTGACAGGGGGCGGACACCGAGGAGATATACTGGTGATGTCACATAAAAAGAGGAGTTTCTCAGTCTTCAAGCTGCTGGATAAGATTGGGAACCCAGAGGTTCCGGGACTAGGCTGGTTCCACTCCAGGAACTACAATTAGCAGGTAAGACTAATTTCACCTTTTTATTTTGAATTTAATTTTCAGACTCGGGGCGCTTAGGTAGAGGCTGCATTTTATTATTTTTTTTTTTTTTACAAAAACAAAGAATTTTTTTCTGACTGAGTTGGTTCGTTTTCATTTATAGGCCTCTAGAGTCCAGTACTTCCTCAGGGCTGAAAGACAGTGTATTCGCTGAAGTGGGATGCCTTCTAGACCGCGGTGCTTAGTCTGTGGAACTAGAAGGGGAGCGGTGTCGGAAACAGGAGTCTGTAAGGGGTGCGTGCAAGAAGCAGCCGCTACGGAGCATGCCTTGGAAGGGGGGGCTGAGGTTCAAGGAACCCCAATAGGTCTGCTGGACACAGTTTCCCTGGATTTACCGCTTAGGGAGTCCATAGCAGGGACTTCTTCCGCTCCAGATCTCCCGTCCTTGCCGGGGGGGGACTGGCAGCAATCTTTTCCCAGGAGTTTGTTGCGCTTATTCAGCAAGCGTTTGGGGGCCAGCAGAAGAGGCTAGCAACACGTTCCACAGACGGGGAACTGGGGGAAAAGAGACCTGGAACTCCTCTGAGTGCAGGGGCAACAGGAAGCCTGGCAAAGAGAGCCAGGATGGAGAAGGAGCAGAAGGAACAGTCGGTGGCCTCGGAGGGGCTTCACTCCGATGAGGGGGATCCCAACTTGTAATTGGACAACAAGTTGGAGGAAGGAGAGATCACGGACAGAGAGGACCAAGCTAGGGTGGTCCATGTGTTCCGGAGAGACGAGTTACCAGCACTCATTTCTAAGACACTAAAGGCGCTTAATATGCTGTCACCTGGGCCAGCAGAGGATGCTACTTTAGAAGATTCGTTACTGCAGGTTTTTCGGAAGACTCAGAGAGCTTTTCCGGTGCACAGAGCGGTTCGGGAGATGATTCAGGAAGAGTGGGACATGCCAGAGGCAAGTCTAAAAGGGTCCAGAGTTATGGGCTGTCTTTACCCGCTGGTGGACCAGGATCGCGAATTGTTCAAGTCTCCCAAAGTAGATGCAGCCATCTTGGCGGTTATGAAGAAGACTACTATTCCAGTAGAAGGAAGTGCAGCGCTCAAGGATACCCAGGATAGGAAACTGGATACCTTGTTAAAGCAGGTCTTTGACGTCAATGCTCTGTCCATTCAGGCAGCTATTTGTGGAGCGTGGGTGGTGAGAGCCTGCCTTCGCTGGTCACAACAAATTCAAGGCGAACAGGGAGAGGACACAACCGGGGAAGCGTCCAGACTGGAGTCAGGAACGGCTTATCTAGCCGATATCCATTACGGCCTCATTCGAGGCTTATCGAAAAGCATCAGTGGTAGCGACTTGACGTTACCTTTGGCTGCGCAATTGGGCAGCGGATGGATCTTCCAAGTCCAGGCTAAGTAAGCTTCCTTTCAGAGGAAAGCTACTGTTTGGGGAAGATTTGGACAAGCTGGTAAAGGATCTGGGGGAGTCCAAAGGTGGAAGACTTCCAGAAGACAAACAAAAGCAGGGACGGTCGACTCCCACATCCAAGGGTCAGCAGAGAGAGTTTTGTCGGTTCCATTTCCCTAGGTTCAGTCAGGCTCAAAGAGGCCGGTTTCCCAATAGAAACCAGGGGTTTGGGGGAGCGGGAAGGGGTTTTGGTGTCTCTTCCTCCTCCGCAAATCTTCGAAAGTTGCGATGAAGTCAGGGGGACCCAGGTGGATCTGGTGCCCCTAGGAGGTTGGCTATGGGATTTTTACCCTGCCTGGGTCCAAATTACATCAGACCAGTGGGTACTGGAGGTCATTCGAGAAGGTTATGTTTTGGCGTTTCAGAGGCCGGTAAAGGATTCGTTCGTACAGTCTCCGTGCAAGGCGCCGGCCAAGTGCGCCACGGTGAGAGAGGCTACTCGACCTCAAAGCAGTGGTACCGGTGCCTCCAGACCAATGCGGCTTCAGTCGGTACTCCATATACTTCGTAGTCCCGAAAAAGGAAGGGGCTTTTCGGCCAATTTTAGATCTCAAGAAAGTAAATCATTGCCTTTGCGTATCTCATTTTCGTATGGAAACCCTAAGGTCGGTGATCGTGGCAGTAAGAAAAGGGGAGTTTCTTACTTCCCTGGACTTGTCGGAAGTTTACTTACACATTCCTATATGGAAGGAACATCAGAACAACAACAAGCGGAGGGATTGCGGAGGCTAGTCCGGCAATTTCTGAGCAGAACAACTTCCACAGCGTGGCATTATCTACAGTTGTTCGGGACCATGGCGGCCACTCTAGAGCTGATCCCGTGGGCGAGAACCCACATGAGACCGTTGTAGAGGGCATTGCTCAGACGATGGTCACATCAGAACTATTCTCTGTCACAAAGACTGCCTTGTCAGACGGAGATGAGGCAAGCTCTTCAATGGTGGTTACTTCCAGGGTGCCTGGAGAAGGGGATGCCTTTGGAGGCGCCTTGTTGGTTATCTCTAACAACGGACGCCAGCCTCTTGAGCTGGGGGGCTCATTTTCAGGGCAGATTTGCCCAGGGTCAGTGGAACGATCAGGTAAAGAGCTGGTCAATCAACAGGTTGGAATTGAGAGCGGTGACGCTGGCTCTGCAAGCCTTTCAAGTTTATCTTCGAGACAGGGCCATTCGAGTGTTTTCCGACAACTCAACTGCAGTGGCCTATATCAATCGACAAGCAGTATTCTGATGGAAGCCGAGGCCAAACAGTTGTTCCAGTGGGCTGAAGTACATCTCCTGGCTTTATCGGCAGCGCATGTAGCAGGAGTTGACAATGTGGAGGCCAACTTCTTGAGTCGAGTGTCACGCCCTTGGCCTCACACATTAGTATGGCGGGGCGTGGGTTTATTTTTGTCTCTGGTGCTTCCACTTTCTGGCCTTTTCTAACTGGATGCCTTTAAATGCATTCTGGGAAAGGTAGTTCAGTTAGATATCATTTGGGCTCAGATGAAAAAAAAACACCTTCATTTGTAGTTGGGTTTTGAGTGTGTGCAAGTTATTCATTAGCACAAAAAGACATGCTAGGTTCACAGAACCACCTTTTAAGATATTTTCACCAGGAATTCTTGTAACTCTTTACAGGATAACTTGAACTGAAACAAACAGCTTTCCTCAGCTTAATTAACTGCACCTGCTTTCAGCAGAGCTTGCCGTGCAGATCAAAAACAAACAGAAAGAAACTTTTAAACCAGGTTTCTTTTCCCTCTCCAGTCCAGAACAATTACCTGGCTATCTTGTATGCTTAAACTCAGCACTTCATACAGATAGTCCAATTCATACAAGCAGATAAAAAAAAACTCTTTTCCAGGTTTTCTCAGTAGTTAGATAAACAAAAGCATTTCTTACTTCCTTCAATTGAAACAGCAACCAAACTGAGCTCTGCACTGCTCATAGCTGTTTCTCAAAAGACAATCAGGAAGATTCAGCTTTGCACTGCGTCACACTTTTCCTGAGCTTAGTGCATTAACAAGCAAACAAAGCACTCAGGGCTTTGGACACTGGAGGCTTCTCTTTACGGTTGACATCCCCTTGCAACCATTCGTAATTGGCAGAGTGGCATGCAGAGCAGTCCATGTATGAGACCTCTTCATCACAAGGTAAATCTGGCTCCCCCAATTCCATGGGTTCACTCTCTGGTTCAGATTCAGATAGCTTACTTGACTTCCTTCTACTATGATTAAGGCTATCTCTGGCAAGTACGTATTGCTCCTTATTAGCTAAGCTTCTGGGGCTCATACCTTGATCAAAGCCTGAAGTAGCTTCACTCCTTACATGCTCTGGCCACCATCTAGCATGTCCTGTTCTCCAATTATTGCCTCTGGCTCTCACTGCTCAATTCCTTGAGTAGGCAAAACATCTGCTCTCTCTTTCTCTCTGGTCAGCAGTTGCAGCACTCTCTAGTCTCAGGAGTCCTTCTAGTTTCTCTCCTTGTGTCCTGCTTGTCCTTCTTCGTCCTCTTGCTCCTGCTCCTCCTCCTGCTCCTCCCGCTTGACTTCTTTCTGGTCTAACTGAGCTAAACCTAAACCCCTCAGGCTCCTGCTCCACCCTCTCCCCTCTCAGGTGAGAAAGATCAAACTCCCTCGTGGCAGCTGGGTGATTAGGGGATGCAGTGACGTAAGGGTTCCTTACCCTGGGCCTGTATTCCCTATCCTTTCCACCACTAGGGGCACTCTGTTCCTCATTGTAGCCAGGAATTACTGGCTTTCTAGGAGCAAATGGAGTTTTAAGTCCTGGACCTTTTAAAATGGGTCCCTTTATTATGGTAAATTCCTTCTTTTTACCCCTCTCTTCTAGGTCCTGATAAGCTTCCTTATCACATACCCCCCTGCTTAAGTTATTACGGTCTGGCTGTAGTTGGAGAGAATCCTCCCTACAGTCCGTAATACCTGTGAGGGCATCCGTATTGTTGTTTGGCCTATCTGCCGGCTGTTCTACACTGGGAATATTATCCGGTATAGACCTCTCTTGCCAAGACCTAAGCACATTTATGTGGTAAGTCTGCCTACGCCCTTTAGCACTTTCTATGATATAGGACACCGGGGTCACCTGCTTGACCACCTTCCAAGGCCCTTTCCATTGCGCTTCAAACTTGGGTGTGGCCCCTGCTACTTGCCCAAGGACTTTTTCTCCTATACCTAGCTGGCGAGGCTTGGCCCTTCGGTCCTACCGCTCCTTCTGGCGCAGCTGACTGTCGTGCAAATTTTTCACAGCTACCTGTGAGGCCCTATTTAAACGTGCTCTTAGGTCCCGTAAGAATTGTGGAACTCCCTTGCCATCTTGTTCCGGGTCTGACCACTGCTCTCTTAATATGTCTAAGAGTCCATGTGGGGCTCGACCGTACATGAGCTCATAGGGAGATACGCCCAGGGAAACCTGAATCCGTTCCCGGCAAGCGTATAAGACAAACGGTAATAACATGTCCCATTCCTCCATGTTTCCCGCTAACCCCCTTCTTAACATCTGTTTCAAGGTTTGATTCAATCTCTCCACCAAACCATTTGACTGGGGATGATAAGCGCATGTCTTTATATGATGAATCCCGAAAGCATCCCAGACTTGGGCCAAATACTTTGATACAAAGTTGGTCCCACAGTCTGTTAAGACTTCTCTGTGGAATCCTATCTCACAAAACAGCTTTATTAATTCTAAAGCTATGGTTTTAGCTGAAATATTCCGTAAAGGAAAGGCCCAGGGAAACCTGGTAGCCTGATCCACCATTACCAAGATGTACTGGAAACCTCAGGGTGTTTTAACCAAGGGGCCTACTATATCCATTGAGATACGCCCTACGGGGTCTGCTATGATGGGAGTTGGTATCAAAGGCACGACTGGGGGTCGTGCAGCTGTGACTCGCTGGCATGCTGGGCAAGCGGCACAGAACTGGGCAGTTTCTTTAAAAACTCCCGGCCAATAAAAGCGTATTAGAATTTGATCTAGGGTTCCTTGCACCCCCTTATGGCCTCCCACTGGATGATCATGGGCAAGTCTCAGAACTAACCCCTTAAAAGTCGTGGGTACCACTAGTTGTTTCCTGATTGTGCCAGTACGAGGGTCCTGACTTTCCCTATACAATATCTCATTGTCTAATAGGAATCTGGGAAGGACATCCCGTACCTCTTGGGCATACTCAAATGCTCGAGCAAGAGCCGGATCTGCTCGCTGTTCCTTGGGGAAAGTTGGAAACTTCTCCACTATTTCAGCTGGCACCCAGGGCAATCCTTGGCCAAGCTCCATCTTGGCCCTACCCTGTGCCCTAAAACACCTTTCATATCTCCATTGCGCTTTTTCCTTCCTAACCTTTTCAGTTGGGGGAGTCACCAAGTCCTCATGTGAGGGTAGCTCTCCTAGAGAATCAACTTGGGTCTCTTCTTCTTGGCTGTTAGCCTTAGACTGGGATCGGGTAGTAATAAGGCCTCTCTTTTTCTCTAAACCTTTCTCTAATCCCTGCTTGAACTGGGGCCAGTCCCTTCCCAATATTAGATCATATGGGAGCTTTGGTACCTCTGCCACTGCTATTTCTCTCTGGACCCCTAAACCCTTAATCCTTAACTTGTAGGTAGGATAAAATGAAGCAGCCCCATGAATGCATCTAATGAGCACATTTTTCTCAGGCTTCCTACATTCTGAGTTATTTTTGGCCACTATTGCCTGACAAAGCTTTTTAGAAAGCATGCTTTGGTCCGCACCAGAGTCCAAAAGAGCTTGAGTAGTAACCTCTTGTATGTCAACCGTTAAAAGAAACCCTTCTCCAGGTCCTTTTTCACTGACACCTATTAAATTAGTGTGGGTTTTACAACCTTTCTGCACATGACCCCATTTCCCACACTGGAAACATTTTTTCTTTGCCCACATTTCATTTTGGGAAGGTGCACAAACTCTCCCAAAATCAACAGTTTTTCCTTCCTTCTTTTCTGATGTAGCAAAATGCCTCCCAGCACCTATTTTGAGAGAGCTTCCCTTTTGCTGCCAAGCCAACTTGGCTTCCATAAACCTCTCAGACAAAAGGGTTGCTTCTCCCAGGCTTTGGCAATTCTGCTGGATGAGAAAAGACTGCAAATCCTTGGGCACTGCTGCCATAAATTGTTCTAGCATAATCATATCAACAATCATATCTACATCCTTTCCTTCAGGAGCCAGCCACTTTAGGGCTAATCCACTAATCCTTTGGCTTAAGCCTTTTGGCGTCTCGCCATCCCTCAGGACTGTGGCCCTAAACATATGACGATATACTGTGGCTGTCAGCCCCAAGCGATCCTTTATAGCAGCTTTTACAGCCTTATAATCTAACGCTTGGGCTGCAGGCATGGCCCTGTAAGCAGCCAAGGCCTCTCCTGTTAAGGATGTGGCCAGGTGTATAGCCCATTGAGTCTCCGGCCATCCTAAGGCCTGTGCCACTCTTTCAAAAGAGTTGATAAAGTCATCCACATTATCCTCTGGAGTTAGTTCACCAAAACTAAATGGTCCCATATTGGAAAAGTCTACCATACTGTCCATCCGTGGAGCATCTGGGCTTGCTGACGCTGGCACTCCTCTGCCTCCGGAGTGAAATTAATGCCTCCACCAGATCAAGAACTGGCTTCTGCTGTTCTCTCATGGCAGCGATGGCCTTGTCCTGCGCCATTTGCGCTAACTCCTGCTGACGGCTGAACTGGTTCGCCATCCAACTCACAAGTTCCTTGGGATCCATGGCTTGCTACCTGTAAGAAAAAAAAGAGAGAAAAAAAAAACCAAAGGCGGCACCGTACAACAGAAATTTCTTTTTATCTATATGCCCCCTTTAAATGCCTCAGCATACACTTTTTTTTTCTTTTATCCTGAAGTGGTCACGCCCCAGGTAACTTTACCTTGTTCAGGCGTTGAGTCTCACTTCCACAGGGTCTTTTGACTGGAACTGCTCCTGGAACACCACTTTCTGTTGTTCCTCCAAGTAAGACAAGGAAACTGTATTCAATTGCTTCTGCTTGGAAACTTGCAGCAGTATCCTTTTGGACTTCCTGGTTTCTTTAAGATGAAAAAATATCCAAGAACTACGCCACTTGTCATGCCCTTAGCCCCACACATTAGTATGTAGGGGCGTGGGTTTATTTTTGTCTCTGTGGTGCTTCCACTTTCTGGACTTTTCTAACTGGATGCCTTTAAATGCATTCTGGAAAAGGTAGTTCAGTTAGATATCATTTGGGCTCAGATGAAAAAAAAACACCTTCATTTGTAGTTGGGTTTTGAATGTGTGCAATTTATTCATTAGCACAAAAAGACACGCTAGGTTCAGAGAACCACCTTTTAAGATATTTTCACCAGGAATTCTTGTAAATCTTTACAGGATAACTTGAACTGAAACAAACAGCTTTCCTCAGCTTAATTAACTGCACCTGCTTTCAGCAGAGCTTGCCGTGCAGATCAAAAACAAACAGAAAGAAACTTTTAAACCAGGTTTCTTTTCCCTCTCCAGTCCAGAACAATTATCTGGCTATCTTGTATGCTTAAACTCAGCACTTCATACAGATAGTCCAATTCATACAAGCAGATAAAAAAAAAACTCTTTTCCAGGTTTTCTCAGTAGTTAGATAAACAAAAGCATTTCTTACTTCCTTCAATTGAAACGGCAACCAAACTGAGCTCTGCACTGCTCATAGCTGTTTCTCAAAAGACAATCAGGAAGATTCAGCTTTGCACTGCGTCACACTTTTCCTGAGCTTAGAGCATTAACAAGCAAACAAAGCACTCAGGGCTTTGGACACTGGAGGCTTCTCTTTACGGTTGACATCCCCTTGCAACCATTCTTAATTGGCAGAGTGGCATGCAGAGCAGTCCATGTATGAGACCTCTTCATCACAAGGTAAATCTGGCTCCCCAATTCCATAGGTTCACTCTCTGGCTCAGATTCAGATAGCTTACTTGACTGCCTTCTGCTATGATTAAGGCTATCTCTGGCAAATACGTATTGCTCCTTATTAGCTAAACTTCTGGGGCTCATACCTTGATCAAAGCCTGAAGTAGCTTCACTCCTTACATGCTCTGGCCACCATTTAGCACGTCCTGTTCTCCAATTATTGCCTCTGGCTCTCACTACTCCATTCCTTGAGTAGGCAAAACATCTGCTCTCTCTTTCTCTCTGGTCAGCAGTTGCAGCACTCTCTGATCTCAGGAGTCCTTCTAGTTTCTCTCCTTGTGTCCTGCTTGTCCCTCTTCGTCCTCTTGCTCCTGCTCCTCCTCCTGCTCCTCCCACTTGACTTCTTTCTGGTCTAACTGAGCTAAACTTAAACCCCTCAGGCTCCTGCTCCACCCTCTCCCCTCTCAGGTGAGAAAGATCAAACTCCCTCGTGGCAGCTGGGTGATTTGGGGATGCAGTGACGTAAGGGTTCCTTACTCTGGGCCTGTATTCCCTATCCTTTCCACCACTAGGGGCACTCTTTTCCTCATTGTAGCCAGGAATTACTGGCTTTCTAGGAGCAAATGGAGTTTTAAGTCCTGGACCTTTTAAAATGGGTCCCTTTATTATGGTAAATTCCTTCTTTTTACCCCTCTCTTCTAGGTCCTGATAAGCTTCCTTATCACACGAGTGAAGGTGGATCTGGGGGAGTGGGTCCTCCATCAGGACGTGTTCGAGATGCTGGTGTGTCATTGGGGAACGCCAGTAATGGATCTCATGGCAACGTTCCAGTCAGCAAAGGTCGATCGCTTTTTCAGCAGAAGAAGAGAAAGGATGTCGGAAGGCCTGGATGCTCTCATACAGGTCTGGCCGGAAGGGCAACTCCTGTACGTATTTTTGCACCTTAGGTGTTAATCGGAAAGGTGGTACAGCACATCAAGTGACACAGAGGGCAAGTGATGTTGATAGCGCCGGATTGGCCAAGGCGGCCTTGGTACGCAGATTTGATGAGGCTCTTGGTAGAGAAGCCACGGCGCCTCCCTCTTTGGACAGATCTGTTGTCTCAGGGTCCACTGCACATGCCTTACGTGGATCGGTTCTCGTTTACGGCTTGGCTATTGAGAGGGCTAGGCTGAGGACGAAAGGCTACTCCGCATCAGTGATTAGCACTTTGTTGAAGGCAAGGAAGAGATCTATCTCCTTAGCATATGTTCGCATCTGGCAGGTCTTTGAAGCATGGTGTGTTGACAGACGGTTTGAGGCATTAAGAGCGTCAATTCTGCAGGTGTTGGCTTTTTTACAAGATGTTGTGGAGAAGGGCTTAGCAGCCGCGTCCTGGCGGGTGCAAGTAGCTGCGTTGTCCTGTTATAGAGGAAAGATAGGGGAAGAAGCGCTAGGTGGTCATCCAGAGGTCAAGTGGTTTTTAAGATCGGTGTTTCTTTTGAGGCCACCGTGTAGACAGGTAGTGCCAAAGTGGAATCTCCCATTCGTCTTAGAAGTGTTGAGGCGAGAGCCGTTTGAGCCTCTGTCAAGAGCGTCCTTAAAGGATCTCACACTCAAAGTGGTGTTCCTGGTGGGTATCTGCTCGGCTAGGAGAATCTCAAAGTTACAGGCTTTGTCCTGTAAGAAACCTTTTTTGTCCTTTTATGATATGAAGGTGGTTTTGAGGCCAGTGCAGTCCTTTTTTCCCAAAGTGGTCTCAGCGTTTCTCGTGAATCAGGTGATTTCATTACCAGTGTTCAGGGAGACTGCGGAGGGTTCCTCCGCTGGAAAGTTACATCTCTTGGACGTTCGTCGGGCATTAAAGAAGTATATCAGGAAGATGGCGTGTTTCCACAGGTCAGATAGGCTGTTCATCCTGTTTGCAGGGCCGAGAAAGGGATAGGCAGCATCAAAAGCTTCCATTGCCAGGTGGATTAAAGAGGCCATATCGTCCGCGTATGTTTTGAAGGGTAAAGCGGTGTCTCAAGGCCTAAGAGCTCATTCGACTAGAGCGCAAGCGGCGTCTTGGGCTGAGTTCCGTTTAGTGCCAGCTGTAGAAATTTGTAAGGCAGCTACGTGGTCATCATTGAATTCCTTTGTCAAACATTACTGTCTTGATGTAAAGGCGGAAAGGGATACGTGTTTTGGATCAGCGGTGCTTCAGGCTGGTCTAGCAGGTCCCTCCCGTTGATTGCCTTTACTGCTCTGTTACATCCCCAGAGGTTCAGGACTAGACTGGAAGGACGATAAGGAAGGTTAAATTAGACTTACCTGCTAATTGTTGTTCCTTGAAGAACTCCAGACTAGTCCCGTATCCCTCCCTGATTTTTTCCTGTGAGCTAGTGCCTGAAGCAAATGAGATATAACAGGTAAGAGAAAGAAGCGTCTAGGCATGGGGATTAGGTTCGGGTCACTATCCTCCATAAAGGGGGAGGGCAGGCCTAAGTGTTTCTAACAAAGGTTAGTATGAAATAGGGGGAGATCAGTGAGCGAGATATTTTCTCCCTTAAAAGGTATTAGTTCAGTTAGTTACAGTTTGTTCGGAGTGTGTTTACTACTTAATTGTTGCTCCAGTGAGTTTGCTTTGTCAATAGGTTACTGGAGTGAGGAGGCGGATCCTGTGAGGATATACCAGTGTCATCACAAAAGGATGACGTTTCTCAGTCTCCAAGCTGCTGGAGGAGGAGTACAACCCAGAGGTTCGGGACTAGACTGGAGTTCCTCAAGGAACAACAATTAGCAGGTAAGTCTAATTTAACCATATACCACCCTTCCTGGGGCATCAGAGCAGTTGACAATAAAATATAATTTAAAAACATCTCTTAAGAAAGGAAAAAGGAACGCAAATGGTATGTAGAAAGAGCGATAGGACACGGAGGGGAGGGGAGGGGGGTACAAGAAAAGAGGAAGGAAGGATACATATAGGGGAGGGGGATGCATATGAGGGAGGGAGATCATAGGCTTTATAGAAGAGGTGGGTCTTGAGCTGGACTTTGAATTTTGCTATTGATGGTTCCATGTGGAGGTCAGGGGGAAGGTTATTTCCCAGGAAGGGGCTGAGGAAATAAAAAGCGAACTGATGGGTGGATTCTAAATGAGCCTGGGAAGGAGATGGGTGATGGAGTCTGTTCATGTGAACAGAGCAGAGGACATGGTGTGGCATATGTAATATAATGAGAGTGGAAAGATATTGAGGTGTACCAGTGTGGATGGCTTTGTGGACTAGGATAAAGAGTTTAAATTGGACACACTAGTGAATTGGGAGCCAGTGAAGCTTGATTAGTATGAGGGTAACCTGGTCAAAACAGGAGGCATGAAATAGAAGCTTGGCGGTAGTGTTTTGAATGAATTGTAACCATTTCAATTCGAATTGTGGAAGACCAGCGAGAACAGAGTTGCAATAGAAAATTTTAAAAAACATTAAAGTTGTTTAAAATAAAAATACAGTTCTGATTTTTCAGCAAACAAAATCAGAAAGACACACATATCTTTAAGTAGATATGTCTGCCTTTGAATCATTGCTGGCTCCTGGGTTCTCTTGGCAGCATGACCAGAAGTAGATTTCCAGGACTTTCTTCTGAGGCAATTGAGGATTAAGTGACTTGCCAAAGGATGGATGAGGAAAGAAGGTGAATGGTTTCCTCCTCGGAGATCACAGAAAAGAAAGAGGAGGGAGAGGGGAGGTTGGGCGTGAAGAGGTAGGAGGGGAAGGTTGGGAGTGCTCCATTTATCTGTACACTTTGTCACCTCCCATTCAACCAATTTCTAACCCAATCAGTAACTTTAGGATCCATCCCTAGGGTGCTCAGCTTGTTTATACATTTTTTTTTTATAAGTCGCCTTGACTTTCTTTCCTCGCAAGCCCTTCTGGATCCTCGACATTCTGACTTTCGTCCTTTACATTCTACCAAAACAGCTCTTGCCAGCTTCTCCAGTGACCTGCTCCTGGCAAAGTCCAAGGGCCTTACTTGATCCTCATCCTTCTTGACCACTGCTTTTGACACTGTTGACCACAACCTTCTCCTTGATATCTTGTCCTCACTTGGTTTTAAGGGCTCTGTGCTATCCTGGTTCTCTTCTTATCTCTCCCATCGCTCTTTCAGTGTTTGTTCTGGTGGATCCTCCTCTACTGCTATCCTGCTTTCGGCGTACCCCAAGGTTTAGTCTTGGGTTAACTCCTTTTCTCTCTCTATACCTAGTCCCTTGGTGCACTCATCTCTTCCCATGACTTTCAATACCATATTTACACTGATGACTCCCGGATCTCTCACTCTAGACCTGAAATCTCTCTGGCAATCCAGGCCTGGATCTCTGCCTGCCTTTCTGACATTGCTGCTTGAAACTGAACATGGCCAAAACTGAACTTCTTATTTTTCCTCCTAAACCCTCCTCTTCCCTTCCTCCTTTCTTGTTCTCTGTGGCTAACACTCTGCTTCTTCCTGTCTCCTCAACTCGCAACCTTGGAGTCGTCTTTAACTCGTCTCTCTCCTTCTCCACACACATCCAACTGATAGCTAAAACCTGCCGTTTCTTTCTCTACAACATCAACAAAATTTGCACATTCCTTTCTGAGCACACTATTAAGACACTTATCGACTCCTTAGTCACCTCCTGTCTAGACTATGGTAACCTACTCTTTGCTGGTCTCCCTCTGAGTCCTCTCTCCCCTTCAATCTGTTCAACATTCTGCTGCATGGCTAATCTTCCGCCAGCCTTGTCATGCTCATATTATCCCTCTTCTCAAGTCTCTTCATTGGCTTCCTATCCATTTACGCATCCAGTTCAAACTTCTCCTGCTGACTTATAAGTGCATTCACTCTGCAGCTCCTCACTACCTTTCTTCTCTTATCTCTCCCTACACCCCTACTCGGGAACTACGCTCTTCTGGGAAATTGCTTCTATCTATGTCCTTCTCTTCTATTGTCAACTCCAGACTTCGCTCTTTTCACCTTGCTGCTCCTTATGATTGGAACAAACTACCTGAGTCTGTACATCAGGTGCCTTCTCTGACACTTTTCAATCATAGAAACATAGAAACATGACGGCAGAAAAAGATCACATGGCCTATCTGGTCTGCCCTTCCATATCGACTATAACAATAGTCCCCTTTTTCCCTTTAGAGATCCTCTGTGTTTGTCCCATGCTTTTTTGAATTCAGATACTGTCTTCGTTTCTACAACCTCCACTGGGAGACTATTTCATACATCTGCTACTCTTTCCATAAAGAAATATTTCCTCATATTACTCCTAAGTCTATCCTTTTTCACCCTTATCCTATGTCCCCTTGTAACAGAGCTTGCTTTCAATCTTCAAGCTTAGCTAGATCCCTCCTCATGTTATCTACATCTTCCTGGCTGTCTAGTCTATTGTAGATTTTGGTGTCATCCGCAAAAAGGCAAACCTTTCCTGACAGGCTGAAAACTCACCTCTTCGCTGCCGCTTTCGGATCTTGACTCACCTGATGTCCTTTGTGTTTCCTTACCATTCCCCTTAGCTTGTATGCCATGTCTATCCCATGTCTACAGCTACTGTGTTGTCTATCTCTATTAGATTGTAAGCTCCAAAGAGCAGGGATCATCTTTAAATGTATCTGTGCAGTGTTGCGTACACCTTGTAGCACAATACAAATGTTCAGCAGTAATAGTAGTAGCACTCTGAGGAGAAGGAGGTTACCAGTGGTGTGCCCCAGGGATCTGTCCTTGGTCCGATTCTTTTTAACATCTTTGTTAGTGATATTGCGGAATGGCTGTCGGGTAAGGTTTGCTTGTTTGCAGATTATACCAAAATTTGCAATAGAGTAGACACTCAGGAAGGAATAGATAACATGAGGAGGGATCTAGCTAAGCTTAAAGAATGGTCTAGAATTTGGCAGCTGAAATTTAATGCTAAAAAATGCAGCGTCATGCATTTGGGGTGCAAAAATCCAAAGGAATGGTACAGTGTAGGGGGTGAGGTATTTCTGCCCACAAAAGTAGAGCGGGACCTGGGCGTAACTGTGTCTGACAATCTTAAAGTAGCTAACCAGGTAGAAAAGGTGACTGCGAAAGCCAGAAGGATGCTTGGGTGTATAGGGAGAGGAATGGCCAGCAGAAAAAAAAAGAGGTGATAATGCCTCTGTATAAGTCTCTGGTGCAACCTCGTTTGGAGTATTGTGTGCACCTCTAAAAGGATACAAGCAGGTTGGAGTTGGTGCAGAGGGTGGCTACTAAAATGGTTAATGGTCTTCATTATGAAACATATGAGGACAGACTTAAAGATCTTAATATGTATACTTTAGAGGAAAGGTGGGAGAGGGGCGATATGAAAGAGACATTTAAATACCTCTGTGGCATAAATGCACAGGAGGGTCTCTTTCAATTGAGGGCAAGCTCTGCTACGAAGGGACATAGGATGAGAGTGAAAGGGGATAGACTCAGGAGTAATACGCGGAAATATTTCTTTACGAAAAGAGTGGTAGATGCGTGGAATAGTCTCCCAGTGGAGGTGGTGGACACGAGGACAGTATCTGAATTCAAAGGAAAATGGGACAAACACAGAGGATCTCTAAAGGTAAAAAGAGGACTATTGTAGCTGATGTTAAAGGGCAGACTAGATAGGCCATGTGGTCTTTTTCTGCCATCATGTTTCTATGTTAGTTTGTAATCTGCCCGCTAAGGTGGCTGATTAAAGGGTTTCTGCAGTATGTTTCTCTTTGAAGCAGCTTTTGAATCCTGAAGCTCCTCACTCTCTTGTCCGCTACCTATGTGTATCTTAGAAACATAGAAACATAGAAACATGATGACAGAAAAAGACCACAAGGCCCATCTAGTCTGTCCTTCCATAACAACAACTACAACAGTCCACTTTTTACCTTTAGAGATCCTCTGTGTTGGTCCCATGCTTTCTTGAATTCAGTTACTGTCCTCATCTCTACCACCTCCACTGGGAGACTATTCCACGGATCCACTACTCTTTCCGTAAAGAAATATTTCCGCATATCACTCCTGAATCTATCTCCCTTCACCCTCATCCCATGTCCCCTCGTCGCAGAACTTGCTTTCAATTGAAAGAGGCTCTCTCCCTGAACATTTATGCCACGGAGGTATTTAAACATCTCAATCATATCACCTCTATCCCGCCTTTCCTCTAAGGTGTACATATTAAGATCCTTAAGTCTGTCCTCATATGCTTTATAATGAAGACTACTAATCATCTTAGTAGCAACCCTCTGCACCGACTCCATCCTGTTCACATCCTTTTGAAGGTGCGGTCTCCAGAATTGCACACCATACTCCAAATGAGGTCGCACCAAAGACTTATACAGAGGCATTATCACCTCCTTTTTTCTGCTAGCCATTCCTCTCCATATGCACCCAAGCATCCTTCTAGCTTTTGCCGTCGCCTTTTCTACCTGTTTAGCTACTTTAAGATCATCGGACACAACTACGCCTAGGTCCCGCTCTTCTTTAGTGGACAAAAGTACTTCACCTCCTATGCTGTATTGCTCCCTTGGATTGCTGCAGCCCAAATGCATGACCTTACATTTTTTAACATTAAATCCCAGCTGCCAAATTCTAGACCATTCTTCAAGCTTAGCTAGATCCCTCCTCATGTTATCTACACCTTCCTGGGTGTCTACTTTATTGCAGATTTTGGTATCATCCGCAAAGAGGCAAACCTTACCAGACAGCCCTTCCGCTATATCACTAACAAAGATGTTAAAAAGAATCGGACCAAGGACAGATCCCTGGGGCACACCACTGGTAACATCCTTCTCCTCAGAGTGAGCTCCATTTACTTGTTCTCTTTGTCGCCTCCCACCCAACCAATTTCTAACCCAAGCAGTAACTTTAGGGTCCATCCCTAGGGTGCTCAGTTTGTTTATAAGTCGCCTGTGAGGAACAGTGTCAAAGGCTTTACTGAAATCTAAATACACCACATCTAGAGCTCTCCCTCGGTCCAACTCCCTGGTCACCCAGTCAAAGAAATCAATCAGATTTGTCTGACAAGACCTGCCTCTGGTGAATCCATGCTGCTGCCTCGAATCCTGTAATCCGCTGGACTCCAGAAACCTCACTATTTTCTCTTTCAACAGCGTTTCCATTAATTTACTCACCACCGAAGTTAAACTAACCGGCCTGTAGTTTTCAACCACATCCTTACTTCCGCTTTTGTGTAAAGGCACCACATGAGCCTCTCTCCAGTCCTTTGGCACCACTCCCGACTCCAACGAGGCATTGAAAAGGTCAGTCAGTGGAGTTAATAGAACGTCCCCAAGTTCCCTCAGTATTCTAGGGTGTATCCCATCCGGTCCCATCGCTTTGTCTACTTTAAGTTGAGCTAGTTTCTCACGAACACAGTCTTCTCAAAATTGTTCAAGATGTCCCTCGCTTCTGTTCTTATTTGTGGGTGTTTTCTGAGGTCCTGCTCCTGGTTCTTCATCTGTGAACACAGAACAAAAATATTTGTTAAGCAATTCCGCTTTATCCTTATCAGCTTCTACATATTCCCCCCCTGTACCCTTGAGTCTGACAATACCACTTTTGCCCTTCCTCTTCTCACTAATATATCTGAAAAATGTCTTATCTCCCCATTTTATTGCATTGGCTATTTCCTCCTCCTTTTGAATCTTTGCCTTCTTGACTACTTTGCTAGCTTCTCTAAGTTGTTCCAAATACAGATGCCTGTCTTCCTTTCTCTGTGATTTCTTGTATTTCATGAAGGCCTCCCTCTTTTTCTTCACTTTTTCAGCTACTTCCTTCGAAAACCATAGCGGTCTCCTGTTCCTTTTGCCTTTATTTACCATTTTAACAAAAAGGTTGGTTGCCTTTAAAATACCCCCTTTCAGTTTTGCCCACTGTTGTTCTACATCCCCCAGCTGTTCCCATCCCACTAACGACTCCCTGAGGTATTGGCCCATCTTCGCAAAGTTAGTCTTCCTAAAGTCTAAGATCTTCACCTTGGAATGGATTCTAACAGCCCTAGTCCTAATACTGAACCACACCATCTGGTGATCACTGGATGCAAAATGATCTCCCACTACAACATCAGAAACACTTTCACCATTGGTAAGCACCAAGTCCAGTATGGCCCCTTCACGTGTGGGGTCTGTTACCAATTGCCTGAATAGTTCTCCCTGTAGAGAATCCAGGATCTCCTTACTCCTAGATGATACTGCAGCAGGAAAGTGCCAATCAACATCTGGCATATTGAAATCTCCTAGCAGTAGCACTTCCCCTTTCCTAGCAATGCTGCATATGTCTTCAATTAACTCTCTGTCCACCTCTTCCTCTTGTGAGGGAGGTCTGTATATCACACCAATGCAAATAGATTTCTCTTTCCCTCTTTCTAGTTTAACCCACAATGCCTCCTCTCTCCCTTTTAAGCTCTGTAATTCCAAAGCTTTAATAGTAGTTTTTACATATAGTGCTACTCCTCCTCCCCTTCTTCCTACCCTGTCCTTTCTGAATAAAGTATAGCCAGGTATAGTTACATCCCAGTCATGGTTTTCTGTGAACCATGTTTCTGTAACTGCCACTAAATCTAAGTCAGCCACTCCCACCAAAGCTTCAACTTCAGAGATCTTATTCCCCATGCTACGGGCATTAATACACACTGCTTTCCATATGTTACCCCTGTTACCCATTTCCATAAAGGTATTTAATGTATCACTTACCTGGGGGCTTTCACTTACCTGGGGGCTTTCTTCACCCATCCCCAACGAATCTAGTTTAAAGCCCTCTTCAGTAGATTAGCCAGTCTACTACCAAAGATGTGTTGACCTTTCTTGGACAGATGGATGCCATCTCTGCTCTGCAACCCAGTATCACTATTGGGATCATTCTGAACAGGGAATAGCAGGGATGTATGTCCTGTTTGGAAGTACATGCCCCACTATTCCCTGTTTTGCGATTCTGAGACAGGAACTCCCTGCACGTATTGAGCCTTTGTGTAGGGAGCTCCAGATGGGGGCGGCGACGGGCCCAACCCTGACATACAGAGCCGATTCAGGTCACAGCCCTGTACGTCTGGGGTCAGAAGGCTAGACAGGGAACATATTCTACCTCTAAGGTGGAATAAGTCCTTCCGATGGAGACGTTTGGCGCCGGAGGACCCCACTGATGAATGGAGCTGCAGCAAGAGGTGCCCTGCAGCACGATCCCAGCCTTGGGAGGCCCCTCCAGGGTTCAGGTGGCGGAGGAAGGCAGGTTAGTTCAGTGGCAGTGCATCGGGGTTCCTGCATGGCGACTTAGTGCCATGATGACAGGATGCCACGGCACCGGGGCTTCATGTAGGAGCATTGGGAGGGTTAGTCGGGGAGTAGCATGGGTATCTGGATCCGCAGAATTGGGGCACATCCGGCCCATGCAAGTGCCCTGATTCTGCTCCCGTGGGAACATCTAGCTCCTGCAGGTGCAAAATCGGGTGATGGGCCGAACGTCCCCTGTTCAGAATTGGCCTCTATGTGTTTTGTCTTGATTAGATTGTAAGCTCTGTTGAGCAGGGACTGTGTCTTACATCTATACAGTATGTACAGTGCTGTGTATGTCTTGTAGTGCTATACAAATGGTTAGTAGTTGTAGTACTGTTGCTGCTGCAGCTGCTTCTCCATCTCTAGCCTCTGATTGGTTCTGGACAGCACACTGATGCAATCAGCACAGTGGTGAGAGGTAAGAAAGCACTTTTCTTGACTTCTGCATGAACCACAGGGGCAAAGAAGGCAGGAGGAAAGGGAGAGGAGACTGCAAGAATCTAAATGAGTGAATGAAGGGGCTTTGAAAGGAGACACCATGTTTGTGTGTGTGTGTGCGCAGGACAACAAGAGTGAGAATGTGTGGGGGACCATGAAGAGAAAGCAAGAAGAAAGAGTGGGAGGAGAAGGAACAAATGTTTGGTAGGTAGAGAGGAGAAACCAGGAATGTGTGGAGGGTGGGGACAATCGAGATTGAGAATAAAGCAAGAGCTGGTGAGTAAGAAAGACATAGGCAGAGTTTAAGGGGGTATTGCTCCTCCCCCAAAGGAGCCGATGTTGAGCTGTTAAAGCTGACTCTCCTGCCCTACTACATGGTAGGAGGAAGCACTGGAGCTGGCAGACGAGCCACTACAAGCCTCCAGCAGCCAATCTGAGCCAGCAGAGAGAAGATTTAAATCTTCCTGCTTCCTGACTGCACACCATAGTTATGCCTAGACTGCCGGCACTGCTACTGGTCCTCTTGTAGCCACTGCTTTTTTTGAGATCAGAATTGCCACTGCTTCTTATTAAGGCTGCTGCTTCACTGCTATTTTAAAGTTTGACCTGGTCAAGCTATGTGAAATGCTGCTTGTAGGCCCTTGTTACTGCCGCTGCTTTTGCCCCAGTACCAAGCTAGGCTGCCACTGCTGCAAGGGAGGTTTGTGCTGATGGAATGTGCTGCTGACTGACACCACTGCTTTTCTACTCCAGACTGCTGCAAAGAAGGCTGTTGCCCTGCCTCATCCTGCTCGAGATCCACCACCACTATTGCTTGACCTCAGCTGCTTCTGGTAAAGTTATGCTTCTGAGATCTCCAGCATCTTTCCTTATCTCCCCTCCCTCCCCAGGACAGGTCCATCATCTTTCCCCCTCTCCCCTCCCATCTTTACCTCCAGCATCTTTCCCTCTCTCTTCTCCTCCCCTCATGACGGGTCCACCATTTTCCCTTCCTTCGCCCCCCAACCATGATGGGTCCACTATCTTTCCCTATCTCCTATACCCCCCCCCCCCCCCACCACCACAATGAGGGAAGCATTTTTTCCTCACTTCTCCCTTTCTCTTCTTCCTCTCCCCCCCCCCCCAAGGGGCCACAATCTCCCCCTTTCTCTCAAAGCGTCTCTTTCACTTTGTACTGGTACTATTCCAAGCTATATTTTGCAGCCGCACCACTTGTACAGCCCTTGGTTAGATGCTCTCTGCCCCCACCTCCTCCCACAATGGAAAATGAATAATAATAGGCCAGAGGGTAAGTATCGTAAGCAAAAGGAATTATGGAGTGAAGGGGCAGGAGGCTGAGAGCAGAATAAGGGGCAACACACTTCATTCTGCACTCCTCTTTCTCCCTGTCTCCCACCCCTTCATCCTTATCTTGAAACCGCTCCTAGAGTCTTATACTGAGGGTGGAGGGTGGGAAGAGAGTGGGAGTGCAGGGTAAGGGAGTGAGAGACATCAGGGAACACTGCAAGAGATAAGAGTTTTAAAGCTGTTGGGCAACCTTTCAAGGGGAAAGAAGATTGGGAAGGTATTCTCTTTTGGGAGGGGTGGAAGGTGGAATGGTGTTTGGTATAATGCTATATGGTGTGGTTGCTGAACCCTTTTGTTCTTTGGTGGGGTGAAAAGTGGTATGGTGGGGTCACCATGCCCTTTTGATGCTTGGTATACTATATGGCAGGGTCATTGAGCCCCTTTATTTGGTATAATACTGAATAGCAGATTCACCAGCCTCTTTTGCGTTTGGTTATAATACTGTATAGTGGGGTTGCTGCGCCCCTTTGATGTTGATAATAGTATGATAAATCACAATAGTTTGCTACTGTTCTTTTTTTGTTATTTTTTATCTGGTCTGTTTGGGTTTTTAAAAAGATAATCATAATGAATATGTATGAAATGCATATATGCAAATGATATGCATATATCTCTCCACCCTTCACCCCTCCCCCCAAATGAAACATCCAAACTACACCCATGGAGAAGGGGATAGCAAATGGGAAAGAAGGTTAGAAAACAGGAAGGCGAGAGCTGAGAGAGGCTGAGAACGGAGGGGGATAGAAAAGAGGGGTGAAAGGGAAGAGAGAAGACCATGGATGGCAAGAAATAAAGGAGAGTACCTTCAATTGAGGAAGCTGGGAGGGAGTAAGGAATCCAGGGTAATAATGTAGGAGGAAGAGGATGAGGAATTGAGAATACAGTGAAGATAAAGAAGAGGAAGGATGATGAAAGGAGAGCAGGTAGAAAGAAAAGTGAGATAGAAATGAAATGGAAAAGAAAAAAGGACACTAGCAAAATAATACAAGGACAGAGAATGAGAAAGAAAGACACTGAGCCAGAAAATCAAGTTAGAGATACTAAAGCTTTGAAATTATTTTCCCATAGAGAATACTAATAAAGAAAAAATTGTTTTCCAGGGTGTATATGAGTGTATAAGGGAAGGAGGATGAAGATCTCAGGGTGACAGGATGAGTGGAACTCAAAAGTCTCCAAGTATGCCTGCAGTCCATAATACTTACTGTCTTATCCTTCAATCAATGCAGTTTACATTATGTAATCACTACAAGCAGATATTGAATACATTCCCTTGTCCCCAAAGGGCTCACAATCTATGTGTGCCTGAGGCAACAGAAGGTTAAGTGGCTTGTACAAGGTGTGCCTATAGGACTAGAAACCCATTGCTGTCCCTAGGTGGGACTTGAACCCCTAGCCCTCTGGTATGATGTCCTAACCACTAGGCCACTCCTCCCATTATATGCTGCTCTGCCCTTTATCTCCTAACATCCAGCTTTTTACAATCACTAACAGAGACTGCCCATAACAAAACACAAATGTTGTGGCCATGGCTGTGGGACTGGGGTGAGGGTGTGTGAGACAGACAGCTGGCATGATTTTTATGGTATTACCGGGGCTAAGTGTGACTTGCATAAACTGGTGAGCAGGGCCGGATTTACCTTGAGTGAGGCCCTACGCCAACAAAAATTGTGGGCCCCCAGCAGGGGCGGTCCAAGGGGGGTGCGGGGCCTCATTTGCATAAGGGGCCTCATTTGCATAAATATTTGCATAATGTTACCATATACTAACTTTTAGTAAACGTGCCTCTTAATGAGTGTATGGATAAAGAAAGACTAAAAGATTTCTACATTACTATAATCCAGTGCCAACTGCCAGACACATTAGGAACTACTACAAACACTGCCCATTTAGAACCCATAGCAAACCCGCCGTATCCTAACAGCACTACCAGGACTCACAAAGCACCATACTCTACCAATCAAAAGGCAACACTGCAAATATTAAACCAATACATTTCAGAGAACAACAATACATGACCTACTGGGGAAAGAGAACAAGTGGCAATGTCAAATAGGAATTATATAAACAGAATACCTCAGCTCAGTTACACATGCAGAACATAGACCATCACCAAACAAGTAATCACAATTTAGAAACAGGAAGACAATAATTAAACTGGGAATCCCAAAAGCCAAACTTGGAATGTACAACACTGTAGAAATAAAACTATACATTAATTTGCTCTTGTACTAAACAAAGCGCAGACGTTAATGATGCACATTTACCAGAGCTGACATATTCCAATTAATAAATTCAAAATAAAGAGATATTTTTCTACCTTTTGTGCATTTTTTTCAGCTGCAATTGCTCCAGACACTTTCTTCTGGTTTCTTCGTGTCTTCTGCTAACTCTCCATCGTCTGCTGTCCATTTGTCCTTTCTTCTCTTCTAGTTTTTTTCCATTCTCTCTCTACATCTGCTTTAACAGACTAATCTTTCTCCTTTTGCTCTTTCCTCATTCCTATTTCATCCACTCAAATTTTACCCCTCCATCCTCAATCCCCACTTACTCTCCCAATACCCGGCCAATTGTAGATTTTTTATCCCTCCCACACAAAATATTTTTTCCCTTCTCCATTTTACTCTTCCAGCCCCATCCCATTCTAATCCTCCCCCAACATCAGCTCCCTTCTAGTTCCAGCCTCACCCAGCATCCATTCCCTTCTAGTCCCTGCATCAGCCCATTTCCAGTCCTAGCAACCCCCCAACCCAATACCAGTCCTAGCCCCCCCATCAGCCCACTTACAGTCCTAACCCCCCATCATCCCATTTTCAGTTTAAGCCCCCCCTATAACCCATTACCAGTCCTAACCCCCCATCAGCCCACTTCCAGTCCTAACCCCATCAACCCATTTCCAGTCAGCCCCCCATAGCCCATTGCCAGTCCTAACCCCCCCATCAGCCCACAGCCCACTTCCAGTCCTAACCTCATCAACCCATTTCCAGTCAGCCCCCCATAGCCCATTACCAGTTCTAACCCCCCCATCAGCCCACAGCCCATTACCAGCCTTAACCCCCCATAGCCCATTACCAGTTCTAACCCCCCCTCAACAGCCCACAGCCCATTACCAGTCCTAACCCCATCAGCCCACCTCAAGTCCTAACCCCTCCCCATCAGCCCATTTCCTGTCCTAGCCCCCCATAGCCCATTATCAGTCCTAACCCCCCCATAGCCCATTACCAGTCCTAACCCCCCATCAGCCCACAGCCCATTACCAGTCCTAACCCCATCAGCCCATCAGCCCATTTCCAGTCCTAGCCCCCCCATAGCCCATTACCAGTCCTAACCCCCTCCCAACAGCCCACAGCCCATTACCAGTCCTAACCCCCTCCGCCCACCGCCAGTCTTAACCCCCCCAGCCCATTTCCAGTCCTCGCCCCCCCCCATAGCCCATTACAAGACAGCCCCCATCAGCCCACAGCCCATTCCCAGTATTAACCCCCCCCCCATAGCCCATTACCAGTTCTAACCCCCCCCAACAGCCCACAGCCCATTACCAGTCCTAACCCCATCAGCCCACCTCCAGTCTTAACCCCCCCCAGCCCATTTCCAGTCCCAGCCTCCCCCAATAGCCCATTACCAGTCCTACCCCCCCCTCCTCCCATCGGCCTAAAGTAAAATTTAATAAAAAAAAATAAAACGCTGGCTGCTACCGCTGCCGCCGCGGCCGCAGCAGCGGCAGCATGGACTGACCCGCGGGGCCCCCTCTGCCTGGCTGAATCCCTCCCTCCCTCCGTGCCTCTCAAATCCGGCACGGAGGGAGGGAGGGGGGGACGGACAGACGGATTCAGCTGGCAGAGGGGGCCCCGCGGGACAGTCCATGCTGCCGCGGCAGCAGAGGGGGCCCCGCGGGACAGTCCATGCTGCCGCGGCGGCAGCCAGTGTTTTTTTTTTTAAATTTAATTTTAAGGTGGCTAACAATTTTTAAAATTTTTGTGGGCCCTTGTCAGCTGTGGGCCCTACGCCAGGCGTAGTTGGCGTATAGGTAAATCCGGCCCTGCTGGTGAGGATTTAAATAAGCAAGAGGTGGCAGAGGTGAATGAGATGATTAAGTTCATCAGTAGGCTGAGAGGTCTAGACTACTACTATTACTACTACTACTTATTATTTGTACAAGGCATACACAGCGCTGTACATATAGATGTAAGACACAGTCCCTGCTCATCAGAGCTTACAGTCTAATCAAGATGAAAAACATCACAAAACTGGGAACTAGAGTATGTTAAGATAATGTACACATAAATAGTGAACATGAGAGGGAGGAGCATCTGGGTCAAAAAGCAGCCTAGAGCATGGTATGAAATAATTTCATTAGAGAGTAAAGGTTTTAGCCCATTTAATGCTCACACAATCCTCAGACGGAAAATCTTCAAATCTTTCAGATTTTCCAAGGGGATGTGTTGCTGTTTAGTGCCGTTAAGTCGGTGTCGACTTATGGTGACCCTCTGGATAGTTGTCCTAGTGTTCGGTCTTCAGTCAGGTGGCTCATTGTTGACAGACTGGCACCTGTAGCTGCTGTTATTGTATCGATCCATCTCATTGCTGGCCTTCCTCTTTTGCATTGACCTTCTACCTTGCCAAGCATGATATCTTTCTCTAAAGATCTTTCTCTCTTCGCATGATGTGTCCAAAGTATGAAAGTCAAAGTCTTGTCATCTGAGCTTCTAAAGAAAGCTTAGGTTTGATCTCCTCTAGTACTGACTGATTTGTTCTTCGGGCAGTCCATGGTATACACAGTATTTGTCGCCAGCACCATAATTCAAAGGCATCAATTTTCTTAGTGTCTATCTTTTTCACTGTCCAACTTTCACATCCTATGATGTTATTGAAAATGCCGTGGCTTGAACAAGTCGAATCTTTGTATGGAGAGAGACATCTCTGCTGTTGAGAATCTTGTCTATGTCCTTCATAGCCATTCTGCCAAGAGCAATGCATCGTCAGATTTCTTGACTGCTTGTTGCTTCTTTGTTGATAGTTGATTCGTTTTGCCAGTTGTCAGGATCTTTGTCTCCTTAACATTAAGGTGTAGACCCATTTTAAGGCTATATTCCTTGATCTTGGGAAGCAAATGTTTCAATCGTCTTCACTTTCAGCCAGTAATGTGGCATCATCAGTATAGCGAAGGTTGTTGATGAGTCTTCCATCGATTTTCACACCTCTGTTGTCTGCATACAGTCCTGCCAAGGGGATGTATTGGACTATAAATATTTTACTTGAGGAACCTCTTTAAAATGTTGGCACCAGTACTCCTATCCAGTGCAACTGCTTAGTTTAACTGCCATGCCACTAAGCAGGGTTCACTTTAATAACTCCGGAGGCTAAAATATTTTTGTTCATACATTGAGAGGGGGGGGGGGGGCGTTAAAAATATATTTACATTAGGATGAGGAGCCCAATGTGCTTGTTTTCCTAAAATCATCAAAGAGTTAATTTTGTCCTGGGGGACAGGGGAAAGTGCAAAAGCAGGGATCAAATGTTGTTTCTTTCTCTATAACATTAACAAAATTCGCCCCTTCCTCTCTGAACACACTACTTAAACTCTTACCCACTCTGGTCACCTCTCATCTTGACTATTGCATCCTCCTCCTTGTTGGTCTTCCTCAGACTCATCTCTCTCCTCTTCAATCTGTTCAGAACTTTGCTGCACAGCTAATCTTCTCCCCGCCCCAATACACTCCTATGACCCCTCTTCTCAAATCACTTCATTGGTTCCCCTTCCGTTTCTGTATCCAATTCAAACTTCTCCTTCTGACCGATAATTGCATTCACTCTACTGCCCCTCACTACCTTTCCTCTCTCCTCTCTCCCTACACCCCTCCTCGTAAACTCCGCTCTTCCCCTAGCTTTCTTCTCTCTATGCCCTTTTCTTTCTCTGCCTTCAATCTTTTCACCTTATGCCTGGAACAAACTTCCTGAATGTATACGTCAGGTTTCACCTCTTCCCTTTTTCAAATCCATGCTAAAAGCTCACCTCTTTGAGGCTGCTTTTGGGTCCTAATTCCCTTGTTCTCCTTGTGTCTCCTTCCCTATTTGAACCCTTTGTTTCTCTTATATTGTACAGTCTGTCTTGATTAGATTGTAAGCTCTGACAAGCAGGGCCCGTCTTCTATATGTTCTTGTACAGCGCTGCATATGCCTTGTAACCCTATATAAATGATTAATAGTAGTAGTAGTTGCACAAAGAGAGAAATGTGGGATGGAAGGAGAGGTATGCAAACAAATACAAGATAAAGGAAAAGAGGAAAAAGACTGGAAGAAAATGCAAAGGATGGAGGAAGAGGCAAGAGGTAGGGGTATAATTATAGGGCAAGGGAGGAAAGAAGCAAGAGAAAAGGGAGGGTGGGGAAAATACAGGGTAACTGGGGAAAAAGCAGAGATACCAAGTCTCAGCTCATTAGGAGTGTGTCATGCTCGTTTGGACTATCTCCCTCGTGCTCTTTGAGCCCCTTTTCTCACTCGTAGAGCTCCACTGCCAATGTGCTGATCCTGATCACTGTTTTCATGAGAGACAAGCCTAAGAGAAGAAAACCCAAGTGGCCAAAGCAGTATGAAGAAATCTGAGCAGATCTTCTTGTGTATCTTGCCTCACTCTGCCATATCCCTTTTTTCTGTACCTACAAGCAGAGCTGGCTCCCATAAGCAAGACAAGAGAAAGATGGGGAGATCATAGAGCATGACCTTAAAGAAAGCAGAGTTTGTCTCCTGTTTAGCCCAGGTATTTGATGCTTTCAAAATTTGGCACCCTAGGCAGCTGCCTATGCCTAAATTTGGGCTTGCCTACAAGTACATGTGCTCTGAAACCTATGCACGAGTGGAGGGCACTTTTCATTCTGGAAAATTTATGCAGGTAACTCCTTAGTTACCTGGGCACATTCCTATGAAAAGTGTCTCATATATGATGTGGTTGGATCAAAGCCCTCGGCAGAGTTGCCAAGTTACTCTTTTCCAGGAGTGAGATTTTAAGCCAGTCCTGGATTTCTGACAGTTTCATGCTGACACATTATGGGACCTGCAGCAGTGGTTCCAATGGTTAAAATTAGGGACTACAAACACCCTGTTTGCAATGCACGTTTAAAACCAGAACTGGCAAAAGTCTTACTCCTGGAACTGGGTAACTTGGCAACTCTGCCTCAGGATGTCTGACTGCTGATGCAGCTGTGCATGAAATAAGTCAGAAGCTGCAAAGATTTACATATTGGGACATAGAACATTCAAAGCATGAACCAAGCGAAACTGGAAGCGTTCAAGAATAAAATAAGTAGTCAAGTGGTTAGAGCAGCAGTTGAGAGACCAGAATTCAAATCCCACTGGTACACCTGGGTGGCCTTGGGCAAATCACTTAACCCTCTATTGTTAGAGGTACAAACCTATATTTTAAGACCTTTGGGGACAGGGAAATATCTATGTACCTGAAAATAACTCACCTTAAACTACCACTAGAAAGGTGCAAGCTAAATACTAAGGGCCCGATTCTGTCATGGATGTCCTGGCCCTCTGTGTGTCTGGTCGGAACCGGACGCACAGATGGAGCCAGGATTCTGATCCCATGGGGCGCATCTAGCCCCGCGGGATCAGCATCGTGAACAAGCCTGTATGTGCAGGCTGGAACCCCGATTCTGTCCTGCCTGCACATACAGGCCTTACCCAGCTAGCTCATTCAGGGCTCTTCAATGGAGCCGTGGTGCCATGGCGTCCAGTTGTCATGGCACTGTGGCTGCTTTGAAAAGCCGCGATCCTCAGTTGCCAGCTGCAGAACTGCTTTCCCTGCAGCCTGACCCCTGATTTGGCCCCCTAAGGCCAGGGTTGGGCTGCGGGGAATGTCCTCAGCCCCCCCTGTCCCTTCTGCACCCCAGGCCCGCCATCTCTCGGTGACTAGGGGAACTTATTCCACCTTGGAGGTGGAATAAGGTCCCCATGCAAGCCGCTGGCACCGGACGTACAGGGCCGACATTGGAATTGGCCCTGTACATCCAGAGCCGATGACCGCCCATTGCCCACTCTGAAGCTGCATCCGATCCGCCCCTTTCCTGCCCCTGTCTACCTTCCCCATACAACACGCGGGGAAGGTAGATGGGACCGGAAAAAGGCATGAATAGCGGGGATGGATGTCCCAATGGGACGTCCATCTCCGCTATTTGCACCTCGGAGTGACCCCTTAAATAAACAAAAAATGGAACATGTACAATTTGATCTGTTGGGTACAAATGAACTGAAATGGACTAGAATTGGGTACTTTGAATCTGATGATCACATGCTATACTATGCTGGAAACAAAAGACAATGAAGAAATGGTATTACATTTATATTTAAGAAGAAAGTTGCAAGAACTGTAATAAAGTACAATGCAATCAGTGAACACTTAATTTCTATTCCTCTATGAGGAATGCCCATCAACACAACTAATATTCAGGTATATGTTCCCACAGCTGCAAAAGAGGAAGATGTTCAGTTCTATGAACATGTACAAGTTGAAATCGACAAAACATGCAAACTAGATATAGTGATAGTTGTGGGCAACTAGAATGCAAGCATTGGGAACAAAGAACAAGGTAAAGTGATTGGAAAATATGGGCTTGGCACAAATGAAGCTAGAGAAAGACTACTACAATTCTGCAAGACCAACAGTCTATTGATCTCAAACACCTTCTTCCAGCAACACCAGCGGCAACTGTACACATGGATTTCATCCAATGGATTGTACAAAAAACAAATTGATCACATCTGTGGAAGTCAACGTTGGAAAAGCTCAATAACATCAACAAAGACAAAACCTGGAGCTGACTGTGGTACTGATAGTCAGCTACTAAACTCAAGCGAAAACTGAAAAAATGCAAGTCACTCATGAATGTAGTAAGATATTATCTTGAAAATATGCCATCGGAATTTAAAGACTGCCTACAAAATCGATTCATTGCTTTGGATACAACTGATGAAGCAAAAGTGATATTCCCAATCAAACAAACAAACAGAAAGAACAAATACATTTATTATAAAAAATATAAAGGGTGGCCCAAAAAAGTGAGAACATCTTGTAGCATATAAGTTATTTAAAAATTCAAAAAGACAGATGTAAACGATTGACAAATTTTAAAAAAAAGATGGCGACCAGAAATTGTCGAAATAAAGACGTTATATAGCTAAAAAAGGTAAATAAGTAAACTATTTAAGCTTTTAATTTACGAGATGTTCTCACTTTTTTTCTGGCCACCCTGTATATACACCATAAAAAACATAATAAAAATATTTTACAAAACAAATGTTTAAATCCTGCCCAACATATCTTAGCAAAAAGCCTGCATCAGGGGCATATACAAATAAATGAATTAAAACAATATAGTGAATAAAATGCAATGATGCGAAGCTAAATCTACAAAGCAGACCATGAATAAAAAGATAAAACATAAAAACTCTTTGTATGAGAATATATAAATAATATAGAATACACCATATAAATAAACTGGAGATTAATTAGACAAATCAGAACTGAACAAAAACAGCAAAAAGCAAAAACAAAAACAAACCTCACTAGGAGATGTCAAATATTGTCATTGAAGGAACAGGAATCACTGGGGTGGTACCACCTGCAATGAATAAATCAAATTAGTGGTAGTAACCATGCCTAAAAACATAAACCAAAAGTCACCAAAGACAAAACCTGTTTACTCACTTCCAGGGTATCCAAATCTGTTGACAAAACCAGCACACTTTCAAAGGTTACTTCAAAAAAAAATAGTGAACAACCAGCCTTTGTACAGGCAATAACACTCTGAAAACAGCACAAAGTGGACCAAAAAAATAAAAGAAAAAAGTCATTCACCGCAAGGTTACCAAAATAGCCATGTCCCACATAACATTACAGCAGTGCACTTTCAATCTAATAAAGCATCCAATACTGTTTCCATTAGAAAGGGGTAACACAAACGACTTCCCCTAAGGTCCTACTAATATACAGCACATGTTCTTATATATAATATACATAAAACAGCAAAGGAAATAATGTTCTACCCTCTACTGCTACCTCACCGGGTGAACACACAATACAGCATCCCGAATGAGTAGACAACCCTAATCTAGCCAACTACACCATAAAAACTGCTGCCACACAAACAGCTGAACAAATACCGAAAGCTTATCCTCTCGCTGTTATATCAAGTACCTTCTTCACTCCAAATAATGCGATCAGGCAGCGGGCTGCTCTTTAAATTGTCGTTCCCGCCAATACTGTTTCAATTGACAGCACAGCCGAAATGAGGCTATTAATGTAACTTTCAACATTAAATAACCCAAAAGACCCTAAAAATCCATTTTTTAAAAGGACCCTTTATCAGGAAAGGAAGAGGATCAAGAGACATTATCACAGATATGAGATGGATCTTTGAAAAAGCAAAAGAATACCAAATGGATATTTCTATTTGTTTGTGTAAAGCATGAAAAAACTGGGCCGCATTAAGAAGCATGGATATACCGGAACACTTGATAGTTCTCCTGCCCAACCTTTAGATTGATCAAGAAGCAACAGTTATAAGACAGCAAAGAGAAACAGAATGTTTCCGTTGAAGGCTGCCTGAGTCTGAAACTTGGAGCATTCCTTGACCATGGTGACCAGGGTCCAGAGGTGCCTGAGGGGTTCTCCTACCAGACCAGCCGAGAACCCGGCAAGCTTCTTTGTCAGGTCCCGGAGATACATGCCCATGTACGGCTGATATGCCTGGATCCAGGCAGTGAGCATTGAGTCCTGGAAGCACCACCTGCCAAAGCCATCCATGGTGCAGGCCTCCCTGTCGGGGCACCAAGGAGTGCATCTTTTGACTCTTGATTTGGCGCATAGCCACTCCACCACCATGGAGTTGTGAGGCAGCTGTGCCTTCTGGAATCCTGGGCTCTTGCCAACTTGATACTGGGAATCGAGTCGGTGGCTCACTATAGGCACTGTCACTGGGCTCTCCCACATCCTAAACAATAAGCGTTTGAGGATGAAGTGGATTGGCACTATCAGTGCCTCCTTTGAAGGGGCTTTCTACTGGAGGATCTCCAGGTCCTCAGCATGAGGCTTGCCCTCTGGCTCTGCCATGAAAGCCAGGGCCTGTGCCATCCCCCACACAAAATTGAGGATTGCAAAGTCCTCAGGCAAGGACCACCAGCACCTCTGTGGGGGGGGGGGGGGGGGAAGGCTCCAAGGGCACATCTCTGTGGAGCACAGTGTCGGGGGACTCCTTCTCGGTCTCCCATCCTGAAAGAGTTGGAGGAGATCTCAAGCCCTGAGTGGTCATCGAGCCAATGAGTCAGTGGCGTTAAGGAACTTAGTGCTCCTTGCACCGACCCTGATGCACTCGGGGGTGAGTCATGCCTCGGGTGCGAGGCTGATGGCTTTGACTCCAAGCCAGAGAACCACTCCAAAACAAGCTGGATTTCCTCCAGAGAGGTTCAAGCTGTGGAGGGACTCGAGGTCGGCACCGACAACCCAGAGGTACTGGGTACTGGGCCACACTGTGCCTTAAGGAAGGCAGCCAGGCTGCACTCCAGGGCTGCCATCCTGATATCGAGGCCAGTTGGCACTGCTGCCACTGGATCGGATCTCGATGGCATTGAGCCCAGAGCCAGGACCCTCAGAGGTGAATCACATATAGTGATCATGCCGGGGGACCAAGCTCGATACCCCGACGTGGTGGGAGTCTCCTCCTGCTGGGGCAGCTTCAAGGGTCACTCCGAGCCCAGGTACCTGAGGACTTGCCTCCAGTGCCGGGGTCAGACTGCATCTTCGACCACAGCTGGGACGACGACTTAAGGTCGCAAGGGAGATCCTTGGAGGACGATCCCCGATCTGAAGCTCCATGATCTCGGGGCTTAGATCGAGCTTGCCCACGTGATGACAAGGTGTTGGACGCGGACCCCATGGGCAGATACTCCATGCTCAAGGACGGTCCTGTAGCTGAGGTCTTGGTAGCAAACATGTCCTTACATTGCTGATCCCGCTTCTTCCGGCTCTTGGCTGACATCTGCAGGAAGAGCAGGCAGGAGGAGTCATTGTGGTCAGGCCCAAGCAGCGGAGGCAGCAACTGTAATGGTCGGTGATGGACATAGCGCGGGAGGAGTTGCCACAGTGCTTGAATCCACTGACCGTAGACATAGCGGGGAACATGCCACCCGCTAGGTCAAACTCACACGTCTCAGTCAGGGAGAGAATGAGGGAACTCCTATGCCCACAAGGAAAAAAATAAAAAAAGTACCCGAAAAAATGCAATGCCGAGATGAGGGCACTATCGGGCGATGGGATGGTGATCGAGGAACTGAACCGGCAAAAAAGCATGAAAAAATGCACGAGGAAGCCTGAGAAAAAAAACAGATGGGACGTCTGCAAGGCTCCATGGAAAAAAGAAGACTGAGGTAAGATAGCACTCTTGGGTAGGAAGGTGACCACGCGTACATGGTCTAACTCCCAAAGGCTTTCTTTGAAAGTTGGGGAGTGAATCTGCGCGGGCTCTGTCAGTGCCATCATCACCCATATGTGAGGACTTACTTCCTGCTTGTTCCCGGAAACGTTTTTATTATGCGTTTCTGCTTCCATGGCAAGCTTTTTTTTTCCAAATTCTTTCTTTGCCTGTCTTATTAATGTCTTGCATCTAACTTGCAAGTGCTTATGTTTCCTGTTTTCATAATTTGGCTCCTTTTTCCATTTCCTGAAAGATGCCAAGTGGCCCCAACATATTTCTTGCACCAGATCCTGTGTTCCACTAAGGACTAGGTTAAAAATAGTTTCCCCTCTTGTCAGTTCATGAACCAGCTGCTACAAGAAGCAGTCATTTATTTCATCTAGAAACTTTATTTCCCTAGCATGTCCTGCCATGACACTGACCCAGTTGATACTGGGATAACTGAAATCACCCATTATAATTACTGTGTTGTAACTTTTGTTAGCTTCTCTGATTAATTTTAGCATTTTAACATCCATTTGTTCATTCTGGCCAGGCATTCGGTAGTATACCCCCACCTCCTTCGCCTTCCCCTTTTTTTTATTTATTTTTATTTTATATTTATGAAATTTTTACAAATAAACCAAGAAATTTTACAAACACCATTCTTGCAGAAATAGAGCGGACATCCAGAAAAGTACTTTTTTACAAGATACATAATGAAAAAAACAAAACAAAAAGCATTTTAAAACAAAAGGTGTCAGCTCACCCTAGCCCACAAAAAGGGGGGAAATCTCATTTATAAACTCCAACCAAATACATAAGAAATACTAGGCAGGCAGTCAAAATCCAGAACAATACACCTAGGAGGAGTCGATGGAGGCCTCCAGGCGCCTAGCATTAATGAAAGTCAACAGTTGTGAGGGTTCAAAAAAGATATAAGAAACAGAGTGATATTTCACTAAGCATTTACATGGATGCTTTAAGAAAAAGAGCCCACCCAACTGTACTACACCAGGGCGGAGCAGGAGAAATTCCCTGCGCCGCTTCTGGGTATCTCTTGCTAAATCAGGATAAATACGTATCGCTAGGCCTTGAAACAATAGCTTCCTTTTCTGAAAAAAAAGTTTTAAAAACCATTCTTTATCAGATAACAATGCAAATGTCACTAACAATGTAGAAGAAACCTGAGACTCGTAGCCTGAATTCTCTAACAAATCTGTAACATTCAAAGTATTCCCTTGTTCTGAACCCCCCCCCCCCCAAATTAACCATAATCGGAGTTAACTTTGCCTTAGGTAAATAATAAATCATAACAAGAGGTGGAATCAATTCAGGAGAAACCCCTAATACATCTACCAAATATTGTTTGAACATGTCTCTAGCTGAGACTGTAATCAGCCTTGGAAAACTAATTATTCTCAAGTTATTTGCTCTAGACAGATTATCTAAATGTTCCAACTTAACTTGAACAGACGCAAAGTTCTTTTTATAAGCTTCAGAGTGTTCCTCAAGGTTAGTGACCTTATTACGCGTTTCTTCCATTTCCAACCGTATTCCTGAAACTTTCATTTCCAGCTCTTTAACTGCAACCAAAGAGGTGTTCAACTTCACAGCTAAGGAAGTTACCCGAGGCAGTAAAACCTCTCCCAACGAAACGATGGCATTCCAAATAGCCTCCAGGGTAAAATTAACAGGCTGTAAGGAAAAAGCCACTGCTGGTAATACGGCTTCCATTCGTGCTGACGCCTCTCCTCCTCGTAGTGCAGAGATTCCCTTCTCTGCATGCTCCTTACTAGACGCCGCCGATGACGAAATCGAGCAGTGCCGCCCAGGCAAAACACTCTCTGGCTCTGCTGGTCCCTCCTTTCCTGGCCCTCCCGGGAGAGCAACTTCACCCAACGCTGAGGAGAGAGCTATCTCCAGCAATCCTTCCGGCAGAGGCTGACTGCGGAGCACTTTCGGCGCCAGGCTCAATGCTGGGGAGAGAGATGACGCCGAAGCAGCTGCCGAGTACTCCGACTCCGGTGAAGCTGCAGCCTGGCTTACTCCCCCAGCTTCATCCGAACCTCGAGCCGCACGAAACAAAAACGCATCCAAAGGACCAACAATTGAGGTAGAAACCGGTGTAGAGGTACAGGAGGGTTGGGAGGGCAGAAACCCAGCCTTCTCCTTACGCTTCTTCCCCATAGCAAATGCATGCTCACTCGATAAAGGCTGCTGCCGCCATCTTGAAACTCTTCCCCTTTTTACATGGAATTTCTATCCATAAAGATTCTACATTGCATTTTGTTTCCTGCAAAATTGTAATCCTGTGTGACTCAATGCCCTCTCTAACATAGAGCGCAATCCCTCCACTGATTTGATCTACTCTATCATTGCAATATAGTTTGTAACCAAGTATCACAATGTCCCATTGGTTGTCCTCCTTCCACCAGGTCTCTGAGATATCAATCATATCTAACCTATCATTTGGTACTCTATATTCTAACTCTCTCATCTTAAATTTTAGACACCTACCATTGGCATACAGGAATTTTAGAGGTTGTATTTTATTCATACTAATCTGGTTATCCATTGACAGGAGTAATTTGAAATCTTTCAGCTCTGTACTTAAGGGCATCTAGGTTATTTTTATCTTTATTGGAACCTCTCTGTCGGGATGCCCTAATTTCCCTCTTTTGCTAGTATCCTTCAAGGATACATCCTTCCGAACCATGCACTCCTGGGCAACTGTTGGCTTTCCCCTATTGTTGTTGTTAAGTGCCATCGAGTCTGTGTCGACTCATGGTGACTCTCTGGATAGTTGTCCTAAATTGTGTTCGGTCTTCAGTCAGGCGGCT
Organism: Ichthyophis bannanicus; assembly: GCA_033557465.1. Classification (NCBI taxonomy): domain Eukaryota; kingdom Metazoa; phylum Chordata; class Amphibia; order Gymnophiona; family Ichthyophiidae; genus Ichthyophis; species Ichthyophis bannanicus. The sequence continues at coordinate 730,683,297 of CM066031.1, forward strand.
CATTGTTTATTTATTTATTTATTTATTTATAGTCTCTTATATACCGCACTATTCAGCATCAGCGCGGTTTACAATAAACAAGGAGTTACACAATTCAATGGTACTTTGTGTTTACAGAAAAAACAGGAAATACAACTCGGATAACAGGGTAATTAATTAATATAACAGACATGATCTCATCCTGGCTTCAGTATTGTGTATGGGAGGTCTGTGGGGTGTCTGTATTGAATTTGTATGTTTGGAAGGTCTGTGGGTAGGTTGTGTTATCTGGATTGTTTAATGGATAAGACAAGAGGAAGAGGTAGTGTTTCAAAGCTTTTCGAAACTGCAAAAGGTCAGGTATTGATCGGATGTTTTGAGGAAGGCTGTTCCAACACCTTGGTGCACAGAAAAAGAAAGCCCTGTCAGTAGTAGTTTTGGTGTATTGTGTTATTGATTTAGGGACTAACAGAGAATTGAGTGATACTGACCTTCTATCCCTATTGAGGGGTGTTGTTTGGATCATATCTGATAATGATGCAGATGAGAGCTCTTTGATGGCTTTGAATGTAATTAGTAAAGTTTTGAAAGTGAGTGTTGACAGAGTGGCTCCCATAGCTGCTGTTATTGTATTGATCCATCTCATTGCTGGCCTTTCTCTTTTGCGTTGACCTTTTACCTTGCCAAGCATGATGTCTTTCTCTAATGATCTCTCTCTTTGCATGATGTGTCCAAAGTATGAAAGTCTTAGTCTTGTCATCTGAGCTTTTAAATAAAGCTTAGGTTTGATCTCTAGAACTGACTGGTTTGTTCTTCGGGCAATCCATGGGATACACAGTATTTGTTGCCAGCACCATAATTCAAAGGCATCAGTTTTCTTCCTGTTTATCTTTTTCATTGTCCAATTTTTGCATCCATATGATGTTATTGAAAATACCATGGCTTGAATGAGTTGAATCTTTGTATGGAGAGAGACATCTCTGCTCTTGATAATCTTGTCTAAGTCCTTCATAGCCATTCTGTCAAGAGCAATGCATTGTCAGATTTCTTGACTGCTTGTTCTTTCTTTACTGATAGTTAATCCAAGTAGGTTAAAGTTGCCACTATTTTGATTTCTTCTCCATCATTGGTGAACTTATTGATTTTGCCAGTTGTCAGGATCTTTGTCTTTTTTACATTAAGGTGCAGGCCCATTTTAAGACTATGTTCCTTGATCTTGAGAAGCAATTGTTTCAGATCGTCTTCACTTTCAGCCAATAAAGTAGTATCATCAGCATAGCAAAGGTTATTGATGAGTCTTCCACCAATCTTCACACTTTAGTTGTCTTCATACAGTCCTGCTTCTCTGATGATTTGTTTTGCATATATATTAAACGGGTAGGGGAAAAGTATGCAGTCTTGTTGTACACTTTTGCTGATTTTAAACCATTCTCCTTGTTCCGTTCGGACTGTTGCTTCTTGATCAATGTAAAGGTTGTTGTCTTCCAAATATCCTGGCAGAGTCTTGTAAGTATGGTAACAGCTGTATATGATTGCTGTAATACTTCAGTGGGAATGCCATCAATGCTAGGTGCTTTGTTCTTTGATAAGGCTTTCAATGCTGCTCCGACTTCTTCTTTCATCACCAATGGTTCTGGATCATAATGTACAGGTTGAAACTGCTGTTGGTCCACTTGATCTTTATCATTTAATGACTCTGTATATTCTTTCCACCTTTACCTGATCTTCTCAGCATCATCAACATGGATCCTTGAGCATTTTGTAACATTCCAATTTGAGACTGGAATATTTTCTTTTACTCTCATAGCTTTAGGAAAGCCAATCTTGCTTGTCCCTTTCTGTTTCTATTTCCTTGCATGCATCATTGTAGTACTTCTCCTTGTCTTGTCTTGCTGCACGTTGGAAATCTCTGTTGAGTTCTGCAATTGCCTCTCTTTCTCCTCTGGCTTTAGCGTCTCTGTGTTTCTGGGCAATTTTCAGAGTTTCTTTGATCATCCATTTTGGCCATTTTTGCTTTTTCACCTTCTGTAGAGTCTTCTCGCTTTCTTCCAACACAACCTTCTTGATATCATCCCATAATGCTTCTGGAGCTCTGTCATTTGTATCTAAAGCAGCAAATTGATGTTGCTGGCAGTCTTTAAATTCCAGTGGTATATTTTCAAGGTCTTATTTTGCTACATTCACGAGTGGCTTGCTCTTTTTCAACTTTAGCTTGAGTTTGCATTCTAGTAGTTGGTGATCTGTACCACAGTCAGCTCCAGGTTTTGTCTTTGTTGATGTTATAGAGCTTTTCCATCGTTGACTTCCACAGATGTAATCAATTTGATTTTTGTACAATCCATTGGGTGAAGTCCATGTGTACAGTCACCGTTTGTGTTCTGTCAATTTCAGCTTGTACTTATTCATAGAACTCATCAACTTTGTTCTCTTCTGTAGCTGTTGTTGGGGCATATACTTGAATTATAGTTGTGTTGATGGGCATTCCTTATAGACAAATATAAATTAAGCATTCAATGCACTGTATTTCATTACAGTTCTTGCAAGTTTCTTCTGAATTATAAACGCAACACCATTTCTTCTGTTTTTCATTTCCAGCATAGTAGACCATGTGATCATCAAATGCAACGTGCCCGATGCCAGTCCATTTCAGTTCTCTGACACCCAACAGATGGAGTAGCACACAATACATTTCATTCTTGACCACCTCCAACTTCCCTTGCTTCCTGCGTCGTATATTGCATGTCCCAAAATGTAAGACATCTTTGCAGCTTCTGACTCTCATTTCATGCGCAGCTACATCAGCAGTCAGACGACCCGAGGGCTTGATCCAACCACTTTATAAATGATGGCTTTATTCTGAAAAGTATTCAGCTCCTCCCCAGTAACCAGTTGGGTGCCTTCCGACCTGGTGGTCTCATCTTCCAGCACTATAGTGCAATTTCTTTTGTTCTGTTTATCCATTGGGTTTTCGTGGCAAGATATGGAATTAGATTGCCAGGCCTGTCTTCCGCACAGTTTAATTCTAGTGTTGTTGCCATTGTCACAGAAATGTGATCCTCTGCTGTCAACACCGTCCCATTCTGCTGATGCCCAGATGGGTGGTTTGTCCTGGTCTGGCACCTCAGCTGACACCTGTCCATCTTGGGAGACCCTGCCAGTAGTTAAGCTACCGATAGCTTAGCCCTCAGCATCACTGATGAACACAAGCCCTCACAACATGATAAGCTGCAAACCATCTAGTTTAAAAACTGCTCTATCTCCTTTTTAAAGGTTACTGCCAGCAGCCTGGTTCCATCCTGGTTATGGTGGAGCCCATTCTTTCAGAAAAAACCCTCCCTTCCCCAGAATGTTGCCTAGTTCCTAACAAATTCAAAGCCCTCTTCTTTGCACCATCATCTCATCCACCCATGGAGACTCCTGAGCTCTGCCTGACCTTTGGGTCCTGTGCATGGAATGGGAAGCATTTCAGAGAATGCTACCCTGGAAGTTCTGTATTTTAACTTCCTATGTAAAAACCTAAATTTTGCCTTCAGGACCTCTCTCACACTTTTCTATATCATTGATACCAGCATGTACCTAGACAACAGGCTCCTATCCAGCACTATCTAAAACTTGTCTAGGTGGCACATAAGGTCCACTATCTTCGCAGCAGATGGGCATGTTACCAGGTGATCCTCACATCCACCAGTCACCTAGCTATCTACATGCCTAATGATTGAATCAACAACTATAATGGCTATCCTAACCCTTCCCTCATGGGCACATGCCCCTGGAGAAACCTCCTGGGTGCGAGAGGGTTTTATATCACCTGGAGGACAGGTTCTAGCTACAGCTTCAATTCCTGCCACACCATGGTGGTGCTTTTCTTTCATGTGACCTCTCTCTTCCATGGCAGCAGAAAGGCTGTCAGACTGGAGGTGGGATTTCAGTACTATGTCCCTGTAGGTCTTGTCTATATACCTCGTTGTCTTCCTTATGTCCTCCAAGTCTGCTACTCTAGCCTTCAGAGATTGGACTCATTCTATGAGAGCAAAGAACTCCTTGCACCTAGTGCACATGTAAGACCCTTCACCAAATGGGAGAAAATCATACATGTGACACTCAATGTAAAAGACAGGATAGCTCCCATCTCGCTGCTGGACTGCTATCTGCATCTTACCTTTAAGGTTTTGTTAAGAGATTTAAGTTGTTTACTTACTTAAAGTTGCTAGGGATAGTTGTATGAACACAAATATACCTGATAGGTTTAAGGTACTTTGTTCATGTCAGGATTAAGTTTGGAGCCTTAATTAATTAAGCTATACCTGATGAGGATAACTAGCTATATCTTAAAGTGAATTTGACTCCTCTGTCCCTGTAAGAGCTGTAAGAGTCTATAAATCTAAGATTATGCTTGCGGTGGGTGGGAGTCAGGGTGGTCAGGAGGTAAAGAAACACTTGCTAAAACAGCTGCTTGCTAAAACAGCACTCTTTGTTACTTAAAAAATACAGAACGTTAAAATATGCAGAGATTTTATCAGTTTAAACCCCAAAAGTTTCTTTTAACCCAAGAGTCTGAGAAAGCACCAGCAGGTAAATACTTACAATTACAGAATTCTTCCCAGCAAGAGCATTTTTTCTCAGTAGACCTGCAGACTCAAGATAACCTTGCAGAACTCAACCTTTTGACTTTGATTTTTTTTTAAGTACCATCAAGTCAATGCTGACTCCTGATGACCCAGCAGCCTCTGGATTTTCTTGATAAAGTATGACCTGAAGTAGATTGCCAGGCCTTTTCTTCTGAGGCAATGGATAGTAGAGTGACTTGTCCAAGGCCACAATAGTACCATTGGTAATCAAACCTGAATCTTTTGGGTATTAGGCTGTTGCTCTAACTATTAGGCTACTCCTCCATTGGAAGGGCAGAGGAGCTAGTGAAGGTTTTGTGAGGAGAGGTGTAACCGGCATGTTCGAAGGCTATAGGAACAGATACAGTGGAAAGGGATAGATTGAAGATATGACAGAGGGAGGGGGACGACAGCGGGAGAGATAGAGCTTAGTAGACAGATCCAAATAGGATCAGAGGAGCAAATGGTGAGTATGGAGGAAGAAAAAAGATGTGCAGTTTCTTTCTCAGTGATTCTAGAAAAGGAAGAAAGAGTGACAGAGGTTGAAGGAAGGATTTGAGAACAAGGAGGGGAAAGTGGAGATGGAGATGGTCTCATGGAGAACTCAAGACTGATCTTGTGAACTTTATAATGGAAGTAGCCAGCCAAGTTTGGGCAGAAGGAGAAGGAGGGTCAGGGTTGGAAGCTCTTTGAGAAGAGAGTCAAGTATTGCAAAGGTACAGTGAGGATCAGAGGCTAGAGAGTTGGTCTGATGGATATAGTACTTTTGCTTGGGGAGTGCTATGGCAGACTGGAAAGAGGTTAGTATGAATTTGAAATGCAGGAAATCAGAGTAGGCACATAATTTGAGCCAAAGATACTCAGCAGAACAGGCACAGGAATGGAGGTAGCGGATTTGAGAGGTCATCATATGGATGTGAAAGATGGACAGTGAAGAAAGACAGGAAGAAAATTGATGCCTTTAAATAATGGTGCTGTGAAGAATATTGTGTATACTATGGAATGCCCGAAGAACATATCAGTTTGTACTAGAGGAGATCAAACAGATGGGTGGTATATAAATGCCTCACATAAATAAATAAACTCAAACTTTCTTTAAAAGCTCAAATGACAAGACTTTGACTTTCGTAGTTTTGACACATCATGCGAAGAGAAAAATCATTAGAAAAAGACATCATGCTTGACAAGATTGAAGATCAGCACAAAAGAGGAAGGACAGCAATGTGATGGGTTGATACAATAACAGTAACTATGGATGCCACTCTACCAATTAACTGCCTGATTGAAGACTGAAGACAGTTTAGAACAACTATCCAGAGGGTCACCATGAGTTGGCATCGACTCGACGGCACTTAGGAGACAATGTTGTTGTTGTTGTCTATCTATGTCCTTTCAGAGGTTCCAAAGAAAAGCAAATACCATTTTATTCTTGCTTTTTCATTTGCAAAGAAATAGACACTTAAATCTTTCTAGATTTATACTCCCAATACACTGTCTGAAAAACCTCACTTTTTGGCCTTTAGTCTCACTCTTTGGGGTGACCCATCCTTGGCATCTCTGAAAGAGGCAGGAGCAGGTGCTGAGGAAGAGATAAAAGGGAGGAAGAATACTGGAGAAGGCAGTAAGAAGCAGAGGCAAATGCTGGAGAAGGGAGGATGAAAACTGAAACTGGGAAAAGAGAGAGAAGCCGTTGGAAAGAAGGTATGCTCTTAGTCCCCACAGTTGCTGTGGACTTTGGAGAGCGTTTGTTACAGTGATATGTAGCAGGAAGGCAAATGTAAGATACCAGCGCTGGGGTGGACAGAGTGGGAAGAAGGGAATGGGTGGAAGGGAAGATAAATTATGGAGAAGGTGAAGGAGGATAGATGAGGAAGTGATTGGGAAGAAGCGAGATGAGGGAGGCAAAGGTATGGACGAGTGAGATGAAGGAGTAATAGATGGACACCAGGGCCAGTGCAAGGATATTAGGTACTTTACGAGAACCTTCATGCTTTTGCCCTCCTCTCAAATTTACCTTTCAGATGCACAGCCCCCCTACCTCCAAGATTTTGATAGTTAAACTTAACAGGCAGGATCACCCCCCACCCTTCCCAAAACAGTTCTGTAAAACCACATCATTGAAAGTGTAAGGTATGCTGATCAATGAAACAAAAACCTACTTAATTCATTTAATTGTAGTTTTGGACAGCAGAATGTGAAAAAAGTGCAAGAGTGTGAAGACTTACAAGGCATTGTAACTGTGGGAATCAAGTGATTATTTTATACTGTATGAGGAGGAAGAGAAAATCTTCAGGTACCAAAAAACCAATCTGTGACCAAGAAAATGTGGCAGAAAGAAACAGAAACTGTCTCAATAGTATTGGATGCCGCCAGCCTGATTACCAAGAATTTCCAAGTGCACTTTGATATGTTGACTGTACATATTGGGGGGTAACATGGATAAAAGGTTTGCACATCCATTTCCCTGTGTGGATTTTGGTGCTTTTCAAAAGCACTTGCATATTTCTGCTTTGAAAATTACCTCAGGGAATTTATGCACTGACATTTACTCCTGCTTCTTCCACACACAAATTTTCAGGGTTCATTCATATGCACACGTGTCTATTTTCAACAGTCTGTGCAGAAATGCAACCCCCTCCCTAACCCTGCCCCCCCCCCCCCCCGGGAATACCACTGCTCAGTTAATGTAAAGTTGCACATGTACAGGCTGCATGCATCTAACTAGCAGGGAATTTTATAAAAGCTTATTTCTTTATATAAAGCTCTACTTTCCTTGCAGAAATGCTGTTGAAAATCACCCTCTATTACCTTATGAAATCCAGGAGGAGGATCTCTTTGGCACAATGCAAGTGTTGAAGTGAGTATTAGCAGTAAGTTTGAGAGACTGGGAGCATCTCTAACATACCTTGGAATAGGGGTGAGGTTAATTCCTATAATGCTATATGCAAAACAACCCCATTTGGAGACATGACTCCAAGTAAACTGGCCGCCCTTTCAGGCTGTCTGAGGCTTTGCTAGTGTGCATAGAACGCAGAGTGAACCCTTTTAGTGGCTAAGGACATTTTTACAGTTTCCTACTGTTTCTTTGGGTTTCAGTTGAATCAGAACCAGCCTTTATTGGACTGTAACACTATGAACATTCCTTCGCAAATAGTCATGTGTTTTCCCCATCTTTGTAATGACCCCTTCCATCTAGCACATTGCTTGCAGTAGTGTTTGAATGGGATACACATTTGTTGCTAATGTGTCATTGCACAACGATGCAGCCAGTAGATGTCTCTGTGGTGCAATGGCTGACTCACACTGTCTCTGCAACATCTTCAGTTCCTACTGAAAATATTTCTGCTTTTGCTATTGAATACTCTGTGAGGAAATAAAACAGAACAATGCTTAAACATTTGTTTTGGTAAAGTTTAAGTCCACATTCTAGAAAAATCTCAGCTTGCCAAAACCAATTATTTTGTCTTTGTTATAAATAAAATAGCTAAAGGCAACAAAATTGCCAATTGCAAAAGAAATAGGAATTAGTTTTATGAATAATACAATGAAATATTATCATGTAGAGACCCCAAGGGTGCTACTAATAAAAAGGCATGTACAATATTTGCTTTAATGGTGAACTTTCTGGAGAGGGAAGGTTCCCTGCTATGTGAGGTGTTTTAAGTGATGTGACAGCTCATATTCAAGGATGGGGACAGAGTAAGGTACAGGCTGAGCCTATGGTGTTGAAGCTTAAAATAATTAGGGAGACATCAAGGAGCTGCAGCTCTCCAAGCAGCTGAGGGAGCGGAGTGCTGCTGTAGAGTGTGCCTGTAAGTCTTATTGTATGAGGTGAGATGCTCACTTCCACACTGCTGAAAAAGGTTGGAAGAGTTCTGGGGGGACTTAAGTCTCATGGAGCCCCATACTGGTTAGCCTGGTTGAACTGACCAGTTCATTTATTTAATAGATGTTTTTTATACTGCTTTAGTCAAAGCTGTTTGAATCACTGACCAGTCAATCAGTTGTTTACTCCCCCCCCGTTTGTCTTCTCACTCCTTACTTGGCTACTTGCCTCTGACCTGCCTTTGTGCCTTCCTTCCTTTTCCTGACCATATGCTATTGTTTTATTGGTTCCTTTATTTTTATTTGACTGATTATGCACTGTATTTTATTAATCTGTAAACTGCTTAGGTAGTTTGGTAGGCAGTATATCAAATAAAGTTGAAGCGTTTTACATGGACTGGAAGTCAGATATCCTAAAGTCCTGGAATACGTTGGTCGGTCTGATGATAGATACCAGCCAAGGTATTCAATAAGAATTTTGTCTGTGGAAGAAGGAGATTCAAGAATTTCCAAGAAGGACTCTAGGGAGAAGGATGCCACAGAGAAGTGCCAGAGAGTCTTCACATTCATCCAGCTTTCTCAAGATGAAATAAATGACTGCTTCGTAGAGCAGCTGGTTCAGAAGCTAACATGAGGAGGAGTTCTTTTGGACTTAGTGGAATGCAGAATCTGGTGTGAGAGGTGGTGTTTGGATCACTTGGCAACAGTGATCATAACATGATCAAGTTTGATTTAATAAATGGAGGGAGGACAACAAGGAAATATGCTGCACTATCATTTAACTTTCAAAAGGGAGACTGATAAAATGAGGAAAATTATTAGGAAAATAATTAAAAGGAGCATCTGCAAAGGTTAAGGCCTGAATATTGTTTAAAAATACAATCTTGGAAGACCAGATCAGATGTATTCCATACTTTTACAAAGATGGATGTAAGGCCAAATGACTGCTGGCATGGCTTAAAAGTGAGATGAGAGAGGCTGTTTAGTCAAAAAAATATTTTTCAAAAAATGGAAAAAATGATCTGAATGAAGAAAAAAAGAAACAACATAAGAACTGGCAAGTTAGATACAAAGCATTGATAAGGCAGGCAAAGAGAGAATTTAAAAAGAAGTTTTCTGTGGAAACAAAAAATGATAATAAAAATGTTTTCAGGTATATTCAAAGCAAAAAAAAAAAGTCTGCAAGAGAGTCAGACCATTAGATGATAGATGGGTAAAAGGGGCACTAAGGGAGGACAAGACCAGAATGGAGAAATTATGGGGCAAGTTTGCTAAAGGCTAACACATATTAAATAAATTTAATGTGCATTAATTGCTATTACTGCCCATTCATTTCTATGCTGCCATTGCAGCACTTAATGCAGGTTAACTTTCATTAACACACATTAACTTTTAGTAGGCTCCTATATGAATTCTTTGCTCTGGTCTTTACTGAAGGATATATAGGAGAGACACCACTCATATATATATAAAATAGGTTTGTCCTGGTGACTGAAATCCTTTTTCTCCTTATGATTATTATATCCAAAGCTTTTTTCTGGATTAATTAGGAGAGATACCCCTGCCAGAAATCATATTTAAAGGTGAATGAATTAGAGGAATTGAAACAGTTCAGTACACTTGAAATTAAAAAGTCATGGGATGGGAGGCAGTGTTCTACTGTGGACTGGAAACTGGTTAAAAGATAGGAAATAGAGTAGGGCTAAATGGTCAATTTTCTTAGTGGAGAAAGGTAAGTAGTGGAGTACTCAAGATATCTGTACTGGGCCTACTGCTTTTTAACATATTTATAAATGATCTGATAGTGGGAACAATGAGTGATGGGTTCAAATTTGCAGATTGCACAAACTTATTCAAGCAGATTGTGAAAAATTTCAAGGAGACTTGGAAATTGGGAGACTAGATTCCAAATGGCAGATGAAATTTAATGTAGACAAGTACAAAGTTATGCATTTAGGGGGTCATTCTGAACTGTGTTTAATGGGTCTGGACATCCGATGCAGATGTCCAGACCCGCTAAACACCTGGATCGCGCTGGTGGAACAGAGCTCCCCGCACATAGATGCGAGTTATGCGGGAAGCTCTGTTCATGGACAGACGGGTACGGGCTGATGGATGAGCGAGGGCAGACAGTGGGCAGCGTCATGCCCTGGTTGTACAGGATCGATTTTGAGGTTGGCCCTGTACGTCCGGAGTCAGCCATGTAAATGGGGGACTTATTCCACCTCGGAGGTGAAATAAGTCCCCCTGGACGGCAGTAGATGTGGGAGCCGGGGCTGGGAAAAGGAGATAGGGGTGCAGGGGGATCCCCGCTGCTTGACTCTGGCCATGGAAATTCTGATTGGGGGTCAGGCTGTAGGGAAAGAGGATACCAGGGTTCGGCCAGCGATCGCGGCTCCTGCATGGCAACAGGATGCCGTGCCACCACCGCTCCATGCAGGAGCCATGCTGGGATAGCTGGGAAAGTGCAGAACATCCAGCCGGACAGAATCGGGCCATGGCCTGCACGTCCAGGCTGGCAGACCCAATTCTGATCCCACGGGCATGTCTAGCCCCTGCGGGATCAGAATCGGATCTACTACTGCATGTCCTGATTCTGGCACAACAACCCAAACTATAGTTATACCATGCAAGGTTCTGCCCAGGAAAAGGATCTAGATGTCATTATAGCTAATATGTTGAAATCCTCTGCTCAGTGTGCAGCAGTAGTCAAGAAAGCAAATAGAATGCTATGAGTTATAAGGAAAGGAATAGAAAATAAAGCAAAGGATACCGTAATGTCTCTGTATCGCTCCATGGTGTGACTGCACCTTGAGAATTCTGTGTAGTTTTGGTTGCTAGATCTAAAAATGATGTAGTGGAATTAGAAAAGGTACAGAGAAGGGCGGCCAAAATGATAAAGGGGATAGAAAGACTTAAAAGTTTTCAGTACTAGCCCAAGGTGAGATTACATTCAGATACAGTAGGCATTTCCGTGATCCCAGAGGGCTTACAATCTAAGATTATACCTGAGGCAATGGAGAAGAGATAGCTGAGGGGAGATATAATAGAAGTTTATAAAATAATGAGTGGAGTGGAACGAGTAAACAAGAAATTGGTTCAAAAACGCATGGGACAGACACACAGAATTACTACATAGCAAAAAGACGGAATCAAAACAAAACATGAATAACTTCTAAAAAGAGAGGGGTAAGCTGCCTGGAGCGGCATGAACAACTCTGGTACCTTACAGGGCAGACTAGATGAACCATGCTGGTCTTCATCAGCTATCATATATTATGGGCCCGATATTGAATTGTGTAGGCTATGCACTGCTACGGTGCATAGCCTGGCCTGCCGACCCTTAACCCCAGATATTCAATACTGTGGTGGCAGCATTAAATATCTGGGGTCGCTGCACATGCCCTGGAGCCACCGAGGTTAACCAGGTAGCAGCAATATTGCACCGGTACCCGAGTAGCTTCTGCAGGTAAAACCTTGCCAGCTTTTGCTACGCCTAGTTTTACCCGCCAATCGTTAACCGGGTAGCGGTGCAAAATTGCCGCTACCCGGTTAGTGACAGTCTCCGCTTCCGCTCCACCCTGGAACACCTCCAACACGTCCCAATGCTAACCACATAGCATCAGGTCATGTAGCAGGTTTAGAAGGGAACCAACAAAAAACAGCACAAGCCACTCAGGGCTGAACAAAGACAAAAAAACAGAAGAGTGGCCGGTTCACACACACAACTCTTTTATTAACCAGATAAAAGTGGCCTAAACCCAACACAGGACCGTGTTTCGTAGCATACTTCATCAGGGGTTTATCGGGACACACTAAAAAACATATAAATAAATAATACAATTATAAATTATGAAATAATACTTTAAAAACATATATAAATAATAATATATAACAAATGAGTTAAAAATTACATATTATTCCATGACGGGCTTTAGTCTCAGTTGAGACGCGAGAAATATTTAATCTCTAATGTGTCTTGTAAATACAATAAAATTTTTCAAAAATTAACTAAAAATACAGTTAAAAATACAATCAAAAATATTATACAGAGAAACAAAATCTATATTTAATATGTTGCGTGCAACTGATACGGAACACAAAAACAACATTAAAAGTGTATAACATAGTTAAAAATTATAATTAATAAAATTTAGGAAAACTAAAACTTAAAATGAAGGATCAAAATGTGATAAGATAAATCAAACATCAGATCTACCTACTAAAGCATAAGACATGGTAAAGCGACTACATATCGAGCAAAAGGAGAAACTAGAGGGATGAGGAGAACAAATAGAGAGGTGAGGCGTTTAAAACAAATTGCTAAATCTCAATCAAAATTTGATATTACCTGACTTGTTGTGGTGGTCACAAATTACCCAATACTCTAAATTGTATGGTTGAAGTCACTAAAAAACCTAAACAAAAAATTCTATAAAAAAGAACATAATTTTAAGAAAAATCAAAGAACAAACAGTTCTGAATTCAGCCTAAATCAGATAAATGTCCATTATCTAAAAATCATCCATTATCAAAAAAAAGGGAAAGATATATAGTGGGCCTAGGGCTGAGAGATACCTAAAACCATTTGTAGTATATCATAGTCTACACTTAAACAGCTGATTGTATCTATAATGGCAAAGATGATTTTGTTATAGAATCATTAATCCAAAAGACCATCAAAGAATCCAAAAACGGTTAACCATATCAAACATTAAAAATATTCTAAATATTTTGAGGGCCGAATAAAAAGATTAAAAGATTTTTTTGTATATTTTTGTATATTTTAGAAGGCTAACCTTTAGAAGGCAAAGAAAGGAGGGGTGGGCTCTAAACTTGTAAACATATCTTCAAGATCGTTCTCTTCCTCTTTTATTGATTCAAGAAAAACAAATATCAAAAACTTGTACCAATCTTCGGTTTTTCACTGTCTATCTTTAAGATTTATAAGTTTGATAAACGTTACTTCTGTATTTTATGAAAGAGTCAAGCGATCAAAAAACCACGACTAGCCTCCACTTCTCATGCTTATACGGGGGAGTGCCGATATAATATTTCACAAGAAAGCAATATATCTACCAAACTTAAAGAACATCATCATTCTAAGCATGAGATCCAAGGATGGACAACAATCAGATCCATTACAACCCCTATTCACAAAGGGGACGAGGCAGGGGACGGGGTCGGGGGAGGGGAGGATGGAGGAGGGACGACTCCTACGAAAGAGATATTAAATCTAGACAATGTGATTAATATTTCAAATTATGTCCTCACAAACGACGAGGTTTCAGTCCTGGCTAAAGGCTTATCCTTCGTTCTGGTACATAAATTCGATCCATTTGAGACTGAAATCGATCTTTATAAATTTTTCCGTAGAATTAGGGTTCAATGTTTTTGTTTTTCTTGAATCAATAAAAGAGGAAGAGAACGATCTTGAAGATATGTTTACAAGTTTAGAGCCCACCCCTCCTTTCTTTGCCTTCTAAAAGTTAGCCTTCTAAAATATTCAAAAATATACAAAAAAATCTTTTTAACTTTTTATTCGGCCCTCAAAATATTTAGAATATTTTTAATGTTTGATATGGTTAACCGTTTTTGGATTCTTTGAGGGTCTTTTGGATTAATGATTCTATAACAGAATCATCTTTGCCATTATAGATACAATCAGCTGTTTAAGTGTAGACTATGATATACTACAAATGGTTTTAGGTATCTCTCAGCCCTAGGCCCACTATATATCTTTCCCTTTTTTTTGATAATGGATGATTTTTAGATAATGGACATTTATCTGATTTAGGCTGAATTCAGAACTGTTTGTTGTTTGATTTTTCTTAAAATTATGTTCTTTTTTATAGAAGAATTTTTTGTTTAGGATTTTAGTGACTTCAACCATACAATTTAGAGTATTGGGTAATTTGTGACCACCACAACAAGTCAGGTAATATCAAATTTTGATTGAGATTTAGCAATTTGTTTTAAACGCCTCACCTCTCTATTTGTTCTCCTCATCCCTCTAGTTTCTCCTTTTGCTCGATATGTAGTCGCTTTACCATGTCTTATGCTTTAGTAGGTAGATCTGATGTTTGATTTATCTTATCACATTTTGATCCTTCATTTTAAGTTTTAGTTTTCCTAAATTTTATTAATTATAATTTTTAACTATGTTATACACTTTTAATGTTGTTTTTGTGTTCCGTATCAGTTGCACGCAACATATTAAATATAGATTTTGTTTCTCTGTATTATATTTTTGATTGTATTTTTAACCGTATTTTTAGTTAATTTTTGAAAAATTGTATTGTATTTACAAGACACATTAGAGATTAAATATTTCTCGCGTCTCAACTGAGACTAAAGCCCGTCATGGAATAATATGTAATTTTTAACTCATTTGTTATATATTATTATTTATATATGTTTTTAAAGTATTATTTCATAATTTATAATTGTATTATTTATTTATATGTTTTTTAGTGTGTCCTGATAAACCCCTGATGAAGTACGCTACGAAACACGGTCCTGTGTTGGGTTTAGGCCACTTTTATCTGGTTAATAAAAGAGTTGTGTGTGTGAACCGGCCACTCTTCTGTTTTTTTGGCAGGGTTAGAAGGGGACATTCAACATCACTAACCGTGTAAGTGCCGTTGAATATCCCAATTTTAAGGCATTTACATGGTTTACTGGGCTATAAATTCTGTAAATGCCTTTTGAATATTGGGCCCTATGTTACTATATGGTTGTTTACTCCTCCAAAATGTACAATGACTAGGGGAAACACAATGAAGCTACAAAGTAGTACATTTAAGACTAATTAGAGAAAATATTTATCATTTAACATCTAATTAAGCTCTGGAATTTGTTGCTGGAGAATGTAGCAACAGGTGATAGTAAAGCTGGGTTTGGAAAAGTTCCTGGAGGAAAGGTCCATAAACCATTCTTAAAGTGGACTGGAGGAAATCCACTGTTATCTCTGGGATAAGCAGCATAGAATCTGTTTACCTTTTGGAATCCTGCCAGATATTTGGGACCTGGATTGGCCACTGTTGAAAACAGGATACTGGGCTTGATGGACCATTGGTCTGATCCAGTATGGCAAATCTTATGTTCTTAAGTGATACTGTGCGGATATGATAGTTTTCTAAAACTGAACTGTGCATCTCTGTGAAAATTGGATTGTGTAAATCTGCACATTATTTCAACTGTGTGACATAGTGGGTCCTTCTAGCCCATTTAATGAAGCTAAAAAGCCAGGAACAAAAGTAGAGCTGAGCTGTAAACAGAAGCACATGGCTCCTGGTTACCGTGGGAACCAGGCACAGAGGCAAGAGAAACGCCAGTGCTATCATTCAAGGGGTGAATCACAAGGTAATGCAGGACACCTGTTAGGGGGTGGAGTTGAGCACAGCCCCAGAATTCACCCTATTAAAGAAACTGCAGTGGAGCTTATGGAGTTAAGCAGAGAAGGAGGGAATGAGGAGTTGGCTGAAGAAGCAGGAAGTGAGGCATATGAGCTGGAGAGAGAAGCCATTGAGAGCTACACTGAAGACAGCTATGCCCAGAGTAAGCCAGAGTCTCTATGGAAAGGAGAGACAGATTCCTTCTTGAGGAGAAAGAAAGAAACCCCGAGGACAGGATATAACAAGGGCAAAGGAGATTGCAATATCCTGGGGAGCACGGGAGAGACAGAAAGCCTAGGAGGCAAGTGAAATGCTATGAGCAGGGCTTAGGTTGGGAACCTACAGCTATTCAAAAGCACCAGAGAAAACCTCCACCAGTAAGGCTGAAAGGTAAGCCAAAAGGCTTGAATATACTTAATTACAGTGACTGTTTGTACCCAGAAGGGTGGTGCTGGGAAAAGAATACTGGGCCTGATAGTCTGTGTGAAAGCCAGTATTTGACCCAAGCATATCGTGTAAAGCCTGGAGCAGTAAGAAAGGGCGTGGCACCAGCAGTGCCGGTTCAAACATTTCCTTATGAGCAGGAGGAATTGATGGACTGTGAACCAGAGTGTATTGATACTGGAGAAGATATAGATATAATGGACTGTACATAATCTCTGGCCAATGGAATAGTTTCATTGCGTTGAAAGCCTGCTTGAAAAGAGAGTACAGCACAGATAGCACGTGTAAACAGAGAGCTGTGAGGAAACAGCGTGGTTTTGTTTGAATGTTTGTTTTCACCTTGGTTAATGCTGAAGAAAGCCTTTTTCTATTAAGGAACTTTTGTTTGTCCAAATACCAGTAAAAACCTGGATTGTGTTTTCTGTTCATGGTAAAATCCACCCCGGGAGGGGAAATAAAATCCTTTGGTTGCTTAACCACTTTTTCCACAACTGCTCCTTATTGATTTGGTGAAAAGACTACACTTCCCAAGGGGCATTGCTCCAGGATCTGTAAAACAGCTATTTCAATAGGGAAAAAAACCCACTCCCTTAACCTCTACTCAGGGGTTTAAGGAGAGCTGGTGACAACTGTCATGTGGACTTTCCTTGTACTGTTTTGCTGATTTTGGGCTCGCTTGTTAGTTTGGAACAAAACATGGTGTCTGGAATATTTCAGGGGCCCTTTTACTAAAATGCGCTAAGCAGTTAACATGGAGAATTATTTCTGTGACAGGACTTTGGAGGATTTTGCATGAGAAATATGGGGTACTCAGCATCAGACCCTGAAGCGAGAAGAGGGGGAAGTTCAATGCAGGCGCCAAAAGAGGCGTCTAAAAAAGAATAAAGAAAAAGCCAACTCAAAGTGCAGGAATCTGAGATAAAGGACAGTTGGGACTTATTAGTTACTCATTGCTTTTGCTCTTATTTTTGTCCTGAATATACTTATTTTTTGTGAATACACTAAAGTTGTTCTTAATTAAAGACCTCCCTTGGCATGGGATTGGCTTATTTATAAGTCCATAAGAAATGCCATACTGGGTCAGACCAAGAGTCCATCAAGCCCAGTATCCTGTTTCCAACAGCAGCCAATCCAGGTCACAAGTACCTGTCAGGTCTCCAAAAAGCTACACAGATTCCATGCTGCTTAACTCAAGAGTATGCAGTGGATTTATCTGGTCCTCCTTAATAATGGTTTATGGACGTTTCCTCTAGGAACATTTTTTTAAACCCAGCTACACTAACAGCTTTTACTACATCCTCCAGTAACAAATTCCAGAGTTTGATTATGTATTGAGTGAAAAAACTATATTCTGCTATTAGACTTAAATGGGCTATATTGTAGCTTCATTGCATGTCCCCCTCCTAGCCTTTCTACTTTTTGAAGCAACATACAACTGATTAACGTTTGCCCCTTTCACTCCATTCATTATTTTATAGACCTCTAACATATCTCCCCTCAGCCGTCTCTTTTCCAGGTTGAAGAGCCCTAACCTTTTAAGCCTTTCTTCATAGGGGTATCCTTCCATCCCCTTTACCATTTTGGTGCCACCTCTTTGTAACTTTTCTAGTTCTGCCATATCCTTTTTAAGATATGGCAAACAGAATTGCACATAATATTCAAGGTGCGGTTGTACCATGGAATGAGACAGAAGTATTATAATACCCTTGGTTTTATTCTCCATTCCTTTCTTTATGATTCCTAGCATTCTATTTGCTTTCTTGGCTGCCGCGGCACACTTGGCAGACAGCTTCAACGTATTATCCATGATGACAACCAAATCCTTTTCCTGGGTAGTGGTTCAAATTGTGGAACCGAAGCTTAAATTGTTCTTCCCTAAGTGCATAACTTTGTCCTTGTCCACATCAAATTTCATCTGCCATTTGGATGCCCAGTCTTCCAATTTATCAAAGTCTTGCAAGTTTTCACAATCCTCTTGTGTTTTAACAACTTTGAGTAATTTTGTGTCATCTGCAAATTTTATCACCTCGCTTGTTATTCCCATTTGCGGGTCATTTATGCATATAGTAAAAAGCAGCGGGGCCCAGCACAGATCCATGGGCTACTCCATTCTTCACCTTTCTCCACTGAAAACACTGACCATGTAACTCTACTCTGTTTTCTATCCTTTAACCAGTTCCTAACCCAAAATAGCACACTGCCTCCTATCCTGTGACTTTTTAATTTCATCAAGAGTCCCTCATGAGGGAACTTGACAAAGGCTTTCTGCAAATCCAGATATACTATGTAGGTAATTCCAATCCTCGTTTAGAGGGTCTGGACTTCCAATCCTGCTAAACGCTCGGACCGTGCTGCCGGGGACAGAGCTCCCCACACGAATAGCGTACTTGTGCGGGGCGCTCTGTTTGTGGGCGGGAGGTGGTGGGTCGGGGGAGGAGTGAGGGCAGACAGTGGGTGGAGCCTGACCCCTGATATACAAGACTGATTCTGAAGTCGTCCTTGTATGTCCAGGATTGGCCTGGTAGATGGGGGACTTATTCCACCTCGGAGGTGGAATACATCCCCCTGGACGTGGGTGGACTGCCGAGTCCAGTGAAGACAAAGAGGTGAGGTGTACAAGGGGTTCCCTATAGCCCGACCCTGGCCATGGAAGGCAAGATCAGGGGTCGGGCTGCAGGGAAAGAAGTTTGTCGTTGGCCTGTGATTGGAGCTGTGGTGGCATGGCAACAGGGCGCCATGCCACCACTGCTCCATTCAGGAGCCTGGCTGGGCATTTGGCCTGACAGAATCAGGGCCCAGCCTGCACGTTCAGGACGGTAGACCCGATTCTGATCCCGCAGGCACGTCTAGCCCCACAGGATCAGAATCAGTTGCGACCACTTCACGCCCAGATTCTGTCAGGCCATACAGGGGCAGGACATGCAAAATAGAATTGGCCTCCACATCAACTGGCTCATCTTTATCTACCAATTTATTCATACCTTCAAAAAAATGTAAGAGATTAGTGAGACAAGATTTTCCTTCGCTAAATCCGTATTACCTTTCTGCCATTAAGCTATGACTATTTACATGTTTAGTCATTTAGTTTTTTTATAATGGTTTTTATCATTTTGCCTGGTACAGACATCAAGCTCACTAGTCTGTAGTTTCCTGGATTGCCCAGAAAACCTTTTAAAAATTGCTGTTACCTTGGCCACTCTCCAATCCTCAGGTACTACAGATGATTTTAAGGATAGTTCATAGATTACCAATGATAGATCTGTAATCTCATATTTCAGTTTTTCAGCACCCTGGGAGGTATGCCATCTGGTCCAGATGATTTGCTGCTCTTTAGTTTATCAAATAGCCATATTACATCTTCCCCATTTATCGAGATTTGTTTCAATTCCTCTGATACATCACCTTTAAATATCATTTCTGGCATGGGTAAGTTTTCTACATCTTCTTTAGTAAAGACTGAAGTAAAGTATTCATTCAGTCTCTCTGCTATGCCTTGTCTTCTCTTAGTGCCCCTTTAACCCCTTTATCATCTAATAGTACAACTGGCTCTCTCAAAGTGTTTTGCTACAAATGTACTTGAAAAGGTTTTTTATGATGTGCTTTTTCTTCCAAGGCAAGTTTCTTTTCAAATTCTCTCTGCCTGCCTTATCAATGTCTTACATTTAACTTGCCAGTATTAATGTTTTCTGTTTCGGTTATTTGGCACTTTTTCCAATTTTCAGAAGGATTTTCTCTTAGCTATAACAGCCTCTCTGACTTCACCTTTAAGCCATGCTGGCTGTCGTTTGGCCTACCTGCCAAGATAGTCTTTAAATAATGCCCAGGCATGGTGTAAACTCTTAACCCTTGCAGTTAAGAACTTAAGAACATAAGAAATGTCATACTGGGTCAGACCAAAGTACATCAAGCCCAGTATCCTGTTTCCAACAATGGCCAATCCCGGTCACATATACCTGGCAGGTTTCTGAAAGGTACTGTCATGAGGCTGGTGCCAATAAAGATGCAGAGTTGAAAAGAAACTCTGTTTTTCACAAAGCTCTAGGTGTGCAATTACCTCGAGGCACAGCTAGAGGGGGCAGGATTGACTCTACAGAAGCTAATGAGGCTAGGAGAGCTAACCAGTTGCACCTGGAAATGAGCTCGGGAGATTCAAAGGGAAGATCCCTTTATAAATGGAAGCTTAATGCTAGCAAAGCAGAAGGAGACACAGACGTAGACACAGAAGGAGAAGGAACAAGAATTACGGCTGAAGAAGGAAGGAGAGACCTGAAGGAAGGAATCCTCCTTGAGCAAGCCCAAAAGGACAGACTTCACAGAGGTAGAGTTCAGAGGGGCCAAGCTACGAGAGCCACTGTTCAGAGGGAGTCTGCTAAGGAAAGCAGTCAGGCTGGAGGGTATGCTAAACAAGCTTTACCAGGTACCCGAGGGAAAGGAGTTTTTAACAAAGCTACTGTGTCACTGAAGCACAGAGCTGGAGAATCCGCACCAGGTTTTACTAAGCTTTCAGGAAGTCCAGCACTGCTCAGAAGCTACCGACAGAAAACCTGTTGTCACAGAGATGTGCATGAGAGAGAAGGCTCCCGAGCTTCAAGCTACAGAAACTCAAGGTATGAAAGTTTTATTCCTGCTAATGAAAGCTTAGCTCCTAAAAGCACTGCTAAAACTAAAACTCACTTTATAAGAAGAAGAAAGAAACCAAAGTGGTTTGAAGAATTACCAAGAGACTTTAAAGCACATTCTTATGGGAGGCAAGATACCAGAGACAGTCCATATAAACCTGTAACTGCCAGGGACAGCGTGTGCTCTGAGGGGGAAAGTAGTGACACAGAATTTATGGAAATAGAAAGTACAAACACTATTCCCATTCCTCAGGAAGAAGCTATGGATTGTAGTTTATGTATGGCTTCTAGCCTAGAATCCATAGCCACCTTGTAAATAAGAAGAAGTCTTGTTTAATTGCTTTGTCCTGGAATGAATTGAATTCCTCCCTTTAACCCTTACAACTAATTGTGAAGATATTAACAATAGGTTTTACCTGCTTATTACTGGAACCTTTATGAACAAAGGACATTTTTGTATTTCTAGTGTCTTAATGAACCCTTGCACAGAGGGGAAATAAAAGACTTGTTTCCCTACACTCGTGGCTTACTTATTGAGTTCTCACAAGGAGCTGAAATACCTAAGACCAATCTCCATTTTGGCCTTAAAATACCCCACGCTCTTTGAAAATAAATATGTTGTACAGCATGCCCTTACCGCCATTGGCCACTAGGGGATGCCACCACGACAGAATGGCGTAGTTGTTTGGATGTGGATATCACCCTAAGACATACTGGAAAAAAGAAGAAATTACCAGTATTAAGCTGAAAAAAACCCCAAAAAACCCGGACCGGAGGAGAAGAAAACCCGGATCGGAGGAGAAAACGCGGACCGGACCAGAGAAAATCCGGAAGGGAAGGCGAGGTTGCTGACAACGGTGGCAGAGTGCTACAATGCAGAGCAGCACCATCCTTTCTGAAAGTTGGAGTCAACACTTCTACCAGGTAAAAGGTAGAAGGGCATAACTTGATTTGGATGCAAGTTTAAAGTTTAGAGAGGAAATTGAAAAGAAAAGAGTGTAGGCCTGGTAGTGGTACAGCCGCACTTGGATTTTTTTCTTTTTGTCTTTGTTTCCTAGGGAATCTCTTTGCCATGGATCAGCCAGAGATCTTCAACTGGATGGCTATGCAGTTCAGCAAGCAGGGAGAGCTGGCTGCGCAAACACAACAGCATGCAATCCTGGCCATGCAGGAACAGCAAAAGCCAGTCTTGCAGATGCTGGAAGCGTGGCTACAGCATCAACAAAAAACACAGGAAGCAGCCACCAGACATCCAGAACAGAGCTCGGGACTGGGCAACTGTCCGGTAGGACTAGGGTCCTACGACTCTCTGACTTTGGGGAAGTTAGGGGTAACTGATGATGTGGACGACTTCCTAGACTCTTTTGAGAGAATAGCTCTTTCCGTAGGTTGGCCAGAAGAGCAGTGGTCCATTAGATTGGCAGTTTCCCTCACCGGAGAGGCACTGTCAGCCTATAGGGCAATGCCCGCTTCGTTAGCGAACAATTATAGCAAGGTAATGAAGGCCAACAGGGATCGCCTGGGTCTGACTCCTCTCGTCTATAACCGTAAGCTACGCGCGGCACACCTTGAAGTAGGTGAAACGCCTAAAGCGTTGGGTCACAGGCTGAAGAGCTTAGCCGAGAAATGGCTAAGGCCTAGTGAGAAAACAATTGAAACGCTGATGGATATGATAATCCTTGAGCAGTTCATGACTGCAGTACCCAGTAGTATACAGAGCTTCCTTATCCTACAGAATTGTCGCACTACTGTAGAGGCTATTGCCTTGACTGAAAGATATCTAGAGGCTGAATTAGCCACCCAGCAGACTGCGGAAGGTTCAAAGATGGCGGTAGCGACATTCAAGCAGGCATCAGGAAGTCTCTCACAGTTAAAAACTCAAAATGTGAAAAATGCTAAGAATGTAGAGAAGAGTTATTCTAAAAGATGTTTTGGCTGTGGAAAAATGGGACATGTTATGAGTGAGTGCCGAGCACGTACTGCTCTCATGGGGAGAAAAGAGAAATGTTATCTGAAGGATTTGTACTTGATATAACAGTAAAAGGAGTTGCTGCCAAAGCTCTTCTTGACTCTGGCGCGGACCAGACGATGATTTCATGCAAGCTCTGGTCTCTAATCTAAGAGCGAGCTGAGTCCGCCCCAGATCAACCAGAGGGCAAAGTCAAGATAAAATGTGTGCATGGCGCTGCCACCTTTTATCCTGTATATAACTTACTTGTAAGAGGTTTGGGAATAGAAAAAAGAATGTTGATAGCTGTAGTGCCCAGATAACCTAAAGAGTTAGTCTTAGGTAGGGACTGGCCACAATTTGAAAGAGGCCTAGAGGAGGGTCTAAACCCCCGAGAAGTTTTCGTCTCCACTTGCAACCGGACGAAAGCCTCGGAAGAACCCTCATGTTCAAGGGAAGAAAGTTTGGGTGACCTCCCATCTCATGAGGATTTAGTAAATGCCCCTCCGGAAAGGGACAGAAAGACAAAAGCTGAAAAGCGCAAAGAAAGAAAGGGACGCTCTCAAGGCAGAGCCGACTTGGAAGCAGGCGAAGAACTCCCCTGGATTCCAGCAGAGCTCGTGGAGAAGTTCCCTTCCTTTGCCGGAGAACAACGAGATGACCCTGCACTAGCACGCGCATTTGAACACGCTCAAACAAAGAGAAATATCTTCCCAAGATTTATAAGAGAAGAAGGGGTGTTATACAGGGAGAGTATAGACCCACGGACTAAAGATGTCCGAAAACAGCTGGTAGTCCCAAATACTTTTAAATCTGCAGTGCTGAGGTTAGCCCATGATCACCCAGTGAGCGGTCACAAAGGGGTACAAGGGACCCTCGACCAGATACTGGCCAGGTTCTATTGGCCAGGAGATTTTAAGGAGGTCTCACGTTTTTGTGAGTCCTGCGCCTCCTGCCAATGGGTGACCTCCATAAGACCACCTGGGGTGCCATTACTGCCGATGCCAGTAATAACCGATCCTATCAGAAGGCTAGCCATGGACATAGTTGGACCCCTCATAAAAATGCCTAGGGGTTTCGAATATATATTGGTCATCATGGACCAAGCAACACGTTTCCCGTGGGCGGTGCCCTTGAGGAATATATCAGCAAAATCCATCGCCATGGAGCTTATAAAGCTATTTTGCGAGGTTGGATTCCCTCAAGAAGTTTTGACAGACAGAGGCACGAACTTCATGTCCAAATACTTAGCCCAGGTGTGGGACGCCTTTGGCATCAGGCATCTCAAAACCGCCGCATATCACCCCCAATGCAATGGTTTGGTGGAAAGAATGAACCAGACTATCAAGCAGATGCTGCGACGGGCACTGGACGGAGAAATGGCAGAGTGGGACACGATGCTCCCATTTGTATTGTACGCCTGCAGAGAAAGAACACAGGTTTCATTAGGCATGTCGCCTTATGAATTGATGTATGGGAGATCGCCCAGAGGAGTTCTGGATATCCTGAGAGAACAATAGGTGGAACCTGTACAAAATGAAGTTGGGATGCCGCAATTTTTGAGAAGTTTAAGAGGTCAGTTAAAACGGACCTCACGTTTTGCTGAAGAAAAACTGAAGGACAGTCAGAAAAAGCAAAAACAGTACTATGACAGAGATACCAAGCCCCGACGTCTAACTGCCGGTGAGAAGGTAATAGTCTTGGTATCAGGCCCCACTCCGAAGTTTGAAGCCCGCTGGAAAGGACCTTACGTGGTGGTCAAACCACTTGGTCCTGCATCGTATTTAATATGAGACACCAAGGGACATGAACAAGTGTACCACATAAATGTTCTGCGACTCTGGCACGAGAGGTTGGCCTTGGTTACGTCAGCACAGAAGATATCTAGAATTACGTGCTGTAGTAATGATGAACATTCAGCCCGTAATATTTTAAGAGGGGGGATGTGTCATGAGGCTGGTGCCAATAAAGATGCAGAGTTGAAAAGAAACTCTGTTTTTCACAAAGCTCTAGGTGTGCAATTACCTTGAGGCACAGCTAGAGGGGGCAGGATTAACTCTACAGAAGCTAATGAGGCTAGGAGAGCTAACCAGTTGCACCTGGAAATGAGCCCGGGAGATTCAAAGGGAAGATCCCTTTATAAACGGAAGCTTAATGCTAGCAAAGCAGAAGGAGAAGGAGACACAGACGCAGACACAGAAGGAGAAGGAACAAGGATTACGGCTGAAGAAGGAAGGAGAGACCTGAAGGAAGGAATCCTCCTTGAGCAAGCCCAAAAGGACAGACTTCACAGAGGTAGAGTTCAGAGGGGCCAAGCTACGAGATCCGCTGTTCAGAGGGAGTCTGCTAAGGAAAGCAGTCAGGCTGGAGGGTATGCTGAACAAGTTTTACCAGGTCCCGAGGGAAAGGAGTTTTTAACAAAGCTACTGTGTCACTGAAGCATAGAGCTGGAGAATCCGCACCAGGTTTTACTAAGCTTTCAGGAAGTCCAGCACTGCTCAGAAGCTACCGACAGAAAACCTGTTGTCACAGAGACGTGCATGAGAGAGAAGGCTCCCGAGCTTCAAGCTACAGAAACTCAAGGTATGAAAGTTTTATTCCTGCTAATGAAAGCTTAGCTCCTAAAAGCACTGCTAAAACTAAAACTCACTTTATAAGAAGAGGAAAGAAACCAGAGTGGTTTGAAGAATTACCAAGAGACTTTAAAGCACATTCTTATGGGAGGCAAGATACCAGAGACAGTCCATATAAACCTGTAACTGCCAGGGACAGCGTTTGCTCTGAGGGGGAAAGTAGTGACACAGAATTTATGGAAATAGAAAGTGCAAACGCTATTCCCATTCCTCAGGAAAAAGCTATGGATTGTAGTTTGTGTATTTATTTATTTATTAACATTTCTTATATACCGCACTATTTGCCATCAGCGCGGTTTACATGGAACAGAAACATCCGACAAATTACATATGTCTAGTCATTACATTTAACAGGAAATGGAACTTGGAGAACAGGGTAAACTATGTACATAGGAAGTGTAATGAGAAAGGATACTGTTTGGTGTTTTACATTGTAGGGGACGCCTGTTGCGAGGGCTTGCCTGTTTGACTACTACTATTGTTGAGGTGCTCGCTATTCGAGTGGGACTGAGGTTCGGAGCTGTCTGTGAGATATTTGACGAAGAGAAAATGTTTAAGGGCCTTTCTGAACTGGCTCAAGTTGGGGATTGCTCTGATATGTGCAGGTAAGGTATTCCATAGACTTGGGGCACAGAGTCGGAAGGCTGTGTTAGCTGTTGTTTTGGTGCATCTTGTTGTTTCTTTTGGTATTGCTAGCATGTTTTACTCTGCGGTTCTTCTTGGTCTGTTAGGTGCAAGTGGTTGGATGAGGTCAGATAGAGAGGAGGAGGAGAGCCCCTTGCCAACTTTGAAAGTCATCAGCAAGGTCTTAAAACTGATCCTGGCTTGAATGGGGAGCCAGTGTAACTGTTTCAGGAGGGGTGTCACATGGTCTCTCCTGGATGCCCCAAAGAGTACCCGTGCTGCACTGTTCATAGCAAGTTGCAGGGGGTTCAGGGTGGACCGGGGGAGCCCTTGTAGTATGAAGTTTGAATAATCGAAATGGGGTATGATCAGGGCTTGGTAAATGGTGCGGAAATCATCTGGTTCGAGTAACGGGCGTAGGTGTCTGAGGGATCTGATTTTAAAGTAGATCGCCTTTACGGTATTGGCTATGTGTTTCTTCATGTCGAGATTTTGGTCCAACGTCACTCCAAGGTAACGTATAGCAGGTTTCACTTTTAGTTCAGCATCCTTTACCTTCACACAGCTGGGTGGTATGAAGTTTGGATTCCTCGAGATGAAAAGAACCTCCGTCTTCTTGTGTTGGATTCGCAGATTTTGTGATAGGAGCCACTCCGATATGGTGTTGAAGCAATTAGTCAGAGGGGCGAGGTCTAGTTTATCCAATGATACTGGCATGTATAACAGCACATCATCAGCATATATCATGCAACTAACATTGAGGGATCTAATGATGTTGCAGATGGGTTGGATGTATATATTAAACATCAAGGATGATAGGGAGGATCCTTGAGGCACTCCTTGACTTTGTTGAAATGATTCCGATGTAGCCCCATCTGCTCGAACATGCTGCCATCTTCCAGACAGGTAGGATCTGCACCATTCGAGCGCTGTTCCGCTGATACCTTTTTCTCTTAGCCGGCAGAGGAGAATCTCATGGCATACAGAGTCGAAAGCTGCTGCTATATCTAAAAAGATGAGTGCGAAACCATGTCGTATGTTGTCAACGCCTGAAATTATATTGTTGAAAAGGGCTGTGAGTAGTGTTTCCACTCCATGTGACTCTCTGAATCCATGTTGGGATGGATCTAGTGGGGCAGTAGTGTCAATATGATCCTGTAATTGCCTGTGCACTACTTTTTCAATGATTTTTGCGAGCATAGGTATACTAGATATGGGCCTGTAAGACTCTACCTTTTGGGGGTCTAGCTTGGTGTTTTTTAAAAGAGGTCTGATGGAGGTCTGCTTGAGAGTAGGGGGGAACGACCCAGTGTTAAAGGATTGGTTTATAATGTTGGCTATAATTGGAGAGAGGTCACATCGCAGGTCTTTTATCCAGAATGCCGGACAAGGATCTGTGTGTGCAGTGGTAGTGTTTAGGGCTAAGATGGTATCTTTGATAATTTTCTTTGAAGGTGTAGAGAAGGATGTTAGCGATGCTGGGTACTCTTGCTCGTCGGGGGGGGGGGGGGGGTCAGGTATTACTATTTTGTCGGTCTTGCACATTTTGGATTGCATGTAGACCGCATAGTCCTGCGGGTGAATATCGCCATGGTGCTCAGGGGTTGGTTCTTTAGCAAGAGTTTTGACTAAGTTGAACAGGTCATGCGGCTTATTCAATGACCGTCTCAGGGTGTCTGTATGGTATTGCCTCATCTTGTCTGTGATGACTTTGCGATGTGCAGTCAGGTGTTGGATGTATGCTGATTGGTCACTGCTGGTGCGTGACTTCCTCCAGCACTTTCCCAGCCTCCATAGAAGGGTTAGTGATGCCCTTAAGTCGGCTGTGAACCATGGGGCTGATGATCTTTTCTTCGGGGCCTTGTTTGTTGGAGAACGGATCGCGATTGTGCTGAGTTTGCTGTTCCAAGCGGTGATCAACTCATCTAGGCTTAAGGAAGTCTCATTGATGAGTGTGCATGTTTCGGCGAGGATGCGTTCTTTATTAAATGGGTGGAAACATCTGGTAGCTGGATTAGCGGTCTTGCTTGTATCCATTTTGGGCCTTGGTGGTATGTTGAGGGTAGGCATCTGAAAAGTGATGAGTTTATGATCAGACCATGGGACTGCTGTTACTGATAGCATGATGTTTTGTGGTTGATCAAGAATTAACTGCGGGGCGAATATGAGGTCTAGAATGTTACCTTTCTCGTGAGTAGGTTCCTGCACCATTTGCGTGTATCCGAGGATCTCTAGGGCTTCTATGAATGCAGTTGCTTGATTGTCCTGTAATGATGGCAGGTTGATATCCCCTAAGATCCAATTAGGTTTATTTGGACCCTGGATGTTGGATGCCAGGTTTATTATGGTTGACAGGTCGCCTGGATCCGCTGATGGAGCTCTATAAATCAGGTTTATGGAGCATATGTTGTTGGAGACTGATACAGTTTCCAGGTTGTTGTTACTGTTGGAGTCATCCATTTTGAACTGGAGATCCATTCTGGTGATGATGAGCACTCCTCCACCTCTTTTGTTCTGCCTATGGCTGGTGAAAGCAACAAAATTAGATGGGAGTAGCTGGTTGAGGATGGTATTGTCTTCCGAGGAAAGCCACGTTTCAGTGACCATGATGATATCCAGGTTGTGGGATGTTATTATGTCTGTGATTACTGGCCACTTTTTGCGAAGTGAGCGAGCATTTATGAGTGCACACTTTAGGCTACTAGGGTAGAGGCTTTTACCTTGTGTGGCTTTCGTAGTGTGTTGTAGTGGGATGTGTAATAAATGGTGGTGGTGCGGATAGTTAACCACACGTGAATTGTAGTAGAAATCACCTGACCATTTTCTCCCACCAGTTGGTACGATAGGGATGTGATTGTGTGATGTATTTAGGGCTAGTGAGCTGGATGGCCAAATTATGAGGAGCAGGTAGAGGCTCATTAATGTGATGATAGTGTGTTCCAGTCTGACTCTTCTGGGCCAACTCGGTGAAGAAGGGGGCTTGTGTCGGGGGGAGTGAATTGGAGGGGCTCCTAGTTAGGATATTATGCAATCAGGCAAACCGTCTTTGTGTCTTCTCTTGTATGGCTTCTAGCCTAGAATCCATAGCCACCTTGTAAATAAGAAGTCTTGTTTAATTGCTTTGTCCTGGAATGAATTGAATTCCTCCCTTTAACCCTTACAACTAATTGTGAAGATATTAACAATTGGTTTTACCTGCTTATTACTGGAACCTTTATGAACAAAGGACATTCTTTGATTTCTAGTGTCTTAATGAACCCTTGCACAGAGGGGAAATAAAAGCCTTGTTTCCCTACACTCGTGGCTTACCTATTGAGTTCTCACAAGGAGCTGAAATACCTAAGACCAATCTCCATTTTGGCCTTAAAATACCCCACACTCTTTGAAAATAAATACAGTCAAACCTCGGTTTTCATGATTAATCCGTTCGAAAAAGTCTGACTAAAACCGAAACGTATGAAAACTGAAGCAATATTTACCATAAGAAATAATGTAAATCCAATTAATCCGTTCCAGACACCCAAAAATATTCACAAAAAATACATTTTATAGAGAATAACTATATTTTTACATACAGAAAACAATGAGAAATAAATATAAATGACTAATGAAATGGATAAATTAACATTTAACATCACTGAAAGCAAGCTAAGTACAGTACTGTACAGTACAGTATGTTAACATCTGGCCTTAGCCACCCCTGACAAGCTGCTGTGCCCAGCTCTCTTCGGAATCACATTGGATTCAGCCCATTAAAATACCTTTACATTATCTGCTCAATGCTTCAGAATGGCAGAAAATCTTAATGATATAGCTTCAGACATACCCTGCAAGAGAAAGAACTGCCTCCCACATTCATGCAACATCTCCTGCTTACGTTGACAGCTTTTCTTCCCTGCTACCTCTGAGCCTGAGGGGGCGCTCCAGAGAACGGGCAGGCGGTGGACAAGATCGGGGCCTTCCTCTCTGCGCAATCCTTGCCTCTCTAACTCTGACCAGGCTCGAGGATGTGTTTCATTTACGTGCTCAGCTGGCTTTCGCTTCTCATCACGCTGGCGATCGGTGAGTCCGGGGGGCAGTGCTGCCGGGACCGGGTGGGCGTTCTGACAGTGTATACAGACCGGTGTGCAGCGCGAGGGTGTATGTATTTACAGTACTGTACTTTACGAAAACCGAGGCGATGTACGAGAACCGGGACAAAATCTCAGTCAAAAAAGACGTTGAAAACCGAAGCGATGTATGAGAACCGGGACAAAATCTCAGTCAAAAAAGACGTTGAAAACCGAAGCGTATGAAAACCGGGGCAAATGAAAACCGAGGTTTGACTGTATGTTGTACAGCATGCCCTTACCGCCATTGGCCACTAGGGGATGCCACCACAACAGTACATAGGTTCCACAATACTTGTCTGAGGTGAGCCATGGATTTCCCAGGTCTTCTTTAATAATGATTTATGGACTTGTCCTCTAGGAACTTGCCAAATCTTTTTTAAATCCAGCTACACTAACAGCTCTTACTATATCCTCTATTAATTAATTCCAGAGGTTGATTACGCGTTGAGTGAAAAAATATTTTCTATTAGTCTTAAATGGGTTACATGTAGCTTTATTGCATGTCCCCTAGTTTTTCTTTTTTTTTTTTTTTATTGAATTTTAACAAATAAATCAAGAATACATCTTGAAACGGAAATAAAGATGGATACCACGGTTTTTCTACTTTTTGATGGTATAAACAACCGATCTACGTTACCCGTTCTACTCCATTCATTAATTTATAGACCTCTATCATATCTCCCCTCAGCCATCTCTTTTCCAAGTTGAAGAACCCTAATCTTTTAAGTCTTTCCACATAGGAGTATTCTTCCATCCCCTTTACCATTTTGGTGGCTCTTCTCTGTACCAATTATACTATATCCTTTTTAAGATATGGTGAACAGACTTGCACACAATATTCAAGGTGTGGTCGCATCATGGAATAATGCAGAGGCATTATAATATCCTTGGTTTTATTCTCCATTCCTTTTCTTATGATTTCCTGTATTCTATTTGCTTTTTTGGCTGCAGCTGAATGCTGGGCGGAGGGTTTCAATGTATTATCCATGATGAGGCCTAAATCTTTTTCCAGGGTGGTGGTTCCTAATGCGGAACGTTGCATTATGGAGCCATAGTTTGGGTTGTTCTTTCCTAGGTGCAAAATTTTGCCCTTGTCCACATAAAATTTCATCTGTCATTTGGATGCCAGTTGCAGTTTTTCACAATCCTCTTGTGTTTAATAACTTTGAATAATTTAGTGTCATCTGCAAATCTGATCACCTTACTCATTATTCCTGTTTCCAGGTCATTTATGAATATGTTTTTTTTTTTTTTTAAACTTTTATTTTCATTTTGCAACAAACAAAAGAAACAACACACCAAAGGAGACAAAACAAGTATACAATAAAGAAAAGTAAACCCAATTACCCCCCACCCCCACGCTTCTTCTCTAGCTGATTATGTCAGCATGTGAGCGCTTCCAAACAACAGTGATTATACATCAAAACAATCAATAGAGGATCTGCGATACAGAGTAATCATGGGACAAAGATATATACAAATTTAGACAGTCAGATGAGAGCATTGAGCAGAATGTACATAGTCATTGAGCATCTTCCATTTAGACCGATGATGAGGAGTCTGAATGGGGGAAGCAAACATACGAGGTATTTGTTCATATTTACTGTAGAGACAGACATGATTCCACCATTCATTGGGGCTCAGCTGAGAGCTATTTTTCCAGTATTTCGTGATTAGGGAAATAGCAATGCCAAGCATAAAGTCCAAAAGGAAGTAAGCCGTTTTTGGAAGAGAGGGGATCCCCGCAGCTGAGCGAAGTCCCACTATCCTCCAAGAAAGGGGCTCTTGAAAGTGCAAAATAGACTGGATACGACCCCAGACCCGACGCCAGTAATACTGTAGTGCGGGGCATTCATACATAACATGAGGTAGTGAACCAATGGCCGCATGGCATGTCCAACAACTATTGCCCTGAGTAGTGTTCCATTTGGCTAATCTGTCAGGAGTGTAAAAACACCGGTGGGCTAGAAAGAAGAGTGTCTGAGTGAGTGAGGCGGATCGGGAGACCCGTGTCACTCTACTCCAGACAAGGCTCCATTGCTCCGGGGTCAAAGTCACATGCAATTCTCTCTCCCATGCTTTCTGCGCTATAGGGGTATCTCTAATTATAGCATTACATAAGGTTTTGTAGAAATTGGATGCTACACCCGGTGAACTACCGATAGATCGGATAGTCTCCAACCAACCTTGTGTAGGGGAGGCCGATGGCGGGAGCACCTTAGCACTCCGAAGGCAATGCCGAAGTTGTACCAACTGAAAATAGTGTTTCGCTGGGAGACCAAATTCAATTTGCAATTCACTAAAAGTTTTCCAGCGACCTTCATGGAACAACTGACTAGGGATCCAAATGCCCCTAGTGTACCAGGGGCTCCACGCCATCGGCTTATTTTGTATTCGAAATCGAGTGTTATACCAAAGTGGGAGCTTGTCTAACGGACAGAGTCGGGAGTCTAAAGAGTGCATAAGATTATTAAAGGCACCTAAGGTGTCTAAAAGCATTGGTGGAAAGTGGGAGTCTGATGGGAGAGTCATACCAGGGAGAAAAGTAAGAGGAATCGGTTTGCAAAGGTCCTCTTCTATGTCTAGCCACACAGGTCTACTCGGTACTGGATCTTCCAGCCAGCGAGCGCCTTGTTTGAGAAGAAAAGATTGATGATACTTCAGGAAATCAGGGAATCTGACACCCCCATTTTCCTTATCTGCTTGCAGCTTATGTTTCGCTATCCTAGGTGTCTTGTTTTGCCACAAGTATCTAGTCAGAAGGCCCTCTATATCTTTATATATACGTCGAGGGAAGAGACAGGGCAACATTTCTAAGATATAATTCACTTTCGGAACAATCATCATTTTTATGGTTTCTAATCGACCCCACCAGGTAAGTGTTAAAGGAGTCCAGCGGTGAGTAAGCGCCCGGACTTTAGAGGTTAAGTCTTTGGCATTGAAGGAGATAGTGTCTTCCAAAGGAGAACAATAGTGAACCCCAAGGTATTTAACCATGCGAGGTTGCCATAAAAAGGGGAAGGGTTGCATATCTGCCTGATGAAGCAAAGGATTTAATGGAAAGGCTACCGACTTGGTCCAATTTATCTTATAACCGGACAATTGTGAGTATTTACCAATTTGCTCTAGGACAGCCGGTACTGAGTCTATAGAGACAAAAAGCATAAGGTCATCAGCATACGCTGAAATTTTGATTTCCCTATGGGTGAAGGGGACTCCATGAATCTCCTCCGATTGCCGGATTAGTAAAGCCAAGGGTTCAAGTGCAAGATCGAAGAGAAGTGGAGACAGTGGGCATCCCTGGCGAGTGCCGCGTTGAAGGGGAAAAGGCTGAGACTTTAAAGCATTGGCACATATACTGGCTGTAGGCTGTGCGTACATGGTGCGAAGACAACGGAGAAAACCTTCCCCGAATCCGTACCAGCGGAGGACTGCAAACAGGAAGGGCCACTCTAAGCGATCAAAGGCCTTCTCAGCATCAAGTGAGAGGCCAACAAATGGGCGATCAAGATTAACTGCGGTAGTCAGTACATGGCATAGAGTCCGAGCATTGTCGGCAGTTGATCTACCAGGAATAAAACCGCATTGATCTGGGTGTATTAAGGTAGGCATCCTATCCGAGAGCCGGGTAGAGAGAATGGTGGCAAATATTTTATAGTCCGCGTTTAGGAGGGAAATTGGACGATAATTAGCTGCTAGTTGCGGGTCTCTCCCCTCTTTCTCAAAAACTACTACATTGGCCATGGAAAAGGACCCAGAAGGAGAACCCTCCTCGGCCAGAGCAGAAAAATAAATTTTCAAAACTGGAGCTAAGTCAGCGTGAAAAGTTTTGTAGAATTCAGCAGGGAGACCGTCTGGGCCAGCGGCTCGACCTGAGGCACATTTCTTGATAGCAGAATGAATTTCTGAGACAGTAAATGGTGTGTCCAAGGCCACTCTATCTTCGTCAGATAGGGTCGGTCTTTGTACCCCTGAAAGTAAGCATTCAAATACATCTGGCTCAAAATCACATTCAGATTGATAAAGCCGATTATAAAAATCACGAAAGAGTTCTAAGATTTCGGTATCTTTAGTGACCAAGCCCCCCCCCCCGACGGATTACGGAGGGCGGTAACACGCTTGGCTTCTTTTTGACCTTTTAGGGCATTTGCTAATAATTTGCCAGCACGATTATTTTCCCGATAATATAGCCCTTGTTGTGATTCGATATTTTTAACAGCAGCAGTGTACAAAAGCTGATTGTATTGAAAACGCAAGCGTTGTAAACGGAGTAAAATACATGGGTCAGTACGAGACGTGAGGAGACGCTCCCCAGCTTGTATCTGCTGCTCTAGAGTCAGTAAATGCTGCTTTCTTTGTTTCCCCTGCCGAATTTGATAGCTAGTTATAGTGGCGCGGATAGATGCTTTAAAACCCTCCCACCAAGCCCAGCTCGCTGTGTCATGGGGTGAGTTAAAATGAAAATAATCTTGGATAGCGGCCTTTATATCAACCTGAAAATCTTTTTGACCCAGTAGGGATCTATCAAAAAACCAAGCTCGGGGAGAATCGTCCCGCGCAGTGACACGTAATGATAAAGATATGGCAGCATGATCTGAAATATGGAGAGGATGAGTCCTAGTCGTGTCTACTTGAGAAATCAGTGCTTTGGAAATGAGAAAGAAATCTATTCTAGATTGGGAGTGATGGGGGGCAGAAAAGAAAGTGAACTCTAAGTCGGAGGGGTGAAGTAGCCTCCATATATCTACCAGCGCAAGATCTTGCATCAGAGCTGTAAGGGTAGCAAGACTCTTGGGTGGACTACTCGTTCTAGGCGGCTGTCTATCTATCAGAGGGTCTAACACTTGATTAAAATCACCACCAAGTATTAAGGGAGTATTGGCAGAGGCCTGTGCCAACTGCGCAATACTTGCATAGTAAGCAGGGTTGTCCACATTCGGGGCATAAATGCAAATACATGTAAATTCACTATCTCCAACCTTAAGATGTACGCGGGCCCATCTACCCTCCTTGTCAGCGCTAGTATCAATTACAGTAGCTTGCAAAGATTTCTTAACCAGAATGGCTACCCCGCACCGTTTGGAAACGGCGGGAGAATAGGCAGCCACCATGTAAGGCTTAACATTGAGTTTCAGTGTTTCAGCAGAGTTTAAGTGCGTTTCCTGAAGAAACGCTAAATCAGCATGCTCATGGCTAAGATAGCTAAGGATTTTCTTTCTCTTGATTGGATTATTAATGCCCTTTACGTTGAGTGATAAGATTTTACATAAAGCCATTCAGACAAGTTAAAAATTCTGAGCATGATAGCGCACATAATTTCACAATGTCCCTCATATTGACTGTATCTGGCTGTACATATGGCATAAAAGAAAATAAGCTTAGATAATACAATGAAGCGCCCCACATGAAAAAAGAAAAACCGCAGCGCGGTAGAGAAGAAGCAGAACCCCAAAAATTACTGGCGACCATGTGTCTGCGGGGAGAAGCCCCGGAGAAGGCCGAAATTGAAAAAACACATAACCTGTAGGACTGTGCGTGCTCCGAATCCGACCGAGGCACACATCATGGAGGGATAGGAGACCACATAATAAAAGTCATAGAAAGAAAGAAAGAAAGTCCAGGCAGTCTCTGTACTGAACTATGACCGCCGCATCGGGCCCTTCAAAATGGCGGGCAGAGCCGGCAAATAAAAGTCCAAGTCGTTGGATTAGCGCATCTGCTCTGCTTCTTTGGAGTCTAAAAATGTTGATAGTAGATCAGGATCTTCGAATGTCCTGGTTTGATTGTGGAGAGTCACTCGGAGCTTCGCGGGATACAACAGGCCAAAGCGAGCCTGTAGCTGTTGAAGTCGAGGGCGGAAAGCAAGGAGTTTCTTCCGTCGGTCGACTGTAGGCTTTGCCAAATCAGGGAAGAAGGAGACTTTGTGACCTTCAAATTCCAAATGATGGTTCGCCCGGGCAGCATTTAAAATTTGTTCCACTTGTTGATATCGTAGCAAGCGAAAGATAATAGGCCGGGGGGTCGTCGTTCGGTTGAGCGCCATGTGGGTAGGAACACGGTGTGCTCAATCGATTTCCAGTTCTTTATGAAAGGTGATCTTCAGCAAGGAGGGAAGAGTTTTGAGCAGGAATTCTCTCATATCTCCCGCTTCCACCCCCTCCGGTATTCCAATGAGCCTCACATTGTTGCGACGGGCTCGATTATTGCTATCTTCTAACTCCTTTTGAAGATTCTGTATCTGGCGCTCAGCCTTGTCCAGTGTGCCCAAGCGCACCGCGTGCGAGTCGAGGACCCCCGCCATATTGTCCTGCCGTAATGAGAGACCTTCAAGTCGGTCCTGGAGCACTCCAAAGTCTTCTCGCATGGCTCTAAGCGCTTCTCCATTGGACTGCACCAATTCCTTCACGCCGCGTATTTCCTCTAGAATCTCCAGGTGCATTTCGGGGTTCTCCCGAAATGGAACCATCTTCTGTGGGGAGGACACCTCTGTTTTGGAGCGTTTTCCGTGAGAAGAAGAAGGAGACCCGAAGTCCAAGCGCGCTGGTTTATGGGCCGCCATCCCCCCCGAGGTACCCCGGTCAGCCCGGAGCGAAATAGTAAGTTTGTATAGGTATTATGTCAGGATTCTAAGTAGGCCTCTCGGGAGCTTCAGCGCGAAGCGTCTTACCCGCTGGACATCAGGCTCCGCCCCCCCATTTATGAATATGTTAAAAAGCAGTGGGTCCAGCACAGATCCATGGGTACTCCATTCTTCACCTTTCGTCATTGAGAAAATTGGCCATTTAGCCCTAATCTCTACTTTCTATCTTTTAACTAATTCCTGATCCACAATAGTACAATGCTTCCAATCTGATGACTTTTCAGTTTCACCAAGAGTCTCTCATGAGGGACCTTGTCAAAGGCTTTCTGAAAATCCAGATACACTATATCAGCTGGCTTACCTACCTCTGTATTCACACCTTCAAAAAAAATGTAAGAGATTAGTGAGACAAGACTTTCCTTGACTAAATCCATGTTGGCTTTTCCCCCATTAATCCATAGTCTATAACAGCACATAAAGACCATCACGGTCCATACAGTCTGCCCAGCAAGGTGGCAGGAGTAGGTGCACCTGCCACTCCATGCAGGTCACCATTCTCCCCATGCCTTTGTTTAGGGGTGTACCCACCGCTCCATGCAGGTCACCCCTATTTGTAGAGATAGCAGAGACAGTTAAGGTTATTTTGATTTTATCCTGTTGCTATAAAGGGATCCACTGTGTCTGTCCTATGCCATTTTGAATTCTGTCATTGTATTTGCCGTTATCACTTCCATCGGGAGAGCATTCCCAAACATCCACCACTCTTTCAGTGAAAATGTATTTCCTGATGTTGCCTTTCAGTTTACCCCTTGCAGCTTAACATTTTGTCCTCTAGTTTTGCAGCTTCCCTGTCTTTGAAAAAGGTTTGTTTGTTTATTAATGCCCTTTAAGTATTTAAAGTTCTGTCCCTGGAATATACATATTTAGGTCAAGTCTCTTCTCATATGTCTTCTGGTGAGGGCAACAAATCATTTTGGTCGCTTTCCTCTGAACCATTTCAGGTCTTTTTATATTCTTTGCAAGATATGGTCTCCAAAACTGAACACAATATTCCAAGTGAGGCCTCACCAGTAACTTGTTCAGTGGCATTAGTACTTCCTCCTTTCTACTGGTAATTCCTCTCTGTATGCAACTCAGCATCCTTCTGGCTTTGGCCACCGTCTTGTCACACTGTTTCGCCACCTTGAGATCCTAAGAAACATTCACTCCGAGGTCCTTCTCCTGGTCTGTACACACCAACCTCTTGCCCTCTGTCACATACAATTTCCTTGGATTTCTGCATCCCAAGTGCATAACATTGCACTTCTTCACATTAAATCTTAACTGCCAAGCATTAGACCATTCTTCCAGCTTTTTTAGAGCTTTCCTCATCCTCATCCCTCAGGGGAGTCCATTCTGTTGCAAATTTTCATGGCATCTGCAAAAAGACAGACTTTTCCATTCAGTCCTTCAGCAATATCACTCACAAATACATTGAACAGTACCAGTCCCAGGACTGATCCCTGGGGCACGCCACTAATCATCTTCCTTTCATTCGAATAAGTTCTGTTTACCATCACCTTCTGTTATCTGTCAGTCAACTAATTTCTGATCCAGTTCACCACCTTGGGACCCATCCTCAGCCTGTTCAATTTATTGATATGCCTCCTATGAGGAACAGTATCAAAGGCTTTGCTGAAATTAAGGTAGATCACACCCATCACATGTCCTGATCTAGTTCTCTGGTCACCCAGTCAAAGAACTCAATCAGATTTGTTTGGCAAGATCATCCTTTGGTAAAACTATGTTGCCTCAGATCATGCAACCTATTGGTTTTGAGAAAGCCTACTATCCTCTCATTCAGGAGCGCCTCCATTACTTTTCTCACCACCAGGAGACATTTGCTTACTAGCTTATAGTTTGCCACTTCTTCCCTATTATTACTTCTGTGAAGAGGTACCATATCAGCCATTCTCTAGTCCTGTGGAACTTCTCCTGTCTCCAAGGATCTATTAAAAACATCCTTTAAAGGCCCTGCAAGAACCTATCTGAGCTCTTTCAGTACCCTGGGATGAATCCCATCCGATCCCATGGCCTTGTCCACTTTCAGTTTTGCAAGCTGTTCAAACACATCATCTTCTGTGAATGATGTGGTATCTACTCCATTCCCATTCATATATTTGTCAATCATACATGGTCCTTCTCTCGGATTTTCTTTAGTAAAAACAGAAGTATTTGTTTAGCATTTTTGCTTTTTCAATGTCACTTTTCACAAATCCGTTCTCGGCACTTTTGAGTCTTGCAATTTCACCTCTGATCTTGCTCTTCTTCCGAATATACCTGAAAAAAGTTTTGTCATCACGCTTTAGATCTTTAGCCATCTTTTCTTCTGCCTTTGATTTTGCTATCCTTTTTTCTCTTTTTGTCTCTTTTAGCTTTATCCTGTATTTTTTTCTGTGTTCCTCTGTTTGCGAACTTCTGAATTTTGTGAAAGCTGTGTTTTTAGCCTTTATTTGTGCAACCACTTCTTTGGAGAACCAAATAGGTTTCCTTTTCCTCTTGTTTTTATTTACTTTCCATACATATCTATTGGTTGCCTCTTTTATTGCCTTCTTTAGTTTAGCCCACTACAGTTCCACTTCCCTTACCTCCTCACACCCTGCCAACTCCTCCTTCAGGCACTTGGCATTTTACTGAAGTTAGCGCTTTTGACATCTAGGACTTTGAGCTTGCTGTGATTGGACTCTGGCTTAGCTTTTATCTCAAACCATACCGTGTGATGATCATTCTTGCTCACATGGGCACCCATCCGGACATTTGACATGCTATTTCTGTTGGTTAGTACTAAATCCAGCATCAAACTTTCCCTGGTTGGTTCCATCACCCTTTGTTTAAGCAATGCATCTTGGAAGGCATCCACAATTTTTGTACTTCTTTCCAGATTTGCAGAAGGAATACTCCAATCCACATCAGGTAAATTAAAGTCACCCAATATAATCATGTCCCCCTTCATGGCTACCTTTGGAATATCAATAATTAAGCCTCTATCAATTTCTTCGGTTTGAGTTGGAGGCCTGTAGACTATAACAGTATAGATGATACTGCCAGCTCCTCTTTCCAATACAATACACAGAGCTTCTTCCTTTCCCCATATCTCCTGTATTTCAGCAGCTTTAATAATACTTTTGAAATATAGGGCTACTCCTCCTCCTTTTCTACCCTCTCTCTTCTATATAGATTATAGCCAGCTATGGCTATATCCCATTCATGTGACTCGTTAAACCATGTTTCTGTAATGGCCACAGTGTCCAAGTCCATTTTCAACATTAGCGCTTCCAGGTCAGGAACCTTGTTGGCTAGGCTTTGAGCATTTGTGCTCATTGTTTTCCATTACATTTGTTGACTGGTTTGCCTGCATTTTGCATGGATTTTGTTTTACACACCTCTTCCCACTTGCCATTGATGTGTGGGTAAATAGTGTGGTTGTTTCCAAAGTTATTTTTTTTTTAATTTTTAATTTTTATTTGGTACAGTACAAAGTAACACATCATTTTTCTTCTCCTTTACAAAACAATGGCATAACATGCATCTGGCTGTATCCGTCAGCCCAACATTTACCTAATTCGGATCCCCCCCATTCATTCATTAACACTCCAGCTGGTGTGATATCTCCTACCCAGCCCACCATCTCCCGTGTAAGATCTGTCAGCCACTGCCACGTTTGCTGTAGCACTGGGCAGCTCCACCACATGTGCATATACTCTCCCCTCTCTCCACACCCCCTCCAACACAGTGAATCATTATATCTCCCCATCTTACACAATCGGACTGGGGTTAAATACATTCGGAGCAGCATCTTATAACAATGTTCTTGGATTGCTGCCCAGACCACAGGTATTTTTACCACGTCATATAGTTTTCCCATCTCTGAGAGTCCCAGTGACCCCCCCAAGTCGGCCTCCCAGGCCCGCATATGTGTTCCTTGGTCCATGGGTCTACTCAATGCTTTGTATAGCCTAGAAATCACACCTCTTGATAAGTCCCCCACCTTAAACATTGTCTCAAATAGTGTCTCTTTGCTACTCAGGCATTCTTTTATATGTTTTCCTCCCAAAAGGTGTGCCAGTTGGAAATAACCATACCAATCACTCTTTTCTATTTGGAACTCTCGTTGAAGCTCCTCAAATGGCCTTAAATGGCCCACCTCAGATAATACCTGTCCCATACACTGTAACCCTTTTTCATGCCATTTTTGAAATATCCCAGAACTTTCTCCCACCAAAAAACCCTCACATTGTGTGATCCGTTGTGCCCTAATATTTCCTCCCATATGTGTTAGCACCTTATGCTTCCTGTCCCAGGCTCGTAATGTACTTATCATGTATGGGTTCTTAACTAAGCCTCTTTCTCTCTCCTCCCTTCTCTTCCACATCAGATCTGTAATGTAGTTGGGTCTTATCATCTCTTGTTCTATTCTACTCCATTGAGGCCCATCATTCTCTAACCTCCACCCCATTATTGCTCGCAGCTGTGCCGCCCCATAATACCTTGCAATCTCAGGGACTGCCAGACCTCCTTCCTTTTTCTCTCTATACATTATTTTCCTTTGCACCCTAGGGGGCCTGCATCTCCAAATAAAGGAGAAGATTCTTCTCTGCACCAAATTTAACATTACAGTAGGAACGTCTATAGGCAAGGTCATAAACAGAAACAGTAATCTGGGTAATATATTCATCTTCACTATGGCTATCCTTCCCATCCAGGAGAAAATGGGTTTATCCCATCTTACTAAATCCATTAACACTTTCTTTACAGTTGGCTCATAATTCAACTTGTATAGCTCAGACCCCTCTACACTGATCTGGATCCCCAGGTATCTCACACTTTTCTTAGCCCATTTAAACAGAAATGTATTTCGAACCCTACCCTCTTCCTGTGAGTCCAACCTTAATTTTAGCAATTCTGTTTTCCCCATATTCATTTTGTACCCTGATACTGCACTATATTTCATAATCTCCTGTACTAGCGCTGGTATAGATTTCTCAGGTTGTCCTAATGTATACATCACATCATCCGCAAATAATGAAATTTTATACTCCGCCTCACCCACCTTTATTCCATATATTTCCTTATTTTGTCTGATACTTTCGGCCAGTGGTTCTATCACCATTGCAAACATCAAAGGGGAAATCGGGCAGCCCTGCCTTATACCTCTGCCTAGCTTAAATTGCTCTGAATACGCCACATTTATCCATATACGTGCCCTAGGCTCTTTGTAGAGCGCCTCTTTCCATTTCTGGAAGTTCTTTCCCAGTCCCATCTTCTTCATAACTGCAAACATGAAAGCCCATTCTACTCTATCAAAGACTTTCTCCGCATCCACTGCCATC
Source organism: Ichthyophis bannanicus (assembly GCA_033557465.1). NCBI lineage: Eukaryota > Metazoa > Chordata > Amphibia > Gymnophiona > Ichthyophiidae > Ichthyophis > Ichthyophis bannanicus. The sequence continues at coordinate 730,725,434 of CM066031.1, forward strand.
ATTATAGATGTTGTCTGCTTCCTACGTACTTGCCATATTAAATTCAACAATTTACGTACATTATCACTCGCATGCCTACCCAGAATAAACCCTGCTTGATTCTCCTTTATTAACCTTGGAATATATTTCTGCAATCTAGCCGCCAATATTTTAGCTAATATCTTAGCATCCAAATTTATAAGTGAGATGGGTCTATATGACTCACACTTCCCATGGTCCTTCCTGGGTTTGGGTATAACTACCACACCAGCTACTCCCATAGAACTTGGTAGCTCTTCCCCTTTTAGTACTTCATTAAAGACACCACACAATATCGGACTAGCATCCTCACAGAACTTTTTATAAAACCTGGCTATAAATCCACCTTGCCCTCCTTTAAACTCTTTATAGCGTCTAATACTTCTTCTCTAGCGATCTCTCTATTCATCCACTTCTGTTGCTCTAAGTCCAGTTGCTTCAATGTGATCTCTACCAGGTACTGTTCTATATCCGCTCCCTTTCCTTTTTGTTCTGATTCATAAAGCTTACAATAGTATTCCCAAAATACTTTTTGTATTTGTTCCATACCTCTAAGCCACCTTCCCTGTTCATCTTTTATTTTCAGGATCTGCTGATTCACCCTTTTCTCTCTTAATTTTCTTGCAAGATATCTTCCTGGTCTATTCCCCTGAACATAAAACTCATGTTTAAGTTGGTTTAACCTAAAGGCCTCTTCAGCTTCATGTAATCCTCCTAATTCTTCCCGTAAATTTCTAATCCATTGCAGCTGCTTTCTTCCACCTCTCTGCTTATGCAGTATCTCTTCTGATCTCAATTCTTAACAACTCTCGCTCTTTCTGTTCTTTTCCTCTCTTCCGTCTCGCAGCCAGCTCTATACACTGTCCCCTTACCACCGCCTTCAACCCATCCCATACACCGGCTGGCCTCACTTCACCCCCCTCATTATGATATACGTAATCCCTTATAGTGCTCTGAAGACTTTTTTGCCTTCCACCTCATCTATAAGGGACTCATTCAACCTCCAGAAACGCAGACCTCCTCCTTCTTTTGTAACCTCAAAGAAGCCTCCACTGGTGCATGGTCTGACCAACTTATGGGTCCTATATCCACTCTCTTAACCTGTTCTATTATCCTTCCATCTACCCATATCATGTCTAATCTGCTGTAACTCTTATGTGGGTGTGAATAGTGTGTATATTCCCTCTTATTCCCATGTATGTGTCTCCAAACATCCACCGTGCCCAATTTATATAACAGCTTCCCCAGCTTCTTGCTTACCTCCCTAGGCCCATACTTATTGCCCCCTGTAGTATCTTTTCTGGGGTTCAAAGTTGCATTGAAGTCCCCTCCTAATATCACCGGGCTTTACATATGGGGTTCCACCACCTCATAAAGCTTCCCATAAAACCTCCCTTGCTGTGTGTTTGGCACATATATACTCCCTACTACTACGGGCCTCTCTTCTATTTTCCCTTTCCACAAAATAAAACGCCCTCCTGGGTCTCTCTCCACATGCTCTTCTTCCACACTGAACCCTCTTGCAAATAGTATTCCCACTCCCCCCCTCTTTGGTGATTCCTGGTTATGGGCCAGATACACTTTGTCATATTCTTTACTCATCAACCATCTTTCTTGTACCTTTTTTAGCTGCTTTTCTTGTATAAGCACAACATCCGCTCTTATTCCTCTTCCCTCTTTTAGTAGGGCCTGCCTTTTATACCAGGAATTGAGGCCTTTCACATTTATGGTTACAATCTTACATTCATCAAGCTGCTTTTGCTTACTACCCATAACTTCAATTCTCTGTACCTCCTCTTCTTGCATACACAGGATCCAGGTACCCTGCCTCTTCCCACCCCTTCCTCCCCCCCTCTTAGTTCCCTTCCTCCCAACCTCCCCCCTCCTTCTTTCTACCATTTAGTAGCTTCCACTTCCTCCATAGCATCATTTTCCCCCTCCCACTCATCATATACAATTCACATTACACTCTCTTCTTATCTTAATCTCCCCCATTCTTATCATTGCTCATTTAACCTTACCCTCCTCTCCCCCTTCATATCATATACTCAGTCCATCTTTGCAGCTTCTTCATCCTTGCTGTTGTCTTCTGTTCTTTTTCCATTCTTCTTCCCTCTGCTTATTTGCTCAGTCCCATGTCCTTTCTCTTTTGCGTTACATGTTTACTTTTCCTCTCTTTACTCTCCACTCTCTGCCATCTTGTTGTCTGTCCATTCATTGGTTTTCTCATTTCTCCCACCTCTGGTAAACATGTTACTCCTGCTTCCTTCATCTCTGCCGCCAACTGAGTTGCTGTTAATGCCCACCTTGTGATGCCATGGCTGGTAAATGCAATTCCTGATGGGTACAGCCATTTATATTTAATACTCTCTTCCCCTTAACCTCATTGTAAATCCTCTTCATTCTCGTTTAATGCCAGCAGCCTGGTTTCATGCTGGCTAAGGTGTAGCCCATCCTTTTAGGGATTTTGAAGTATTTTGTACATTTTGGGCCATGTTTACTAAATGGTAGCACATGTCATCTGCCACTTTGCACTGTAAACATGGCCCTCTGTGTGTGATTCCAACGAAGACCTTGGGCTGTTATGCTGCTCCCTGCCTACTAGAACCCTGATACCTTGTGTATTCTATTGTTTTGTGTACACCTCTGGGGCATACAATCCCTATTAGAGCTGTCTGCAGTATATATAGTCTCTCTGACATTGACTTCTTTAACTGTAAAACTAGAAGAGGAAAATAAATGTAATCTGTATGCTGCAGTTACAATATAATTGTATATTTAGTAGAATAATAAGACAATGGTATTTTCTCTTAATCTTAATTGGACAGGAAAGAAATATGTGTAACAGATTACTTACGGAGCCATTACAAGAATTACTGTACTAAGAGAGGAAGATTATACAGTAGTCTGAAAGAATTTTCTTCATGCAGACAAATTATGCTACTGTTATGTTATGTTTATTCACTGCGGGGGTGTGGAGGAGTAGCCTGGTGGCACCATGGTGAGCTGAGAACCAGGGAAATTAGATTTCAAATTCCACTAATGCTCCTTTTGACCTAGGGCAAGTCATTTAAATCTCCATTGCCTCAAGGTCAAAGGTAGATCATAAGCATGCAGGGATAGGGAAATACCTACTGCACCTGAACGTAACTCACCTTGAGCTACCAATGAAAAGGTGTGAACTAATCCTAAATTAATATTTCTCAAAAATATACCAGTTAGATCCCTACCTACAGGTGATAGCCAAAGTAGTTGTTTTAATATTGCAATGTGTGAGTTCAAGATCTATTAGTTACAGATTTATAGCATAGTTATTTTTCTGACAAGATACATCAGTTTCTTCAGGGCAGAACTAATGCATTAATAAGGAGGTTGCTTATTGAATAAATATGCAAATGTACAAATTAGAACCATTTCACTGTAACCTTGACTGAGGCAACAAACAAAGCCCAGCATATCAAAATGATGAAATCAGTTCCTTCTACCCTCGCCTTAACCATTTTCCAGTGTGAAATTTCATTAAATTGTAGCTCCTGCTTTCACTGTGAGTTAAAGGCAGTAATTAACCTAGTGCACAATTTATAGCAGAAGTCATAGGAGAGGGAGCCCACAGCATGAGGTACACATCTTTCTATATGCTGGCCCTGGTCTCTTCAGTTCTACGAGATTCCATGGGCAGATTAGCAGAGATATGCTTTTGGACCATCCCTAATGCTGAAGATTATCCACTGTCAAAAACTCATTTCATTCTCTTCCAGGACAAAATTAACACTTTGGTTGGCCCTAGAGAAACAAGCACATTAGGCCCATGCCATAATCAAAATATATTTTTAAACACCCATAAAAAGTACATTAGCTTCCTTCTTCCCTCCACCCCCAATCGCCCCCTGGCATCATTACTTTCATCATGCCTTCCCACTCCAAACCTAGTCCTTACCACCGGCAGGAATCAGAGCAGTAGTTCTTCCCCACTGCCTTTTCCTTTGCTGGTTTCTTCTGAAGACACACCCACACTGAGCTGCCGGATCTTATGAGACTATGTCAAAGTTGTTAAATGTGAATCATCCCAAGAGGGCTGGTGCAAGGGTATTGGGCGTCTAAGGTGAATCTTCAGCCTTATGCCCCTCCCCTTCAAGTTTAATTATTAAACTTGACCATCATGATCCCTCAATCACCACTGCCTCTCACAACAATCCTGTAAAAATGCATGATTGGACATCATATTGTTATATACTGAGGTCACTATTTAAATAGCTTTATGCAGTTTGCAGCACCTGCAAACCGCATAAATCCCAGAATCCCAATAATCAGCTGCAGTATTCGGATAGTACCATTGACCACCGTAAAAATGCCTGGTTGATTCTGGGACTGTCCTTTAGTGGAGCTAGGGTGATTCTGGCAGCTATCCAGTTACTGGCAATATTCTACCACTAACTGAATAGAAAATCTGCATAAAGTTAGGAGAGCCATTGATCTGTCCTAACCTTATGCGTCTTAGCTCTCTGGTTAGCGGCTGAATATCTCTGCTAACCAAATGGCGAAACTGGAAATTCAGCACTGGACACCAGATAGCCTCCGGTGCTGAATATTTGGTTTTAGTTAAAGCGGCAGTGACCATGTGCTTTAAAAACATTGACTGCTGCAGCTGAATATTGATCACATTGAGCTTTGCGTTGTAGCTATGTATGCGCCTGCTCTCCCTGCTGATGGCTCTTTGAGTTCATGTGGCTGTTAGGAATTACTTTTTTGCTTTGACTACTGCTAATCTTTGCCATCCCAGAGAAACTGCCACCGTAGACAGCTGTCTAGCCTTGCTTAAGTGCAAAGATATTGGGTGCTCAAATGAACCTTTGGCCTTATGGCCTCCCTGAAGATTTTGATAAACTCAGCAATCATGACCATCTCAACATGGCCCATCCCATAATAAGCCCGTAAATATGCGTAATTGGACAACATACTTTTAAATATTGGACCTAACATTCCATGGCGGCGGCTACGGCTGCTAAAGTGGCTAGATGCCGCCTCTCAACTGGGAGGGGAAGGGAACTGGAAGAAGAATTGAGTTGAGTCATGATTATGGACAATGGAAGAGGAATGAAAGGTGAGAAAGAGATGACTAGAAGGAAGTGAGAGAAGATAAGCCACAGAGAAACAAGACAGGGAGCTAAAGCATAAGGTGAGGGCAGGGGAAGTGATTCCATCGTTTTGAAATGTTCGGCTTTGTTCATTTCCACAGTAAATCTTGTGCATTCCACAGACCAAAATGGATGTTTGTCTTTTTCCCATCCCCTCACTGCACACGTGCATTCATACAATTTTATATACCACTTGTACCAATCCATCCATCAGCCACACCCCCTCAAACAATCCACACCCCTAATCCCACCCTCCTCCTCCTTCCTCTCATCCCCCTCACACGAGCTGATGTTCCTTCTATATGTCTCGGGGATGTTGAACCGATTTTCCATACCTCCAGAAAAACATAAACCAAAGCTGCCTATATTTTATCTCCATATTCGTGTTTGCCCTATAGGTTTGTATTTGAAAATTTGACATATTCTCCAGCAGGTGAATCCATCATTGGAGAGAAGGTAGTTCCTCTAAGACCTAATTTATGACAGTTTTTTTTAAACAAAAAATGCATGTTTTCTGGGCTTTTGTTACAGGCATTACACCCCGTGTCTCCCAAATCCCTAAAATCAACATGCTGTAAGTCTAGCTCCAGCTTCCTTCCCACACTATTTTGTCCACCATTTCCAGAGATCTGGCCTATAGGTCTCGCAGTGCATGGCGTTCCAGAAATGAGTGCCACCAAGAGCCCCCCTGAACCTTATCCTCTAGGCAATTTCTATTCTGCTACTGCGTTTTACACCCTCTTTCTCTTGTTGAGATATATACTATCTATGATCTTAAATTGGCTTTCCTGCAGATCTACACTCGTAAATTAGTCTATATAATTCCTCGCATAGCTTTTTAACCTATCTCCTGATACGTCCAGTCCCAAACTCCAGAGACCACACCCTTGCTAGCTCATCTTTATTACTACTGCTACTACTATTACCATTTATCATTTGCGTAGTGCTATAGGCATACAGAGCGCTGTACACATACATGCAAGAGACAATCCTTACTCAAAAGAGTTCACAATCTATTCCAGACAGACAAATACAACAGAGGACTAGGGTAGAAGAAAGGGGAAATGGTTATAGCATACATTGGTGGTAAATAGGAGAATAAGGGAGTCAGAATCCAAAAACAGCCTTGAAGAGGTGGGTTTATAGCCTGGATGTCAATAGAACCAGAGATGGAGCCTGACATTCTGACAGGTATATGGTGCAGCAAGATAGAACGAATGAAGGCTGGAGTTGGCAGTGGAGGAGAGAGGCACAGATAAAAGGGATTTGTCTTACGTGCAGAGTTTCTGAGAAGGGATGAAGGGAAAGATGAGAAGAGAGGTAGTGAGGAGCCATGCAATGAATGCACTTGTAGGTCAGTAGAAGTTTGAACTAGATGGGGAAATGGATAAAGAGATAGTGAAGTGACTTGAGAAGAGGGGTCATGTGAACCTATTGACTCTGGTGGAAGACTGGCCGTGTGGCTGAATTTTGAATTTTGGATTGAAGGGGATATAGATGAGTCGGGGTGACCAGTCCGAGGTGCAGACTGTAATAGTCTAAGTGGGAGGTAAGCATCTCTCCTCATCCTCTCAAGCTTTTATATCAGAATTTCACCTTGCTAAATTTCACAAAGATAGTTCTAAGTTCCTCATCTACCTCTTGCATCACTAAACTGGTCGGGTCTCTTTCTCAAATTATCATAGTGATGGCAAACTTGCAGCAAGAGCAATAAGATGGGTATATCTCATTCCTGCTTGACCGTCTCAAAAGTGGGGAAACTCCCTTCTTGAAGCTCCAGCAGTTCCCCCCATATTCTTACATCCACAGGCCTTCCACATTTGACATCCCAATCGTTCCAGTCCCAGTTCAAAATTTGGTTTCACCTCAATGCTAATTCTGAGAAAATCTTAATAGAAACTCCCCAGAACTTCCTTACACTCTCCCCACGTTTGCTTCACAGGTTGTTGATTATTATGCATGATACCTTAGTCTCGCCATGAAACAGCATTATTAATTCATATGTTCCCACTAGCACCTCTACTCATGCCTCTGGTGCATAATCTGTTCCTCCCACCTTGTCTCCTACACCCAACTCATATTTGCTGCAAGGTTATATAACCTCAAATCTGGAACTCCTAGTCCCCCTTTTCTTTTGTTTAGGTCAATTTGGAGTAACTGAGTTTTGCATTTTTCCTTTTCTGCATAATACAGTTATGGTCAAAATTATTGGCAGCCTTGCAGTTTGACCCATTAATGTCCAATATCTCCTAAAAAAATGGCCAGTGAAGTGGCTTTGGACTATATATGCACACAATTTGACACATGAAAGAATCAAATAAAACAAGACAAATTAAAAAGGAAAATGTAGGAAACAGCATAAAAACTGAGACATTGCCAGGACATGATTATTATCAGCTAGCACATTATAATCTTTGTTGGCAGATTTGTCATGAGGAATATTACCTGTTGCAACAAATTTTCCTATTTAATCATTTTATGGTTTACCTAAAAAACTGGTGAACCATTCCTCCATATGTACGTCAAAACAAACATGTGTGACCCACCCTATGTAAGACGCTATTGTGAAATTGAGAACGAATCCCCAACATCAATTGCAATATAATAGTTTAAAGGACATATCTGATTCTCGACGTGGTGAAAAATCTCCTCCAATAGCCCGGGGTTCAATCCGCTCCCAACAGATTTTCAATGTTCATATAAAAACCGCCTCTCGCTGGATAATTCTCAGTGTAGATCACCCCCTCTCACAAAACCAGCTCCCAGCACATTCAGCATAAATCATAAATCGCCTCTAAATTCGAAACCAGCTTCCCGCATGGTCAAAAGGCCTCCACTAATATCACGAACAGAGCACTGTGCTTCGAGGTGACCATTATTCAAGTTCTGTATCAATGCTCCATTGGAAAGTCCTTGTTGCCCAAAGGTTTCATAGACAAATGGTTCTTCAATAGCCCCACTGATTTTAAACTACATGACACATGGTTGTATTGACTCACATATGGAGGAATGGTTCACTGTTTTTTTAGGTAAACCTTAAAATGATTACATAGGAAAATTTGTTGCAAGAGATAATATTCCTCATGACAAATCTTCCAACAAAAGTTAGAATATGCTAGCTGATAATTTTGGTCTGCTTTTCATTTTGTTGGGGAATAATTTTTGGAATGGACATTGTGTTTTCATTTTTAGGACATGATTATTGGCACCCTTATAAACAATTCAAATTGGTTTGAACAGAAGAACCACATTCCCACTGCAGTAAAATTAGATGCACCTGTGATAAATTGTCAATACTCACATGACTTGAATCAACCAATGAATGATGGCTCTAATGTTTAAATGGCTACATTCACTCCCTGTTCCATTTTCAATGGTGAAGAAAAGAGAGCTGCCTGAGACCACCAGAAAAGCCGTTATCACCAAACATCAAACTTCTAAGGGGTACAAGGCCTTCTCTAAAGACCTTGGGATTCTGTGTCTAGTCTTTAATGTTATTAAGAAGTTTTCTGCTCATTGAACTGTGAAGAACCTCCTAGGACATGGTGGGAAGAGGAAAATTAATCCAAGAAATTTTCGAAGGTTAGTGTGAACTGTTGGAAAAACAAAAGATACAACATTCAAAGAGCTTAAGGCTAACCTGGAGCAATCTGGAGTGCTGCTTTCAACCCACACTATACACCGTGCACTAAACAAAGAAGGGCTTCATGGGTGAAGGCCAAAGAGGACGCCCACTGCTCAAAGACAAACATAAAAAGGCACGCCTGATCTTTCCCCAACCCACCTTGAGAAATCACAATCCTGTGAAAATATTCTGTGGGCAGATAAAATCAAACTTGAGCTCTTTATTTATTTATTTATGCTTTTCTTCTATATCGCTTTTTCCAGAGATCAAAGGCGGTTTACATATAACTCTTTGTCAATGCAGACCAGTGATATTTTACAGGCGAAAAAATGAAGCCACCCAAGCCAATCTTTTAACAATTAGTGGTGGATCCCTACTCGCTCTTGTCTGGCTGGGTTCAAAATGGCACACATGACCCCTAGTGGTGATTTCACTATACCAGTAAAACAAGACTATCACAAGGATCAAGGGCACCATTATGAACCTGGTCCCCAGCTAGAAAGGAGCTCCTGTCCAGCTCCCAGTTGATTAATGGCAATTGCTAAAAGGTAGGCTCAGCTGGAAGGGTTGTGATTCAGGGTTGTGGGGGGAGGGGGGGATCTTCCAAGGGATCATTAGGGGTGGTCCTGGTGTTTGGGTGGGGTGTGGGTCTCCTAAAGGGGAGGTGCTGACACTATGCTTGGGCTGGGGGAGGGGACTCCTGGACTGTACTTATGTGTGCACTGGCCCCTTTAAGAAGGCTTCTCAGAGCATCAAGTCATTTGTTAGTTGCCCAGTGTTCTAGGGGAGCAGAATAATGCAACTGTGTTATTCCTTTCCACAGGGGTTACTAACCTGTGGTATTCAGTTACTGCAGGTTAGTGACTCCTGTTGTAAATTAAACTCTGGTAGAATGTGAGATTTTACTGCTGCTTAGTAACTAGCTCCCTAAGAGTCTTGAGTTCAAATAGCTAAGGATTGGCGTGCTTTAACTGAGGAAGGGACTACCTTCTAACATATCAAAGTCTGAGAGTGTATCAATACATATTCTACTACTGCAAAAATTATTTTTAGAAAACTAGTTAATATATTTATAGTCTAGATTGTCTAGAAAATGATCACAGGAATAGAAAAAATGCAGATGGCTTACTTGGCAGTGAACTGATGTGAATTGGAATGAAACAAAGAGTAACAAAGAATCCCAGTGGAATAATTTTTGAACCAATTATGGGTCAGTTCCAGCTAAAGTACAGAAAAGAATAGCGGAACTTCAGATGAATGAGGCCTAAACTCAAGGCAGGTGTTTATCATTTTTCAGATAGTTTCCCTGATCCATGATATCCATCTCTGAAGTACTGCAGGCAGAAGGTGTATGCTGTCTTTTTTTTTCAGTTTACCTTTTCAGTTGGGAGTATTGTGAATGGAAAATGGAGAAATTCAAAAAAACGGAAATCTTTGGACTGTTTGCATCAGTATGTAATTTTAAGTCATGGCTGCCATTAAAAAACATGGGCCTTATATTCAAAGGCATTTACATGGTTTACAGACCTGTAAACCGTGTAAATGCCTCCAAGCGGGATATTCAGTGGCATTAACTGCTGCTATTCAACCTGATGCTACATGGGGCGTTCTGGGGCATTCTGTGGGTGGTAACCGGGGATAACTGTTCAGCGGTAATATTCAACTGCTGTCCGGTTAGCCTTCAGCAGCAAAAGCTGTTTTAACTTTTGCCGTCAAAGCTAACCGGGCAGCGGCTAAATATTGCTAGCTTCTGGCTTCCACAGCTGATCCAGATTTTCAATGCTGGTGGCTGGATGTGGACCTGGCATTAAATATCTGGATTTAGTGTTCAGCAGTGATGGCTAGGCGCTGTAATCACGCTAGCCATCCCCGCTGAATATCAGGCCACGTGTATTTTAAATTGCGCAGGTGCAATTATTTTTGAGTATAAAAGTTTGTTTTGGATACATGCAGTGCTCTTGGCATTTCATCAGAAGAGAAAATACTAAAGTATTTTGTGACTTACATGTTCCAGTTTTTTTTGTTCTTGCTTAAAAAATAGTGAAGACCAGTTTTCTAAAACCAGAAATGTAGATTTGAAATAGGATTTTACTGTGGAACTCTGTAAGTTTCCAAAGCCTTTTACAAATATTCGCTATAAGAATGTAGGGAGGTTTACTGTAAAAGGGCTTCTACATGTAAATCCCAGTTTTACATGTAGAAAGTGCAAACACAAAATTTATCACCTTATACATGCAGTTGTACTAGAGGAGATCAAACCTAAGCTTTCTTTAGAAGCTCAGATGACAAGACTTCGACTTTCATACTTTGGACACATCATGCGAAGAGAGAGATCATTAGAGAAAGACATCATGCTTGGCAAGATAGAAGGTCAACGCAAAAGAGGAAGGCCAGCAATGAGATGGATCGATACAATAACAGCAGCTACGGGTGCCAGTCTGTCAACAATGAGCCGCCTGACTGAAGACCGAACACAGTTTAGGACAACTATCCAGAGAGTCACCATGAATCGATACCGACTCAAAGGCACTTAACAACAACATACATGCATGTAAGTATACATAGGGAAAAGGCATTTCCAGGGCCAGAGTTGGGTAAAGTTTAGGGTTTACACATATGAAGGCACATTTTACAAAGGACGTGCAAATGCAATCTGGGACGTCCAAGCCAAAACATCTGAAAAGAACAAGCAGGCACATCCAAGTTAAGGCATGATTTCACAAACGAGGACATGCCTAAAATGGATGTCTATGATGCCATCTATATAGACATCCCCAGAAAACTATTTAAGAACAGGGATTTCTAATAGCCTAATGGTTAGAGCAGTAGACTAAGATCAGTGAAACCAGGCGTCATATCCCATTGCTGCTCCTTGTGATCCTGGGCTAGTCACTAAACTCTCCATTTTCTCTATACCCTCTGGGTGTTTTACAGTCAAAACAAGCACTTTTCCGATGCCTCTTCCTGCCTGGAACAGGTCTAAACTTGGACAGGGTTGCAAATGTCATTGACATTTCTGAAATCAAGCAGGGACATCTAAGTGCATTGCACCGCTGCAGACACACCTCCACCACACCCCTGCCTACTTGGACATTCCCACACTGGAGACATCTTTCAAAGCCATTTGTAAAATGACTCCGGGGACATGGAGAGCCATGTGCATGTTTACGGACATCCATATCATGACTAGGGTTTTTAAAATGACTCCCATACTGTGCAAAAGACAAGTAACCCAGCAGACATACACACATTTACACGTGTTCTGGAGCAGGGGTACATATGTGCATGCTGCTGCTGGTTGCATAAATCTGTTTAGAAGGGAAACTATTGCTGCTTTCTAGACATCTGCCAGCAGCATCCACTTACATGGCTGGTTCTATAATTAACACCTAATTGGGCACCTTATTTTGTTACTTTTTGATTCATTCCACAGCTTTTTTTTTTTCCGCAAATTCTGCTCTAGTTATAACAAGATTTTATAGGTGGTAAATTCAAAGAGCAGTGCTGCTGTTTTATTAATGACTGAAAGCATAGCTTGATTTAATTATTTTATTAAGAACTTTAACCCTGATTAAATTTTTTAAGTGTTTAAATCATTTTGGATTATAGCAATGATACTGCATCTGTCCATATAGGCAAATATAAACCAGACAAAACCAATGAATTCTACATCACAGGTTCAAGAGAAGCTGATTTTACCACAATAAGCCCCCTGTTGATGTGTTAAAAATGTCAGTCTTCTCTGTCCTTCACTGGCCATTTGCACTATGCTCTGTTGGTGGTTTTGGGGGCCATGTATTGTACTACTACTATTACTACTACTAGTGAACATTTGTATAGTGCTACAAGACGTACGCGGCACTGCACAGACTCATGTAAAAGACAGTCCCTGCTCATCAGAGCTTACAATCTAGTCAAGACAGACAACACAGTAGCTGCAGACATAGAAGACATCTAGGGGGAATGGTAAGGAAACACAAAGGAGATTAAGCAAATCAAGATCTGAAAGTGGCAGTGAAGAGGTGAGTTTTCAGTCCGGAATTGAAAAGGACCAAATATGAAGCCTGACGTACAGACTCAGGTAGTTTGTTGCAGGCATAAGGAGCAGCAAGGTGAAAGGAGCGATGTCTGGAGCTAGCAATAGCAGAGAAGGGCACAGATAGAAGTGATTTGCCAGAAGAATGGAGTTCCAGAGCAGGGGTGTAGGGGGAGATAAGAGAGGAAAGGTAGTGAGTTGCTGCAGAGTGAATGCACTTATAGGTCAGCAGGAGAAGTTTGAACTAGTTGCGGAAACGGATAGGGAGCCAATGAAGCGACTTGAGAAGAGGGGTAATATGAGCATGATGAGGCTGGTGGAAGATTAGCTGTGCAGCAGAGTATTGAACAGATTGAAGGGGAGAGAGAGGATTCAGAGGGAGACCAGCAAGAAGTAGGTTACAATAGTCATGATGGGAGGTGACTAAAGAGTGGATAAGTGTCTTAGTAGTGTGTTCAGAAAGGAATGGGTTAATTTTGTTATTGTTACAGAGAAAGAAATGGCAAGTTTTAGCTATCAGTTGGATGTCTGTGGAGAAAGAAAGAGAGGAGTCAAAGACGACCCCAAGGTTGTGAGCTGAGGGAACGGGGAGGAGTAGAGAGTTATTAACAGAGACTGAGAAAGGAGGAATGGGAGAGGAGGGTTTAGGGGGAAAAATAAGAAGCTGTCGTTATGGTGGCCCATGTTCAATTTCAAGCAGTGGTGAGACGTCCAAGCTGTAATGTCAGAAAGGCAGGCAGAAATCCTGGCCTGGATTGCCAGAGAGATTTCAGTTGTAGAGAGGTAGATCTGGGAGTCATTAGCAGAAAGATGGTACAGAAAGCCATGGGAAGAGATGAGTGCACCAAGGGACTGGGCATAGAAAGAGAAAAGGAGTGGACCCAAGATAGACCCTTGGGGTATTGTAGTCTGTTCTTTCTGCTGGAGTGGTGGACGGCTCCCAATGCTTTTGCTCCTCTCTCAGGCATTGTATGGCATGGATGCCATTTGCATTGGCACACTCTTGCACTGCATCTATCCCCAGGGGTCCAATATACAGCTGAGGTACTGCCACACCCCTCTGGTTCCATGCCATGTTGCAGCTACCTGCATGTTCCTCTTTCATCCTGCCACTGTCTGCAAGGTGCTCTTAACTCCCCACACAGCACAGTCCTGTCTAAGGGGGGGCATATGTAACTGGGGGAGTGCCCACAATGCACACCTTCACGGTGACTGGTGCATCTAGTATGGCATTACTTCCCTGGCACTGCCTTGCTCCCTGCTTCGACCCTGGACACCCCACTCCTTCCACGTTAGAAATGCATGCTAACCACATGCTAGTCCCACACTGCCTGCAGCACTTTAGTAAATATGCCCCATCGACTTCAGTAACAAGGGTGTCATTTTCAGAACTACAAGAGAACTGAAAATACATCATTTTTGAATGACAGACAGATTTTATTTTTGTGAATAAACTGGCCTGACAGAACAAACTCAGGTATAAACTGGGATTTGGAAGCTCTGCTATCCTCAACTGAAATTGAATGTTATACATTTAAGATAAAGGGACTTGTTATTAAAATGCAGTAAATTTTTGCTGTTAATGTGCATTAACAGCAAAATTTACTGTGCCCTAGCAGGGGATCAGCTGCACTACAGTTTTCAGTGAAATGGAGGTATGCCCACCCTAATAAAAGGGAAGAGCAGTAACTGGAATAAATGCATAGTGCGTTCCTGAGCAGTTTAAGATATGCCACATGGTACTTTACTGCACATTGTACATTACTGCTTTTGCCCTTCAGCCCACTATGTAAAGGCAACTGTCCTTGATATGATTGTCTGTGCTGTGGGGAGGGCGCAGAGTACTGGCTAGTTGGAAGGAGTCATAAAGAGGATTCAGCAAGTTTGTTTTAGGATGTTTGGTGGAGTGGGCGTGGGAATTGATTGTGTGCTGTGGTGTAACTTTATTTTTGGTCTTTTTGGGTTGGTGGTGATCTTTTTATGTGCCAGGAGTGTGCAGCACTATGAAAGGCATAGGAATGGACAGTGGGGGCCATGGGAGTCCAAATGAGAGAGCTGGGAAGGATGGGTCCAGGCTGTCAACCCAGGAGGTTCCACAGAGAAACTGGAGAACAGCATGCATGCTGTTTGCTTTTCCAGTCAGGAGAATGATTTGCTCTAGAGATGGTAATTTCCAACTACTTCTAGCTGTTTGGCAAGCACAGCCTCAAGATGTCAGCAGCCTCCAACAAAGCCACCTGGACCACCATTGTGAGACTTGTGAGCAGCCTAGGGGTCAGTAAGCACTTGATGAGTCAGCTCATGAGCTCTTATCTTGACAAGAGAAGCAGCAGAAGAGCAGAATTTCAAGCAGGGGAGTGGAAGGACAGCATTTCAGACCGACTATCCTGTCTCCAGTGGGTCAAGGATAAAGTGTAGGTGGTAGATCCAGTGCAGCACTGATTTACAGAACTACTCTGTTCACACATAATGCAGGGACCATGAACACCTTTTGTGCCACAGGTAGTTTAAAAGCACATGACATATATATTAATTTCTGAGCAGAAGGACTGCAAACAGCTGTGGTTGCATTGTAGGGTGCCTGTCTAAATTAGCTTATATCTCACATCAGTGACAAAGACCATTTATTTATTTATTTATTTAGACAGTTTTGTATACCGCCTTATCCTTCAATCAAAGCGGTCACAACACAAGTGGGGGATACATTTAACATGCGGGGATATGAGACACACACACTAATACTTACAGGGAACATGGGCAATGGGGGGTTAAGTGGCTTGCCCAAGACCACAAGGAGCACCTGTGGGACTAGAAACCCCAGTCCTTCCGGCCCAAGGTTGCTGTCCTCTAGTGGGATTTGAACCCCCGACCTTCCGGCCTGAAGTACCTTGCCCCAACCACTAGGCTACTCCTCCCTCCCTCCATGTGTTGTAGAATTGGTTTGTGCCTCTCACAGAGAGGTAAGGTGATATATTACCAACAGGGATGCAAGCCCTTGCTGTGTTATGGGGTTTGCCTGTTCCCAAGAGCTGACTGGAAATGTTGCTATTTAGGACTCATCATTGCCATTCAACTATCAAAAGGAGTCTGAGTGGGAGACACTGGATGTTAACGGTCATTGGGGACCTTCTCTGCCTGAAACTCTGAACTATTAGATATGTTTCTCATACTAGCCTTTTGCACTATTATGATGAGGTGGAAAGGCATGCAAGGGACAAAGGACATGACCAGGTGGAGATGAGTTGGGGGATGGGGGTGGTTGAGGCTATCTCCCAGAGGCAGACTGATGTAATGAAAACATGGCTCAGACCAAATGGAAGTGGGAATGCATGTTAGGGGTTCACAACTGTTTCTCGAGCAAAGGCCCTATATTGTGCTTCAGGCCTTGGGAAGTGGATTTTGGGATCAGAAGGCTAATGAGAGAGGAAGTAGAGGAGGTGCCTTAGAAGGCCAGCTGCACTTATAACAGTAAGGGATCACTAATAGGGGAAACATCTGGCTAACAGTTTAGAAAGTGTGAGATTCAGGGGCTGAGAAGTACTTTCCCAGCAGCCATCTTTCACTATATCTTCTCTCCTCAAAATGCTGGAACATAGCAGAGTGATACAGGATATAGGATTCATTGATAGATTCTAGGAATATGGTACACCATTCAGAATGATCATGTGAGCATCTCAGACCACCTGTACAGTCAGGGAATGAAACTGCTTATAGTTGCAAAAGGTGACTTCCCTGTCACTGGGTGGGGTAAGTGTCACATGTGTACAATCAATAGTTCCCATCACATTAGGTTGGCCAGCAATGATGTTAAAGCTCTCTTTCAACACTCCCCACTATTTTCTGTCATTAGGAAAAGAAGTGTAATTCCTGAGAGGCAAGAAGATGTCTAAGTAGGGACTTGTGGAGTGAGCTTTCCACACTGGCCCTGGATAACTTTGTGTCACAACTTCCCTTCCTGTCTAATAGCCAGAAGGAGGAAAGGGAAGCCCAAGCAAGGTCCGCCTCCAAAGGGATCATCTTGAAGGATCAGGCAATATTGGAGGGCTGTGTTGTCTTCTCCCAACTGGGCAGGGCAGGAGCTTTAGGTGGTGAAGCATTGTTAAATGTCAACCAGAGCACTGAAGAGGTTTTCTTGAGCCCCTAAGAGAAAGCAGTCCTTCCAGCGACCTGAAGGTACTTTCATCATTGGAGCTACTGCAGACATGCAGCATGCTCAGATGAGTGCAGCAGCCCAGGCTCCTCACCCATGGATGTTGTTTTTGTCCATCTGAGAGGTATTGGAGAGGAGAGATGGTACTTCCATAACTGCCATGGGGATATTAGAAAAACCTCCTGGACTTTCTGTAGTAAGCTTAGAAAACCTTGGAGTCTTCACTTGAAAATTTGATGAAAACTTTAAAATCTGACTTAGGTTTTTCCATGGAATCATAGGCTCAGAATCAGTGACTGAGACAAATGGAAACTAGGCTGGATGGAAGAATCTCATAAGGAAACCAGGATAGTGGTGTTGGCACAAACTAAGGAAAAAGAGATTCTGCAACATAGCATTCACATTTTGGAAAATAAACCCAGGAAAAATAATCGGAGATTTCTGAATTTTCCTTAATGTCAATTAATTGCTTCAGTGGACATGATTAAATATCTAAGGGAGGATTTTGAATTTACCAGATGATAACCTCCCTTCTATAGTGAGAGCCTCTTACTTATCATTCCCTGGGAGAGGTAAGTTTGATATGTCTGGAGCTCAGGAAGAGAGCCTTAAGAATTTAACTAGCTTCTTGGAATCATCCTTAGAGGTGGTAACTGAAAGAACAACATTAGTTATCTCACTAAATTTTGAATCTGACTGTGACTCAATAATGCATTTGTTTTTCCACAATATGAATGCGCCCTTCCCGAGAAGATGCATTACAACTATTAGATAAACTGAAGAGTAGCAAATCACCTGGGCCAGATGGTATACATCCAAGGGTGTTGAAAGAACTGAAATATGAGATTGCAGACCTGCTATTAGTAATCTGTGAACTATCATTAAAATCATCTCTAATACCTGAAGATTGGAGAATCGCTAATGTAACACCAATTTTTAAAAAGGGTTCCAGGTTTGATCCGGGAAACTACAGACCGGTGAGCCTCACGTCAGTACCGTGAAAAATGGTAGAAACCATCGTAAAGAATAAAATTACTCAGCATGTAGATAGTCATGGCCTAATGGAAGACAGCCAACATGGCTTTAGACAAGGAAGATCTTGTCTTACTAATCTGTTATGTTTTTTTGAAGGTGTGAACAAACAGGTGGACAAAGGTGAGTCAGTTGATATAGTGTATCTGGACTTTCAGAAAGCCTTTGACAAGGTCCCTCATCAGAGACTTTTGGCAAAACTAAAGTGTCATGGGATAGGAGGCAGTGTATCACTGTGGATCAGGAACTGGTTAAAAGATAGAAAGCAGAGGGTTGGGCTAAATGGTCAATTTTCCCAGTGGAGAAAGGTGAATAGTGGTGTACCCCAGGGATCTGTGCTGGGTCTGCTGCTTTTTGACATATTCATAAATGACCTGGAAAGTGGAATAACGAGTGAGGTTATCAAATTTGCAGATGACACAAAACTATTTAAAGTTGTTAAAACCCAAGAGGATTGTGGAAAATTGCAAGAGGATCTTGATAAATTGGAAGACTGGGCATCAAAATGGCAGATGAAATTTAATGTGGACAAGTGCAAAGTTATGCACCTAGGGAAGAACAACCCAAACTATGGTTACACAATGCAAGGTTCCACATTAGGAACCACCACCCAGGAAAAAGATTTAGGCATCATTGTGGATAACATGTTAAAACCATCGGCCCAGTGTGCAGCGGCAGCCAAGAGAGCAAATAGAATGCTAGGTATCATAAGGAAAGGAATGGAAAATAAAACAAAAGATATTATAATGCCTCTATATCGTTCCATGGTGAGACCGCACCTTGAATATTGTGTGCAATTCTGGTCGCCGTATCTTAAAAAGGATATAGCGTTATTAGAAAAGGTTCAGAGAAGAGCCACCAAAATGGTAAAGGGGATGGAAGGATACTCCTATGAAGAAAGGCTAAAAAGGTTAGGGCTCTTCAACCTGGAAAAGAGACGGCTGAGGGGAGATATGATAGAAGTCTATAAATTAATGAACGGAGTGGAACGGGTAAACGTAGATCGATTGTTTACGTTATCAGAATATAGAAAGACTAGGGGACATGCAATGAAGCTACAGGGTAAACCATTTAAGACTAATAAAAGAAAATATTTTTTCACTCAACGTGTAATCAAACTCTGGAATTTGTTACCGGAGGATGTAGTAAAGGCTGTTAGTGTAGCTGGGTTTAAAAAAGGTTTGGACAAGTTCCTGGAGGAAAGGTCCATAAACCATTATTAAGAAGGGACCCAGGATATCAATGCTTGACCCAGTACAAGCATTGCGGAACCTGTGTCTTTTGGGGAAACAGCTAGGTACTGTCGCCCCCAGCTGGCCAGGTTGATAACCAACACCAGGTGAGGTCGCCTTTTCCTTTAAAACAAGTTTCCCAAGATGGCTGCCAGGAGGGCTGCTGGGAATTATAGTCCCATTTTAAAGTAAGGAGTTGTGAACCAGTGATTTAGGCAATAGACAGAGAAATTTATTAATCGTATTCAGGGAATCCTTTACACGCAGGATGGGAAATGGAAAAACCCAAAATACAGGCTTTTGCTCCACAGCCACAAATTCAAAAGAAAAATAAGCAGAACTTTGCTTTGTTCACAATTACAACTTCTTTCCAAAACTTTTATCTTCTTTAAAGGTTGCTCTCTTCATAGGAACCAAACTCTTGTATCAAACAATTCTTCAAATGTTCCTTGAGCATTTAATAGCAGCTTCTAACTTTATAAGTTGAGCTTAGCACTCAGCAGCTTTATCACCTACTTGTGACATCTTCAGAAATCAGGCTTCTCTCTCTCTAAACAGGCATTCATTCAATGGCTTTCTGTTTTAACATTCTTCCCTGTCAGAAGCTTGGCATACAGCACATTGCATTTCAATAGAGCTGCATTCATCATCAGCAATTTCCATATCTTCAATACTCTCTGTATCACATACATTCAATGGCAGCTGGGATGAGAGCTGGCTATTCTCTTTCTCTATCAAGTCACTTAACCTTTTAAGTATGGCTTGTTTCTGCAGCAGCTCTTCAGCTACCTGGGCTACTGGATACTTAGCTAAACGGTTCCCCTTTATCCTGGGACACTGCTTATGATTAGAATCAGCTTGTAAATCTAAAGCTAATTCTTCTAAGCTTTTATTAGCTATGAATGGAGGAAGACACACTTGCCTGGAGCCAGAGGGGTTTAGTATCTCTCTCTCTCCTGTGAGCCAGCCATGCTGTCTTCTGTTTGTAGCAACTCCGTCTGATTGCAACAGCGTTTCATTCCTTGTTCTCTCAGCTGTTTTTAGCAATCTCTCATCCGTTCTCACACTTCTGCTTCCAGTGTTTCCTTCACACTTTCTTTCATTCCTTGTCAGCACTCTCTCACTTGCTCCTTCACTGAGACCATGCCTGAGACCTTGTCCTCCGTGTCTCTCTTGTCCAAGTCTCTCCCTGGCTTCCTTGGCTCTGTTTGCTCCCCTCGCTCCGTCCCCCTTTGAGTTTCTAAAACTCAGGTTTTTCAACTGTTCCTCTTCCTGTGCCACACCTTGCTCCCAGCACATGTGACCAGGGTCTGGCTTCCCTCTGACGTGCTGCTGTGGGCGGGGCTTAGGAATGACTAACTTGTGAGTCATAGACTCTTGGTTGCTAGGGAAACCTCTGACACATTCAGAATTAAAGGTAGAGGTTCTATTTCCCTGTGCATATCTGTGCGTAGTGGTGCTTTCCTCACCACATATTCCCCTTCTTAAGATATTACGGGCTGGGGTTACGCTAAAATCACAGCACGTAATTCTCCGATCATGTCCTTTGTCTTCATCTCTGGTAGGGCCTCTAGACAACGCATCAGCGTTTTGTTGAAGTTTCCCTGCTCGATGGACCACCTGAAAGTCAAACGCCTGAAGCGCCATATACCATCGGGTCAACCGGGCGTTGTGATCTTTCATCTGACCCAACCATTTTAATGGGGCATGGTCAGTCATGAGCAGGAATTTTCTACCGGCCAGATAAAACTTTAGGGACTCCACTGCCCACTTCACCGCTAGGCATTCTCTTTCAATTGTCGAGTAGTTCTTCTCAGCGGGTGACAACTTCCGACTGAGAAACATCACTGGATGCTCCAGACCTTCATGCTTCTGGGAGAGCACCGCTCCCAGACCTGTTTCCGAGGCATCAGTCTGTAGGATGAATGGCAGACCGAACTCCACCCCCCTTAATACCGGCGCGGCGCACAGTTCTTCTTTCAGCCGCCCAAACGCCTTATCTGCCTCTTCGGTCCAGCGTAACTGATTAGGCATGTTCTTTCTCAACATGTCCGATAAGGACGCACTCTTCTCGGCAAACTGTGCCACAAACCTGCGGTAATAACCTACCAATCCCAGGAAACTTCGGAGTTGTTTCTTATTGGTAGGGCGCGGAAAAGATTGGACACTTTCAATCTTGCTTAGCAGGGGTTTCACCATGCCATGTCCCACCAAGTGTCCCAAGTATTTTACTTCTTGGGCCCCGAACATGCATTTTGCCGGGTTCAGCGTCAACCCAGCTTTCCTCATTGCTTGTAGGACCGCTCTTAAGTGGACCATGTGCTGATCCCATCGGGTGCTGTGGATCACAACATCATCCATATAGGCCATGGCATATTTCTGATGCGGCCTGAGCACTATATCAATGAGCCGTTGACAGGTGGCTGCCGCTCCGTGAAGCCCGAATGGCATCCTTCGGAATTGAAACAACCCCTGTGGCGTACTGAAAGCAGTCTTAGGGCGAGATTCCCTGGTTAGGGGAATCTGCCAGTATCCTTTCGTCATATCTAAAGTTGTTAGATATCTGGCCTGCCCCAACCGGTCAAGGAGCTCCTCTATACGAGGCATGGGATAGGTATCAAATTTGGAGATTGCATTGACTTTGCGAAAATCAATGCAGAATCTGAGTGATCCATCGGGTTTTGGCACCAGCACGACAGGGCTGTTCCAGGGACTCCTAGATTCTTCTATGATACCGAGGTCTAGCATCTCCTTGACCTGGCCCATCACCTCCTGCTTCTTGGCCTCGGGCAGCCTGTATGGACGTTGCCGAATTACTTCTCCTGCCGGTGTCAGGATCTCGTGAGCAACAAGTTCGGTTTCTCCTGGCAGTGGTGTCAGGACATCTGTAAAGCTCTTCACCAGACACTCCAATTCCTGTCTCTGAAACCACGAGAGACCATCCGCTATCCTGAGTTCAGGTTCCTTCCTACAGTCACTCAGCTGGGGTCCGAGGTCATCCTCCATCCTTTCTTCCAGCAATGCGGTCAACCCATGCTTGTCTGAATACCCCGAGGACCCGAAACCTTGCGTCCCTCGCGGCGTATCGGACACCATGGCCACCTCTTCCACAGGAGGGAACCCCACTCGCTCACAAATAATTTGAGCAATTCGGTCGCCCACATGCACTTGGAAATCTTCGGATCCAAAGTTAAATAACAATACTTTAATGGCTCCTCTGTAATCGGGGTCCACCACACCCGCACCTACGTCCAAGAAGTGCTTTACAGCTAAGCCTGATCGAGGCGCAATTCTCCCATAGCAGCCTATGGGGATCTCCATCTGTAGCGCTGTGTTCACTAGTGCCTTCCCATGCTTTGGGACCAGAACCTCTTCAGCACTGTATAGGTTGAAGCCGGCTGCTTGGGGAGTGGTCTTCCTTGGGGCTCGGGCTTCCGGACTCATCCGACAGAAGCGTAAGACAAAGACCGGTTTCTTAAGAGACTCCTCCTTAGGCAAGTGTGGCCTCCCTTTTCCACCTTTCCCAAACAAAGGCCTTAATATTGCCGTTGTGTCATCTGGCTTGGGCTTGCTTGTTTTACTTACAGGTGCTGTCTTTACAGCTTCCTGAGAGGATAGCACCCTTGCCTCCCCATCTAGGGACTCTTCCCTTTGGGCCTGTTGGGCTTGGGACTGGGCTCGCGTAGAGACTAAGCCTTTCTTTTCACCCAACCCTTGTTGCACACCCCGCTGAAACTGGGGCCAGTCCCTCCCAAGGACTACCTCCTGGGGTAATCTGGGAACAACAGCGACCGGGACCTCCCTCTCTATGCCCATACCCTCTATGCGGACGCAGTAAACTGGATATGTACACGCCGTTCCGTGAACGCACCGTATGTTTACGTGGCCCCTGGGTATCTGAGGTGTTTTTGATCCTGGGGCTGTTAACCTCCTCCATAATCGTTTAGAAAGCATTGATTGATCCGATCCGGAATCAAGCAGTGCTTTGACTGGTATGCCCTGTACTATCACTTCTAGTAAAAACCCTTCCCCTTTCTTACTAGGGTCACTCAACACTAAAGCTGTTTTCGTCTGGCATTCACGCAACAAATGTTGTTCACTCCCACACCGGTAACATGCACGCTTCCCAGGCATCCTTCTGTTGGAGGGAACACAAACATTCTTTACATCCTTGCTGCCATCATTCAACCTAGCTATAGAGAGTTTAGTACAAGCTGCAGACCTATCCTTCGTTAACAATTCAGCCTCTAGGAATCGCTCCGTCAATGAAATAGCATCTTGGGTATTTTTACAGCCTTGTAGCATTAAGAAACTTTGTATCTTTTCTGGTACTGCTGCACAATATTGTTCCAGAACGAGCTCATCAATCAGTGTTGCCACTGACTTATGTTCTGGTTCTAGCCATTTAACGACCAGCGTTTTTAATCGATGGTAAAGCGCTCGTGGTGTCTCTTCCACGCGCATTTTAGCATTTCGTAGCTGTCGTCTATAGACCATCGGAGTTAGGCCAAGCCTATCCTTTATAGCCTTTTTGACCTCCAAATAGTCATTAGCCAACCCAGCAGGAACGGTCTGGTAGGCTGCCAATGCCTCACCGGTAAGTGAGACAGCCAACCTTACCGCCCACTGTTCAGGTGGCCACCTGGCCATTTGTGCCACTTTCTCAAACGCATCTAAATATGCATCCACACTTTCCCCATCTTTTAGTGGCCCAAAACTAAGGGTCTCTTTGGACCCGAGTCCAAAGGTGTAAGCTAGTCCCGGTAAGAAACCTGTGGGAACTGGATCCGGCTCTGGTGGCTTCTTACACTCCTTCACCCAGGCCTCCATAAGTTCCACCAGCGGTTTTTGCTGGGCCTGCATCTGCCGTGCCGCTTGCTCCTGGAGCTCTAAGGACAACTCTCTCTGCCTTTTGAGTTCCGCTGCAGCCCATGCGAGGATGTCTTGCGTCTCCATTGTCGTTGCTTCTCCTGTAAAAATGACAAAACAGAACACCCAAGTGCGGTACCCCCAACACTAGGTATGTCCTTCCCTCTACCTGCTGCTACTACCGCCCCCACCCAGTACCGGTATCCTTTAACTTCCCCAGTTAAATACCAAGTACCTGGTACTAGTGGTGCGTCTCACTCAGCAACAGTGTAGGACCTTGGCAGGTCTTCGGACTCTCCGGTTTTGCAGAA
Source organism: Ichthyophis bannanicus (assembly GCA_033557465.1). Lineage (NCBI taxonomy): Eukaryota > Metazoa > Chordata > Amphibia > Gymnophiona > Ichthyophiidae > Ichthyophis > Ichthyophis bannanicus. The sequence goes on from CM066031.1 coordinate 730,749,842, forward strand.
GTCTGGACCCCTGTCTCAGCAGCTGGCAACTTCCTCCGGCGTCCGCCTGTCGAATTCTGGAACCCGTTGAGCTCTCGTTCTTCTGGTGCGCAGCCTTCTTCCACTCGCAATCTACTAGAACGGTGCCCCTCTGTGGTGTGTTCCAATCCACATCCGAAAAACTACGCCACTCTGTCGCCCCCAGCTGGCCAGGTTGATAACCAACACCAGGTGAGGTCGCCTTTTCCTTTAAAACAAGTTTCCCAAGATGGCTGCCAGGAGGGCTGCTGGGAATTATAGTCCCATTTTAAAGTAAGGAGTTGTGAACCAGTGATTTAGGCAATAGACAGAGAAATTTATTAATCGTATTCAGGGAATCCTTTACACGCAGGATGGGAAATGGAAAAACCCAAAATACAGGCTTTTGCTCCACAGCCACAAATTCAAAAGAAAAATAAGCAGAACTTTGCTTTGTTCACAATTACAACTTCTTTCCAAAACTTTTATCTTCTTTAAAGGTTGCTCTCTTCATAGGAACCAAACTCTTGTATCAAACAATTCTTCAAATGTTCCTTGAGCATTTAATAGCAGCTTCTAACTTTATAAGTTGAGCTTAGCACTCAGCAGCTTTATCACCTACTTGTGACGTCTTCAGAAATCAGGCTTCTCTCTCTCTAAACAGGCATTCATTCAATGGCTTTCTGTTTTAACATTCTTCCCTGTCAGAAGCTTGGCATACAGCACATTGCATTTCAATAGAGCTGCATTCATCATCAGCAATTTCCATATCTTCAATACTCTCTGTATCACATACATTCAATGGCAGCTGGGATGAGAGCTGGCTATTCTCTTTCTCTATCAAGTCACTTAACCTTTTAAGTATGGCTTGTTTCTGCAGCAGCTCTTCAGCTACCTGGGCTACTGGATACTTAGCTAAACGGTTCCCCTTTATCCTGGGACACTGCTTATGATTAGAATCAGCTTGTAAATCTAAAGCTAATTCTTCTAAGCTTTTATTAGCTATGAATGGAGGAAGACACACTTGCCTGGAGCCAGAGGGGTTTAGTATCTCTCTCTCTCCTGTGAGCCAGCCATGCTGTCTTCTGTTTGTAGCAACTCCGTCTGATTGCAACAGCGTTTCATTCCTTGTTCTCTCAGCTGTTTTTAGCAATCTCTCATCCGTTCTCACACTTCTGCTTCCAGTGTTTCCTTCACACTTTCTTTCATTCCTTGTCAGCACTCTCTCACTTGCTCCTTCACTGAGACCATGCCTGAGACCTTGTCCTCCGTGTCTCTCTTGTCCAAGTCTCTCCCTGGCTTCCTTGGCTCTGTTTGCTCCCCTCGCTCCGTCCCCCTTTGAGTTTCTAAAACTCAGGTTTTTCAACTGTTCCTCTTCCTGTGCCACACCTTGCTCCCAGCACATGTGACCAGGGTCTGGCTTCCCTCTGACGTGCTGCTGTGGGCGGGGCTTAGGAATGACTAACTTGTGAGTCATAGACTCTTGGTTGCTAGGGAAACCTCTGACACATTCAGAATTAAAGGTAGAGGTTCTATTTCCCTGTGCATATCTGTGCGTAGTGGTGCTTTCCTCACCACAGTACATATGACCTAGATTGGCCACTGTTGGAAACAGGATACTGGGCTTGATGGACCTTGTTCTGACCCAGTATGGCATATCTTATGTTCTTATGGGATCAAATATTATGTTTTTTTTCCTGATTTATCATGTAATACGCAAGCCTGGAAGTGTGCCTTTTTGGATATGCATTCAAGAGTTTTGCCTCTCAGAATAGGTGTTGCTTTAAAATTTCCTTGTAAATTTGTAGTGTCATTTGGGGGTAATATTTGTGGGTTTGATATTGAGTTAGAATGGCTAGGCACGAGTACAGCGCCTAGCCGTTGCACTGTTGCCCAGTTAGCCACTGGAAAAGCTGTCCTATCTTTTACACATAGAAGCTAACCAGGTAGTGGTGCAATATCACCGTTACCTGATTATCCTCTGTCCCTGCCCATGACACACCCTCAAATACCCATGACAAGCCCCGATGCTAAGCAGTTAGCATCAGGGTGTGTAAGGGAGAAGATCGGGAATATTCAGCAGCACTATTTATTTATTTATTTAGCTGCATTTATATCCCGCTTTTCACCGGGTCAAAGCGGTTGGGGGATACATTTAACACGAGGGGATATGAGACACATACACTAATACTTACAGGGAACATGGGCAATGGAGGGTTAAGTGGCTTACCCAAGACCACAAGGAGCACCTGTGGGACTAGAAACCCCAGTCCTTCCGACCCAAGGTTGCTGTCTTCTAGTGGGATTTGAACCACCAACCTTCCGGCCTGTAGTGCCTTGCCCCAACCACTAGGCCACTCCTCCCTAACTGTGTTAGTTCCATTGAATATCCCGCTGAGCGGCATTTACAGATTTACAGGTCTGAAAACCGTGTATATTCTTTTTGAATATTGGGCCTTATGTATTTTTTGAGTCTAGTCAGTTTAATGATTTTTTTGCTAGCTAAAGAGGAACCAGAGGTTGATACTAGTGGAAACACAGTCAGGCTCATTCCATCCCAGACGTACAGCCCCTCTGTACGTCCGGTTTGAACCGGATGTACAGAGGGGGGTCGCGATTCTGATCCCACAGAGCACGTCTAGCCCCGCAGGACCAGAATTGCGAACAGTCCTGTACGTGCAGGCCAGGACTGTGATTCAGCCCGTCCTGCATGTACAGGAAAAGCCCGACTAACTCAGTCAGGGCTTTACAATGGAGCCGCGGAGCCATGGCATCCGGTTGCCATGGCACCGCGGCTCCATTGTAAAACCGCGATCCCGGCCACTTGCTTACCAAAAGCTTTCCTCGCAGTCTGACCCCCGATCCGGCCTCCTAAGGCCAGGGTCGGGCTGCGGAGAATGTCCTCGGGCTCCCCGCCCCAGCCGCGCTCCGGGCCCACCGAAAAAAAACATCCAGGGAAGTTATTCCTGTTCAGAGGTGGAATAACTTCCCCGCACATCCAGGGCCAGCAACTGCCCAGCACCCGCCATAACTCTGTCCCTTCCCCAACCCTGTCTAACTTCCCTGTACAGCTGGCAAGGAGGGCACGAATAGGGCCCAGTATGAGTGTGCTCCAGCTGTTTTTACCCTTCTTAATCATTCCTATTCTTTCCTATCTTTTTTCTTTTTATGCCTTATTTTTCTTTAATTGTGGTCTACATGCTTTTGGATACTTTTGGTGACATTTAGACTCATTAGAGGCGCTAGTTGCTACTGCTGAATATCGGGCCCTATAATGATATTGATGGAAGTTCTAGAAAATTGCATATGTAATAGATTATTCTCTGCCAGAGAGCTTTCAGCTATTAGCAACAGAACATTCAAGCAATACAATGGAAATGTCTGCTCGGTAACAGTAATTTACATATGGCAGTTGTAAAATAGCATACTGCATAAGTGTGCAGCTCCCTCAACACAAATCTCTCTACAGGAATGGTTCAAGTAAAACATCACAGATCAAGACAGATACAAAAAAATATCAAGAGGCCAAAACAACAAAACTAGAATAAAAAAGCATGTAACACAGTATTTGACCAACAACTGTTACGCAACTGTGTCAAAAAACGTTTGCAAATGTGCAAGTGCTGCAGAATAGCATTAACTCATCTTTTGCTGCCTGCAGGCCATGTCCATGGGTTGCTTGGTGTTGAAGAGGGATAAGTTAAGGGATAAGCTAACTACAATTACAATTAAATCGACTAAATAACTACTTGTAAATCTTGTAAATAGATATATGTAATAGTTCAAAATATGTAAATAAGTTCGTTTGTTATTTAACAAGTTTTACCATATTTAATCATTCATGTTTAATGTATTTAGCAAAATTGTACCTAGTTAACAAATGTTCCATGTAAAACAGCAAAATTGTACCTAGTTAACAAATGTTCCATGTAAAACAGACTTGTAAATCTGTTCATTCCTTGTTCAATGTAAACCGCACCTGATCTGTGGAAGGTAGCGGTATATAAGCAACTGTTAAATAAATAAATAAAATAAAATAAGTGATGCACCTCATGATGAACAGCTGCAGACAGACTCTGCACTCTCCCTCTTCCCACTGTAACCTCTCCTGCTCCTCTTGGCCATAGTGCTGCTGCAGCCCACTGACAGGCTGGGGGCCCGGGGATGGGTGGTCTGCTTGCCTGCTTCTGGCTATCCTGGCCAGGAGATGGCAGGAACCGTTGTGAGTCTCCAGATACCACCACTAGCGCGTTGCTCTGCTCCTCTTCCACCAGCTTTGCTGGATGATGGGTTCGACATGCCACAGGCTTCACCTTCTTCCAGAAAGTCTTTTAGCAATTCACTTCTCCTGTTTTTTATTTTTTTTTTTGTGTGTAGAATTGAGGGGCAATGGTTTATCTTTCCTGCAGCTGAAGAGAAAGTTGGAGCACCTTTCTGAATATGAGTATTGTGGTAGGCTATAGCCTGCAAACTAGGCCTGGATTTCAACCCCCACCTGGGATTAGTGCTGAAAAGAACCAGAGTTTAAGAATCTGTTTTAAACTACTTTTGAAAGTCCCCTGTCTCCCCTTATGAAGTTTGTACAAGTTCTTTATGCTTGAATTATCCTTGCATTCTCTGAGCTAGAAATGTCCTTGAAGTAGAAATGTAACCATGTCTAAGACTATGCCTTTGTTAGGACAGTTTGAGAAGGGGGAACAGGGAATGGGGCCCAGAGAGGGTCACCGATTGGATAGGTGCGAGGGGCGTTGGGACCAATAGAAAGTTTGCCTCTATCAAATTGTAAAAATTATATATAAGGAATCTGCTGTTATACTTCGGGGCTCAGTCCCTTTCGGATACGCTCCTGTCTGAGCCTGTGCACAATAAATTGGCTTGGACCCTGCAACTGACTCCTGGTATTATTTATTGCATGCACTTTGCTGCTACATTATCCTGGTGCGTTGGCCGGGAAGTGCGAGTAGTGGATGGTATTCAAGTAAATACACCACGTTTTACCGCCTCAAGGTTTGGTCCGGCTGGAACCGTGTCTGGCCAACCGCAGGGGAAGCCTCAGGCGCCACCGGTCCTCTTGTATCGGAGAGGATTCCTCCTCGCCTCGGCGGATTACTGGGTCCGGCCGGCTAACACCTCCGAACCCGAGGGGAGTCTGTGATTCAACCCATGACCTGTTTCTGTATCTGGTACCGGATCTGGTGAGTAGAAATTTCTTTGCTACTCAGTCAGTTAGTTTGGACTTTTGGAATGAGAGTCTGATCACCTCTCCGGGCGGTCCTAGTACGTCTTGTATGGGTATGCATGAGACCGAAGCTACCGCCCCTCAGTTAGTCAGTAAGGCCTGGGAATTTTGGAATGTTGCTAGCATGTCTGTTTGTGTGTGAATGAGAAGTCTTGAAACACAGACCAAGCAAGTGCGGACTCCTGATTAGCGCAGTTCCTGGCCGGGTGACCGCGCCCAGGTCGCGAAAAGGAGGACGTGTTTGGTGTTTGTCTACCTATTTGTTTCTAGGGCTGTACGGACCCCTTACCTGCAGCCCGACTACCCGCCCCTACTGTCTGTTGTCGTGTACGTCATTATGGGAGGGTCAGAGTCCACGCAAACTCCGTTGAAATGTATGATCAAGAATTTTAGCAAGGGATTTGCCGGAGACTATGGAATAAAAATGTCTCCGTCCCAATTAGAAATGCTCTGTGATAGGGAGTGGCCAGTACTGGTCACCTTGTGGCCCCCTGAGGGTACCTTTGATGTTAGTATCATATCCTTAGTTCACCAGATTGTATGAAAAGACCACCCTGACCAGTTCCCCTATATAGATTCCTGGTTAAGTATTTGTGAAAAAGAGCCCTCCTGGATGAAGCGTTGTTATGAGGAACAGTGCAGGATATTTGTAGCAACCACACGGGGGGCCTTGAAGCCTGAGGAAAAGAAACTTCCTGTCTATTCTACCCCAGAATCTCCAGACATTCCGTCCCGTCCGCCCCAGTTCCTCTATAGGCCAGTCCCCTCGGCTCTGCCACCATCCCAGGCAGAGCCTGTCCCGGAGGGACTCATCCCTGCAGTTTTACCCCAAGTAGCCCCCCAACTGCCTCCGCAGCTGGAGGACGCGCACTCCCTCCCGACCGGAAGCCCCGGCTCCGTTCGGAGTGCTTCGGGGGGGCCACAGTCCACCAATGACGCCACAAGCAGGGATTCATTTGCCAGTTCAGGGTCACTCACTGCCGTCACCCAATATCATGGAACAGAACCCTGAAAGTCCCGACTACCTTATGCTTTCAGAAGTACAACTGCGAGCCAAAGGGATGGTCACGTTATGCCATTGCGCCAGGTCCAAGGTCTACCTACTCTTGATGACCAGGGCCAGGTTGTGGTTGGACCAACTAGTCTCGTTTATGTGCCCTTTTTCACCACTGATTTACTGAACTGGAAGACGCATTATGCCTCCTATACTGAGAAGCCCCAGGATTTGATTGAATTAATGTCTAGTATTATGCAGACCCATCAGCCTACCTAGTCTGATTGTCACCAGCTCCTTTCCACTCTCTTCAGTACCAAAGAGCGAGTGCGAATTGTGCAAGCGTCCACCCGATGGTTGGAAGAAAATCCCGTAGGAGAAGCAGGCCTAGATCCCCGGCAAGCAGCCGCCGCGGATTTTCCAAATGATGATCCCAAGTGGGATCCAAACAGTGTAGATGGGGCGGCGGCCCTCAATCGGTTCCGCCAAGCCCTCCTGCAAGGCCTGAAGAAAGGAGTCCAAAAAGCCATGAATATTGGAAAAGTATCAGAAGTCATCCAGCGTCCGGATGAGAGCCCAGCGGCCTTCTATGAACGATTATCTGAAGCCTATAGACTATACACCCCATATGATCCAGCAGCCCTGGAAAATTTGCGCATGGTGAATGCGGCCTTTGTGGGTCAGTCCCAGGGAGACATCAAACGGAAACTGCAGAAGCTAGAAGGATTTGCGGGCATGAATGCGGCCCAGTTAATGGAAGTTGCACAGAAAGTGTTTGTGAATCGTGACCAAGTGCGTCAGAAGGAAAGTGAACGTAAGATGAGGAAGAAAGCTGATTTCCTTGCTGCAGCTTTAGTTGAACGATGAGGAGGAGGTTTTCCTAATAGAAGGACCCGAGGATGTGGAAGGGGCCGAGGGAATGGCCGGCCCCTGGTAGGCATGAATCAGTGTGCCTACTGCAAGGAAGAAGGACATTGGAGAAACGAATGCCCGCACCTCAACCCCGCCTCCTGGAGGGGAGGTGGGAGCACTGGGAGAGCAGGGGGACGATTCCAGAGTCAAGGAGAGACGCGTCGTACACAGTTCCAACGAGAAGAAGTAGCTATAGAGGGAGTGACAACCGAAGGGGGCTACAATTCAGATGAGTACTAGGCCAGACCGGGCTCCAAGTTTCCTCTGGGTCCCCAGGAGCCTATGGTCAGTCTGAAAATTGGGGACCAATATATGGACTTCATGGTGGATACGGGGGCCGAACACTCGGTGGTGGCAAAACCGGTGGCCCCTCTGTCTTCCCGATCTATTACTATTGTCAGAGCCACCGGTACTCGGGCCATTAAACCTTTCTTGCAGAACCGCACCTGTGAATTAGGGGGATGGAAGATAACACACCAGTTCCTGTACATGCCTGAATGCCCGATCCCCCTCTTGGGCCGAGATATGCTTGCTAAGCTCCAGGCGCAGATATCCTTTGCTGAAGGGAGAAAAATGGAAATGACTCTGAACTCGAAATCTGCTGGCCTAATGGTGTTGACTGTCCCCCGTGAAGAAGAATGGCGGTTCTATAGTACACTTCCGCCCAAGGCAGCCAGTCCCCGTATACCCACCAATATTCTGGCTCCACCTGAGGTATGGGCGGAGGATAATCCTCCGGGCCTAGCAAAAAATGTAGCCCCTGTTCTCGTCACCCTCAAACCAGGAGCAGAACCAGTGCATGTGAGACAATACCCTCTTCTGCGACCAGCGATTGAAGGCATTCATCGTCATCTAATGAAATTATTGAAGTATGGACTTCTAAGGAAGTGTCAATCACCCTGGAATACCCCCCTCCTCCCAGTCAAAAAGCCTGGGACAGGTGATTACCGCCCAGTGCAGGATTTGAGACGAGTGAATGATGCAGTTGTAACCATACATCTAGTGGTACCAAACCCCTACACTCTCCTGGGATTGATCCCCGCTGAGGCTACTCACTTCACCGTCCTGGATTTGAAGGATGCTTTCTTCTGTGTACGCTTAGCACCAGCCAGCCAACTTCTGTTTGCCTTTGAGTGGGAAGACCGTACTACAGGAAGGTGAGGTCAACTCACCTGGACTCGACTACCCCAAGGATTCAAGAACTCGCCTACCCTCTTCAGTGCTGCCCTCAATCAGGACCTTTCAAGTTACTCTGTTACTCCAGGAAAAAGAGTCCTTCTCCAGTATGTGGATGATCTCCTGATAGCCACCAACTCCAGAAGTGAATGTGTGCAAGCCACCAGTGATCTCTTGCACCTCCTGAATGAAGCCGGATACAAGGTCTCAAGGACCAAGGCTCAGTTATGCCAAACTGAGGTTAAATATCTGGGATTCCATCTGTCTAGCGGGATTCGGCGGCTAGGACCAGAGCGTAAGGAAGCTGTGTGTCGCATCCCTACCCCAACCACTAGAAAGCAGGTGAGGGCTTTCCTGGGAGCTGCAGGCTATTGCTGAATATGGATACCCAACTTTGCGCTGTTGGCAAAGCCATTGTATCAGGCCACCAAAGGAATGGAGCGATCTCCCTTGGAATGGGGACCTGAACAGGATGTAGCTTTCCGATCCTTGAAAGCAGCATTAATGTCCTCACCAGCTTCGGGTCTGCCAGATGTACAGAAACCATTCCGCCTATATGTCCATGAGTCAAGTGGAAATGCTCTGGGTGTATTGACTCAACCTCTTGGATCTTGGCAGCGACCTGTAGCTTATTTATCAAAACAACTGGACACTGTCGCAAAGGGATGGCCGACTTGCTTGAGAGCCGTTGCAGCTACAGCCCTCCTGATAGGCGAAGCCGACAAGCTCACTTTGGGTCAGAATCTCCAAGTTACGGTACCGCATTCCGTCCTGACCCTCATGGAACACAAAGGGAATTACTGGTTCACCAATTCACGAATGTTAAAATACCAAAGCATGTTATGTGAAAACCCCCGGCTACAGTTGATCGTCAGTCAGGCTCTGAATCCTGCCACGTTGTTGCCGGTTGGCCCAGGCCTTCCTGACCATGACTGCCTGTGTTCTCCAGTCGCCCTGATTTAACTGATCTTCCACTGAATAACCCTGAACAGACTTTCTTCGTGGATGGAAGTAGTCTTGTTGTCAACGGACGACACTGTGCTGGCTATGCAGTAGTGACCCTGGACACGGTAATTGAATCATTAGCTCTGGCCCTGGAAACCTCAGTGCAGAAGGCTGAACTGATAGCCCTCACTAGGGCACTGATAATAGGGACAGGGCTCCGCTTGAATGTGTACACAGACTCTAAGTATGCCTTCACAACATTACACGCCCATGGAGCCCTGTACAAGGAACATGGGTTAATAACCTCAGGAGGCAAGTCTATCAAATATGGTCCCGAGATATTGACACTACTAGATGCTGTATGGGCCCCCAAACAAGTCGCAGTAATGCACTGCCGAGGTCATCAGGCAGGGAAAGGAGAAGTTTCACGGGGAAATAGGTTCGCTGTCGCTTCTGCTCGAGAAGTGGCCATAACTGGACAAGTTCCTGCCTCCAATACCCCAGTCCAGGCAGCATTATTTCCGGTACCCCTCAGTGCATGGACTCCCCGATATACCTCCAGAGAGTTAGACTATTTCTGTCAGGAGGAAGGGCGGGTGTTAACAGAGACCGGATGGATAGTGCTACCACTGCTGGTAGGAGGTCAGCCTCCGGGTCCAACTGTAATCCCTGAAGCATTAGGTCCAGCCTTTGTCCATGCTTTCCACCAAGCTACACATTATAGAAAAACTGCAATGGAAAGAGCTCTTAGACCTCATTTCTGTATCCCGTTATTAGGACCCCTGTCAGCATCAGTAGCCCGTAGTTGCTTAACTTGTGCAAAGAACAATGCCCGGCAGGGTCCTACCCTGCCCCCGAGAGTCCAGTCAGTAGGAGTTACCCCCATGGGAAAGATCCAGATGGACTTCACTGAAATGCCACATGCAAACGGATATCGTTACCTGTTGGTCCTGGTTTGTACATTTTCCAGGTGGGTGGAAGCCTTCCCCACCAGGACTGAAAAAGCCAGGGAAGTCACCAAAGTTCTACTCCATGAAATTATTCCCCGGTTTGGTATACCACTAGTTATGGGATCGGACAATGGTCCCTCATTTGTATCTCAAGTGACTCAGCAGTTGGCCCAAGCTCTACAAGTGCAATGGAAATTACTTTCATCTTACAGACCCCAAAGCTCAGGAAAGGTAGAGCGTATGAACCGCACCCTGAAGTCCCAGCTGTCTAAACTCTGCCAGGAAGCTCACCTGAAGTGGCCCCAGGTTCTTCCTATGGCCCTCCTCAGGATACGTTCGGCCCCCACCAAGTCATTAGGAGTTTCCCCATTCGAGATTTTGTATGGGCGACCTCTGCCCATTGTCCAGGGGATAAAGGGGGATATGAATCAGATTGGGTCCGAAATCACTAGACAAGAGCTGTTGGCTCTAGGTTCTGTCTTGCAGAGTTTCCATGCTTGGGTACAAGACCAACTGCCCATCAGTCTGACTGAACCACTGCATCCCTTCAAGCCTGGAACCTCGGTGTGGATCAAGGAGTGGAGGAAGGAACTGTTAGCACCTCACTGGAGAGGACCCTACGTCGTCATACTGTCAACCCCTACAGCAGTTAAAGTTGCAGAGCTTGAACCTTGGATCCACCACAGTCGGGTGAAATCAGCAGCAACTACCAAATCCTGTCTCTGGACTTCAACAAACCACCCAGGATCACCATTGCGACTCACGCTGCGACGAAAACCGCTGCTGTAAGAATCTACAGCCCTACTCCTGCCACCTACTGGAAGCCGGCAGGTCCTCGTATGGCAGAAGCTTGAGGAATCTATAACCCTACTCCTATCACCTACCGGAAGCTGACAGGTCTACGTACGGTGGAAGCTGTGGAAGAAGAGAACTTAAGTGAAGAATTTGCAATCTCTATACGAACTCATTGAGATATTGTAATCATGATATATCTATGTATTTCTGTTGTACTTGTGGTAGCCCTGGGGCCCCTTAGAATGACCCTTGCCATACCTTCCTGTACCGCCTGCATAACCACTACCCGAACTGGGACAAAAATTACCCAAACTCTACTTTACCATTCCTACTATAGCTGTACTGGTGCTGTTAGCCAGTGTGTATATAATGGTACAGAATTAAGTATCTGTACAAGAGGGAAGGTCAGGACCTGTTTCAACCCCCGTCAGAGCCCTACCTACTATGTCTTAGAGTTACGTTGGGACAATGAAGATGGAGCCCTCTTAAATGCCACCCGAAAACTCTCAGATCCCACGAAACCTGCTCCTCTCTACTTCGATGCTTGTGGTGCCATCAACAGAAATGGCTACTACAGCTGTGGATCTGTTAATCAAGAGCGAATTTACTACCGAGATGACAAATATATGTGCCCCGAAATAGCATATAATTGGGGAGCGTGCACCGGGGTACATGCCCCAACTACTTTTGCCAGGGCATCTGGAAGAGCATACTCCTGTCCCCGGTGGGAGTGTGTATACTTTGCCACCTGGCCCGGTGGGCCGCAAGGTCGAGATAGGGATGATCGTAGGGCCATCTTAGAAAGACTACCGGAGCTTGAACCCCGTAGTTGTCAGAAAGGTACCTGTAACCCCTTAAAGCTCATTGTGCTCAACCCCAGCCAGTGGATAAAAGGATTTAGGTTTGGATTGTGAATACGAAGTTGGGGAATAGACCCTGGAACTTATATTTTATTTATTTATTTACATTTTCTTATATACCGTGCTATTCTGCATCAGTGTGGTTTACATGGAACAAACTGAAATTACATTGAACAGGGCATTATAACTTGGAGCTAACTATTTTACAGGGAACATGGGCTATGAAGGGTTAAGTGGCTTGCCCAAGACCACAAGAAGCACCTGTGGGACTAGAAACCCCAGTCCTTCTGGCCCAAGGTTGCTGTCCTCTAGTGGGATTTGAACCCCTGACCTTCTGGCCTGAAGTACCTTGCCCCAACCACTAGGCCACTCCTCCACTATATATATATATAGCTTATCACCAAGACCCGCATCTCTTCACCTTTTCGGGTACACCATTCCTTTTATGAGGCCATGCAGACAAAGGTGGAGATTCCCTAGACCGCTCAGAATTTGTTTATCGAACTAGCTGAAACTGTAGCTTCCATTCTCCACATTTCTAATTGTTTCTTCTCTGGGGGGACTAGCGTTGGAGACCAATGGCCATGGGAAGCAAGAAAATTGAATTACTCTATCCGATATAACCAGACTGCTTTGAACAAGACCACTAGTGAATGGGTACTGGCCAACACCCTCGTTGGCCGTATCTGTTTTGTCCGAACAGGGCCACAGTTCACCATCCAAGTAGGAGAGTTAGTATGTCTAAGCCAACGATTTTACAATATTACCACTAACAAGACATCCTGGTGGTCAGATATATATGTTACTGAACCATCCAACCCTTTAATCAATTTCTCTAGTCTTGCTAAAGTATGGACTAATCTCATTTCTACCAATGCCTGGGAGGCCCCTCCTGGGCTTTACTGGATTTGTGGTACTCGAGCATATGCCCAACTCCCTAACAACTGGGGAGGGGTGTGTGTCCTGGGAACAATTCGCCCATCTTTCTTTCTTATTCCCATTTCCCAAGGGGAGCAGTTAGGCTTCCCGGTATACAATGGTCGACAGAAGCGGGATGCCCTAAAGATAGGTCAATGGGATAAGTGGTATGGTGAAGAATGGCCACCTGAGAGAATTATCACATATTATGGACCAGCCACATGGGCGAATGATGGGACCTGGGGATACCGCACTCCTGTTTATATGCTGAATCGTATTATACGCTTGCAAGCTGTTGTAGAAATTATAACTAATGAAATGAGTAAGGCACTAACCCTCTTAACAAAACAAAGTACTCAGATGCGCACAGCTATTTACCAAAACCGGTTGGCCCTTGATTACTTGTTAGCATCTGAGGGAGGGGTATGTGGAAAGTTTAATTTGACAAACTGCTGTCTGCAAATTGATGATCAGGGTCAAGTCATTGAAGAAATAGCCGACCATATGCGAAGGCTAGCACATGTACCAGTTCAGACATGGCATGGGCTAGAACTCAATGGATGGTTTGGAACTATGTTTTCAGGGCTGGGAGGTTTGAAGACTATTGTGTTCGCTGTTTTACTAATGATAGCTATGTGTCTGCTCCTTCCATGTTTCCTGCCCCTTTGCCTGCGTATGGTCACCTCAATCATTGACAGTACAATTGAACGAAAGACAGCGGCCAGGGTACTAGCTATGTGGGAGTATCAGGCCTTGCCTCAGGAGGAAGCATCAATTTGAGGAGGATATGATATGTGATTTTTTTCCTCACCCCCTTTTTAGGAGGGGTGAGGATAATCAAAGGGGGGAATGTGGTAGGCTATAGCCTGCAAACTAGGCCTGTATTTCAACCCCCACCTGGGATTGGTGCTGAAAAGAACCAGAGTTTAAGAATCTGCTTTAAACTACTTTTGAAAGTCCCCTGTCTCCCCTTATGAAGTTTGTACAAGTTCTTCATGCTTGAATTGTCCTTGCATTCTCTGAGCTAGAAATGTCCTTGAAGTAGAAATGTAACCATGTCTAAGACTATGCCTTTTTTAGAACAGTTTGAGAAGGGGGAACAGGGAATGGGGCCCAGAGAGGGTCACCGATTGGATAGGTGCGAGGGGCGTTGGGATCAATAGAAAGTTTGCCTCTATCAAATTGTAAAAATTGTATATAAGGAATCTGCTGTTGTACTTCGGGGCTCAGTCCCTTTCGGACACGCTCCTGTCTGAGCCTGCGCACAATAAATTGGCTTGGACCCTGCAACTGACTCCTGGTATTATTTATTGCATGCACTTCGCTGCTACAGTATGTCGAGTTTTCAGTGAGCTTGCACTCAAGGCCTGCTGCATTCCACCCCCTCCAATATAACTTTGTGTCAGAGGGGGGCAGAATGTGGCAGGCCTTGTCCGCAAGGGCCCATTGTCATGGTGTTAGTGCCGCTGCTTCCTGCCATGTTGGGTTGTAACTCCAGGGAACCACAGACTGCCTGAAGAAAATTCTTGGTGTGTGGCACTTAAAAATGTTATGCAAGGAACAGTTACATTCAGTGCGTGGCTACCCACCCAAGCAGCTTAAAGTTAATATTGGATAGGTCTTAGGAAAAAGGTTTTGTGATTTTGGGATCTTTAACACTCATTAACTAGAATGCAGTTACCATGGATGCACTTTATACCTGCTCTTGAGATGATGTTAAATTTCCCATGCTATCTGTAAACTTAAAAGTTAGTGTATACTATTTTATCGTGATTTAGGCATTGAGACATGCTCTATGCCCATTTCTTGCCCACACTAAAGCCAGATTGCTACTTTAGTGCATGCTGTTATGGCAGCATGGAAACCATTACTTGCAGGGCTACATGGTTGGTAAGTGCTAAACTGCTCATTAACTGCTTAGCACAGTTTAGTAAATATGCTCCTAAGACCTTCTGCAATGATGAGTCAGTGAGAGGGGGCGATTCCAGAAAAGTGATTGAAAAGTGGAATTTTATGACTCATTCTTTTTATTTTTTATTAAGTTCAAAAATTCACTCTATGACTCAGTCTTAATGATGTGGGGTAGTATTTGGATAGTTTTTCATAACTACTTCACTAACTCATTTTCCAAGATAATCTGTTTCATAAAATATCATAGTATGTTGGAGTGACCAAAGATTTTCTGAATCATAGAGTGTAGAGTGCTGTAATACTGGATAATGTTTTGTAATGCTTTTGGTCTTTATTGGACCTTAATGTATAGCAATGCTCACAGGTGTCAACTTAGAAATTTGGAACCTATAACAGCACGGAGAGTTTCAAAAATGTAATCCTTTTTTCTATTGTACGCAAAATAGCATAGATTGTTTTATGTCAAGAAAATATATGTTTGTAATATTCTAGTTCCTTGTGTTATCTTAGACTATTAAGCTAGTGAAATGTATGAGCTTTTCATTTACAGGCTCTGTGTTTATATCCCAGTTTATGTAAGGTTTAAATTAGTCTGTGCTGATAAAGAGGGTGATTCTATAAGGAGTCGTGCAACTTTATATGTCATTATGCACGTAAATTGTGGTCTTTTAGTGATTAATGAGTGTAAGTGAGCACTTCCATACATAAATGATGCAGGTGCAATTCTGTATGCAAGTTTAAGAAGCCCATTGTGTGTACTTTTACTGTGGGTATGCATATGGGTGGAGTTTGGGTGGAGCATGCACCTAAGTGCATATTTTATAGATTACAAGTATATACAGTAATTTATACCAGCTCTAGAGCATGATTAACACATACAAAAATGTGCAATAACTACGCAGAATTACCTTCCATGTGTCCACATCACATTTTTGGGGATAGTCATTAAGGTGCATTATGGACATATTGTATACTTTTGTACCTTATCATGTGGTATAGGGCAAGAACATGTGTTATAATACAACTATGCACAAATTTTCAATAAAGTCATATGGATGTGAAAGTTGGATAGTGAAAAAGATAGACAGGAAGAAAATTAATACCTTTGAATTATGGTGCTGGTGACGAATACTGTGTATATCATGGACTGCCCGAAGAACAAACCAGTTGGAGATCAAACCTAAGCTTTCTTTCTTACTGTTTGTTCTATGTAAACCGCGCTGATCGCAAATAGTGCGGTATATAAGAAATGTAAATAAATAAATAAATAAATAAGAAGCTCAGATGACAAGACATTGATTTACATACTTTGGACACATCATGCGAAGAGAGAGATCATTGGAGAAAGACAAAATGCTTGGCAAGTTAGAAGGTCACCGTAAAAGAGGAAGGCCAGCAATGAGATGGATTGATACAATAACAGCAGCTATGGATACCACTATATCAACAATGAGCCGCTTGGCTGAAGACCGAACAAAGTTTAGGTCAACTATCCAGAGGGTCGCCAGGAGTCGAAACTGACTCAATGGCACTTAACAAAAACAAAAACATGCATAAATTTACACTGCACTGCCTGGTGAATACTAATGAGATGTAAAGCATGCAAAACATTTCTTTATTATGCAAATGAATAATGTAGTTTGTGGTAGTCTATTGCAAGCCACATTATTCATGGAAAGATAATGCCAGTTCCAAGTTGGGGTAATTTTTCCATCTAGAGCATCGGATCGCTAGCATATGTCTCAATGCTCCAGGCCACTAAATTAAATGGGCTGCGGCCAAAAAAATCAATTGGTGGTCCGATGGTCCCTTTCCCTGAGCACCATCAATGAGTCAGGGCTTTCCATCCACCTCACCTGGCACCCCCAAAGCCACAGTCAGATCCCCTTGAAGGACCTCCACCTCCCGATCTCAAAATCCAACCCCTCCCAATCCCCAAAGGCCACCAAGGCCTACTTAGCTGTTCCTGGTGGCCTAGTGCAGTGGCCAACAGGAGTGAACCCCCTCACTTCAACCGGTAGTAGCTCCTGGTTTAAAAATGGCACCCGGGATTCACTATTGGTCATCTCAGGGACATAGTTTAGGTGGAGTGTGGATGGATTTGTAATGTATTTTATAGAATGCGCTAGTACAGGCATAGAACGCATACAATATCACAATATCTGCAAGCTACTCTCTTTAGCTATATATGCAAAAATGCTTTTTAACACTCAATATGGAAAGCATAAAAATAACTAAGGAGTTCAAATTTCTTCACGGGGATGTAAAAAACAAACCCGATTTAATTCTTCATTATTGCTCCAAAAATGTTTTTTGCCATCAAATAATTATAATTTTAAATTTTTTTGTAATTTTCTTAGTATTGAATGCTCATAGTTGAAGTAATAGTACTTAGCTTAAAGACTGTTTCCGACATGTACAGTATCCATTCCCTAATAGCTGAATAGCACCATGGTTTATGGTTTATTGTTTCTTAATAAACCATCCTTTGAGCAAACATCAGGGTTGTTTACAAACAAAATTCCTCCCAAAAATAGGAAAAATGCCAGAAAGGATTTCGTATATATTTTTAGAAAGAGTTAGTCTTTTTGGTGCTTTATTTCAAAAGGGGAAATATTTGGGGCTTTTAGTGGTCTAGGTTTAAAACTCTGCTGTTAGTTTCTCTTTCTCAGCTCTTTGAAGTCACTGACACCTTATCAGGTGTTAGTTCCCTCCCTACCCACCCTAGCTCCCACCCACTTTATGTGAGCATTCTTGCTTTATAGGGCCATCCCCCAATTAGCTACACATAGGGACTTAGAACAGCATATTTAGAACATACTTGAAATAGGTTAACTGCTTTTTCTTTGGAAGGACAGCTGAGATACAGGCTGGACTTTGGTAGGTCTTTCTTTTACTTCAACAGGTACCAAAGCTCCACCAACTGAACAATGGCTGGGAAAAATCATATTGCCAAAGCTTTTGCCCGTTACAGCTTCTGCCTCTGTCCAGACGGAGATCCCATTGCCAGTTGAAGGACCGGTTCCATGTGCAGGCTGTCTACATGCTGAAGCTCTCAGGAAACAGGTGGAGGAGCTCAGAGAAGAGGTGACAAGCCTGAGGAGCATTCAAGACAGTGAGAAGTACATTGATGAGATTCGTTTTGAAACATCCAAGCTCTCCAGTAGAGGTGAAGATGGGAGCCTACAGAAGGACAAAGGTTGGACATGAGTCACCAGGGCCTGCAGAAGCACCAATCCAACTCCTCAAGTGCTTGAATTGAAGAACCATTATGCAGCCCTGGAAGTGGAGGAGGTGGAGGCATCCCAGGAAAGGGATGAACCAGAGCTTGAGCACTCCAAAGTTGCAGAATCAATGACCGCTAGGAAGCGAAGGGTAGTGGTGTTTAGTGACTCTCTGAGGATACTAAGGCATCCATCAGCCAACCAGACTTGATGTCCAGAAAGGTATGCTGTCTGCCAGGTGCCAAAATCCGAGATGTTATGGAGAGTTTGCTAAGACTCATCAAGCCTACTGACTATTACCTGATGTTGCTCATCCATGTTGGCACAAATGATATTGCCAGGTATTCCTCTGAGCATATCAAGTGACTTCATGGCTCTGGATCAGAGGTTGAAGCAGATAGGGGCACAGGTGGTATTCTCTTCAAACCTCCCTGTTGAGTGTAAAGGCCAAAGCAGAGAAGCTTGCATCCTGGAGATAAAGGCATGGCTGCGTGGATGGTGACATCAAAAGCGTTTTGGTTTCCTGGACCATAGGATGATGTTCCAAGGGCTGCAGAGCAGAGATGGTGTCTGTCTGTCCAAGAAGGGTTGACATGTCTTCAGTAGCAGACTGGCTAACCTACTGAAGAGAGCTTTAAACTAGATTTGTTGCGGGATGGGTAAAGAAAGTCCCCAGGTAAGTGAAACATTAAATACCAGCTCCACTGACTGACCTTTTCAATGCCTCTTTGGAGTCGGGGGTGGTTCCAGAACACTGGAGAAAGGCACATGTGGTCCCTTTACACAAAAGCAGAAATAAGAATGTGATTGAAAACTACAAGCCAGTTAGTTTAACCTCAGTGGTGAGTAAATTATTGGAAACGCTGCTGAAAGAGAAAATAGTGAGGTTTCTGGAGTCCAATGGATTAACAGATCCAAGGCAGCATGGATTCACCAGGGGAAGGTCTTGTCAGACAAATCTGATTGATTTCTTTGACTGGGTGACCAGGGAGCTGGACCGAGGGAGAGCCCTAGAGGTGGTGTATTTAGATTTCAGTAATGCATTTGACACTGTTCTGCACAGGTGACTTATAAACAAATTGAGCACCCTAGGGATAGACCCTAAAATTACTGCTTGGGTAAGAAATTGGTTGAGTGGGAGGCGACAAAGGGTACAGGTAAAGGGAGTTCATTCTGAAGAGAAGGAAGTTACCAGGGATCTGTCCTTGGTCAGATTCCTTTTAACATCTTTGTTAGTGATATTGCAGAAGGGCTATCGGGTAAGGTCTGCCTTTTTGCGGATGATACCAAAATCTGCAACAGAATAGATACCCAGGAAGGTGTAGATAACATGAGAAGGGATCTAGCTAAGCTTGAAGAATGGTCTAGAATTTGGCAGCTGAGATTTAATGCTAAAAAAATGTAGGGTCATGCATTTGGGTCACAACAATCCAAGGGAGCAGTACAGTATAGGAGGTGACATACTTCTGTCCACGAAAGAACGGGACCTAGGCGTGATTGTGTCTGACGATCTCAAAGTAGCTAAATGGGTAAAAAAGGCGACAGTGAAAACTAGAAGGATGCTTGGGTGCATATGGAGAGGAATGGCCAGCAGAAGAAAGGAGGTGATAGTGCCTTTGTATATGGTGCGACCTCATTTGGAGTATTGTGTGCAATTCTGGAGAGCACACCTTCAAAAGGATATAAACAGGATGGAGTCGGTGTAGAGGATGGCTACTAAAATGGTTAATGGTCTTCATTATAAAGCATCTGAGGACAGATTTAAGGATCTTAATATGTATACTTTAGAGGAAAGGTGGGACAGAGGAGATATGATTGAGACGTTTAAATATCTCTGTAGCATAAATGCACAGGAGGAGAGCCTCTTTTGATTGAAAGCAAGCTCTGCTATGAGGGGACATAGGATGAGGGTAAAAGGGGATAGACTCAGGAGTAATATGCGGAAATATTTCTTTATGGAAAGAGTGGTAGATATGTGGAATAGTATCCCAGTGGAGGTGGTAGAGGTGAGGACAGAATGGGGGTCATTCTGTCCCATGAACATATTAGGGAACATTGATTAATCCCACAGTTGCAAAGGTAACAAACTAAAAAACCTTTTGTAGGGACACCCAACGCTATTAAAGAAATATAAAGAGCAGCAAACAGAAAAAACGGCGATGGGCTTATCTTAGTGCGAAAACTGAAACATATGTGCATGGCCCATGATTTCAACACAGTGTGTGTAAAATTGCACAATGAATAAGCAAAAGGCATAAAACCAGTGATGCTTATAGAGTTGAGTGTCTCTACAAAAGGTTCTTTAGTTTATGTTACCTTTGCTACTGTGGGATTAATCAATGTTCCCTAAAAGTTATTATTTTTTTATGTAGGTCTTCACAATATTTTTCCAGCACAACGATCGTTGCTGGTTTTATTTTGTTTCTGTTTTTTCAATTGACCTTTCACTTTAGGCTGCTCCACTGTTTCATTTTACTGTTCCCTGAAGTTGTTCATGATACCTGTTCATATACAATGTTTTCACAATTGAGCTTCTCCCCCCTTTTTTGGACTAGTTAGTCAGATACTGACGTATTTAGTGTTTTACTTTTATTTATATAATTAAAAAACATGATTTTACTTCATTACAATTATTTAATTATTTATTGTTTCTTATTATTGCTATTTGCATTGTCTTAGTTCAATGCTTGTACTATTCTTAGTTTTTCTTTGTTTTTAAAGGTTTTTTTGTATTGTTTTGTGCCTTTTGGCCCTGGTTTCCCGCTATTGTAATATACATGCTTTTTTACACATATCTTGCTATACTAATTCTGATATTTATGGTACAATTTTTAGCTTTTACTTTATGCACATGGTTATATCGGTTGCTGTGCGCTCCAGAGTGTTTGTTGACCCTCATATTCTGTGAGTATCCCTATAATTATTGTATATATGTCACGTCTTTTAGTCCAAGGGGTATGTTTACTAAACTGCGCTAATGTGCGTGGCACACATTAGCGTGCGCTAAGGTAACTTAGCGCACGCTAATTTCGCGTTACGGGACACAAATGTGCCCCACACAGGTGCGCGCCGCACTAAAGTGCCCGCTCATGTGCGCGGCGCGCTGATGTGCGATAAAGGCGTGGAAAGGCTCCCGGAGGGCGGAGTAAGGCTCCCCAGGGGCAGAGAGAAGGGGTCAATGGGTGGAGAGTGGGAGGGGAGAGGCTCCCCGCACACTAGCGGGGCTGAAATTCAAGTGAAAAAATACCGCGAGTGAAAACCTCGCGGTAGAGCTGATTTAAAGGGAAGAGAAACCATTTCTGTCAGCAATGTACAGCAAAACCAGGGAAACCTACAAAACAGTGATAAGTGTGATACATGTGCACGGTACAAAAGTACAAATAAACATTGAAAAGGACCCCAACAAAATTTTAAAAAATTATAATCAAGCTGGGCAATAGTGATAGTAATGGGAAACATCAAAAAACACTCACAAGAAAGCCGCAAAAAATAAATATGAATTTTAGAAGGGTCTATGCTCCGTCCCCATACAAGGTGAATGATCCCACAGTGAAATAGCACTGATCAGGGTTTCCCTCTCCATTGGACAGGTTACCTATGGCATGCACATGTTCCACAACAGCAGGGCGGGCAGGTCAGAATGGGCAACTGGACAGATGCTGGGAAAGGGGATACAGAGGGCTGCAGGCGGCACATGCTGTGGTGCAGCTGGGGCACAGTGCGGACTAGGCAGATGCCTAGATGGCACTTAGGAATGCTGAAACTGAACAGCAGCCAGACAGCAACTGATGAGGGCCCAACATGGGCACGAGAGTGTTTATCACAGTGTCACAGGGGATAGTACCCAGCAGGTAACCCTAAGGGCACAGAACATTGGCAGGTGGTGATTGGGGGACGTGCGGACAGATATGCAGGCACCCCTACCCCAGAACCCGCACCATAGGCAGCCACCTACCTGCACACAGGATGGCCTGAGACTGCGTACCACCAGCACCACCAGCAGAAGGGCATGTCAGCATGGTGGCACAGGGGTACTGGAGGTGGAGGGGGGCAGTGGTAGCTGCCCAGATCAGACCATGGCCTAGCCCTGTGTAGGTGGGTGCAATGCACTGCAACAGACAGGCCCTGCCGGACAAATAGTCATGGTATCATCAGGGAATGCACTGTCTCTGTGGCAACACAGTGTTGCAGTGCACACAACCAGTGTGTTTGGAGACAGAAGGTCAGAGTTTCAAGCCCCAGCTGGGGCTCCTGCCAATCCAGTCCCCATATTTTACCCACAACTATATCGTGATAGTAAAGACGAACCTTTATTGCAGAGAACATAAGCATGGCTCAAACACCTCTATTTTACCCTACAGAGCACAGACACCAGAAACATGCACATTACCTAGAGCAGATTCCCCCAAATGCAGTCCTGGAGGGCCACAAATCCTTCAGGGTTTATGCTGTCTCCAATCTAAGGATGGAGCGGTACTGGTGGTGGAGGTGGCAGCAGCTGGTGGCCACAGCAGACCATGGCCTAGCCCTGTCCAGGTGGGTGCCGTGCACTGCAACAAACAGGCCCTGTCGGATGTACAGTCATGGACTCCCCAGGGAATACAGCATATCTGTGGCAACACGGTGGTGCAGTGCACACAGACAGTGTGTGCAAGAACAGAAGATCACAGGTTCAAAGCCCAGCTGGGGCTACTGCCAATCCAGTCCACATATTTTTCCCACAACTAAACCGTGATAGTAAGGACAAACCTTTATTGCAGAGAACATACGCATGGTTAATACGCCTATATTTTACCCCACCGAGCACAGACACCATAAACAGGCGCATTACCTAGAGCAGAGTCTCCCAAATGCAGTCCTGGAGGGCCAAACACCATTCAGGTTCCATGCTGCCTCTAATAAAGATGCCTGTGCTGCATATCTATGCACCACCCCCATGGTATGCAGATGTATCTCATGCATATTGTGACCAACTCTCCTTTAAAACCCCCAGTATCAGTAGGTAGGGTTTAAGCGAGTGGTTTTTCCCCACTGAACAGCTACTTTCACAAATCCTAAAGCAGAGCTTCTTGGGAGATGTAGTCCCTTCGCTGACCAATGAGGAGCAGTTGTAGATTCAAAAGTGGTTCAAGCAAACAAAGGATTTATTTCCCCTCCCGGGGTTGGATTTTTAACCAGGAAATAAGGTAACACAAAACAGGTACTTTCTGGTATAAGGACAAATTAAAGGTTTTCAACATAAAGGCTTACTTCAGCATAAACACATTAGTTTCCAGCATTTCAAGGTAACAGTTCTGTTTCTTCACAGCTGTATGCTTTTAACTCTAAGCAGTGCTGCCTTTTCTCTTTAAAGCATAAACTCAGCGTAATGATATTATCTCATTAGAAAGAGTTATCGTACAGTCCATTACTTCTTCCTTATTATTTACATGCTCTGGCTCAATGTCCATTAATTCTTCCTCTGAAACAGGAAATGTTTGTAACTGAAACCCTGGTGCCACGCCTTTCCTTAGTGCTCCAGGCTTCTTGTGATACTCTTGAATTAAGTACTGGTTCAGGTAAGCATTCTCAGTACAGTCCTTCTCATTACAGCCCCAACCTTCTGGGTAAATGAAATCACTGTAATTATTAGCACCACAGCCTTTAGGCTTACCTTTAAACCTAGCTGGTAGAGGTTTTCTCTGTGGCTTGGAACTGGCTGTAGGTTCCCAACCTGAGCTGTGCACAGAAGCTTTCAATTGCCTTCCTGGCTTTCTTTCTTTTCTATACTCCCCAGACTATGGCAGGTAATCCAGACTGCCTTTGCTGTATCCTTCCCTTGGGGTTTCTGTTCTCTTCCTGAAGGGAAGCTCCGTTTGACCCTTCCACGGAGACTCTGTCCTTCTCCTTTCACTGCTTTCTTCACTGCAGCTCTCGCAGCCCACCTGGCTGCCTGCTTGGCTGCTCGGCTCACCTCCTTCACCTAACTCACCCAACTCACCTATGCCTAACTCCATAGGCTCAACTGTAACCTCTTTATTAGAGTGACTTCTAGGGTAGAGCTTGACTCCTCCCCCTAACAGGTGTGCTGAATCAACTTGTGACTCATTCTCTAAGTGGTAGCACGGGCGTATCCCTTTCCCTTGTGCTTGGTTTCTGTGGTAACCAGAAGCCATGTGCTCTTGTTTACATCTCAGCACTGCTCCTGTTTCCTGCTTTTTAGCTTCTTCTAACGGGCTGGAAGGACCCACTATGTCACAATATTCATGAGGGACAGCATGAAAACCCGAACAGTGTTTGGC
This sequence comes from Ichthyophis bannanicus, assembly GCA_033557465.1. NCBI lineage: Eukaryota > Metazoa > Chordata > Amphibia > Gymnophiona > Ichthyophiidae > Ichthyophis > Ichthyophis bannanicus. The sequence continues at coordinate 730,774,044 of CM066031.1, forward strand.
ACACCAGGACTGGAGTTGGGAACCTCTGCCGTAAAGCAGCAGCCAACAGGGGCAGACACACCCACACCCACACCCACACCCACAGGCCCCATTGGCCAATGCCTCCTGGAGAGGCAGGACATTGGGCCCTGCGTGCATCTCCCAATAATAGCACTTGCATACCTTAGCAATGCCACCCTACACCTGGGTATACAGTACACAGCTATCAAACGTTTGCTATGATTACTGGCAGATAGCAATTCCTACGTTAAGCACAGTTTGCTGATTGAGCTCCGTCATAACAATCTTTCTGATGTCTGCGGTGTGTGCTTCAGGTCTGGTCTCTGACAGTTTTAACCACCTTTGGGAAGTGACCCCCAACAGTATTGCGTACCATATCCATGCCTGTACTGTGCCCAGGACTGGTGTGGTGGCCAGGGCTGCTAAACTCCTCTATAGTAGCACAATGCTGGCATAGGTGTGGGAGTGTGTGTCTGTCTATCCAGTGTGTGGTGGATGCAAACACCCTCCACAGCCCACACTGCCAGCACTGTTGCCAGTATTGGCCTGCCAATGTGCATAATGAGGAGCAAGGTGCCATGGGTATAGCCCGGACAGGGTGGCCTGGCCAGGATGCATCTGCACAGGGCATAGGGCACTGGCTGGGACATTGTAGTGCCCAGCCACCACCTACACAGACAGGGTGGCCACAGCATATCCTGCTGGGAGATCACTCACACCCTGACTGTGCAGTGACCACGGCATGGCTAGGCACCCCCATAGTGCTATATAGTATTTCTCTCATGTGATATTTATGGGTTTCCTTTTGGGGCCCAGTCACTGACTTATCTGCTTGTTGTGTATGCTGACATCCCAGTTCTGGGTGCATACATTTCCACCAGGGACATGGACTAGCTAGCAGACTGTTTGCAGCTGGTATGTGTCTTGATGGAGCGCCTTACAGGGTGCAGCGGCTGAAGGCTTGCTGCAGGAGCAAATCAGATAGTGCTGGGGTGCAGCTTAGCATATCCAGGCCTAATGTCTGTCTGCTATTGTGTTATGGATGTGTACAGAGCTGCATTGACTGCCCTGTAGGTGTCTGTTCCCCAGCAGGACCGGGGTTGATGGTCCCCTCTACTGCCACAATTGCAGGGAGGTAGAGTGTGGATCTATTGATTGGAGACCCTGTTTGCCACCCTCAGCCCTGGAGGAGGAGGAGGGTGGTGGTGGTGGTGGTGGTACATAATCCTCCTAGGGGTCCATAGGGGCTACACCTGACTGAGACATACAGATATAGCCAAGGTGTGTCTGCAGAAACTACCTATCTCCCACATTAGCACTGCTGGGGACCTGCAGCATGGCCTATTTCTGCCATGGAAGGTGCTGTGGACCTGGTGCTGGGTGCCTCACCGCACGCTCAGGGTGAGCACAGTACCCGCACAGTGTGACGGTGTGTAGCTACTCTGTGCCAGTAAAACACACGATCAGTACCCCCTACCAGGCCGATGTGCTATGGGGGTGCACATGGTCAGTTCCCCCTACCAGGCCGAGGTGCTGTGGGGGTGCATGCCCCATCTTGTGTTCATCTGTGGACAGCTGATTTGCATGTGCAGTACATCATGGGTACGGGTGGGCTAACCCTATCCTGGTGACCACAGCAGACTGTCTGTGTGGTGACGTGCAGTTCCTCTGCAGCCAGCCAGGGGCTTGTTAGCAGCTGTAGAGCTGTAGCCCACTGGTTACTTCACTGCCTGTGGAGCCACAGATCATGGGTTCTAAACCCACAGTGGGGTTATTTGATAGGACTGCCCAAAGCATTATCTCTTTTTAATGTACATTATTGCGGCCAGCAAAAACACTCTCAGCGTACTGTACCCATAAGGTGCCTCAGAGGGCGCTTTATAGGGCGCCCTATAGGGCACCTTATGGTTACCGTCCATATAAGGTGCACTATACGTTATCCTGTGGAGCGACTTATAGGGTGCCCTATAGGGGACATTTTAGGGTGCCGTGGCGGACAGTGCACTTTATAATGTGCCCTATGGAGTGCCTTATAGGGTGCCTTATGCGACACTTTCAGTTACGGCACGTGAGGGCGTGTTTGCTGGCAGCAATTAATAAAATACAAATAAAGTGCTGCAGGAAACAATATGTACATTGCAAAGCTGATGTCTCAGCCAGCCTTATGTATTAGGAACACTGGGGAGCAAACTCATGACCCCTGTATCATCAGTCAGTGCCTTAACCATTGTGCTACACTGCTGTTCCTCTTTGCATGTCAGTGCACCTACTTCAGATTTCCATGCGTTTAAATGCACAGTGCTGCCATCAAACACAGTGCTATGACCTTGCTGTGCCTCATAGGGCACCCTATATGGCGCCCAATAGGCCACCCTTTCAGCAACATTGTAGGGTGCCGAGGCGGACAGTGCACTTTAAAATGTGCCCTCTGGGGTACCCTATGAGGCGCCTTATGCAGCACCTTATGTTACAATACTTTGAGGGTGTGTTTGCTGGCAGCACTAATTAAAATAAAAATAAAATGCCCCCTACAGCAATATTACCTATAACAGGTAATGCTTCAGCCAGCCTTCTTCATTAGGCATAGTGGGGGATTGAACCCATGACTCCTGCATCATTGGTCAGTGTCTTAACCATTGTGCTACACTGCTGCTCCTCCTTGCATGCCAGCGCACCTACTTATGATTTTCATTCCTTAAACTGCACAGTGCTGCCATCAAAAACAGTGCTGTGACCTTGCGGTACCTCATACGGCACCCTATAAAGCGCCCTATAAGCAACATTCTAGGGTGCCTTGGCGGACAGTGCACTTTAAAATGTGCCCTCTGGGGTACCTTATGGGGCGCCTTATGTTACAGTGCTTTCAGAGTGTGTTTGCTAGTAGCAGTAATTAAAATAAAATTAATATGCCTCAGACTGCAATATTTCCTTTAACAGGTAATGCCTCAGCCAGCCTTCTTTATTGGGCACAGTGGGGGATTGAACCCATGATCCTTGCACCATCGGTCAGTGTCTTCACCATTGTACTGTGGCTCTGTTCCTGTGTGTGCACATCAGCGCGCCACTTATACTTCCCGCGCAAGTTTCTCATGCGCTAATGTGCGCGGCGCACATGAGCGCACAGCGCACATTAGCGCATGGTTAATCCCGGTTTGCTTTTTCAGACTGAAACACCCACTCCTTATATGGCATCCCGCACACTAGCGCGGCGCGTACCTAACGGGGTTTAGTAAACATACCCCCAAGTGTGTTTTATAGTTATATATTTTATATTGACAGTTTTATTTGAATTTTAATGACTATTTATTATAGTTGTAGCTGTCTATGTAATTATGTTTTACTCATTATTTTACATAATTTATATGTTCGGTCTTACATAATTAGTGTTTTTATGTTTTTATGCTTTTATGGATTATGTGTTATTATTTATATTTATTATGATTATTATTACTTATTGTTGTTTGCAGTTCTCAGCCCCCTGATGAAGGCTGTGCCAAAATGCGTTGGGGCATTTCTTTTATTTCAATAAAGCACTAGTGACCACCTACTACCGCTTGCCTTTTGTGTGTTCTTCTAAGGTATTGCGAGAGGTTGCTCCTCTTGTGGTGTTTCTATCAAAAGGCCCATGCCAGGACGCATAGATATGGGGTGGGGGCGCTTGTGGGGGAACCTTTACACTGTACACACTGTTGTTTATCACTATCACATTATGATGTTTTGCATGTGTTGCTGCTGTTATCAGAATATCTCACGGATGAGGCGGGTATGGGTGGCCATTGCCTGGGGCTGATATTGGCTCCCCACCTGTACAACATTCCTCTCAGCTGCCTCTGCTGCCTCCCCGTCCCCTACTACCTTTAGCTTGGGGTCTGGAATGCCATGGCACCTTGCCAGATTGTGCAGGATGCAGCACTCTGCAAAGACACACTCTGGCCTGGCTCCCTACCACTCTGATCCAGGCATCTGAAGTGACTTTACAGTATCTGGATGGCTCTCTCCATAACCACCCTGGTCCTCCTGTGGGCCACATTGTAACACTCCTCCTGTGGGATCAGGGGGTGCCTCAGTGGTGTCAGCAGCCAGGTCCAGAGGGAATATTCTCGATCACCTGTGGGGGCAATGAGAGATACACACATAAACATGGCACATGTGCAGCATGTGGTGGGGCCTGCAGGCTGGGATGGCAGTGGACATGGACGTGACCACATGGGCTGCTGCCATGTGGCTGTGCAACAAGGAACCAGCTCCTGCTCTACCTCATGCTCCATATTGGTGCATGCTGTCTGTTCAGGGTAATGGGCTGTCCCATGGTTACCTCCCCAATGTTCATGATTGCAGGCTGCCCACATTTATCTGTGGCACAGCAGCACATGTGCCCACAGTAGTCATCATGGAACACCATACACATCCACACACATCACTACATATTTGCTTACCACATTGCATTATAATACCTCTACTGTGGATTGTGTGAATGTCTGGGGGCTCACATATGTCTACACTCACCTAGAATCCAGACATCGCCAAGGTCTCCAGCAGTTGCCGCCTGTCCCAGGCTCAACTGTTCAAGTACAAGGCATCATGAAAGGACCCTGGGTACCCTGCACACATGTCAGTGATAGTCATTTTGGCCTCCACCACCACCTGCATATTCATTGAGGTGTAGTTGTGTCTGTTCCAGTAGCCTCTCTGGTCCAGCATGGGTGCCCTCAGAGCAATGTGTGTGCAGTCAACGCTGTCAAGCACAGAGGGGAATCCTTCAATGTCATAGAATGACTGTATGGTCTCATGCTGCTCCTGTGGTGCCTTGAGGAAGGCAATGAGGTGACGCATTCACCGCAGAAGGGTGCTGGTGACAGCAGTTATGCAGTGGCTTGTTGTTGGCTGTGTGATGCCAACAGTCACCCCTACTACATGCTGGAAGCTGCCTGTCACAAGGTATCCTAGGGTGGTGGTGACCTTCACTGCCACTAGCAATGCCTGGCTTCTAGTGGTGGATGGCTCCAGGTCCCCAGCGAGGGTGGTGCACAGCTCCATGATTGTGGCACCATCGAGCCAGTACTGCTGGTAGATCTCCTCTTCTGTCATTTGCAGGTAGCTCCCCCCGGGCCTGTGCACAAGGAGGGCATGGTACCTGCACCTGGAGTGGTGGCCCACTCCTTGCTGCTGTATCCCTACTGCTCGCCACATCCTCCTTGTACCCATGCACGTCGGGTGCGTCTCTACATCAGGAGGTGGCTGTGCAGTGCCCACATGGCATCTATGGTGATCCTGCATGGCTTGTGCCTCTACATGACTTGGGTGATGGCCTTTCTGTTTGCTTGCCTCTCCGCTATATCTGCTTGTGCTGGTACACGGGTTGCCCACTGGCCTTCCACTGTGCTAGGCACAAGTACCATCGCATAGGCTTATGTGGTTTGTGGTGTCTCCCAGCGCCGCATAGTGTGTTGGGAAATCTATGTTACACAGGTGTTATGGGGCCACACCCCATTATGCCCTTGCGGATCTCTAGTTAGCAATGTATGGTTAAGGCAGATTTCTGATTCAGGCCATTTTGTTGAAACTGTGGTATACACGATTATGGCATCCTTCCACAGGTTGCTCTGTCTGCCTAATGCTTCGAAAATAGGGACCAAAGTTCTTACAACCATTTTCAAAATTTTGCACAATCACTCCACAGATAATTTACAATCCATCCTTAAAAGACCACCAGAAAATAGACTCAGGAGAACATATACTCAGAACAGATTAATTGTACCTGTTGATAAACTAAGATTCAACCAAACAACTTGTTCACAAGCTTTCTCTCTATACACCTCAGGCCTCTGGAACAGTCTTCCTACAAAACTTAGGGGCATGTTTACTAAAGTCCGCAAATCTGCGAGTCGCAAAATAGCGCACGGCAACGCGGCATTGAAACGCGCAGAAACGCGTTTAAACGCCCCGCACACGTGCATGTCATCCCCGCACAGGTACGCGGCACACTAACGGGCCCCGTACAAGTGCGGGCCCGCAAATGTCCGATAGAGGCGTGGAACGGCTAAAGGAGGGCGGAGGAAGGCTCCGGAGGGGCGGAGGGATGGGGTCAATGGGTGGAGAGTGGGAGGGGAGATGCTCCCCGCACAGTATCGGGCCCGAATTTCCATGTAAAAAATAGCGTGAGTGAAACAGTCGCGGTAGAGGGCATTTAAAGGGAAGAGAAACCATTTCCGTCAGCAATGTACAGGAAAACCGGGGAAACCTGCAAAACGTCAGCAGTGTGATACATGTGCACAGCACAAAACTGCAATGAAAAATAGGAAATGACCACAACAAAAGCATTAAAAATAGTAAATCAGCTGGGGAACAGGTATAGTAATGCTCAAAAGTAAAAAACACACCCAGCAGAGCTCCAAAAAAATAAAATAAAATAATTTTGGAAAGGTGCACGGAGCGGAGACACCTCCAAAAACGTCTCCGTGTATTGGACCCTTCCTGGGAGTGTTCCCTATGGTTGCCCATCAATAGCACTGTTGCCCAGCTGGGGAATATGCTATCCCCCTCTGTTCCGACGTCATACCCGTGTTATATTTGCACGTTTGTCACCAGACAGGGTGAAGGAGCTCACAGTAATAATGTGCAGAGCAGGTTTTGTGACCCCACCCTGCCAGGTCTACTATCTCCAGGGACTGCACTGTCTCTGTGGCCACAGTGTGGTGCAGTGGACAGAGCCGGTACCTCTAGGACCAGAGGGTCACAGGTTCAAATCCCAGCTGTGGCACATGCCAGCACAATCCCAATATTTTACCCACCACTAAACAGAGATAGCAGAGACACCCCTTTATTGCACAGAACAAAAGCATGTTGCAAACACCCATATTTTACCCTACACCACACACACACCAGCACAATGAGCATCACCGGGTAGCTTTTGGGGTGCATTCCCCATCTTGTGTGCATCTGTGGACAGCTGATTTGCATGTGCAGTGCATCATGGGTACGGGTGGCCTAACCCGTCCTGTCTACAGCAGCAGACTGTCTGTGGGGTGACGTGCAGGCTCTCTGCAGCCAGACAGGTGCTTACTCAGAGCTATAGTGCTGTAGCCCAATGGTTCCGTCACTGCCTTTATAGCAGGAGGTCATGGGTTCAAGTCCACAGAGGGGTTCTGTGATAGGGTTGTCCTGAGCATTGTCATTTTTTACTGGACATATGTTTATGGCATCAAACACACCCTTGGCATACTGTACCCATAAGGGTGCCTCTGAGGGTGCTTTATAGGGCGCCCAATAGGCCACCTTATGGTTGCCATCCATATTGCGTGCACTATACATTATCCTGTGGCGTAGCATACATGGTGCCCTATAGGGGACTTGCTAGGGTGCCTTTGCGGACTGTGCACTGCACATGCAAATCAGCTGTCCACAGATGCACACAAGATGGGGAATGCACCCCAAAAACTACCCGGCCTGGTAGGGGGAACTGTCCGTGTGCACCCACACAGCACCTCGGCCTGGTGGGGGGGCCTGAGCGGGAGGACTGCCGGCGAAGGGTAGCTACACACCGTCACATTGTGCGGGTAATGTGCTCACCCTGAGGGTGGGAGGTGGCGCCCAGGACCAGGTCCACAACACTGGCCATGACTGAATGAGGCCATGCCAGAGCTCAAGAACAGTAATAACCTGTGTGATAAGAAGGTGTTGCAAAAACATCATGGATACCCCTTCTGTCTTAGTTGGCGGTTCCACCCCAGACCCCCCTAGGTGGGCAACGTACCTACCCTCTCTCTTCCTTCCCCCCCCTGTGGTGGCAAACAGGGTCTCCCATCAACAGATCCCCATCCTTTCCCCCCCCCCCACACACCAATGGTGCTTTATAGGGCACCCAATAGGCCACCTTATGGTTGCCATCCATATTACGTGCACTATACATTATCCTGTGGCGTAGCATACATGGTGCCCTATAGGGGACTTGCTAGGGTGCCTTTGCGGACTGTGCACTGTAACATGTGCCTTAGGGGCCTCCATATATTAACACGCTGTTAGAGCGGGTTTACTGGTAGTGGGTAATAAAATACAACTGTAAGGCCTCCTACAACACACCTCACCATCATACTTACTGCCCCAGCCAACCTTGCTCACTGGGCACTGTGAGGGGTTGAACCCCTGACCTCTGCACCATTGGTCAGTGTCATAACCATTGTGCTGTGGCTCTGTTCCTGTGTTTGAGCATCAGCGTGCAGCCTTGTAACCATCAGCACGCCGTCTTGTGGCGCACAAAATTAACAGCGCGCCGCCTTCTGCCGCCCCCAATGAACGGTGCGCTGCCTCATGCCGTTAAAAATAAACAGTGCGCCGCCTCATGCCGTTACAAATAAACAGTGCGCCACCTTTTGCCGCCCAAAATTAATATGCCTCCTACACCACTTTTTCCAACTACATTTGATGCCTCAGCTGGCCTTTTTCATTGAGCACAATGGGGGCTTGAACCCATGGCCCCTGCACCATGGGTCAGTGTCTTCACCGTTGTACTACGGCTCTGTTGTTTGGTTATGCAGCAGCGCCCTGCTTAGCCTTCCCACGCGCTAATGTGGGCCCCGCACACTTACGCCACACGCACATGTGCGTTCGCTTTCTCCCGTTTTATTTTTTCTGCCTGGACCGCCCACTCCTTATATGGCACGAGCACACTAACGGGAACCCGCACAGCAACGGTGTTTAGTAAACATGCCCTTTAGAAGCATAGATGATCTCACATACTTCCAAAATAAAGACTCTTCTCTTTAAAGATCATTTTGATAAAAAACCCCATAGAATTATTAATATTCCTTTATTCCATTATTCCATTCTTATAGTCTCCCCAACCCCCTTCACACTCATAATAATACTGCACAATCGCCATTGAGCTTAACAGGTCATCTGGCCTACCATTTAAACAATTTTGCTGTTATAAAAACATTTTTTATGACCATGTACTTCCTCACTAAATTATTATTATGTATATAAGTTAAATCCTTAGGGGTATGTTTACTAAACTGTCTTAATGTGCGCCCGGCGATAGTGTGCAGGCTGCCATAAAAGGAGTGGGCGTTTCAGTCTTAAAGTAGCAAAACGGGATTATCGCGCGATAACGCGTGCAGCTGCGCACATTAACGGGCTAAGCGCCGCTAAGCGCGTTAATGCACGGTAATCTTAAGTAGGCGCCCAGACATGTAAGCACAGAAACAGAGGTGTAGTACAATGGTTAATGCACTGACTGATGATACTGGGGTAATGAGTTTGATCCCCCAGTATGCCAAATGCATAAGGCTGGCTAAGACATCAGCTTTGACATGTAAGTATTGTTTCTTGAGGCATTTTATTTGTATTTTAATTATTGCTGCCAGCAAACACACCCTCACGTGCCGTAACCTAAGGTGCCGCATAAGGCACCCTATAAGGCACTCCATGGGGCACATTATAAAGTGCACTGTCTGCCATGGCACCCTATAATGTCCCCTTTAGGGCACCCTATAAGGCGCTTCATAGGACAACTTATAAGGCACCTTATATGGATTGTAACCATAGGGTGCCTCAGAAGGCGCTTTATAGGGCACCCTATAAAGCGCCTTCTGAGGCACCTTATGGTTACAGTACTCTGAGGGTGTTTTTGCTGGCAGCACTAATGTACATTAAAGATTGACAATGCTCTGGATAGCCCTATCAAATAACCCCACTGTGGGTTTGAACCCATGACCTCTGGCTCCACAGGCAGTGAAGTAACCAGTGGGCTACAGCTATTAACAAGCCCCTGGCTGGCTACAAAAGGTCTGCATGTCACCACACAAACAGTCTGCTGTGGTTACCAGGATAGGGTTAACCCACCCATACCCATGATGCACTGCACATGCAAATCAGCAGTCTACAGATGATCACAAGATGGGGTATGCACCCCCACAGCACATCGGCCTGGTAGGGGGAACTGACCGTGTGCACCCCCATAGCACCTCAGCCTGGTAGGGGGTACTGACCGTGTATGTTACTGGCACAGAGTAGCTACAGACCGTCACATTGTGCGGGTACTGTGCTCACCCTGAGGGTGAGGTGGGGCACCCAGAACCAGGTCCACAGCACCTTTCATGGCTGAAATAGGCTATGCTGCAGGTCCCCATTAGTGCTAGTGTGTGTGATAGGTAGTTCCTACAGACACATCTGTATTTCTCAGTCATGTCTTGGGCTATGATGCACCCAAAATAGTGCATATCCTGTGTTGGTACCATGGTCACATGATGGAGGGGGAGGGGGTATTTGGACCCATAAGTGGATTATGTACCACCACCCAACCCACTCTCTGTGGCTCAGGGTGGGAAACAGGATCTCCCACCAACAGAGACACACTCTACCTCCCCACAATGGTGGCAGTGGAGAGGACCATCAACCCCAGTCCTGCTGGGGAACAGACACCATACAGGGCAGGCAATGCAGATCTGTACACATCCATAAGGCAAGGCAGACAGAAGGCCTGGAAATGCTCTGCTGCCCCCCACCACTATCTGACATTCTCAAGCAGCAAGCCTCCAGCTGCTGCACTCTGCAAGATGTTCCCTCCAGACACATACTAGCTGCAGACAGTCTATTAGCTAGTCCATAGTACATGTTTTTGGAGAAAATGCATGTATCCAGAACTGGGACATCAGCATACACACCAAACATATAAATCAGTGATTGGGCCCCAAAAGAAAACCATAAACATCACATGAGCAAAATACTATATAGCACTATGGGGGAACCTAGCCATGCCGTGGTTACTGCTCAGTCAGGGTGAGAGTGACCTCCCAGCAGGACATGTTGCGGCCACCCTGTCCGTGCAGGTGGTTGTCAGGTACTACAATGTCCGAGCCATTGCCCTATGCCCTGTGCAGATGCATCCTGGCCAGGCCACCCTGTCCGAGCTATACCCATGGTACCTTGCTCCTCATTATGCACATTGGTAGGCTTACACTGGCAACAGTGTGGGCTGAGGAAGGTGTTGGCAGACACCACACACTGGATAGACCAGGGGTCTCCAACTCCAGTCCTGGAGGGCCGCAAACCAGTCAGGTTTTCAGGGTATCCCTAATGAATATGCATGAGATATATATGCATTAGAAATAGCCTGCCATACTGACTGGTTTGTGGCCCTCCAGTGCTGGATTTGGGGACCCCTGCCGTACACCTCTGTCATGTATGATTGTGAGTGGGCAAGGTACAGATGTCCTCGACATCCAAAGGGTAGATAGAATGTGTCACATCCCTCCTCGTTTCTCACCACCACCAAAAAGTTGTCTAATAGACAATATTTTGGTGGTGGTGAGAAGCGAGGAGGTATGTGACACATTCTATCTACTCTTTTGATGTCGAGGACATCTGTACCTTGCCCACTCACAATCTTAAATGACAGAGGTGTAAGGTGGGGGTCCCCAAATCCAGCACTGGAGGGCCACAAACCAGTCAGTTTGACAGGCTATTTCTAATGCATATATATCTCATGCATATTCATTAGGGATACCCTGAAAACCTGACTGGTTTGCGGCCCTCCAGGACTGGAGTTGGAGACCCCTGGGATAGACAAACACACGCTCCCACACCTATGCCAGCATTGTGCAAATATAGAGGCTCTTGGCAGCCCTGGCCACCGCACCAGTCCTGGGCACAGTGCAGGCATGGCTATGGTACGCAATACTGTTGGGGTCACTCCCCAGAGTGGTAAACACTGTCAGACATCAGACCTGAAGAACACTCCACAGACAGCAGAAAGGTTGTTATGATGCAGCTCAATCAGCAAATTGTGCTTAACTTAGGAATTGCTATCTGCCAGTAATCATAGCAACTGTTTGATAGGTGTGTACACTATTCTCAGGTTTAGGGTGGCATTGCTAAGGTATGCAAGTGCTAGTATTGGGAGATGCACGCAGGGCCCAACATCCTGCCTCTCCAGGAGGCTTTGGATAATGGAGCCTGTGTGTGAGGGTGTGTCTGCCCCTGTTGGCCGCTGCTCTAGCGCAGAGGTTCCCAACTCCAGTCCTGGTGGGCTAAACACTGTTCGGGTTTTCATGCTGTCCCTAATGAATATGCATGAGATACATCTGCATACCCTGGGGGCGGTGCATAGACATGCAGCACAGACGTGTTTATTAGAGGCAGCATGGAACCTGAATGGTGTTTGACCCTACAGGACTGCATTTGGGAGACTCTGCTCTAGGTAATGTGCATGTTTATGGTGTCTGTGCTCTGTAGAGTAAAATGTAGGTTTATTGGGCATGTTTCTGTTATCTGCAATAAAGGTTCTGTCTGTATTAGCACGTTTTAGTAGTGGGTAAAATATGGGGACTGGGTTGGCAGGAACCACAGCTGGGACTTGAACTTGTGACCTTCTGCTCCTGAACACACTGGCTGTGTTCACTGCACCACTGTGTTGCCACAGAGATGGTGCATTCCCTGGAGATACCATGACTGTTTGTCAGACAGAGCCTGTCTGTTGCAGTGCACGGCACCCACCTAAATAGGTCTAGGCCACGGTCTGCTGTGGGCAGCAGCCACTGCCCCCTCCACCACCAGTAACCCTCCACTGCCATGCTGACATGCCCTTCGGCTGATGGTGCTGGTGTTGCGCAGTCTCAGGCCATCCAGTGTGCCGGTAGGCGGCTGCCTATGGTGCGGGTTATGGGGTAGGGGGTGCCTGCATAGATATCCACGTTTCCCCCAGCACCTCCTGCCAATGTTCCGTGCCATTGGGGGGTACCTGCTGGGTACTATTCCCTGTGGCACCGTGGGAAGCACACTCTTGCCCATGTTGGGCCCTCAGCAGTTGCTGTCTGGCTGCTCTACTGTTTCAGCATTCCTATGGGCCAGCTAGGCATTACCCTAGTCTGCACTGTGCCCCAGCTGCACCACAGCATGTGCCACCTGCAGCGCTCTGTGTCCCCTTTTCCAGCATCTGTCCAGTTGCCCATTCCAACATGCCTGCCCTGCTGTTGTGGAACATGTGCACACCATAGGAAACCTGTCCAATGGAGAGGAAAACCCTGATCAGCGCAATTTCACTGTGGGCTCATTCACCTTGTATGGTGACAGAGCATAGACTCTTCCAAAATTCATATCTTTTTTTTGGAGCTTTCTTGGGGGTGTTTTTTGATGTTTCCCATTGATATCACTATTGCCCAGCTTGGTTATGTTTTTTTTACATTTTCTTCTGGTCATGTTCACTGTTTCTTTGCCCTTTTGTTCCGTTCACATGTATCACACTTATCACTTTTTTGTAGGTTTCCCTGGTTTTGCTGTACATTGCTGATGGAAATGGTTTCTTTTCCCTTTAAATCAGCTCTAACGCCAGGGTTTCACTGGCATTAGTTTTCAGCCTCAGATTTCACAGCGTTAGTGTGCAGGGAGCCTCTCCCCTCCCACTCTCCGCCCACTGACCCTCTCTCTCTGCCCCTGGGGAGCCTTCCTCCGCCCTCCGGGAGCCTTTCTCCGCCTTCAGCGCTCATTTGCGCCTTAGCGCGCGATAAGGTGCCATTATCGCACGATAAGGCGCCTTATCGTGCGATAACGTGGGAGAGCGCACGTTAAGACGGTTTAGTAAACATACCCCTTAATGTGCACAATTCCATGTTATGCCCTCCATGAATGTATTTTGGTTGCATGTCATTTTTCATTGTAATTAAAAGTTGTCACATATAAACCGCATTGATCTTTGGAAATGCGATATATAAGAGATGTTAAATAAATAAAATAAATAAATAAATTATAGAAACACTGAAGTCCTCCATATCACAACAGACACAAGCTTCAAACCACCAACCTCCATAAAAGTCCCAGGAACACATTAGCAGTAAAATCAGAGGTGTGATACTTGGGAATAACCCTTGACCAGCACCTAACTGTACAGCCACATATTAACAACGCAATTAAACGTATATACCACAAAATAAAAATAGTACAGGGTCTATGCTCTTTACTAGTAGTACAAAGAAAAAGGTTTATATGATGAAAAACACAACTACCCAAAGCATATATAAACTTTAAACTCCTCACCGAACAAATGATTAATGACCGGGTGTGAAACATGCTCCTAATCTTTAGAGGGAGAGATGAAAAAGGGGCCTCAGTAAAAGGTATGTCGCAAACTGAAGGCACATTAGTGCTCACTTAGCACTAGCACTAGCATACCAACGATGCCTTTAGATGTCATTCATAGGCCTCTAAAGCAGTGTATTTTTTCAATTTTAAATGCATTTTAAGAAACTGAAAAATACTTAGGGCCCGATTCCGAATGGGGAACGTCCTGCCCGCCTGGATGTCCAGGATTTAGTTGGAACAGTCTAATCTCCGATTCTGAGTCTGCGGGAGCTAGATGTCCCCAGATTCTGTGCCACCAGATGTCCAATCGTCTTCCCGCACAGGCCTGCTCAGGGTTCTTTAAGGAGCCACGATCCCCGGCCGCTGCCACAAAGTTCATTACCTGCAGCCCGACCTCCGATGTTGGCTTCCAAAGGCAGCGTTGGGCTGTGAGGAAGCTCCTGCACTCCCTCGTCCCACTGACCTGGTCCTGCACTGCCATCCTCTGATGTCCAGAGGGACTTATTCCACCTCTAAGGTGGAATAAATCCCCTGTCCATGTTGGCGACCCCAGACGTACAGGGCCAGCCTCAGGATCGGACCTGTACACCTGGGGTTGCATCCCCGCCCACCACCTGCCTGTTCTCGCTCTTCCCTCGGCCTGCCCCCTCCCGCCCCCCCCCCTATATCTCCTATGTACATGCGGGGAGCTTTGGGCAGGGGATACAGTCCCGGTATTTAGTGGTGATGGATGTCCAACCCAAATGTTCTTCCCTACTAAACACGGCTCAGAATGACCCCTTTAGGGTCTGATTCTGTAAGGCGAATAGCAGGGCTATTTGTCCGGGTGGGATGTACAGTTCCCCTAGCCATCCTGCCCGAATTCTGGCAGCGTCTCTCCCTGCATGCACTGAGCCGCTGTGCGGAGAGAGCAGGACGGGGGCGGCATGGGGTGGGCATGGCACCCAGACATACAGGGCCGATTCAGGTCATAGCCCTGTACGTCCGTGGAGCACCAAGGGGACGCACTGCTTATTCTACCTCAGAGGTGGAATAAGCACTGGGCATCCATGTGCCCCTGTCTGGCAGCCTCTGCCAGTGTAATGGAGCCACTGAAGGTAATGCCCTGCTGTCCGATCCTGGCCCCGGCTGAACTGCCAGTTGTCAGGCAGTGGCAGAACTGGTCAGGGAGGTGTCCGGCACCAGTGCAGCAGCAGGAGCGAGGGGGGGCCTGGCCGTCCTGCTGGCTGCTAAGTGGCACGCCGGGCCATCCTGTTGTCTGATCTTGCTACCACAGGAGCATCTTGCTCCCGCTGTACAGAATAGGGTACAATGGGGCCCATCCTGGTCTGGGACATCTGGATGGCACGGACGTGCTCCTTCCTGGATCGCGCTCTTAGCTTTGATATCAATGGCTCTCCCGATTAAAGAAGGAAAAGAATGGCTGTGGGACTCGAGTTGTGCCTCTTTATTCACAGGGCTACATTAGGACATGTCAAGCAGTAGTGTCTCCCAACTTAATCGGGAGAGCCATTGATATCAAAGCTAAGGGGTATGTTTACTAAAGTTTCTTAACGTGCGCACCGCGTTAGTCTGCAGGATGCCATATAAGGAGTGGGCGGTCCGGTCAAAAATAGCAAAACGGGATTAGCGAGCGTGCTCTTGTGCGCCGCGCACATTAGCGCACGAGTAATGCGCGCGGAAAGCATAAGCAGGCGCGCTGATGTGCAAACAGAGGAACAGGGCTGCAGTACAATGGTGACAACACTGACAGATAGTGCAGGGGTCATGGGTTCAATCCCCCACTGTGCCCAATGAATAAGGCTGGCTGAAGCACTACCATTTATGTGTAATATTGCATTATGAGGCTTTTTAATTTTATTTTAATTACTGCTGCTAGCAAACGCACTCTCAAAGCACTGTAACATAAGGTGCTGCATAAGGCACCCCATAAGGTACCCCAGAGGGCACATTTTAAAGTGCACTGTCTGCCACTGCACCCTACAATGTTGCTGAAAGGGTGGCATATAGGGCGCCATATAGGGTGCCCTATGAGGCACAACAAGGTCATAGCACTGTTTTTGATGGCAGCACTGTGCATTTAAACACATGAAAATCTTAAGTAGGTGCGCTGACATGCAAGGAGGAACAGTAGTGTAGCACAATGGTTAAGGCACTGACTGATGATACAGGGGCCATGAGTTTGATCCCCAGTGTGCCTACTACATAAGGCTGACTGAGGCATCAGCTTGGACATGTAAGTATTGTTTCCTGCTGCACTTTATTTTTATTTTATTAATTGCTGCCAGCAAACACACCCTCATGTGCCGTAACCTAAGGTGCCGCATAAGGCACCCTATAAGGCACTCCATAGGGCACATTATAAAGTGCTCTATCCGCCACGGCACCCTATAATGTCCCCTATAGGGCACCCTATCAGTCGCTCCATAGGATACTGTATAGTGCACCTTATATGGACGGTAACCATAAAGTGCCCTATAGGGCACCCTCTGAGGCACCTTATGGGTACAGTACGCTGAGGGTGTTTTTGCTGGCAGCACTAATGTACATTAAAAATAGATAATGCTTTGGACAGCCCTATCAAATAACCCCACTGTGGGTTTGAACCCATGACCTCTGGCTCTACTGGCAGTGAAGCAACCAGTGGGCTACAGCTCTATAGCTGCTAGCAAGCCCCTGGCTGGCTGCAGAAGGACTGCAAGTCACCACACAAACAGTCTGCTGTGGTCACCAGGATAGGGTTAACCCACCCATACCCATGATGCACTGCACATGCAAATCAGCAGTCTACAGATGATCACAAGATGGGGTATGCACCCCCACAGCACCTCGGCCTGGTAGGGGGAACTGACCGTGTGTGGTACTGGCACAGAGTAGCTACACACCGTCACATTGTGCAGGTACTGCACTCACCCTGAGGGTGAGGTGGGGCGCCCAGCACCAGGTCCACAGCAGAGATAGGCCATTCTGCAGGTCCCCAGCAGTGCTAATGTGTGGGATAGGTAGTTTCTGTAGACACACTTTGATTATATCTGTATGTCTCAGTCAGGCGTAGCCCCTATGGCCCCCTAGGAGGATTATGTACCACCACCTTCCTCCTCCAGGGCTGAGGGTGGTAAACAGGGTCTCCCACCAATAGAGCCACATTCTACCTCCTTGCAATGGTGGCAGTAGAGGGGACCATCAACCCCAGTCCTGCTGGGGAACAGACACCCCTACAGGGCAGTCAATGCAGCTCTCTACACATCCATAATGCAATAGCAGACAGACATTAGGCCCTGATATGCTAAGCTGCACCCCCTCCACTATCTGATATTCTCCTGCAGCAAGCCTTCAGCCGCTGCACCCTGCAAGGCACTCCATCAAGACACATACCCAGCTGCAGACAGTCTGCTAGCTAGTCCATAGTGCATGTTCCTGGTGGAAATGCATGCACAACAAGCAGATAAGTCAGTGACTGGGCCCCAAAAGGAAACTCATAAATATCACACGAGAGAAATACTATATAGCACTATGGGGGTGCCTAGCCATGCTGTGGTCACTGCACAGTCAGGATGAGAGTGATCTCCCAGCAGGGCATGCTGTGGCCACCCTGTCTGTGCAGGTGGTGGCCGGGCACTACAATGTCCCAGCCAGTGCCCTATGCCCTGTGCAGATGCATCCTGGCCAGGCCACCCTGTCCGGGCTATACCCATGGTACCTTGCTCCTCATTATGCACATTGGCAGGCCAATACTGGCAACAGTGCTGGCAGTGTGGGCTGTGGAGGGTGTTTGCAGCCACCACACACTGGATAGACAGACACACACTCCCACACCTTTGCCAGCATTGTGCTACTATAGAGGAGTTTAGCAGCCCTGGCCACCACACCAGTCCTGGGCACAGTGCAGGCATGGATATGGTACGCAATACTGTTGGGGGTCACTCCCCAGGGTGGTAAATACTGTCAGAGACCAGACCTGAAGCACACTCCACAGACATCAGAAAGGTTGCTATGATGGAGGTCAATCAGCAAACTGTGCTTAACGTAGGAATTGCTATCTGCCAGTAATCATAGCAAACCTTTGATAGCTGTGTACCGTATTCCCAGGTGTAGGGTGGCATTGCTAAGGTATGCAAGTGCTAGTATTGGGAGATGCACGCAGGGCCCAATGTCCTGCCTCTCCAGAAGGCATTGGCTAATGGAGCCTGTGGGTGTGGGTGTGTCTGCCCCTGTTGGCTGCTGCTTTACGGCAGAGGTTCCCAACTCCAGTCTGTTCGGGTTTTCATGCTGTCCCTCATGAATATGCATGAGATACATCTGCATACCATGGGGGTGGTGCATAGATATGCAGCACAGGCATCTTTATTAGAGGCAACATGGAACCTGAATGGTGTTTGGCCCTCCAGGACTGCGTTTGGGAGACTCTGTTCTAGGTAATGCACCTGTTTATGGTGTCTTTGCTCTGTAGGGTAAAATGTAGGTGTTTTGGGCATGTTTACATCATCTGCAATAAACGTTCTGTCTGTAGTAGCACGTTTCAGTTGTGGGTAAAATATGGGGCTGGGTTGGCAGGCACCATAGCTGGGACTTGAACCTGTGACCTTCTGCTGCCAAACACACTGGTTGTGTGCACTGCACCACCGTGTTGCCACAGAGACAGTGCATTCCCTGGTGATACCATGACTGTTTGTCCAGCAAGGCCTGTCTGTTGCAGTGCATGGCACCCACCTACACAGGGCTAGGCCATGGTCTGCTCTGGGCAGCTGCCACTGCCCCCTCCACCACCAGTACTCCTCCGCCACCATGCGGACATGGCCTTATATTGGAGACAGCATAAAACCTGAATGATTTGTGGCCCTCCAGGACTGCATTTGGGGGACTCTGCTGTAGATAATGCGCATGTTTCTGGTGTCTGTGCTCGGTGGGGTAAAATATAGGCGTTTGAACCATGCGTATGTTCTCTGCAATAAAGGTTTGTCCTTACTATCATGGTTTAGTAGCGGGTAAAATATGGGGACTGGATTGGCAGTAGCCCCGCTGCGCACATGAGCGCGCACTAAAGCACATTTTTGCCCCGTAAAGCATCATTAGCGTGCGCTAAGGTACCTTAGCACGCACTAATTGCGCGGCACGCACGTTAAGAAAGTTTAGTAAACATACCCCTCAGTGTTTTTCAGATACGTATCATTGGTGTGTTAGTGCTAGTGCTAAGTGAGCACTAATGCACCGTCAGTGAGGCCCCTTTTTCATTTCTCCCTCTGAAGTTTAGGAGCAGGTTTCACACCTGATCATTAATCATTTATTTATTTGGGGAGTGTTTAATGTTTATATGTGCTTCGGGTAGTTGTGTTTTTGATCACATAAACCTTTTCCTTTTGTATTACTATTGTAATGTAAAGGTTTTTTTGCATTTTTGTTTGGATAGTGCGGTTATGAACTTTATTAAGCACCCATGACTTCCGAAGAGTCTTTCAGCCTTTAATTTTCTCACACTTAGATTATTGCAATATCATTCTACAAGGACTACCAAACTATGTATTCCATCCATTACAGTTAGCCTAGAACACTGCTGCCCGCATCCTCTATGGGGCACCCAGAACTGAACACATAACCCCAATACTCAAGCAATTACACTGGCTTCCCATAACAAGCTATATAAAATAAAAGGCATTGTTTACCATCTTCAAAATATCCCACAATCTTTCCTCAGTCTACTTACAATCTATGCTATAGAAGACTCCAAGCAACAGATTAAGAAGAACCAAAGCACAGAATACCTATTCCATTCCCATGTCAAAGATGAAGACTGCCTCAAATCGAACCTTCTTGCTCTATGCACCAATCCACAGCTAACTAAATAAGATAAGACAATGAGCCAGTTTTAGGAAGAGTGAAAATATCGGCATGTCACACAATGTCCACAATTATTGTGGCCAGCAATTTGTGAACTTGATCTTGCCACAGATTTCAGCAGAGCTGCTCTCAGCAAAACGTTTTGTAGACTTTTTTCTCGGAGGAAAGCAAAATGAGGAGGGATTTTAAACATCTCATGAATAGACAAAGTATGCCAATTCCATTGAATTATTCTTCTAATATGGAGGTACACACCCATGATGATCACTGGTTTCATGTTTCTGGTGCTCCAATAAAAACTCACAATTAACATAACAAGCCCATTTATAAGCTTTCTTCACAACTCTAAGGGGCCATTTTACTAAATGCCACTAACAGTCTATGGATGTTTTAGTGAGTAGTAACTGGCCGCAGTGAATCCTAACATGTGGGCAGGCTAGCTACTGACTGCTGAAACTCACGTTAACTGGCACTTGCACGCTACTGCGGATAGTGGGTGGGTAGTGATGGATTGTGGGCGTGGTCAACACTGTAGCACACGAATGTAGTTACTGTGGCACATAACATGGAGTCACCTAACAATACCTCTATAGATGGGTTAAGTGTCCTTACGTTACTGTGCTGCTTGTTAGGGTACCCCAACGTGCCGGGAACATACAAGTCATGCCCTTGACAGCTAACGTGGAGGCTTTGGACTTAACATGCATTCGTAATACACTGGTAATGCATGTTAAGTGCAAACAGCGGCATTTAGTAAAAGGACCTCTCAATGGGTATTGGATTTGCAAGAACTAGGAACACATTTCTTTAGCTTGAACTTAATAATCCTCCATCATAGAGCACAATCATAACAAATGTATAAACTGACTTGAAGGCATCTTATCTTAAGTTATGTGAATGATTCAACAAGCTATTTCTATCAGTAGATTTTCTATATATAGTTATTTGAAACCTCCTTGGTGCTTAAAGATCCACATATCCTAAAATGTAACGCTTGTTATAGAAAGCATAGATGCAAATTGCAAATGAGCATCAACCATGTTGATCCTTGACAAAGAAGTTCCCAAAGCTGCTTGAGTGCCCTCCCACACAAAAAATGTCACAGATTATATTGCAGCCACGCATGCATATCAATACAATACATGGAAGTCTAAAGATGAAGCTCTTCAAAATTGGTAACATACAGGTACATCACTGAAGGACCAACAGTGGCTCCCGTGGCCGTGCATTGATTTGAAAGTGAAAACAGTTCTCAAATATTGGGAGGAGTGGCCTAGTGGCGTGTCCTAGTGGTTGGGGCAATATTGGGAAGAGTGGCCTAGTGGTTGGGGCAAGGTACCACAGGCCAGAAGGTCAGTGGTTCAAATCCCACTAGAGGACAGCAACCTTGGGCCGGAACGACTGGGGTTTCTAGTCCCACAGGTGCTCCTTGTGGTCTTGGGCAAGCCACTTAACCCTCCATTGCCCATGTTCCCTGTAAGTATTAGTGTATGTGTCTCATATCCCCTTGTGTTAAATGTATCCCCCAACCACTTTGACCCGGTGAAAAGCAGGATATAAATGCAGCTAAATAAATATAAAATAATTTTTCTTAAGCACAATAGATAACAGATGAATTAAAAAAAACTATCTGTGCTCAACGAAGGTCTCCCAAATGTAATTTACTGTGAATGAGGCACATTTGTATATAATAAATTGATATCAAGTGTTACCAAAAACCAATCATCTTGCATATTTTGATAAGTTGAGAATTTCTTAATCCCGTACATAAGATTTAGCCAATGTTGCCAAAGGTTGAAAAAAGGTATCAAGATATATAGATAAAGGTTCTAACACAGAACCAATTCCAGCCACAACAGAGCAATTGGGGAGATTAACCAAAGATTTATATATCTTAAAGACTGAATAAAATTTAGGAGGTAATAGGTAAGATGCACACAAAACTTTCTTCTCTTTTGTAGACACTAAATTTTTCTGAAAAAACATCTGCTACACTATGTTCATCTTGAATGGTACCAGTAGGATCTTCTTGCAAACACTAGCAAAACATAGCATTGTATTACTGCCTCAAAGCCACTTGCTGGTACTGCTCAAGGTCCAAAACCACCACCCTGAACCCCTTGTCCACTGGCGTAATGAGAATAGTAGGGTCTGATCTCAAATTCATTAGGGCCTGCCATTCGTCCCAGATTTTGAAGACTTCACTGAAATCTGGGCAACATCTTGCAGCACAAGATGTTCAAGCACGATAACATTAGAATCCATAGGTTCAGAAGCTCACCAAGAAAATTAAAATGGTAAATTTTCTGATAGAGGCTTCCTTAGTAGTCATAGAAAAACACTGCAATACGCAACTGTCGAAAAGATGTTTGTAACTGAACCCAAACTTAAAAAAGGTTATAACCCTGAAGAGGAATAAACTAGAACCTCTTATTGACAACCTTAATTTCTAAAGTAGTTAATTCACGGTTAGATAAATTGAATATTAATGATGGAGAGTATAAGCTGATTTCTTGTATGCTACTGATGCTGCAAACAAGCAATCATCGAGTTCTCCTCTGTCTGTTCTGATTGCAGTACCGTCTCCTGGACTATCCTAAAAATACATTCACGTATATATACATTCCTCAAAGCAGGTATAAATTTGCGCACGAGGAGTTGTGCACTATTAATGCTGATTTGTTTGCTTATTTTTATAAATGTACAATATTTGTTATGGCCACTGAACGATAATAATACAATACAAAAAAGTTATCGTTCAAAATTTGAACGATAACTTTTTTGTATTATTTTTATAAATGTACAAAGGTGCCTACATCAGCTTTAGAATATAAACATAAAATAGGTACCTTTTTGGACATTCTAATAGGTGCCCAGATTAAAACTGATCCTTTAAGGGGACAGTTTTCAAAGGGCTCCAGGCAGGACAGGTGCTGGCTTGGGGGTGGACCCAAGAAGACAAGCATGGATATTTAATTTTTAAATCCTTATGCCTGCTTTTGATTGCTTTATCTCACATATCGGCACATCCCTGTCAGCTAACACAAGCCCGACCCTGCCCCCGTGCTAAAAACAGGCCAAGCGCATTTTAGTAAACTTGCCCCAAAATGTTGTGTTCTGCTTTTCTAATTGTTCTTCTTTTATCAATAAAGATATCATTTGAAAGAGAAAAATCAAGTTTTTTTTCAAATAAAAAACATACTACTAATTATTTGTAGCTGTAATATTTGAAAATAAAAAGTAAGTCCAAAACAGGGGACAAGTATTTTCAGAAGTTGACAGTATTGCCCCCTTTATACTAGGAATTAAAGGTGATTAATTGCTGCTTTCTAATCTCTTATGGTTTTACTACTTCTGCTGTTGCTACTACTATTAATTATTTATAAAGTACTACAAGGCATACACTCCCTGCTCATAGAGCTTAAATCTAATCAAGGCAGACAGAATGATATAAGAGAAACAAGGGGGGTTCAAATAGGGAAGGAGACACAAGGACAACAAGGGATTAGGATCCAAATACGACCTCAAAGAGATAAGCCTTTAGCATGGATTTGAAGAGGGGGAGAGAAGAGACTTGATGTAAAGATAGAAGAAAAGATTGGAGTAAAGCGAAAAGACTGAAGTCTGGAGTTTGCAGAAGAAAAGGACATAGAGAGAAGAAAGCCAGAGAAGGAGCGGAGTTCACATGGAGGGGTGTTGGGAGAGAGACGAGAGGAAAGATAATGAGGGGCAGTAGAGTGAATGCATTTAAATGTTAGAAGGAGAAGTTTGAATTGCATAGGGAAATGGAAGGGGAGCCAGTGAAGGGATTTTAGAAGAGGGGTTATATGAGTTATACATACTCAAAGGAGGTTCCCTCCCCCACTTTCACTCCCAAGTTACCTGTATCCCCTCCTATGTTTTAAGTTTTATGTTTCATTGTAAACCTTTTTGATTACATGAAAAGTAGTATATAAAACATGGTAAATAAATAAAATAAATATGATGTATCGGGGCTGGCGGAAGATTAGCCGCACAGCAGAGTTCTGAATAGATTGAAGAGGAGAGAGATGACACTGAGGGAGATAAGCTTTGTACACCAGAGGCCAGATTAAAATATTTTCTCCTGTCGTGTTCCTATGGAAAGCTACTAATAAATTGGTTCCTTAACTATGCAATGCTTTTAATTCTCCCATTAAAGAACACTTTAAGCCATTCTGCCTTTTACTTTGATCTTAATTAGCCATTCCTGACGAGACAAAAAGCCCCCTTAAGAAATCTCAAAGTTGTTTTATGTGAGCTCACAGTAAAACCTGGATTGGCTCAAGCAATGAAATAGTAATCTTGCACATTGCACACATAAAATACATTAGAAAAGATTAAGAGAACAGCTTTTAACACTAGGGATACATTAGAGAATAGGAACTGAATAAGCAAGGGACCAGGGCAGTTGCCAAAGGTATTGGGTGCTATCATCCCAGCACCATCCCTCCCACAACAATCCTGAAAAAAATATATAAATTAGACATAGGGTTAACAACTTTTTGAAAAGAGAAAAATCTGCCACCTGCCATTGCCCATGCTCTAACCATGTTCCACTCCCTGCTTGCTTCTGCCCCATCCTCTAAAATAACTACAGTGATGGCAGCAGTGCAGACTTTAGTGTCTGTAGGCCACATTGTGGAGGAGGGGGTACAAGAGGTTGAACTCTTCAGCCCACATTCAGCTATGGTCCCTTCTTCAGTCCCCCAGTACACATATGCTCTCCTATACAGTGTTGAATCCAAACATATATTCCGCACCCACAGAACCCCATCCTGACCCCCCCCCCCACAACAATGGGGGCAGAGCAGAGCTATGACATTTCCCCACAAAATTTACCATTAAAAAAAAGAAGTAGTCTGATTCTAGTGTCATCTAAATAACAACAGTATAAAGCCTCTCATAAGAACAAAAGAACATAAGATTTGCCATAATGGGACAGGCCAAAGGTATGTCAAGAACAGTATCCTGTTTCCAACAGTGGCCAGTCCAGGTCATGGGCACCTATCAGGTTCCCAAAAGTAGACAGATTCCATGCCACTTATCCAAGGGATAAGTAGTGGATTTCCCCAGTCCACTATAATAAAGGTTTATGGACTTTTCCTCCAGGAACTTGTCTAAACCTCTCTTAAACCCAGTTACACTAACACCTTTTACTACATCTTCTGGTAACAAATTCCAGAGTTTGATTACACATATCAGGCATATTGTGAAGTAATATAAAAGTCTACAAACCGCCCTCCCCCCTCCATTAGGACCTAGAGAAAACCTACCATTCCAGCCTTAACTTCCATAATTCATACAACAAGGAACTTACCTAGGAAAAGGCAGTAGGCTCTAGAACAGGGATGGCGAACTCCAGTCCTGGAGTGTCATAATCCAGCCTGGTTTTCAGGATGTCCCTAATGAATATTCATGAGATATTCATGGAATGGAGGAGTAGTCTAATGGTTAGAGCACTGGTTTGGGAACCAAGAGACCAGGGTTTGATTCCAATTAGCACTCCTTGTGACCTTGGGCAAGTCACTTAACCCTCATAAAATTCCAAGTTATCAATGTCCTTGTTTAATGTACATTACCAAGTTTAAGGTACAATGAGCCCAATTCAGAGAGGTGACTTGTGGGGCAGTACTCCCAGTGGGATGTGCAGCCCCACAAGCTGTCCTGTCCCTATTCCCCCTTAGGCCCTCCCCACACAGCTAAAGCAGCTGTGAGGTGAGAGCCAGGAGGGGGTAGACTCTGGGCAGAGTGGGGGCAGGCTGAGGCAGCAGGACATACAGGGCCGATTCAGGTCACAGCCGTGTATATCCTGTGGGGTCAGGCGGTATGCGCAGAATCTACCAGGTGATTGGTCCTAGAATTCCACCCCCCTCCCCCAGGGCTGGGGCCATAGACAGGTACGTCCCTGCTGCCTAATCCAGGCATTGGCTGCCCAGTCATGGATCAGGCAGCAGGGAAGAAGAGGGTCGGTGTTGTGGGTGACAGGGGAGCTTGCAGGAAAGATGTCCCTGCAGGCATGCAGGGGAATGGTGGGCCATCCTCAGGCATGATTTTGTATGCTACAGGAATATTTTGCTTCAGTGTTACAGAATCAGGTCCTAAAGGGCCCATCCTGCTTGGGGACATCCGGACATGCCCCTTTCTGAATTGGGCTCAATGTAAACCACTTTGATTGAAATGATAAAGCAGTATAAAAGACCTGTTAAATAAATAAATATATTTGCATCCACTGCAATATCTCATATGAATTTTCATTAGGGACATCCTGAAAACCAGGCTGGATTGTGGCACTCCAGGACTGGAATTCACCATTCCTGCTCTAGAACAACAGTACACTTATTGGGAAAACTGAACAAGCCAAATCACTACAGATCATTACACAGAAACTCCATGCTAAAAGAACTGCTGACCTCTGTCATACAAACAGAACACAGATAAACCCTCAACAAGTACAGAATAAGTGATCACAATGGAAAATAGAAATATGTAGACAATTTAAATGAAACCCCAAGAAGACAGATGCTATATGTAGGTCAACACCAGAGAATTTGAAAGAGATTCTTTATGCACATACTATGCAAAATATAAAGACAGCAGATATCAGGACCAATTTTGGGGGGGGGGTGTAACCAAGGCAATTGCCCTGGGCCCCTAGGCCAGAGTGGATCTCATGTCTGCCTAATGCTGAGGAAGACGTAGCCTGCTAATGGGCTTTGAGGGTTCCATTCCAAATTTCTGGGCACCAGCCATATCTAACACTAGCCCTGAAAGATATACACTCCACAACTGACACATTCTAATTACTAAATATAAAATACAAAATTTTCTACCTTTGTTGTCTGGCCATTTTATTTTTCTAATTGTTTTTGCTTCCCTCTACCTTCTCTTGACTCGGTTTCCAGGATTGCCTGTCCATTGTACATTTCTTTCCTCCTCTATATACTTACACATCTACATCTGTCTCTAACATTGATCTCTTCCTTTCAGCTTTCTTCCATTTATTTTTTTGTTTCTCTATCCAGTTTCACTATTTCTCCTTATGAACCAGTCCTCAATCTTCCATTTATTACTGCATCAACCAACTTTCTATCTCTTTCCCGTACCCTAGTCCTCCCATTCCCCATTGCTCTCTCCTTCCAAAACCTCTCACTAATTTCCTGTTCTCTCTTCTCCTCCCATGCCCAGTATCTCCTCCCTTTTCTCTCTTCTCCTTCCCATCCAGTGTCTTAGATCCAGCATCCCCTCTCTGTTTCCCTATTCCTTTTTTCCCATATCCATCATCTCTTCTCTGTCTCCCTAGTCCCCTGGCATCCTTTCTCAATCTTCCTAGTCCTCTCCCTCCCATTTCCAGCATCCCCTCTCTGTTTCCCTATTGCTCCCTACCCAGGTAGTCCAGCATGTCTGATGTGTATCTATATTCCCCGCTCTCTTATGGTGCAGCATCTCTCCCATCTGTTGTCTGTATGCCTCCCGACTCATCATGTCCAGAATATCCCATTTATGTCACTATTCCTCCCTTCCTAGGTAGTCCAGCATCTCCCCCATTTGTGCCCCTATTCACGCTCCCATGTTGCCCAATCAAATCCAGCAAGTCTTCTCCAATCTCTTCACCACCAATGTTCCCTCTAATTTTCTGTAGGCTGTGTGCGCATAAAATATCAGCTGTGCAGCTTTTGAAGGAAGGTTAAATTTTTGTGCGCCACATAACGACACTCAAAGTTATATACTTTAAAATTTAACTACACGTCAGAATACAGTATGTACACCACATTGATTTTAATCAAATTAAATGAAAATAGACGATTACTAAATGAAGCGGAAAATTTCTAGTAATTACAATCACAACTTTTAAATTTTAAGACGTCTGTGTTGTTTTCAGTCAGAACCGTAATTTTTGTGCGCTCTGCTGTAAAGTATGTGCATTCACTCGGCGAGGTGTGTGCGCGCACACACACGCACAGCTTAGAGGGAACAGTGTTCACCACTACCTTCCCCTAGATCCACCATCTCCCCCATCTATGTCCCTGTTCCCACTCCCACTGATGGTCCCTTATGTCCAGAACATCCCCTCTAACCTCTCTATCCCATCCCCTAAGTCCAGCATCTCCCTCATCTGGGTTCCTATTCCTCTTTCTATGTCCTCAACACCATGTTCAGCATTTCCCATTCCTACTGCTGGCTATGAGCTAGAGCCACCCGGATCCAAATCTGCTTGCAGCCCAAATGAAACTGAAAAGAGTACAAGGCCTACCTTTACACACTTGCACTGAAAGCACTGCGATGCGGATCCTGCCTCCTGATGCAGACTTCCTGTTTCTGTGGGGTCGGTACCAGCATTGCAGTGTTTTCAGCGTGACTGTGTGAAGGCAGGCCTCATGTTCTTTTCAGTTTCATCTGGGTTGCTGCAGGCAGGTTTGGATCCAGGTTGCTGCAATGTGGAACCTTTGGTGGGAGGATAGTTGTAGTGGATAGGAAAAGAAGAGGGCAGCAGCAGCAGAGACATGTCCTTGAGTTCCGCTTTGGTTGGCTGGTAGAAAGCCTACATGTCTATTGGCCACTTTTCTGTCCAGCCAGTTGCTGGCCTCTCACTGGAAAATCCAGCCAGGCAGGTTAAATACTGGCCAGTTAGCAACTCTAATTGGACACCATACTTTTAAATATTAAGCTTTGTTTTGTATGTATGTGTGCTCTAGTTTGTCTGGCTGTCAGAATATATTATTTTGCTTTGATTGCTGCAGCTCTTTCCTGTCCCTTAGAAGCTGTGGCCCTAGGTGATCACCTAAACTTGTCAATTGAACTGACTCTGCATGGGATGGATCTGGGTGTTTCTAACTACTGACCAGCTTCTTAATATTAGCTTGAGCAGTACTGTAGCCTTTATGTCTTAAACTAGTAGCTACAATTTTTTTAAAATTCTTGAAAAGGTTTCTTATATTTAAACAAACCATCATTAATTATCTCTGTTTCACACCTCCGGTGTTTTAGCTCATGAACAGATGGATTAAGGGGAGGCGAGCTCCATAAGCAGATTAAGATGCATAATTCCTAACAGAGTCCTGCATTTGAAAAGCTAAATTGTTATAACATTTCTACAGCACCACCAATGTGCCCAGCACTGTACAATATTATATAGCTGGTTATAAATGATTTATTAGGCTCAGTGGGAGCTATTAGTAACCTGTATGGTCACCCTGTAAAGGAAAACGTTTAAACTTCTCTAAATATATTTCTGATGCCTATTTCCTCATCTGGTTTTAAAATCTGATTTCAGCTTTGAAATTATTTAATTTATTTAATGACTAAGTAATCACCTATAGAAAAATGGATTAAAGTGATAAATTATATAGAGCATTAAATTCAATAATACTTAACAAAAATATGGAAACATAGCATAACATTGAAACATCATAAAAACAAAACCCATAATAAAACAAGAACATAAAAATAATGGAGAAAACACAGAATAAGCAGTCCTAAATAACATAATTCTCATATCATAGGTAGGGCCGGAGAAATTGGTTATGGACCTTAAGGAGGCTTGCCAACAGAGATTCCTGGACAAGAGGCCTAGAGATGCCAGGAGTGCCTCTTATAGGGCCATGTGTGGAGCCTGGAGACCCTCTCAGACTGCTAGGAGTCCAGGTAGGACTTGGTCATCCTAGGAGCTCAGCCCATGAAGGGATAATCCTTTTAGGACTCTCAGCATGGTTGAGACTTTGCTGCAGTTCCATCTGGAGCCAGTAAATGCCCTGAATGAGATCCAGTTGGTCCCTTCTGAGGAGCATATGATTGGTTGGCTGCTCTGACTGTTTTTCAGAGTGGACCCATATCATTTCAGTTAAGTTGATCCTTGAGGTCCTCAGGTTAACATGCAGGAGTTGGCAGAGCCTCTATAAAATTTTTGTGGAATTTCCTTGAAGATCCCATCTCAAGCGGGTGTTTATTGAGGATATTATACAGTGCCTCCTGAAGTTGCAGGCTATTCTACCTGTGCCTTCTGCATTGCAAAGCCAGGGGCGGAATTCCATTTGCTTCATGATGGCCGAGAAGAGAGTTTTCTTCTGATTTATCCTGGATCTGAAGGCAGCCAATACCAAGCTCCAAGTTCCCTGTTTCCGCATGAAGACCCTCATATAAAATGCAACTTATTCACCTTAAAAGGTTGAAAGCATTCTTTTATACACCTAATATAACTTTACTCTGGACAATTGTTTATAAGATGTGAATTAAATATTGCACCACTATAAAGTGTAAAAACCTATATCAACTACTTCATAACTTTACAATATTATAAAAAACATAAATGTATTATATTCATCACAATTAATTTATTAATTTCATCACGATCAATATAAAAATAAAAAGGACATTAAAATCCCATCATTATAAACATTGTATCGATACAAAATATATCATAACTCATAATAACTATGACAATGAAAACAGAGTCCACACTCCCACTGACATTGATAATACAATCTTCCCCAAAATATAACGTGACCATAGACATACTCTAGAACTTCATAAAACATAACATGACAGAAAAAATCATCCTCCCACTTTAATCCATATACATTATATCATCCAAATACTTCAAGGGAGAAATTCTCCATCCTCCGTTCTTCCACTCAGAGTAATTGCATACAAACCCACTCGTATTGCACTATGATTGCACAATAAAATCTTTCGCTATCACCAACTTCTTCGCATGTCATATGTTATATAATATCTCAATCAAAACAGTCTGCGGGACTCAGGCAACATAAACTCTGACTTCATTGCCAGACATAACTGTACTTCCTGTTGGTAAAGCCAAAGAACAGCCCCTGTAAATCTTCTGAATCCTCTGGAACTCCCTGGAGATCCAAAGACCTCACTTCCGAATGCCTCCTCGGGACTCCATGAAAACGTCAAGGGCTGCACGTTTGAATTCCACTTCAAAAAGTTACACTTCTAAATCCCAACTCCCTGGAGATCCAAAGGCCTCAATTCCAAATTCCTTCTTGGGACTCTGTAGAAACCTCAAAGAGCGTGTACCACAAGGTAGGCAAAAACTCACGTATCTGTCGAACACACAGTCCAAAAATGTGATAGGGTGGAAAAACACTTTATTCAATCAAAACTATAGCCAACCCAACACAGGCCGTGTTTCGTGAACCTTCGTCAGCCTGTGTCGGGTTGGCTATAGTTTTGATTGAATAAAGTGTTTTTCCACCCTATCACGTTTTTGAAACCTCAAAGAGCTGTACGTTCAAATCCCACTCCAAAAGTTACACTTTTGAATCCCAACCACGGACCATGGTTTCGCCATACCAGGCTTCATCAGGGAATTAAAATACAAATTTAAACTATTATTCCATCCTTACAGTGGTGCAATAGACAATTACAATCCCCCATAAACAAATGTTTACTGACCAGCAAGTTCTCCGGACAAGTTCAATTCATACAACTCACTTCACCGCAAGAAAGACGCCAGCAAATGCACTCTCCACCAAAGACTTTTAAAGCTCTCCCTCAATTAATGAAACCAATGCCATTCCACCTGTGTGTTTAGCCCATTAGGTATCACCATGTCCCAACAAAAAATAAACTGTTGTTCTCGGCGACATAAAAGTCGCTGAAAATCACCACTTTCCTCCCAACTTCCTCACCTTCTCTAACACAAAACAACAAAAATCTTGCAATGTATGGCTCTCTTCGCACCAATGTGAGACTCACAAGGCTGATTCTATTCTGCATCAAATCGCAGATAAATGCTCAATTATATGAACCTTAAAAGGATGTGATGTCTGTCCAATATACAATAACCGACAAGGACAAAATACAACATACACTACCCCACTAGTATTACAAGTGGTAAGATCACATAATTCATAAGTAAACCCCTTCATCAGGTGTGTGAACATTTCTGTCTGCATATTAAAAGCACATACCACACACCGATTAAACCTTTTATGTCCTCTTACTGCCCCGACAGAAATCTGATGACACCGAGAATGTACCAACAGATATTTCCAATTCCTACCTCTCCATAAAGAAAACGCAGGGGGATCCCTGAAAATTGAATGTACCTGTAATATATTCCAATATTTTTATATTAAATGCTTAATATAGCGAGTTTGCGTAGAGTAGGGCAAAACACAAGTTAATCATGATACTGCCTTCCTCTGTGTATCCAAGAACAACCAATCACGATGAGGATTAAACGCCCGTTTTCTCGCTCAGTGTATCACTGTATTAGGATATCCATGATTTTGAAATCTCACAGACATATCCTGCACTTTCAAAACATAATCTTGCCGCGATGAACATAACTTACAAAGATGCAAAAATTGGCCTATGGGGATATTATCCCAGACATGCCGTGGGTGAAAACTTCCATACCCTAAAAAACTGTTACGATCCGTAGATTTAGTATATATGAAAGTAGAAAAACCAAAATCACTCAGTGATCTTACTATCAAAAAAATGAACCTCCTCCCTTGACGTTTCTGGAGTAAATTGAAGATGACTATCCTGTGTATTAATCCATTGTAAAAATTCATGTAATTCATGTTCATGCCCTTGCCAAAGAAAAATGATGCCATCAATATAACGAACCCATTTTACAAAAATTTCCAAAATTGAGAAATATAGATCACCCGTTCTTCAAAGTTACATCCATATAAACCTGCAACTGATGGAGCCACTCTGGCCCCCATTGAAACTCCCTCAATTTGATGGTAAAAAACCATGAAATTCAAAGTAATTCCTTCGCAAAATTAATTCTAACAATTTACGAAAAAAACTCATCCATGCAATCTTTACACTGTAACATCTTTACACTGTTTGGATGCTCAAATATTTCCACTGCCTCTACTTGAGGGACATTAGTATATAAAGCCGAGATTGCCATAGTGACCAAAATATATGGTCCACCCTGAAGCTGCCAAGAATCCAAAAAAGACAACAAATCTCCAGAATCCCTAAAATACGACTGTGCCTGCTTCACCAAAGGGTTCAAAAAAGAATCCGTGTATTGCGAAAGGGGCTCAAGGCACAAACCAATACCTGTCACAATAGAATGACCAGGGGAATTAACTAAAGTCTTGTGCATTGTAGGAACTACATAAAATGACGGGATCCGAGGGTGCATAACATAAAGGAACTTCATAAGACGTTCTGAAATAACCCCAGTATGTAATGCCTCCTCCAATACTTCTAAAATCTCAGACTGAAGTGCCTGAGTCGGATCCCCTTGTAAAGGATGATAAAAAATCCTATTGCCCAAATGTGAAAGGATCTCCCTTTCATGGGCCATTTTATCAAGAATTACAATACCTCCCCTTTTGTCAGCTGGCTTAATCACTATGGAATCATCTTGTTGTAAAGACGTCAAAGCCTATCGCTCAACCTTAGACAAATTATGCTTCACTTTAGGGGCAGGTAACTTCTTAAGTCCATCCATGATAACCCGTTCAAATGCCACAATAATTGAATCAATCACCCTGGGAGGTACCCAAAGAGATTTAGCCCGAAACCTCTCCACAGTAGAACCCGATCATTGTTGTGCAGCAAAAAATAAAGCTATTCTTAATTTACGAAGGAATACTTGAATACTAACCTGTTGTGCAAAATCATCTAAGGGGATGGTGGAGACGAAGGATAACCCATGGTTTAATACTGATTCTTCTGCTACCGACAGCCTACGATTAGATAAATTAAACACCAAAGTGGACGAGCACGAAACACTTCCCCCTGGATACCTAACTAACCCCACCCACATTTGTCCCCAAAGGGGTGGGATTCATATTTTAACAGGTGCTACTGTCAATTCCTGCCTCCGCATCGAAACCGCACATGCCCACACGGTATTAAATTGCCCTGCTCTAAAAAATATTCCTTATCAGAGGCATCCGAAGAATCATCAGATATACCGTCAAAAGTTACATGATGTTGTTGCTCTTTGGGAGGTGATCGTTGATACATCCAGGGGTGATCGTTGATACATCCAAGGGTACAACTCCCGCGGATGGTAATCCTCAGCATCCCTCTAAAACTTTTTCAATTTACACTGAATTATCTCTTGACGAAACTGCAGCATTGGTTTATCCATTTCCTTAAGCTTAGCCTCAAAACACTCTTGGATGCCCTATTGCTATAATTTAACATCTAATTCACTAGTCAATTTAGAAACCTCTGATGCCATAGTCTCCACTATATGTAACATTAAATTGAAAGAACACTTAGATAGAATAGCATTCCACTTCTCTACAAACCCAACATTAGTGGCAAATAAATGAGGGGCCCTATACACCATCAAACCCCAAGGGATGCAGCGCTCTCAACAATATTCTTTCATGGTTTCCGCATGTAATTCAGCCCTTATAATCCTACGTCTTAAAACCCCAATAGTAGATCAATCACATTGTGGAACTGCAGAAACCTTCCCCCTCCCCAAACAAACGTAAACCAGACGGAGTCCCAAGGAAAAATTTGGAAGTGAGGTCATAAGAACATACTGGGTCAGACCAAGGTCCATCAAGCCCAGTATTCTGTTTCCAACAGTGGCCAATCTAGGTCATATGTACCTAGCAGTTTCCCCAAGGGACACAGGTTCCACAATGCTTGTATTGGTTCAAGCATTGATATCCTGGGTCCCTTCTTAATAATGGTTTATGGACCTTTCCTCCAGGAACTTGTCCAAACCTTTTTTAAACCCAGCTACACTAACAGCCTTTACTACATCCTCCGGTAACAAATTCCAGAGTTTGATTACACGTTGAGTGAAAAAATATTTTCTTTTATTAGCCTTAAATAGTTTACCCTGTAGCTTCATTGCATGTCCCCTAGTCTTTCTATATTCTGATAAGGTAAACAATCGATATACGTTTACCCGTTCCACTCCGTTCATTAATTTATAGACTTCTATCATATCTCCCCTCAGCCGTCTCTTTTCCAGGTTAAAGAGCCCTAACCTTTTTAGCCTTTCTTCATAGGTCTTTGGATCTCCAGGAAGTTCCAGTGGAAGTGAGTGGAAGAACGGAGAATTTTTCCCTTGAAGTATCTGGATGATATAATGTATATGGATTAGAGTGGGAGGATGATTTTTTCTGTCATGTTATGTTTTATGAAATTATAGAGTATGTCTATGGTCACGTTATATTTTGGAGAAGATTGTATTATCAATGTCAGTGGGAGTGTGGGCTCTGTTTTCATTGTCATAGTTATTATGAGTTATGATATATTTTGTATCAATACAAAGTTATAATGATGGGCTTTTAATGTCCTTTTTATTTTTATATTGATTGTGGTGAAATAAATTAATTGTTAAGAATATGATAAATGTATGCTTTTTTATAATATTGTAAAGTTGTGACATTGTTGGTATAGGTTTTTATACTTTATAGTGGTGCAATATTTAATTCACATCTTATAAACAATTGTCCAGAGTAAAGCTATATTAGATGTATAAAAGAATGCTTTCAACCTTTTAAGGTGAATAGGTTGCATTTTATATGAGGGTGTGTTGATTTTTGCAACCAGTTTTGGGGGTATGTTTACTAAACCGTCTTAATGTGCGCTCTGTGATGTTATCGCGCGATAAGGTACCTTATCGCATGGTAATGGCGATTTTTCAGGTGCACAGGTACCTTATCGCGCGATAACGCGCGCAGCAGCGCAAACGAGCGCTGAAGGCGGGGAAAGGCTCCCGGAGGGCGGAGGAAGGCTCCCCAGGGGCAGAGAGAAGGGGTCAATGGGCGGAGAGTGGGAGGGGAGAGGCTCTCTGCACACTAAATCCGAGGCTGAAAACTAATGCCAGTGAAACCCTGGCGTTAGAGCTGATTTAAAGGGAAGAGAAACCATTTCTGTCAGCAATGTACAGCAAACTCAGGGAAACCTACAAAAAAGTGATAAGTGTGATACATGTGCACAGAACAAAAGTGCAAATAAACATTGAAAATGACCCCAACAAAATATAAAAAAAAAACATAACCAAGCTGGGCAATAATGATATTAATGAGAAACATCAAAAAACACTCCCAAGAAAGCTCCATAAAAAGGATATGAATTTTGGAAGGGTCTACGCTCCGTCCCCATACAAGGTGAATGATCCCACAGTGAAATAGCGCTGATCAGGATTTCCCTCTCCATTGGACAGGTTTCCTATGGCGTGCACATGTTCCACAACAGCAAGGGGGGCATGTCGGAATGGGAAACTGGACAGATGCTGGGAAAGGGGACACAGAGAGCTGCAGACGGCACATGCTGTGCTGAAGCTGGGCCACAGTGTGGACTAGGATGATGCCTAGGTGGCCCATAGGAATGCTGAAACAATAGAGCAGCCAGACAGCAACTGATGAGGGCCCAGCATGGGCACGAGTGTGCTTCCCACAGTGTCACAGGGGATAGTACCCAGCAGGTACTCCCAAGGGCACAGAACATTGGCAGGCAATGCTGAGGGGAAGCGTAGACATCTATGCAGGCATCCCTATCCCAGAACCTGCACCATAAGCAGCCGCCTACCCACACAATGGATGGCCTGAGACTGCGCTCCACCAGCACCACCAGCAGACGGGCATGTCAGCAGGGTGGCAGAGGGGTACTGGTGGTGGAGGGGGCAGTGGCAGCTGCCTAGAGCAGACCGTGGCCTAGCCCTGTGTAGGTGGGTGCCATGCACAGCAACAGACAGGCCCTGTCTGACGAACAGTCATGGTATCCCCAGGGAATGCACTGTCTCTGTGGCAACATGGTGGTGCAGTGCACACAGCCAGTGTGTTCAGGAGCAGAAGGTCACAGGTTCAAGTCCCTGCTGTGGTTCCTGCCAACCCAGCCCCCACATTTTACCCACTACTACAACGTGCTAATACAGACAGAACCTGTAGTGCAGATGACATAGACATGCCCAAAACACCTACATTTTACCCTACAGAGCCCAGACACCATAAACATGCGCATTACCTAGAGCAGAGTCTCCCAAATGCAGTCCTGGAGGGCCAAACACCATTCAGGTTCCATGCTGCCTCTAATAAATGTGGCTGTGCTGCATTGCTATGCACCGCCCCCATGGTATGCAGATGTATCTCATGCATATTCATTAGGGACAGCATGAAAACCCGAACAGTGTTTGGCCCTCCAGGACTGAATTTGGGAGACTCTGCTCTAGGTAATGCGCATGGAGTACTGTGTTCAGTTTTGGAATTCATATCTCATAAAGGATATAAAAAGATTTGAAACCATTCAGAGGAAGGTAACTAAAATGATTTGGAGTCCACCAGTAGACAAAAAAGAGACTTGAAGACCTAAATATGTATACCCTAGAGAAGAGAAGGGACAGGGGAGATATGATACGGACTTTTAAATACTGAAAGGGCATTATGTTTAATAAAAACTTGCTATACTGACACACACCTGGTTTGGTACCATAGTAGAATGCCCTTGGAAGCCCCAGATTGCATGATTGTCACCTCAGATGCCAGCCTAAAGGGCTGGGGGGGGGGGGGGGGTCATTATCTAGGCTAGTTTGTCCAGAGACAGTAGTTCCCTTAGGAGGTCTCCTGGGCAATCAAATGGTTGGAAGCCACAGTGATCCTCCTGATTCTGAAGAGGTTCCAGTCTCTCCTGTTGGGAAAGGCGACAGGCAAGGCAGAACTGGCTGTGCCAGAGGGGCTTTTGATGTGGCAGAGCTGTTTTGTAGGGCACAGGTGCATCTGGTTGCCATGTAAGCAATACATGTCACAGGTGTAGTCAACATGCAGACCGACTTTCTCAGTCAGAACACTGTGGATCTCAGTGAGTGGGAGTTAAGCCCTCAAATATTTGACCTCTCCAGTCAGAGGTGAGGCCTTCCAGTATTCATCTTGATGGCAACTCAAAATAATGCTAAAGTGAAGAGTTTTTCAGCTGCAGGAAGGATCCACAGGTGGCAGGCTTCAATGCCATGCTTCAGGAGTGACCCCCAAGAGGGTCTTCTATATATCTTCCCTCCCATGGCCTTGGTGAGCCATCTTCTGTGCCGGATTCAGAATCTCTTGAACCTGTTGGTGGACTCCCCCCTTTTGCGGCCTCAAGAGAGGAGCTTACTGCAGCAAGGGCCCCTAGTGAAAGAGTATCCCATTCCTTTCATGTTTACAGCCTGGCCCTTTAGAGGCATAGGCATTCCAAGAAGGCTACACTGGAATGGTGGCGGGCATCCTGCTTACGGCCCAGAGAATCTATATGCCCTTAGCTTATTTGAAAGTCTGAAGTGTTTTTGAGAGGTGATATTCTTCTTGGTCCCTAGAGGCCAGAAAGGCAGATATAATCTGTATTTTATCCTTTTAACAGTCCAGTCTGGACCAGGGCTTGGCCCTAAGCTCTCTTGAGATTCAGGTGGCAGCCTGGGCTTGCTACGGGAGTCACAATCAAGGGATATCATTGGTAGCATAGCCCGATTGTCTCTCACTTCCTGAAGGGAGTGAAGCAAATCCATTGGCCAGTTGCATCTGGTAGTTCCTCTGTGGGGTCTTTCACTGGTGTTAAAGGCACTGAAAGGACTTTCTTTTGAGCCTATTCATATGTGGTTTCCTAGTAGCTGTAGCATTTGGCAGGTGGGTGTCAGAGCTGCATGTTTTATTCTGAAGAGGGCATTTCTTGATCTTCTTAATGGCTCCTGTCTCCTTGAGGAGTGAACTGTCCTCCTTTTATCTTAATTAGACTGTCTTTCTGTCCTCCTTCTCGGAACAGGATCTTTGGAAGGATCCCTTGCTGTGTCTGGCGGATGAGGGGAGTGTGTTGGTCTGATACCTGGAAATGACTAAACCCTATGCCTGAACGTGGCCTCTTTTCTGATCCCCCACCTGTACACATGCTTTACTGCCTGCACATGGCACCTTTGACCTCAGCTCCTTCTGGCCACATGACTTACAAAGGGATTCACCATCACATACTATAGTGCAGATTCCACCTCACATTTTACCTAAGATGCAGGGATAAAGATATCAAATGGACTTTTAGAAAGGATATCCAAGTTTAATCTGGGACATCTGGCAAAGCATACAGGAAAATGTTGGGGACATCTGTGTTTTAGCCCAATTTTAGAAACATAGATGTCCCCGATATAGATGTCTGCAGCCCTATCCACATAGATGTCCTGGCTATAGAATAGTAGGGATGTCTAGCACATGCAAGGTTGCAAATATGGACATCCAGCAGTGTGCCAAACTGGAAATATGAGCCCCTATTCCCTGGTAAAGTTCGCTGTCAACACAAGATACATACGAGCTAGGAGTTTACCTCCTCCTCCACACTCTCTGGATGTTTGGCAGGCAAAATAAGCACTTTTCCACTGCCTGTTTGGGCCTGGAGTAGGTATAAACATGGACGTGGCACGGAACATTTAGGGTGTTTCTGCAACTGGCCAAGGTTCTTGTTGATGCCTTGAACATACCTCCGCCATGTTCTTGTTCATATTTGGATGTCTTCACTTTGGAATGTCCACAGAACCAGCTTTTAAATGGCTCCAGGGATGTCTCTGTGCTTTGGACGTCTCCTTGCCTGTTTTCAGACACAGAAAACATGAATAGGGCTTCTATAATAACCTCCATAAAGTATTTTCCCATATATGAGTGTAGGTAACATTCGTATTAAGGGTATGGATGCAGTAGATCAACCACAAGTCAAAAAAGTGGCAGTCAAACTACTACCAATAAGCTACAACAATATTAGCAATAATTTATTATATACACATAGATACACCAAGTACAAGTGCTTATTAACAATACCTATACACAGCCCAACATGTTTTGGACCAACACCTGCATCAGAAGCACTCTTTCTTCACATACAAAAATAAACTTGTACAAAATGAACATAAGAACATAAGGTATGCCATACTGGGTCAGACCAAGGTCCATCAAGCCTAGTATCCTGTTTCCAACAGTGGCCAATCTAGGTCATATGTATCTAGCAATTTCCCCAAAAGACACAGGTTCCACAATGCTTGTATTGGGTCAAGCATTGATATCCTGGGTCCCTTTTTAATAATGGTTTATGGACCTTTCCTCCAGGAACTTGTCCAAACCTTTTTTAAAACCAGCTACACTAACAGCCTTTACTACATCCTCCGGTAACAAATTCCAGAGTTTGATTACACATTGAGTGAAAAAATATTTTCTCTTATTTGTCTTAAATAGTTTACCCTGTAGCTTCATTGCACATCGCCTAGTCTTTCTATATTCTGATAACATAAACAATCGATCTATGTTTACCTGTTCCACTCCGTTCATTAATTTATATACTTCTATCATATCTCCCCTCAGCCGTCTCTTTTCCAGGTTAAAGAGCCCTAACCATTTTAGCCTTTCTTCATAGGGGCATCCTTCCATCCCCTTTACCATTTTGGTGGCTCTTCTCTGTACCTTTTCTAATAACGCTATATACTTTTTAAGATACGGCGACCAGAACTGCACACAATATTTAAGGTGTGGTCGCACCATGGAACGATACAGAGGCATTATAATATCCTTTGTTTTATTTTTCATTCCTTTCCTTTCCTTATGATACCTAGCATTCTATTTGCTCTCTTGGCTGCTGCTGACACTGGGCGGAGGGTTTTAACATGTTATCCATAATGGTGGAGACAACTTGTACAAAATAATGAAGAAACAATTCCTCTAGGATCTGTTACATACAATCTACAGGCAAAAAATGACATCTAATAAAGAGACAAACAACATTAAAACAACAAAATCATGGAAACACATGAGAGTTTGTGTGTGGGTGTAGCTGTTTCCCGTATGCTGCCAAGGGAAGGGAAGAACATTGGCGGGAGAGAGTTGTTGGTGGCAGGCACTTGAGCAGCCATCCCCCCAGTGACATCACAGCAGCTAGGTCCCGAGGGAGCACATAAACTGGCCAGGAGGCCCTCTGGGCCATGGCACGAAGAGGTGTGTCCAGAAGGGCTAGACATGCCACTTTGGAGCCCATTCAGAGACCCGAGTGAGTACCAACAGAGGTTTTCGAACCTCTGCCCCCTAAATATCAGGTACTGTGCACCCTTGGTATTGTAACATCTGCTGTGACAACATGGGCAAAAGGAAGGCAAAGATTTTGCTCAAATCAACACCTCCTACGCAGCCCTCGGGCAAAGTAATGGGGTCTTTGGACAAACACTTTGCCACTAATGTTTTCTCACAGTTCTCCTCTAAAGGAGCTTCTCTTAGCTCCGCAGAAAGGATTCCTCTACCATGTCCTGGGCCGCAACTGTCTTCTACTGTTCTGGGGGTTTCTCCTGGGTTGATGGTCCCTTCCCAAGCACCTGGCCCTCTGGCAAAGCCAATTGAATTACCTGATATGGGATAGATTGCTTTGGTACCATCTCAAAATATTTCTTTGAAAGACTTGTTAGTTGCCATCTTTAATATTGATTCTAAGCTATCTGCTACTGTATCATCCCTCTACTCCTTCTGTCAGGAGACAGTGCAGAAACTTTGTGAAATAGATATTAGGATTGCAGATGTGGTTACGAATGTTTCAGGAATAGAAGGTCAGCTGGCTTCTTTGCAGTATTTCATTTATTAAGGATTCTTTAGCTTTGCATTATAAATTAGAAAACTCTGGAGAATTCATCTAATGTTAATTTACGGTTTCTTAATTCTTTAAATATAAAGATGTTATGTTTAGCGGTAAGAAGCTGAATGTCTTTCCTGATGTGTCTAGGAACATTCAACTTCGCCACAAGCAGTTTCTTGCCTTGAAGTCCAAGGTTCTGGATTGGGTGCAACTTTCTTTTTGTGTTTTTCATGCACGTGCATTATAACTTGGCATGAAATATATATTATTTCTATGAGTCAACTCAGAGAAATTTTTGGCAGATAAGGAAGTTCTGGGTTAATTGGAGTTAGAAATAAAGCCCACTATTGTTAATTAAGGGGGGAGGGGGGAGATCCAATTGGAGTAATATAGATTAGTCTGCGACTGTTATTACTATTATGGGTTCTGTTTGAAGGTTGTAAACGGGGGCGCTGGGTGAGAATGTCCACAGTCTTGGCAAAGGCAAATATTAATATGACTTGCAAAGGATTGTGGGAAATGTAGTCCATTCATACCAGAATCAGCCGTTCACAAATAAATTAGTTGTTCTTGCTCGAATGTAAAGCAAAGAAGATATATTTTATTTATGGGGTTATTTCTCCCAACACAGATTTGCTTGGTAGCACAGAAAAGGATACTTGCTTTCAGTATTATACTTAGAAAAACAAAATCAGGAAAAACAACAACTGAACTTCTTAAGCCATTAAATCAAACCATAAAGACCTTGATGGGAACAGAAAGGTCTTTTCTGTGGGCTCCTGCTAATATCTTTTTAGCAGTGCTTCAAAAATAAACAAAACCCACAAAGTAATGAAAAACTGTTCTTTTTCAAGGCTAACTTCTGGTATTCTCACACACACCCAGAAGTGTCTCTTCAGAGCTCACAGGCAATTAGGCAAGGCTCAATTGCTAACAATTAACCAGCTGCAAACCTCTTGGCTGGTTTACTTTCTAAACGTGGCTCAAATCCTGCTCAAAAAGCTTTTCTGAGTAGATCAAAGAACAAGTTTATATTTCTTTGTGATGGTTGTTGTATTTTGTAAAAGTATATTACCACAGAAGTTTAGACAGAGAGCAATCCATGTATTCACACTGCTCATTTACAATATTCCCTTCTTCTTCAACTATCATAGAATCAATATCATGGATTGGCACAGAGGAATTTCTTAATGGAGCATTCTCAGAACAATACTTGTTTCCCTGCTGTCTTCCAAGTGAATAGTTAGGGCATAGATCAGTGTTCATACCTGAGCTTCCATTGCTGTTAGGGTTCCTCTCTAAATATCCTGGCCAGTATGTAGTCCAGTTTTTATGTCCAGCCTTCCAATCAAGATCCCTGGACACTGGGTTTCTCGTCACATACCTTCTTGCACTGGTCTTAGGGCCCCTTCCAAATGCAGCCGTCTCCCTCACAGGTCCCGTCCGGGGATTCCTGGCTCTGCAACCCCACTCCTCTGGTTTCCTCCAGTCCAATGGAGTATGCTTGCCTCTGGAATGCCTCCCAGCACACGTACTGCTATGGACTCCTTTAGACCTCCAAGATGCTTTTCTCTTCTTTCTTCCAAAGTGTTTCTTGCTCTCTCTGTCCGTGAGCTCTGGCTTCTGCTGCCTCTGCTCCTGCTGAAGATGATGATGATCATGAAGATTCTGCTGATGATTCTGATGTGTAGAATAAGCTTTACTTTTAACCTGTTTAGAGGGCTGCTCCACCCTAGCACAGCGCAGCTGTGCTGAATCAAGCCCTGCCCTTGGAGATGAGTGCTTGGGGATTACCTCATAGTTCTCCTGATTGAACACACGTTTCCCCACTTCAGCTCTTCTAGTGGCTGTTGGAAACCTGTTGCATTCTGGGACTGGTAGTCTTTTATGGAAACATTCTGTTTTATTATTTCTACCAGAAAAGACAGGTTGCTTGTTCAGAGCCAATTCACCTCTATTATAGCTCCTTCCTGAACTATGATAAGCTTCCTTATCACAAGGTTTATTATGTGGCTATATCTTATGGTCCCCGTTATAGTAATATATTATTGGGATGGGTTGGAACTGGTCTTGGGTAGACAATTGGGCATTAACTTGGAGAATAAGGCAACATAGTAATAACATGCAATATATAAGACAATTCTGTGAGGATTCATCATTGCTGGTGTGTCAGGTTGGCTATGTGATAGCAATGATAATTACAAATTATTGTAGAATGCAATGGACCCTTTGATAATATATCAGTAGCCCACGCTCAGTTCCTGAACGCTGGTCAAATTTCCAATGGCCACGTTTTGGCCACTCTTAAGGGCCATGCCTAAGGGCACTTTGGTGAGGTCCTTAGACACGGGTGCGCTTTAAGCGTCAGAGTTATGTAGAGGGTTGGATCTTTGTCTGATGATGCTTGTAGGGAAGGCGGGCCAGAGAACCGCATGCTTGTTCTGGGCAGGGAGCTCCTATATTCCCTTCTGGTGCTGTTTCTGGGTGCCGGTTCCCTTGATGCAGGCTAGCTGGTGCGGAGAGTCCCTCTGCTGCTTTAAAACCCCTCTGAAGAGCCCCCAAGTCTATACGGGTAATAGAAAGTGTGCCTGAAGTGTCGGAGTTATGTAGGTGGTTGGATCTTTGCCTGATGACACTTGTACGGAGGGCAGATCAGAGAGCCGTGTGCTCATTCTGGGAGGGGAGCCTTACCATCCCTTCTGGTGCAGTTTCTGGATACTGGTTCCCTCGATGTAGGCTAGCTAGTGCCGAGAATCTCTCTGCTGCTTTAAAGCCCCTCTGAAGATCTCCCAAGTATCTCCATGAAGCATCCAAACCAAGGTCATGA
Organism: Ichthyophis bannanicus; assembly: GCA_033557465.1. NCBI lineage: Eukaryota > Metazoa > Chordata > Amphibia > Gymnophiona > Ichthyophiidae > Ichthyophis > Ichthyophis bannanicus. Next base: position 730,818,331 of record CM066031.1, read on the forward strand.
TCTGGGGATGCACAGCAGCCAGTGGTGTTGGAAGACTCCATATCACTGACGGGATAGTGATCGCAGCGAAATACTTAGGAATTCTGCAGAAGTGCATGCTGCCATCAGCTGAGGAACTGTTTCCTGGCAGCTATTTCTTCCAGAATGACAATGCACCTTGACATTGAGTGAAAACTGTCGCCGATTGAAGGAAAATAAACAGAGTTCAGACAATTGACTGGCCAGCCCAATCACTCAATCGCAACCCGACTGAGAATATTTGGTACAAAGTATCAGTTGATACTGCTAAGAAGCAGCCGTGGACCAAGCAAGAGTGATTGAGTCACTGATTGCAGCCTGGAATCGCATCATAACGCGAGAACACCTTGTCAAACTGCCATGCCAGACAGATGTCATTTGGTGAGAAAGCACTAAAAATAATCCCACACTCAGAGATGTATATATATCCAACCAAAAATCTCCAAAAGAATCCCCAGTGAAACTAATAATAATTCTTTTTGTCGGATCACATCGAGGGAGGCTAAGAATGGTATCAAAACCCCACCAGGCAGATGTAATCCATTTTATTCATAGAACAGTTCTTTGATAAATGATCTATTTAAAAACACCAACTTATCTTGAATTGGTTTAGAAGAGAAGCCCAACTCGATCCGTGTGTCAAACATCCAAAGTCCTGAGACACGACGTGCACGTTTCGGGACGAACAAGTCCCTGTATCAAGTGCTCCAACGTAGGTCAAACAGACGTTATTCTTCTTATAGCAGTAATCAAATTAATGGCCTTATTGCATTTTAAACTACCGGTTACTCACCGACATCCAATCACTGAAGAAAACCGATCCACTTATCATTGGCCAGCAAAATCCGTCCATCATCGAGGAGAACCAATGACAGATCGAGGACTATCCCTCAATGAGTCCCCTTTCTGATTGGATGAAATCAGCAACCCTGCATGACGTAATTGACCAAACAAGTGCCTGCCAAAGAACAGCCCATCGCAAAGGGATATCTCACCACTGTAGGGAACCCCTTAGCCGATTGGCTCCCCTCACGAAACACTCAACCATTCGATTTCACGGTTCAACCCACCAGGATGTATGCTTCCCAGATCGTAGATCCATCTCTGCTCACAGCGCTGTAGACGAGCCACCCTATCACCCCCTCTAGGGTCTTCAGGAATGTGATCGATCACTGTCCAGTGTAGATTTTCAAATGAGTGCCCCTGCTCAATGCAGACATCTGTCTGGTGGGGTTTTGATACCATTCTTAGCCTCCCTCGATGTGATCCGACAAAAAGAATTATTATTAGAGTTTCACTGGGGATTCTTTTGGAGATTTTTGGTTGGATTTGGTGAGAAAGAGCAAGGGCTGGCCCAGCAAGTACTAATGACCACCAACAAAAAAGAACAGCCCTTTTCAGGGCTACCTAATGAAACTGAGAAGAAAACATGCACACTGTCAATATACACAGAACAGAAAACACAACTATTTGTGCACACATAGCATCTTTGTGCACTGGTTCACAACCAAATGAACATGGGTATTAAACAATCATAAAAGAATGCTCAAGTCATGGAAAATTTGTCAGATTTATACAAAAGACAAAAGGGAAGAAAATGGCGTGCTGAAGGGGTTGTAAATTGTAATGTGTTTTGTCTCTATGATCCAAACAACTAAAAACTGCCAGTTCGGCACTCCCTATGACTTTTTCACACCACTGTATCTGCGCTGTCTGCCTCAGCCTTGTAACAGTCAGCATTAAGGCCTATCATTTTCTCTGTCACATCTGCTTCAGGTCTGCCATTGCCTTGGGACCAACCTGTTGAGGCTTCTCATAAATTCAAAATTTCACCAAAGTTCTAGGTTTCAAATTCTTATGATATGTTAAGAAATTTCATTAAAAATAGATTTTGGCTTGTGTTTACTAAACTGCAGTAATACAACTTGTTATGCCATTTTACTTCATAAAAATCCCTATAGGATTTACTAAACTGTGGTACTAGCCACAACACTGCACAATGGTGGCCCCCTGTTCTTAAGGCTATTAGTCTTGTAAATCAGTGATGGTCTATGGTTCATCCCCTCACTTTCCCCTGCGCTACCACTACTGTAGGGTTGCCAACTGGCTCCAGATGCACCCGACAGGTTCAATCCAGTCCTTGGTTTACCCCACTGCATGCAGGGACATTTAGTTCTGATTTCTCCATTGCTCTCCATAAGAAAGGGACAACTACACATTCCTGCATGCAATGGAGTAATCCCAGGGCTGGATCAAGCCTGTCGAGTGCATCTAGAGTCAGTTGGAAATCCTAACCACCACTCGGGCCATACATTAAAAATAAAAGTAAGCCTGGGTTGAGGACTGCCTCTGCCCTTCTAGCTCCACCCCCATTTTGAAAATGTGATCCTCCTTCTGAAAACCATTTCCATGGGCCCTGCTCAGGTTTGCCATCAGATCCCTGGTGGTCAAGTGGGGGCAGGAGTGATCATTTCATCCTCCTGCCATGCTGGTGCCATTTTGCAAAATGACCCTGGCAGGACAGGAGTGAGTGGGGATCACTGTTGCCCCAACTTGACCACCAGGGATTTGACAGTAAGCTTGGGGAAGGGCTGGGGTGAGGGGTTGGTTTTCTGAAAGAGGGATTACGCTTTTCAAAACAGAATGGGGATGGAAGGCTGTGGGTGGGGATCATTTTTAATTTATGGTCCAAAATTGGTACCATCGCTAACTTTTGAGATGGGGCTGTGGAGTGATTTTATATGACTTTATTGCTCCTAAGCAGGCAACCAGGCAGTCCGATAATTAATGTTCATGGGGAAATATTAGCTATATCTCTTTAGGTGTGGCTAACTTTGCAGAGAAGTACAACCTGTAAACATTGTTGTGTGTGGTGCTACTTCTTGGCATGCTTATTAGCATACTCACATTGAGCCTGCATTAGGAGCCAGGAAACAGCATGCAGGCCTCCGTTAAATCACTTAGCTTGAAAGACAATGGCTGAATATAACCGCTGTTTGTATAGTTCGTTGTTCTGCTCTTGCCCTCACACCTCCTTAGTACTATCTCTATAGTGATGTGGTGGTTAGAGAGATTTTCAGCAGCATTAAACAAACAGTGTCACAGAAACCCCATGGATAAGGGATTTATACATTTAGCAGTGGTTGCTAAACAAGAAGTCCTTTTAAATATTGACCCGACTGTTCATTGTGAGCAAACACATTATCACAGGCTTTCTTTATTCTTCACTCTGTCTTAATTTTTCCTCATTTGATTCCAGTAACTATCATTTATTTTTGGGGCAATTTTCATATATAGTTCTAATGCGAATGTAATCACTGTTAATTGTTACTGTAAATAGTTCCAAAAGTTCTATGTCTACAAAGTTATCTATGTTCCCTGTAAACCGCTTTGAGAATTTGAAAAGCGGTATATCAAAAATGTTAAATACATAAAATAAATAAATAAATATATGCATGCCCACTTATTTGGAAAGTCCCTTGGTATTTTTACCTACCAACTGCACCGATTCTCAAAGTGAAAATATGAATAACCAGTAATTTTTCCATGAAAAATAAAACATTTAGGATTAGATTTACTAAAGTGAGCTATCCTGTTAGTGTATGCTAATTTTATTAACAAGCATTCTTTAATAAATGAGCCCCATTGAATACATTAGGACCTGTGGTAAATACTGCATGTTAACCCATGTTAATGCATGGTAATGTGGTAATGCTTTTTAATTAATGTAGACCTTAGGTTTGAAAATGCAAAAAATACATGCGCTATTGTCTCCCTCAACCTACCTCTGCTGCTACAAACAGCTCCTCACAATACAAGTAAAATTGTGCACATTGTGGAACAATGTAATACTTTTAACTGCAGAGAAGGTGGGCAATTTTCAAAAAGGCCCTTTACCTGGGTAAATTAGTATTTGCCCATGTCTAAGGACTTTTGAAAATTACCTTCAGTATACTTATTAAAAGATCAGATATTTGACTTTTCCCATTATATGGCCTATCCAGGTCTACAGAGGGTCTGTATCAGTGACAATAATGAGATGATACTGTAGCAGCAGATAAGCATGCAATAAATAAATCCAGGAGTCTTTTCAAGGATCCAAGCCAGTTTAATGTGCACATGGCTCAAGCAATAAGCAATTTCAAAATGGCTGAGCAATGGCTTCTAGTAAAACAACAACTTTTATAGCTTTCTTGTCCATTCTAAGCATAGGCAAACTTTTCATTGGTCCCAGTACCCCTCTCACCCATCTATTGGTCCCGGTACTGATATGGCTACCCAATCGGGACTCTGGTCTGGGCTCAGCACCTGGTTGCCCCCCTTCTAGTCCCAATTACAATGGTCAGTGTCTCTAACTTGTTACATCTCTCCTCCAAGGTCGCTTAGCTTGTTAAAACATATGGGAAGCAGGGCACTGTAACCTTGCTTTTTGCAGAGTTAATTAATTCCATAGAAGCATAGCACACCTTATCAGTACCAATTAAACTTGTTTTTCTATATTTTCTAAGTTTCGTTTCTGCTTAGCTATGTTCAGTTAAACTGAGTTAAGTTTCAATTCTATGGTGTCATCATTCAGGGGGGTTTTCATTCCTCTGGGCCTAACTACAGGCTTCAGTTACAGGTCAAGCTGCTCAGGCCTGTCTGCTTAGTTCAATTAGCATGGATCATAGGCCGTCGCCTACCACATTCCCCCCTTTGATTATTCTCACCCGCATGTTAATAAGGTGTGAGAATCAAATCACATAATACTCTGTGGTATAGGGTAGTAAGTTCACATATCTAGCATCTTTGTAGCTGTCTTACGCTCTACAGTGTTATTAATAACTGAAGTTATCATTTGCAAGCAAAATGGCAAGAAACAAGGGAGCAACAGGCAGATAGTCAAAGTCCATAGTTTGGCAAGAGTGGGAAAAAGAACTAAAGGATTAGAAGGTTCGGTTGCATCTTTGTTGTGCTGTCGTAAAGCTTCTGATTTAGACAGACCAGCTGTCCATCCTTCGTAGTAGATTGTGGTCCACTCCAAACAAAACACAAACTGTCAACAATGGGGTGGGCCAATACCCACTCACTAGTAGTATTATGTAAATCAGTCTGATTGTATAGGATAGAATAGTTCAGTTCTTGCGTCTCCCAGGGCCACTGATCTCCCATCTGAGTTCCTCCACAATAGAAACAGTCAGAAGTGTGGAGACTATATGCTATTGCTCCAGCAAGTTCAAGAAACAAGTTCTGGTGGTGGTATGAGGAATTGCAACGGTGGCGTGCATAGCCTTGTAGAAAGTCAAGATCTAGAACAACTTTTGGATTGGAGAGTATACCAATGCAAGAATAGGGAGAATGATAAAACAAGGTCTGAGTGACCTTCGGTCCAGTTCATGTTGTACTTATACAGGCTGCCCAGGGAGATAAGGCAAAAGTCATTTCAAAGCACTCCAAGGCTGCTGCCAAAATAAAGCAATAATAATAATTCATAATGGGCATAGTCTCTGGAAAATTGGTGGAACTGTCGACTTCCACAACAGATAACAGATGTAGGGTTGATTGTAGATCCTCAAGCTTCTGCCGTACGTAGACCTACCAGCGTTTTGGCAGGAGTAGGGCTGTAGATTCCAAAGTATCACTGTCCTCTGGGATGTCTCAATTTCTTAAAATATCATAGCATAGTCTCTTAGGCTATTATTGCTTCCTTAGAGCAGTTCACTCTTTAGGAGATCAAAACAGTCTTTTCAGAGTATTTAAACACAGTCTCTTAGAAGATTCAATTTCTTAACACAACACAGTCTCTTTCTGATGATTGCAGGTTTTTTCAGATGCGAGGCTTACCTTCAGATAAACAAACAGTCTTGAAATAGTGCAGTTTCTGAGGGACCAATAAGTCTTAGGTCCGTGGTTGTTGTTGTAGGGTGAGGTGCAATGGAGTCTCAGGATGCTATACAGTAGTCCAGTGATCAGGTTCAAGAGCAGCTGCTGGCTTCCCTTGATTATGATGGATCCAAGGTTCAAATTCTGCGACTTTTACTGCAGTTGGAGTTGTTGACAGGATGACGACATAGAGTCCCCTCCAATGCAGGGCTAACAGTATCTTTCTCCACTCTTTGATCCACACCGAGACTCCAGGCTTGAAAGGATGCAGGGGTGCAGGCAAATTGATGAGTAATCGATTTTGTACTCAGGTATGAAGACTTCTGCAAAACAGAACTTAAAACCAATAGTTCATGTCTAATAATTTCAGATCCTATCTGTCTCATATCTCCTTTTATTTCCTATACAATAGGCAGGGGTTGCCCATACAGAATCTCAAAAAGGGAAACTCCTAAAGACTTAGCAGGGGCTAAGTATATCCTAAGAAGGGCTATGGGAAGAACCTGGGGCCACTTCAGGTAAACCTCTTGGCAAAGTTTAGACAACTGAGATTTCAGGGTTCTATTCATACATTCTACTTTTCCTAAATTCTGAGATCTATAGGCAGTATGTATCTATTAATATCAATATCTTGGGGCTATACTTAATGGACTTGCTTCCTAGGGTTATCCACCCTCATTCTTTGTACAGGGCCCCCCATATGCATGCAAGGTTGTAAGGGTATACTTGAAATCTGGGTACACATTTAGACAGGGCTCTTTTCCTATTGTTAGTGCTCTAGTGAGGACTATCAGTTCAGCTTTCTGTGGTGAAGTTTCTGGGGCCAGGGCTGAGGACTCAACTACCAAATCAGGGGTCACCACTGCATATCTAGCACAACAATGTCCATTGATGATGAAACTGCCTTCAGCCACAAAGAAAGTCTGTTCAGGGTTCTCCAGAGGGACATCAGTCAAATCCAGGTGGCTTGAGAATACAGTGTCCATAATCTCTAAACAGTCATGATCAGGGGATCAAGACTAACTGATAACATAGCAGGATTGAAAGCTTGACTGACCCTTCAGTTGTATCTGGGGTTTTCACACAACATACTCTAATATTTCAACATTCATAGATTTGTTAGCTAGTAATTTCCTTTGTGTTTCATAATGGTTAGAACAGAGTGTGGTACAGTAACTTGAAGATTCTATCTCAAAGTGATTTTTCTTTTAGTTTTTGCTTACTAGGAAGGCTATAGCTGTAACAGCTTCTCAAATAAGGTCCAAGAGATTGAGTCAACACTCCCAGAACATTTCCTTGCGACTCATGAACATAGAGACTGCAAGGTTTTCTGGACATCGGGTAGACCCAGAACTGGTGATAACATCAGAGCGGTTTTCAAAGATCAAAAGACTGCATTCCTATTCAAGTCCCCATTCCAATGGAGACTTTTTCATTCCTTTGGTAGCTTGATACAATGTGATACAATGGTTTTGCTAGCAGCGCAAAATTGGGGATCCATATACAACAGTACCCTGTGGCACCCAAGAAGGCTCTCACTTGCCTCCTGGTGGTTGGAGTAGGAATACTGCATACAGCTGCTTTGCGTTCTGGTAAGGGTTCCAGGCGTTGAATTCCGCTGGACAACTGGAATCCTAGGTATTTAACTTGTTTGACATAATTATGCTTTGGCTCTTGAGACTTTGTATCCAGCCTCATTAAAAAGGTGCAAGAGTTCACTGGTGGCTGGTGGACATTCACTTTCTGAGTTGGTGGTTATGAGCAAGTTGTCCACATATTGAAGTAGAATTTTTTCTTTTTTTTTTTTCTGGAGTTTCTGGATAACTTGTCAAATCTTTTGCTGAGTGAGGCGAGTTCTTGAATTCTTGAGGTAATCTTGTCCAGATGAGTTGGCCCCGCCTCCTTGTAGTGGGGTCTTGGGCTAAGCGTATGCAGAAAAAAACATCTTTTTAAGTCCAGAATGATGAAATGTATAGCTTCAGCAGAGATCAGTTCCAAGAGAATATAAGGATTTTGGTACCACTGGTTGTATAGTTTCAGCTGCATCATTCATTCTTCTTAGATCCTGCACTGGGCGGTAATCACCTGTCCCAGGCTTCTTGACTGGCTTGAGGGTGACAATGGCAGGGGCTATGTTCTTCGCTAGGCCAGGTGGATTATCTTCTGCCCATCCTCCAGGTGGGGCTATGAGGTTGGTAAGTGTACAGCTTGTTGCTTTGAATGCAGGTGAATAGAACCGCCATTCTTCTTCTTGGGGACAGTTAACACCATCAGGCCAGCAGATTTTGAGTTTCATTTTTTTCTTCCTTCAACAGAGGATATCTGTGCTTGAAGCTTTGCAAGCAGGTCTCGGCTCCAAAAATGGAATAGGGCATTCAGGCATATACAGGAACTGGTACATTATTATTATTATTTTTTTTCTAGTTCACACATGTGGTTCTGCAGAAAAGGCTTTGCGAGAAAAACACAGGGGCTACTGGCTTTAGTATTCTGCTCCTGTATCCCCCATAAAAGTCCATATATTGGTCCCCTATTTTTCAGACTGACTCCTGGGGACCCAGGGAAACTGGAGAGTCCGGTCTGGCCTAGTCTTCATCCATGCTGTAGCCCTCTTCGGCTGCCACTCACGCTATAGCTGCTTCACTCTCGTGCTGAAACACTGTGCTTGGTTTATTGTTTTATGACTTTGCAATCAAGTACTCCCTCGGGAGTCAAGATACGGGCATTCACTTCTCTAATGTCCTTCTTTTTCTATAATGGGCGCACTCACACCCAGTTTTCACATCCGCTGCTCCTTCGATTAGGAAAACCTCCACATCATCCAACTAAAATATCTGTTCTCTTTTTCCATCTTACAATTTTTACATTCTCTGTCCTTCTTCAACAATCCACATACTTTCTGATAAACTTTCATTTAACCATTATGCCCGCAAATTCATCCAGTTCTCTGCAATTTCCGTTCATTAGTTCAATCAAGTCCTAAAACTTCTCAGTGCAGTTTTTTTTTTTCAGTTCTAAACAAGTCTGGTCAGCTGACTTTCACTTCTAGTCCGGAGGGGGTGGACATTCCCCTGTTGCAGAGGTGGCTAGCAAACTACTTGGGAATCTGTAGTCCCCCCCCCCTCTCCTGGATTCTGTTTCTCCTAGCAATGCTCTATCCAGGAGGTTGATTTTTTTTTTTTTTTTTTAAGGATCCACTTCTCTGCTGTGGGCACATTAGTTCACGCCCACCGGGGGGGGGGGGGGGGGTTGACATCATCGGTGGACTGGGCTCCATCCCCCCTTAAGCACTCTGAACAGAACTACTTACAGAGAGAGAGAGAGAGACGAGACAGGATATCTAGAAATTCTGGGGCAAAATCCTGATTGGGACAGAGACATTTCATAATCTTCAGTAAATCCCTTACTGAAATTCTTGATCATACTTGAAAAGACACTTATTATTTCTGTAAACATAGGGCAGGCAGGAAACACTTAGATTGAGCACATACATCCATTATGCTTCTTATAGAGAGAACTATAGCTATCTGTCAGCATGTCTCTGCAAAATAAATTATTTTTTTAGTTCAGGAAGCAAATATTTAAAAGACATTCCGGATATTTTTCATAAAATACAGTACACCTTTCCTTCTTTTTTTTTAAATACAGAAACACAGATTAATTTATCTTAAAAGCCAATATTGTAAAGGTCAGTGTAGCTAACTGATTTGTTCATTAGTAACCAGCACAGAGGGGAAGCATGCATTCAAATGACTTATACTCATTCATAAAAAGATAAACTTTGTTTTTAAAACTTTTGGTTAAACAGAGCTAGTGAAACCAGAGAAAAAACTAATTATAAATTCATCACGCTTCGATTAAATGAAGAGACTTTTCAAATCGGGAGTCCCTTTTCATTCCTAGGAGAAATCTCCTGCAGTCTCCAGCTGTCTCTCCAGAACCTTTTTTTTTTTTTTTTTCTTCAGGCTATGTGGAAGCCACACCCCTCGACTCGCTGGGGCTTAACTGTGCTCAGGAAAAAAAAGGATTTCTCATTCCCACACACAGAGAGATGCCAGAAAAAACAATTTAAATCAGTGCCAAGTCGTGATCTAATAATTACTTTGTAGGTCAGAGGAAAATATCATTTCCTATTTGAATCATAAAACACAGGGCAAAGCTAAGCCCACAAATATATTATACCTATCTGACCGGAATAACTAATCTTACCCTACACACTATAACTGAACTAAACCCGTCACCTCCTGGATAGTTCTGCAAAGTAACAGCAATATAACAGGCTCAATTGACTTAGAAATGCAGACAGAGCAGAGAATATAACTAAAAACTGTTTGCGGAGCTCTGATGATTAATACAACCTCCAAAACTAAAATTCTGACTAAATATTCTTATTGAATGGTACACAATACATGACCACAGCAGGAGGAACATTACTATCAGAACAAAGTGAATAAAAACAGGTAGAAACAGGTATAATTGTCCTGATTAGTCCAGCAGCAGATCGTTGAAAAACATGCCTGCATAGGGTTAAACAGCACCAAACATTCTCCTGCACAGACACGCCCCTTGTCAGCTTTTTTCACTGTGCAGTAGGATAAACGAACTGGGTGAGACCAGCTTCTTGATTTTACAATGACTAGCCCAAATGTTTGCGTCTGTTTCCTTTCTTAATACTATTTCTTAATCGGTAAACTGTCACAAATTACTCAACAGAATAATCTCACATTTATAACAGAAGGGAAACTCGTGGTTTCAACAGATAACAAAAATCAAATACACAGGACGGACAATACACCAAACGCTTCATCCGTTTCGCGACCTAGACGCAGTCACCCGACTAGGAACTGCGCTAGTCCAGAGTCCACTCTCGCTTGGTCCGTGCTGCCAGACCTCTCATTCACACTTCATTCACACAATCATGCTAGCAACGTATCTCAGAATGCATTCCTTTCTATCTATTCTGACTAGTCTTTTTCCCAATTACAAAAAGGATGAGGGTTTCACCCGGCGAATTCCCATGCGGGGTTACTCGGCCCTTCCTTGAGAGCTCTCTTACCAATTCCCAATATCTCGAGATTACAAATTCCAAGTTCCACTGGCAGTACTGCTCTTTCTATTTCTGTCTAGACATACCAAAAACCCAGTCCTGTCTGCTCTGACCAGGCTGAATCATGATTCTCTATAACAGCTGTACCTAGCGAATACTCATGCAAGGATTTTCAAACAAAGACTTAAGTCTTACCAAAGTTTTCAAACTGCAGTTCTAACTCATCTGTCTAGACAGGTTTTCAAAACTATACTTACCAGATCTGGTTCCCAAGCTTCTGAGTTGGATCCTGGACTCCCCCGGGTCGGAAGTGTTGGCCAGCTGGACTCAGTGCCTGCCGAGGCCAGGCAGAACTCCCTCCGATACAAGAGGATCGGTGGGCCCAGGGAAATTCCCCTGCGTCGGATTGGCATGGTTCCAACTGGACCAAACCTCAAGGCGAATTACGTGGATTTATTCACTTGAACACTATCCACCACTCGCACTTCCCGGCCAACGCACCAAGAATGTAGCAGCAGATAAGCATGCAATAAATAAATCCAGGAGTCTTTTCAAGGATCCAAGCCAGTTTAATGTGCACATGGCTCAAGCAATAAGCAATTTCAAAATGGCTGAGCAATGGCTTCTAGTAAAACAACAACTTTTATAGCTTTCTTGTCCATTCTAAGCATAGGCAAACTTTTCATTGGTCCCAGTACCCCTCTCACCCATCTATTGGTCCCGGTACTGATATGGCTACCCAATCGGGACTCTGGTCTGGGCTCAGCACCTGGTTGCCCCCCTTCTAGTCCCAATTACAATGGTCAGTGTCTCTAACTTGTTACATCTCTCCTCCAAGGTCGCTTAGCTTGTTAAAACATATGGGAAGCAGGGCACTGTAACCTTGCTTTTTGCAGAGTTAATTAATTCCATAGAAGCATAGCACACCTTATCAGTACCAATTAAACTTGTTTTTCTATATTTTCTAAGTTTCGTTTCTGCTTAGCTATGTTCAGTTAAACTGAGTTAAGTTTCAATTCTATGGTGTCATCATTCAGGGGGGTTTTCATTCCTCTGGGCCTAACTACAGGCTTCAGTTACAGGTCAAGCTGCTCAGGCCTGTCTGCTTAGTTCAATTAGCATGGATCATAGACCGTCGCCTACCACAATACATCTAGTAGATTCTACTATAACAGCATCTAATAAAATAAGATGTTTTTGTGGAGGACTTTTTCCTCTTGATTGCTCCTCCTTTCTCTTTTTATTTCCAGCACAGGCGGAACTAGTGGTGGGGTTCTGTTTTTTTCATCCACAACTACGTCTCATCTTGGGGAACAAATAAAGCTTTAGAATGTTTCTTTGTAAATGAGTAGGCCCAGAAACCCTCCGCGAAGGTTGCATGGGGCAGCAGAAAACCTAGAGCCAGCTCTGATAGAGGCTTCTTCGATGGAGGACCAGAAATAAAACCCCCAGGTACATTCTGTAACAAAATGATGATGGAGAAATTCTCTAAACTAATATTCTCCAGAGAACTCATGGGAATAAATAAAGATTTAGAATGTATCTTTGTAAATGAGTAGGCCCAGAAACAGTCTGTGAAGAATTAATTGCTGCCCTATCTTCAATAACCAGACTAGGATCAGTGAAAGGAAGGGATTATTAAAAGAGGGGGAAAGTCCCTCTGATCCTAGTCTTGTAGGTCATTGTAACAACAGGCCAGGAAAGATGCATCAAGATTCCCTCTGGGATCATCTATCATGGGTTCTAAATGCAGCCAACAGGGCCTATGATTGTTGAGACTGTTGCCTCCACAGTATCCCCAGCTCCAGTTGATTCAGGGAGCAGGGGTGAAAGATTCCCATAAGAGATTCTTTATGAATCTTAGCCTGACACGGCCTTGGTTCAGCATCAACTGCCTGCATCAGGTGCAAAAGAGTTTTTATCCCAGAAGAAACTGGTAATGAGAACACTACTAGTGCCTTATTTATTTATTTATTATTATTATTTATTTAGCTATATTTATGTACCGCCTTTCACCAGGTCCTCAAGTGGCACAAAACTGCTGTACACGAACTCAAGAACTGAAGACTTTTTGCATGGCAATACAAACTTGTTTATTGCTTGAAGGTAGGGCAGCAATTAATTCTTCATAGAGGGTTTCTGGGCCTACTCATTTACAAAGATACATTCTAAATCTTTATTCCCATCAGTTCTCTGGAGAATATTAGTTTAGAGAATGTCTCCATCATCATTTTGTTACAGAATGTATCTGGAGGTTTCATTCAGACGTTCTGGCTTGGACCGAGGCTCAATGCAGGAGCATTGGAAGGGTTGGATGGGGTGGGAGCTGTACGTGTAGTGGGGCTGAATTGGGGCCTGTCCAAGCCCTTTGCCCCGATTCTACTCCTGTGGGAATGTATAGCTCCCACAGATGCAGAATCGAGTGTAAATCAGGCTCGTCCAAATTTTGGACATACGGATGGGCTGGACGTGCTCCAATCAGAATGGGTTCCTATAAGCCTCCATCAGAGCTGGCTCTAGGTTTTTTGCTGCCCCCAAGCAACTAATTTTGGCAGGGGGGGAGATGGTTTACCCATAAGTACGCTTTGTGACTTAATGTGCACAAAATCAATTGTAAAAAAAAAATGTGTTAATTTATAGGTTAATGTATGTTAAATCGATTTTGCATAAACAAATTTTTAGGGCCCAGTGTAAAAAAGGGCATCAGACTGTTTCAGTTGCCCCTGAGCAATAGATTAAGTGGTTGTGTTTAGCAATAGTTGAACCAGTACTGTGCCCTGTGAAATTACTAGTTAGTGACTGGAACATTTACAGATCACAAACTTTGGATTCCTGAACCCCAGAAAATTGCTTCTGGTCTCTACTAGGGCACCATGGTTTACTCTGGCTTTACAGCTGTTGAAAGTGAGGTGCAGACATTTGGAACAGTAGTGGTTTAAATCACAGACTGAGCAAAATACGCAGCTTTGTAGACAATATAGAGCTTTCTATCTGAAGGAAAGTATAGGTGCAAAAAAGGAGCATTATGTCTCTTTGATTAGGGAAGTAGATAAGTCAGTTGAAGGTATTGTTTCATACTACATGTGGTCTGGCTACTCGTCAATCTGCAGTGGATTATGAGCTGACCTATTTGGATTCTGGCACTTTTGATCTATTTTGTCAGAATGGAGTGTCAGGATTCTGGGCTAAGTTTATCTTGGATAAGGATAGTTCCTACCTCTTACTCTTGTCCAGAGAGATTCAGAATAGCCTTCCTTGAAGGCACTTATTGGGAGATGGGATAAGGATTAGTTTGATTCAGTATCAATGTATCAGCGAAAGGGAAGTTGGAGAGATAATAGCATCAATTTATATCACTTACTGTGCATTAGATCTCACTTTAGCTTATTGGGTGAAAGCAGCCAGGAGGGATCAGGCAGCTTAGTTAAGAGTGATTGAAATGTTTTCCTGCAGGAGAATTATTTGTTGTCTAATATCCTATTTTTTGCCAATCGAGCTTTAATGCAGGATATAGGATGGAGATGTTGCTGGTCGCTTTTTTGGTGATCAATTGAGGGCCACTAATAAAGGATCCATTTCAGCAGTGATCCTCTTGGACCGTTCAGTATCTTTTAATGTGGAGTCCTGTTCCAATGTGTATGTCCAGGGCCACTGTGCGTCCGGTCGGAACCAGATGTACAATGGTAGATGCGATTCTGATCCTGTGGGGCACATCTAGCCTCTGTAGGATCAGAATCGCATCTAAGCCTGTACGTGCAGGCTGGGATCCGATTCTGGTTGGCCTGCACGTACAGGCTGCTGCCCAGCTAACTCAGTCAGGCTTCTGAATGAAGCCATGGCGCCATGGTATTCAGTTGCCATGGCACCGCAGCTCCATTCAAGAGCCGCGATCCCAGGCCGCTGCTGACTTTGCTCATTCCCCGCAGCCCGACCTCTGATCTGGCCTCCCAAGGTCAGGGTCAGGCTGCGGGGAATCTCCTGTACCCCCTCCTAACTTTGCCGCTCCCTGGGCCTGCCATCCGCCGATGTCTAGGGGGATTTATTCCAACTCTAGGGTGGAATAAGTCCTCCATCTAGTCTGCCAACCCCAGACGTAAAGGGCCGACATCAGAATCAGCCCTGTACGTCCGGGGCAGCAGATTGCCCACTGCCCGCCCTAACTCTGCCTCTGTACCACCCCTTTCCCACCCCCATCTAGCCTCCCCGTACAAGCTCCTTGTTCGTACAGGGAGGCTTCATCAGGAACGGGAAAGGGGGACGAATAGTGGGGATGGATGTCCCAACAGGATATCCATCCCCACTATTCATGTTACAGAATAGACCCTTTAGTGAATCATCAGTTATTATTATTATTGTTTAACAATTTGCTATATGCCATTCTGACAAAAAGTCCTTTAAGGTGGTGTACGATTAAGTACCTTAAAAAAACCATCAGTAACATAAAAACAAGCCACCCCACCACATCATTACTGAGTAGGCTGCCTGAAATAGGTTTGGGAGGGGCAGTCTAGAATCAGTTTTCCTCGTTTTGGAACAACCATCAGCAGCTATTTTTAGTAGAAAACAAAAAGTCATCCCCATGTGGTTTATCTCAGGGACATTAATTTATTAATTAATTTAGCAAGGTTTATATACAGCCTTTCACCATGGTCAAGGCGGTTTACATAGAACAAAGGTAAAAATTTTACATTGAACAATTAAACTTATGTACAGATAAACTAGTAACTATATATAGTTAGGTAGATGATACAAGACATCTATCATTGCTTCTGAGGTCAATCTAGGTACAGTACAGAGAAATCAAATTTGGCAAATAGAAGGGTTTTCAGTTGTTTTCTGAATGTGGGTAGGTCTGTGATGGTACAAATTGTGTCTGGGAGAGCATTTCAGGCTGAAGGTGCGTACATTTTGAAGGCTCGAGCATATGCTTGTTGGGTTAATTTTGTTCTTGCGTGGGGGATGATTAAAGTGTTTGTAGTAGCTTGTTTTCTTGCACGGTTATGTTACAGTATTTGGAGCAATGTGCTTAGGTGCGATGTGTTGATAGCTTTATGTATTATTAGAAATGTTTTGTACTTGATTTGACTAGCAAGTGGAGCCAATGCAGTTGCTTCAAGGTGGGTGTTATGTGATCATATTTTGATGAACCCGTTAGGGTGCGTGGCATGGTGTGCAGCGCTGTATGAAGGGGAGTCATGGATGAGTGAGTCGCCTTTGTAAATGGAGTTACAGTAGTCCATGTGCAGCAGGATTAGGGCTTGGAATGCTGAGTGGGAGTCTGGGGGGTTGAGGATGGGGCATAGTCATTGGAGGGTTCTTATTTGTGGTATACAGCTTTCGGGGTGCATTGCAATCCGAGGGAGCAATACAGTATAGGAGGTGAAGTACTTTTGTCTACTAAAGAAGAGCGGGACCTAGGCGTGGTTGTGTCTGATGATCATAAAGTAGCTAAACAGGTAGAAAAGGCAACGGCAAAAGCTAGAAGGATGCTTGGGTGCATACGGAGAGGAATGGCTAGCAGAAAAAAGGAGGTGATAATGCCTCTGTATAAGTCTTTGGTGCAACCTCATTTGGAGTATAGTGTGCAATTCTGGAGACCGCACCTTCAAAAGGATGTGAACAGGATGGAGTCGGTGCTGAGGGTGGCTACTAAAATGATTAGTGGGCTTCATTATAAAGCATATGAGGACAGACTTAAGGATCTTAATATGTACACCTTAGAGGAAAGGCGGGATAGAGGTGATATGATTGAGATGTTTAAATACTTCCGTGGCATAAATGTTCAGGGAGAGAGCCTCTTTCAATTGAAAGCAAGTTCTGCTACGAGGGGACATGGGATGAGGGTGAAGGGAGATAGATTCAGGAGTGATATGCGGAAATATTTCTTTACGGAAAGAGTAGTGGATCCATGGAATAGTCTCCCAGTGGAGGTGGTAGAGATGAGGACAGTAACTGAATTCAAAAAAGCATGGGACCAACACAGAGGATCTCTAAAGGTAAAAAGTGGACTGTTGTAGTTGTTGATATGGTAGGACAGACTAGATAGGCAATGTGGTCTTTTTCTGTCATCATGTTTCTATGTTTCTATGTATTTGTGATTTGAGGGAGAGGTCTTTGTCCAGTATGATTCCAAGAGTACTTGATTTTAGGTTGAATCTTTACTTTGTTATTGTTTATAGTGATGGAGTCTAGAGGGGTGAAGCTGGTTTCTTTTATTTATTTATTTTTATATACCGCGTTTCCAAGGATCAATGGGGTTTACAGAGAAGAGAACTTCAACATTACATGGAACAGTTTTACATGGATCAGAATTTACATTATAACATGAATAGAAACTAGGGATAACATAGAACAGTGTGAACTATATACGAAATAATGAGTTGCTTGTAGCCAGCTATGGATCTGAGTTTATCTTAAGCAAGTGTCAGGTGGAGGGGATGGAGGGGAGGGGCAGGAGAAAGAGAATTGAAAAGAGTGCTGGGTCATGTAATCCCATCAAATTGTTCCATGAAAAGGTGGGTCTTTAGCAGCTTCCTGAATGTTGCAAGTTATGAGTGTTTCTAATATGGTATGGAAGGGCATTCCAGAGGCAATGGGCATGAAGGGAGAATGCCCTAGTACAGGTTGTTTGATTACTCTTGGTTGATGCAAGAGGTAGGACTAGAAGGTTTGATGCATTACTTCTTCTTTGGTGATTTTCAGGGGAAGGAACGAGAGAGCAAGGGACACTGGGTGATGGCTGTGGGGAGGTATGAGAGAGAGAGAAATTGGGTGATGTCTGGGGGTCTATGAAAGGCAGAGACAATGGTTATGGGTAGGGAGCTATGAGAGAGAGAGAGAGACTAGATGTGGAGAACTGTGAGAGAGAGAGAGACTAGGTGATTGCTGGGGTAGCTATGAGAGAGAGACACTTGGCAATGGCTGGGGGAATGAGAGAGAGAGAGTGACACCTAGTGATGGCTTTGCTGGCTGTGTGTGTGTGTGTGAGAGTGAGAGAGAGAGAGAGAGACTGCATGATGAGTGTGGGGAGGCTATGAGAGAGGGAGATACTTGGTGATGTCTAGGGGAACTATAAGAGAGAGATTGGATGATGACCTGGGGGAGCTATGAGAGTGAGCAAAAGACTGGATAATGGCTGGGGGAGGGAACTGTGAAAGAGACTGGGTGATAGCTGGGAGGGAGTTATGAGAGAGAACAACTGGCTGATGGCTGGAGAGGGCTCTGAAAGAGAGACTGGTGATGGCTGGGGAGCTATGAGAGAGAGCGAGAGAGACTAGGCAATGCTTGGGGGGAGCTATGAGAGAGAAAGAGAGAGACTGAGGGATGGCTGTGGGGGGCTATGAGAGAGAGAGAGAGAGAGACTGCATGATATGTATGGTGGGGCTATGAGAAAGAGAGACTGGGTGATGGCTGGGGGAGCTATGAGAGAGAGACTGGATGATAGCTTGGGGGAGCTATGAGAGAGAATGTGTATGGCTGGGAGGGGGCTATGAGAGAGAGAGAAACTAGTTGATGGCTGGGGGAAGCTATGAAAGAGACTAGGTGAAGGTAGGGGAAGGCACTATGGGAGATTTTTTTTGCTTCATGTATTACCAGACCAAGTTGCCTCTGGTGCTGCTATAAAGGGTCCCATTATGCTGCTGACAGTGTACTCATTGGGGTTAGTGGGAGAGGAAGGAGGAGAAGGGTGCTGCCTTCTGTTGGCATTGTGTAAATGGCACATTAAGGGCCTGATTTATTAAGGGTTTTTTTCCCAATAGAAAGGGGAAAGCAGTAAATCCGGCCCTTAAAAAGGAGGGGATGAGGTTGGGGGACACTGTGACTGATGTCTCAGTGGCCAACTCTTAGATTCCAAAAAAAATTGTCAAGGCCTGGGTTAGGGAGTGGTTTGGATGGGACTACAATATTCCCCATTTTAGAAGGGGAATACACATTGAAATTAAAACATCTAGATGTCGGCATTTACAGCTGCCCCAAGGCATGAATATGCATCTGCTTAAAGGGGCAGGTGTAAAGGCAGAGGTCAGCCCCCTCCCCCCATTTCCCCTCCCCCCGCAGATTACTCTTAACCAGCACCCTCATCCCTTAATTTGAACTTTGTTTATTGTTTTGGATTTGTCAGCCCATTTTCTTTAAACTAATTTCATAGAATTTTTGTAACTACTTTTTTTGCAACTGATTTTTAGTTAACATGTAAGATAATAACTTCATGCAGATTTTTATCATGGCATTATGTATTGTGTTCTTTATTTGGTAAAAATATGATAAAGGTTTTGTAAGATGTAGTCAGAATTCTACCTTTTTTTTTTTTTTGCGTTTTAACAATCTTTATTTGAAACAAAGAAAAGAAGTACAATCAAGTCCACATCAAGGAAGCGAGAGGATCAAGAAAAACAAATATATCCATAAACAACCATTTTACAAAGCCAGATTGGAATCATAACATCTAACCCTAAGACTTAGAGAGGAAGTGAAGGAAAAGAAAAAAACCCTAATCACATTCTTTACTATCTAAAAAAGCTAATTCATAAACTTAAAGAAAATAATTTAGTTATTTTATCTTACTCTTTTTGAACTAATTTCTGACTGTTCGCTTTCTTTTCTCTCTGACTTTGTGCTATCTGCAGTCTGTCTCCCTTTTATGTTTCTTTTCATTGTGTCTCTCCTCTAAGATACTGTTTTATTATCCAACTTGATGTTTTAATATATTGCTGTATAAAAATATGAGAAATGAAATGAAACTTCTTTGAAACCACTTTTTCCCAATGCCACATCTCTCTTCTTCCATTTCCTATCTTTTCATCCTGGTTGGATCACAGAGCTAGAAATTTGTCCTTTATTACTTTTTGTTTATTTGTAATTATTTTTAAGGTGAGGCTTTTTCTTTCTTCGTTCTCCTATAGCCTCGCTAAAAAGACACTACTATGGCTACTATAGTTGGAAAATATTTTCTTTTACACTTATTCATGTCTGATAGGCATATGTCCCTTTAACTGTCTTATTTTCCCTGTTCTCTCACTATTTCCTTAGTGTGAAACTCTCACATTCCCCTTTTGTCATTCTCGCCCACTCTCATCTGCCAATTTTCCTATTTTTATTCCATTTACCTTCTGTTTTTCTTGCTCATCTCTCATATCTGTCTTCCTCTCTGTAGTTCTCTTCCTCACCTCCTACTCCCTTATTTTTCCTTTCTCTTCACCACATTTTTCTCTCTCTGTCTCCTCTTTCTTCTGAACTCTTCACCTCCCCTCTTTCAACTAAAACTATTCCTCAGGTACCTGTCTTTCTACTTTGGGAGAAAAAAAAATCAAACTTCAAAACTGATTCACCTCAGACATCCCACGGAGCACAGCAGAGTCTAAAGGAAAGGAAGAAATGCATTTGCATCGTATCTGTTGCTAGCAGGAAACCAGCACCTAGTTACCTCTCCTGAAAACTTGGAGAAGACTAAGGTACAGTGCTGCAGGACAACTAAATTGTTGTTTGGAGAAGGTCAGACTCTGGCTTGCAAGTAACAAACTGAACTTAAATCCATTAAAATCTTAGCATTATGGTTATCTAAAACCAAGTGGAGAAAGCATGTGTATGTGTGTCTGCTTTGAGTGTGGGTGGGTACATGCACGTTTGTATGTGTGTTGATATTGTGATGATGTGAAGGCTGCAGAGCCCTTTAAAAGTAGAAAAAACTCTGAGATTTGTTCCCACAAGCGGGGGATGGGATCACAGAAGCACATTTCCCACAGAGAGAATGAAACTAAGGCACATAGAAGCAGGGTTAGCTTGAAGCCACACCCAACCTCTAGGACAGCTGCAAGCAGAGAGAGGGTGGGGTCAGAGAAGCAAACAGTTCACAGAACATATAAGCTGCGTCACAAGGAAGTGAGGAGAGAGATGAACAGGAGCTGGAGAATCAGTTGAGAGTTGATTCCAGAGCTTCACACACACGAGGACTAGACACAGGACGGTGCAAAGGAAATTGCAATGCTAAAGGGAAACTAGCAAAACCCCGAGGACAAAGTTTCTTTGAAGAATCAGCTGAGTGGGAGGGAGGAAATCAGGTACTGATCAAACGGTATGTGCTTTTACACCAGAAAGACTGCAAAGAAGGTCTGTTCAAAGGCAGGACCGTTGCAGGCTGGGAGCCAGAGGGAAAAGGCCAGTAAACCAGGGAAAGAAGCAGGATTTCAAAGCTGTTAATTCTGCTAAGCCCAGAAGGACTGACCACTACTTACAAGGCAAGTGCAAAGGGGTGTGGGCATAGAAAGAACCGGCAGAGAAGCCTGGATTTTACCTCTGAATCAGAATATCAGCAGTTCTAGTCTTGAACCCTCCACACAGATATTATAGAAAGCCTGTTAGGAGGAGAGAGTTACTGCTAGGTCAAGAAGCTTTTGCATTTCCTGATGAAAACTATTAAGGGGGAGAAAAGCAAAAGGTTCAAACCCAGTTACAGAGGGGAACCGTGAGCTAAAGTGGAGAAACCTTTGTAAGCTTCTGAAGAACATACAACAGGTTAAACCCCGAGATTACCCCAAGTTCAGAGCCATACAATTCCCCAATTGAAATGGACGTGGACTGTCTCTCTGATAAATCAATGTCCTCTGCTGAATCGATGGTTTGCAGTTGGTGTGTGTCTAAGGTATAAAGCTTTTCCTGTATGCTGTATGAAACAAGTAAGAAGACGTCAGGAGTTCAGATATCATTGTATGCTTGGAAAGCAGACAAGTGGATAAGAGAAACCTCATGTGAAAGCCTAGCTAGTTTTATTGCTGCTGTAACGTCAGCTGGGAAAGCTAGTGGTAAAAGCTAAGAGGTAGCACTCTGAGTGATGTTTTAAACTTGAAGTCAGCAAGGAAAGTAAAGTTTTCATACTGCCTAAGTTTGTGAGTAATGCACAAAGATATTTCTACTGCGTTTGTAAATACTAGAAAATACTGCTATCAAGGTTGAGAAGTTTATGGAAGAAATTCACCTTGCACATTTGGAGAAGAATCCTATACTTTGGTTGAATGTGTTTTCCCTTTCTGGAATTTTGCCACGAATGATTTCCTTACAGATAAAAATAAAAGCAATTTATGTTATAAATTGTCCTGTGCTCCTTCTATTCGGACTGCTAACAAAAGCAAACCACAACTACAATTAAGGAGGTGATCCACCGTCTCTCATTAGGCAAGTGTCTATACTAAATAGCACTATAAGTGTTCAAGCAAAGACAATCTGCCGTGCCACCCCTAGGGGCAGTGCGGTGAGAGCGGTGGAAGGCGTCACAATATGTATATGCATGCATGCTTGCTTGCATGTGTGCATGTTTGTGTATCTATATCTGTGTTGGCTTTTTCTGTGTGTCTGATCGGGAGAGGAGATGAGAGAGGATGACAATTTGAAAGGTGCAATTCCTTAATTTCTATGCTACAGTGAATCCATGTATGTTTGCTGCAACTGTTCGAACTGTTTCTCCGATAAAAATATAATGGGGTATTTTATGAGGACTTCATTAATATTCTGATCCCCACCAAGTGTAGAAACTTCAGTTCTATAGCACAGGAACTTCTCCCAACTCACCTCCTCCCTTCCTGTGACTAGAGCTACATCCCCTCCAATCTTATTCACATCTTCTCTTCTCTTCCTTTCTCATCTGCCCTGCAGAATGCCCACTCTGTCTCCAACAGACATGCCTATATTCACAAACACTTTATCTCCCATTCTTTACAACTTCTTGCTTTAACTGAGACTTGACTTTTCCATGAAGACTCTACTCCATTTGCTGCCTTCTGTCATGAAGATTACCTTTTCTCCCATACACCTCACCCGACTGGCCACCATGGTGGTATTGACCTGCTATTCTCTCCTTCCTGTAGATTCCAACCCCTTCTTCCACCACAGTCTCACTCCTTTATTTTGTTTTGATCCACTTTGTCTGCCTTTTTACTCTACTACCTCTCCGAGTAGCTATCATTTATTGACTCCCTAACAAGTCCACCTCTTCCTTTTCTCACTGACTTTGACTCCTGGCTTTTCTTTTTGCTCCTGACCCATATTCCACTTCCCACATTCACGGAGTTTAAACATTCATGCTGATGACGCCTCTGACTCTTTTGCCTCAGAGCTCCTTGCTTTAATCTCCTCATTCAAACTCCAGCTGTGTTCAACTATCCGTACTCACCAACATGGCCACTGCCTTGACCTTATCTTTTTCTTCAACTGCTCTCTTTCTGATTTTTCTGTCTTGGTTCTTCCCATGTCTGACCATCAACTGTTATCTCTCACAATTAATCATCCCCTCCACAATCTCATCCAATCTTAAGGCTATTGATCCTTCTGCTTTCTCCACCACTGTCTCATCTCCTCTCTCATTCACTATATTATCTGAGTCTTTCGACAAGGCAGTCTCTTCCAATAACACTATACTCTCCTCTGCTTTGGATGCACTTGCTCCCATTCCATCTCCTGTAAGGCATATCATACCTCAGCCTTAGCTGACTTCCATAATCTGCTGTTTACATTCCTGTGCCTGCTCTACTGAGTGCCTTTGGCTAAAATGTCATACCCATGCTGACTTCATACAATTAAAAATTCATGCTAACCTCCTTCCAGTCCACTATTACACTTGCCAAGCAAGAGTACTATGTCCATCTGATGAACTCTTTTGTCTCTGACCCTCGCCATCTTTTTGCCATGCTCTATTCTTTCATCTAAGTGCCTTTTCCTCTGCTTTCCTCTTTGCTTTGTGCTCAGATTGTGGCTGACTACTTCCATGACAAGATTCACAAGATTAGTCTTTAATTCTCAAATGGGTCACCTCCTTCTCCCCTTTCCCATTTTCACATCCTTCCTTCAATCCCTGCCAGCCTTTCTTCCTTTTCTAAAATCACAGAGGAGGAAACTACGTATCTCTTCTTCTCCAAACTTACTACTTGTTCCTCTGATTCCATTCCCACCTAGCCACTCAGCCATCTGCTGTTGTCCCTTCCAACTATCACATCCTCAACCTATGGTTTTCCATTGCAACTGCTCCTGCTACCTTCAAACATGCTGTGCTCACACTACTTCTAAAAAAAACATCACTGCATGCTACCTGCCCTTCCAATTATCGTCCCATCTTCATCATCCCTTTCACGTCCAAACTACTTGAATGTGTTGCTTACTGCCACCGTCTCGACTTTCTGTCATCTCAAGCCATCCTAGATCCACTCCAATCTGACTTCTGTCCTCTACATTCTACAGAAATGGCTCTTTCCAAAGTCACCAGTGAACCTATTCCTGCCAAATCCAAGGGCCTTCACTTACTCGATCCTCATCCTCCTTGTCCTATCTGCTGCTTTTGATCTGTCAGTCACCATCATCTATTTGATAAGCTGCTCTCACTTGGATTTGGAGGCTCTGTTCTGTCTTTGTTTTCTTATTTCTTCCATGGCACTTTCAATGTATGCTGTGGTAGATCCTGCTCATCTGTCATCCCACTATCGGTTGGTGTACCTCAGGGATGGGTCTTGGGTCCTCTCCTCTCTCTATATACTCATTTCGTTGGTGTCCTGCTCTCCTCCCATGATTTTCAGTACTATCTTTATGTTGATAACTCCAAGATATCCCCTGCTGCCACCACCAGCTGCTCTCCCCATCGGGGGATCGAGCCAGCCAGCCAGCGGCGGGAACTGCGGCCATCTTCAGGCGTCCTGCCCAATCGGGGCAGCCGCCTCCTGCATTAAAAGAGAAGCGCCGGCGGGCACTGTGGAACATCCCCTGCTGCCACCACCAGCTACTCTCCCCATTGGGGGATCGAGCCAGCCAGCCAGCAGTGGGAACTGCGGCTATCTTCAGGCGTCCTGCCCAATCGGGGCAGCTGCTTCCTGCATTAAAAGAGAAGCGCCGGCGGGCGCTGTGGAAAAAGGATATAGCGATTTTAGAAAAGGTACAGAGAAGAGCCACCAAAATGGTAAAGGGGATGGAAGGATACTCCTATGAAGAAAGGCTAAAAAAGTTAGGGCTCTTTAACCTGGAAAAGAGACGGCTGAGGGGAGATATGATAGAAGTCTATAAATTAATGAACGGAGTGGAACGGGTAAACGTAGATCGATTGTTTACCTTATCAGAATATAGAAAGACTAGGGGACATGCAATGAAGCTACAGGGTAAACTAAGACTAATAAAAGAAAATATTTTTTCACTCAACGTGTAATCAAACTCCGGAATTTGTTACCGGAGGATGTAGTAAAGGCTGTTAGTGTAGCTGGGTTTAAAAAAGGTTTGGACAAGTTCCTGGAGGAAAGGTCCATAAACCATTATTAAGAAGTGACCGAAGATATCAATGCTTGACCCAGTACAAGCATTGTGGAACTTGTGTCTCTTGGGGAAACTGCTAAGTACATATGACCTAGATTGGCCACTGTTGGAAACAGAATACTGGGCTTGATGGACCTTGGTCTGACCCAGTATGGCATATCTTATGTTCTTATGCCACCACCAGCTGCTCTCCCCATCGGGGGATCGAGCCAGCCAGCCAGCGGCAGGAACTGCGGCCATCTTCAGGTGTCATGCCCAATCAGGGAAGCCGCCTCCTGCGTTAAAAGAGAGGCACCGGCGGGCACTGTGGAACATCCCCTGCTGCCACCACCAGCTGCTCTCCCCATCGGGGGATTGAGCCAGCCAGCCAGCGGCGGGAACTGCGGCCATCTTCAGGCGTCCTGCCCAATCGGGGCAGCCGCCTCCTGCATTAAAAGAGAAGCGCCGGCGGGCGCTGTGGAGCATCCCCTGCTGCTACCACCAGCTGCTCTCCCCATCCGGGGATCGAGCCAGGCAGCCAGCGGCGGGAACTGCGGCCATCTTCAGGCGTCCTGCCCAATCGGGGCAGCCGCCTCCTGCATTAAAAGAGAAGCACCGACGGGCGCTGTGGAACATCCCCCGCTGCCACCACCAGCTGCTCTCCCCATCGGGGGATCGAGCCAGCCAGCCAGCAGCTGGAACTGCGGCCATCTTCAGGCGTCCTGCCCAATCAGGGCAGCTGCCTCCTGCATTAACAGAGAAGCGCCGGCGGGTGCGCCCGTGCCTGGCAGGCCCGTGCCTGAGGGCCTCGTCAGAGGGCCCTTTGGCGTGGCCCTTAGGCAGTGGCACTCCATCAACCCCACAGGCGAACCAGAACTCACACCCGGAGCAGAGTCAGCTACCCTTGTCAGGAAAAGGCAAGTCCCTATCCTTTAGCTGACCACAAACCCCAAGCCATAAGACCTGCATTACTTATTCATTATATTTTACAACAAAAGCTATGTGTTGTAACCTTTATTAATGCACTTGGATATGCAGTGAACAAGCAGTAGGCAAGTCCTTTTCCTTACTGTTTTGAAAAGAAGCATCTCAGGCGCATCTGCATGCCGACATCAACCTTCATTTATCTTAAACACCACCAGTAACCTATACCCGCTGTAGTCACTATTCTGCAGTTATCTTCCTTTATTGCTAGTAACTGCATCTACTTGTATTGCTATCAGTATTCCACAGTTAGCTTCACTATTGCTATTAACTTGCATTCACTTGTACTGTTGTCAGTATTCTGCAGTTAACTTCTCGATTGCTAGTAACCGGAATCCTCTTGTACTGTTGTCACTATTGATATTAACTTGCATTCACTTGTACTGTTGGCAGTATTCTGCAATTAATTTCCCGATTGCTAGTAACCAGTATCTTCCTGCACTGTTGTCAGTATTTCCACAGGTAACCTCATCATTACTAGTAACCTGCATCTACTTACACTGTTGTCACAAATTGACTGTACTGCTGCCAATCTAGAATGTACAAATTCCTGCTATTATTCATCACCCCCCTTACCCTTGGGCTCCCCAGTATCTCTAATGCTTTCAACCATGGTACCAATTACATACCAATCCTACACAACTATGGAAGGAGATGGTCTGAATTCCCCCACGACACCACAGCAAAAACTAACCATACATCCCACTCCCATTTACTTCACATCCCCCTCCAAATCATCAAAAAGACACAAACCGGGAAGCAACATCATCAACGCCTACTGAAGTGTGCGCTGATAAATGCCAGATCAGTACGATCAAAATGGCCTGCAGCCATTGACCTGATACCCCTATACAACCTAGACATCTTGATGATCACGGAGACATGGCTATCTGATTGTGACAACGTTCTCTTGAATCAGATGCTGCCACCAGGATTTTCTCTATACATATGCCACAGGTCCATTCAGAAACTAGGCGGAACGCTCATCCTCGCCAAAGCCGATCTACATTTCAAGCTGTGCAACACCTCCAGCTCAACCCACCTTGACTCTCTCACTATATCTAATGAGCTCTGCACAATCAAACTACTATACCGGGCACCCACTCCATCACCAGAAGACCTATCGACAATAATTGAGCTTGCGTGCACCACATCCAATCCACACTCTCCAATTTGGTTAGTTGGTGACTTCAACCTCCCATCTCTTCAAGACAGCCACGCAGCAGCATTCCTAGATGCCCTAGAGGATCTAGGTTACAAACAATATGTCGACTCTCCCACCCACACCAAGGGAGGTAAGCTAGACCTCATCTTCGCACCTCAGTCCAATGCCACGACATCCCAAGCCCTCGCACTGTCTGTAACACCAGTGCCTTGGTCCGATCACAATCTGCTCAGATTCCACTTACCCATAAGTGGAACCACAACTAATTATTACTAGTTTCCTGTAATGATCAGATCCGAAAGTCAGTACTGATGACCAATACAGGCAAGGGTGTGGGGAAGAGAATTCTATCGAGCACTAGGCATCTCCAGAATGTCTCCTCCCACGAATATAAAAAGCTTACTACATATATACTTTTCTTTGCTTCCATTTATGCATACAGTCCCAGATCTATCCCTCCTATGTCTTCTCCCTCCTCCCTTCTTATTTCCTATTATTGCCTTTTTTGTTCCCCTTAGTTCCTGTTGCAAAATCCCCCTTTGGCCCCCCTCTCTCTCTTATACTTACCAACTATCGTTCAGCCACCTGCTTTCTTCAGGGCAAAAGGCCTAGCATATATGTTGCCAGCTTCTGGTTTCCTGTGTATGTGCTCCTTTGCACATTGCCCCTGTAGGCCTATGTCTGGACTTTCCAGTTCAGACCTACACCTACTGGGCTCATGATATTTCCTTATATGGTTTTTCTTGTGCTGGGTTTCTTCTTGTACTGGCCCAAGTGTTGCCCACATGATATAGCAGCCTGGCTGTTGTTCTTTATTTTTTTTTAAAGATTCAGAGCAGCCATTGAGTGATTATGAACCAGGAACATTATAATCCCTTAACCCTTATAACACTTAACTTCACACTTAACCTCTACAACTCCCCCATTTTTTTTAATTTTTTTTTTATTGAGAAGGGGAGAAGTCAGAATAGTCAGACGTGGGGACTGCAGCATAAGAAACATTGACAAGAGCATGACTAGTTTGAACAGGCATAAAAGAAGTGGACACCTTAGTACACTGTTTCTTACAACAGGATATAAAAATTGAAACACCACAACAGAAGATTAAAGCAAAGAATAATAATATGCCAGCTGAAATCAATAAGCCTTTCAGGCCAGATCCAAGAGAGTGAAACCAGGAGGAGAGAGATGAAAACCAATCCCCAATCTGGAGGCCTCCCTTAAAATCATCAATATGAAGTTCAGATAAATGCTTAATCTGATTCATAGCATCCAATACAAATACCGTGTGGTTTGCGATGACTGTGCAGCAGTTAGTAGCATTAACAAATGAACAAGTCCCGCCTTCTGCAGCGAGTAACAAATCTAAAGCCTGTCTATTCTGCAGAGTCATCTGGTTATTTTGTTCAAGCGATTCAGCTAAGCGAGAGATAGATTCAGTAACAGCTTTCATTTGTATATGTAGCAAACATTGTAAGCGGCGGACAGCCATTCCAAGTTCTGCAGTGAGGGCGGGAGTAGCCCAAGGAATCCAAGCAGTGATACTAAGGGCAATTAGACAAGCTTTGGTCATGGGGTAAGTGGAGTTAACATATTCATAGGAAGCCTGTATCGCAGCATCCTCAGCAATAGAGGAATCCCAGGGACTAACATAGCTACGCTTACGGCGCTGGTGTGGAGGAGTAGGAGGAGAGGGCAGGGGGTCATATGAGACATTCAGGGGAATAAGGACGGAATAAGGGGATACTTTAACTAAGGCACAGGGTAAGTTGGACAGTGAAACCTTCTGGTACAAAACATCACCACAAAGCCAGTAATGACCCACAATAGCAGATAGAGAAAAAGAAGGTTTCCAAGTAAAGTAGGTTTTAATGGGATATGTCATAGAGGAATGGGGATGGCATCCTGAGGTAGCAGAGTGAGTACAAGGAGTCTGACAGAGAGGATGATCATCACGGGACTTACAAGGTTTCCAGTGGACGCGGCCAGCAAGTTGGTGGCCTATGATAGTAGTAGGAGCATTGCGGCCTTGCCTGGCAGTGGTGTTTGGCGTGCCACATCGGGCCACATCGTTGCAGGAAAGTATTGGGGCATAGCAGGAAGTGAAAGGAGAGTGCGTGTAAGTACCCTTACGAAAAAGGAGAGTATGTGTAGAATCCATAGGACCGACATTAAAAGTAGAAGCCCAAAAGTCAGGACCCCATACCCGAGAGGGCGCTTTAACCCGCGGGCCCCAGTGGGTGGAGTTGACAAGATTTCTACGGACTTGGGCGTGGTACCAATGTTCCCTAGACATATTATGTCCATACCAGAAAGGGCGCATGGTACCTTTTAAAAAATGAAACTTATTAGTTTGAACGTTCCAGGAAACATTGCAGGTGTTAGCAAAAGAGACAGAAGAGTTGGTAATAAGACAGTAATAAAATATCATAGAGGGCACAGAGACACGAACAGGAAAGGAAGCAGCCTGATGGGCTGCCCAGGTATCATTACAGTAAACGGGGCCACGCTCTACACAACCCCTAATAAGGCGGGGGTTATTCCAGCAAGGGATGGCACCTACAAATTCTTCAAATGGGACAGGGAGCACACGAACAGGAGCATAATTACCACCTTGGGGTAACGGGGTGCATATGATGCAGTCACTAATATTCAGAAGGTCAACCACCTCGAGGACGGTTGTTTTCCAAGTATTAGTGAGAGGAGGGGCAGACCTACGGGAGCGGTTCGGAGAAGGAGAGGACAGGGGCGAGGGGGGAGTAGAGTAAAAAGGGTGGGGGCGGAAAGAGATAAAGTAAAGAAACCACCCTATAAAAATTGACAGTAACATAGCAAAATATAGAAAACCATACTTATAAGCAAGATGAGGCATGATAAGAAAATATCACTTAAATGTCCAAAAATCAAAGGCAGTTCAAGGTACCCAAAGATGGGCAATATGAGTCCAGGTTTGACTAGAATCCAACAAGACCGCAAATGGGGTTGATGCAGAAACGATGTGGGGTCCTGAATATGTTGGATCTTGCCAGGAACTCCGATGAGGATTTCTGCGATAGACAGCTGTTCCAATTGGAATCAGGGTATCCTTCGGGCACTGTGGATGTAGGTCACGTAGGGCACAGCGTCGGGAAATCTCTGACAAAGCTAGGCGCAGACCTGCAATATAAGGAGACAAAGAATCCGGTAAAGAAACAGAGGTTTCAGACAGATTGTATAGCAGCAATCGCCGGCCTGTACAAATTTCATGAGGAGTTAGAGCAATGTTCTTCGGTGGGCGGTTCCTGAGTTGAAACAGTGCCAGAGGCAGGGCCTGCAACCAAGAGATATTCTTATCTGATTGTATCAAACGCAGGGCAGTCTTGAGCAGGCCATTGGTTCGTTCGACGAGGCCATTGGAGGTGGGGCGGTAGACAGAAACATACTTCCAGTTTAGGCTTACAGCTGTAGAGAAAAGATGTATTAGCTGATTCCGGAAATGAGAGCCATTATCAGAATAAACAGTTCGTGGTATGCCAAAGCGAGGAAACAGGTGCTGAGAAAAGCACTTAAATACCTCGTAGGCCTTCTCTTGTTTGCACGGGAAAGCCTCGACCCACTTGGAGAATGGACAGACGCAGACAAGAAGGAATCTGTACCCATCTGCACGAACCCGCATATCTGTGAAATCAACATACCAGGGAAATGAACGGACCCTGGACTACGGGGAGGTGACCTTGCAGAATATGCTTGCCCTTCACTGGAGAATTTTCTAAACACTGGGGACAGTTTTGGCACCACTCCTGTATTCTGAGTTTGAGACGCGGATGCCAGAAAAGCTCAGAGATCTGTGCAGACACGCTGGAAGCTGATGCATGACTGACAGAATGCAGCAGAGAACACAATTGCTGCAAAGACCAAAAGGAAATACAAACTTTCCCAGAAGGGTGGACCCATAACATCTTATGCTCAAAGCACTCTAATAATTTCCATTTCTGCACTTCATCCTGCGCAAGATTCTGTTGATAATCTTGGAGTGAAGGTAAGGGATAAGTTTTTGCTCGTGTAGTAACTAAAATGGGGACAGTATCTGTGACTTGTTTAGCTGCTTCATCTGCCAGGGCATTGCCAAAATGCAGGAAACCATAATGGCGGGAATGGCCGAGGACCCAGTTACAGGAAGTTAAAATATCTTTCTGATAGCGTTGTAATAGTAAGTCATAAAGGTACAATATCAATGATTTGTGAATTAACTGACTACTAGATGAATTAACAAATCCTCGCTGTAACCAAATCTGAAGGTATTCCCCACACAACTTTTGAACATACTGTGAATCAGTATAAAAAATCAAGGGCGTTGCCGGACGTTCTTCTAAAACTGCTAATATGGCGCACAGTTCAGCTGCCTGTGCTGAATATCCCTGATCCGAGTCTAGGGCATACTGTATGCGATGCTCAGACACTCCATCAGGGGTCACCCGCGCCGCAGCAAAACCCACAGCACCCTTCTGTGCTGATCCATCTGTAAACCAAATTTCACTATCTGGTGGCATGTCAGAGGGAGATACCATAAAGGATAAAACTTCCTCATAAGATGAATCACGTACTGGGGTATAAACATCTACTGCTGTCTGTAGCCAACTGAGTGAACAGTGGCTGTCTGTAGCCAACTGAGTGGAGGCAGTGAGAGGATGAAAGATCACTCCACTATTCAGGATAGAAGCACAAGCTTGCTGCAGCTTAGATGGGGACAAATGTAACGTGTCTTTGTTCAGAATAGCCTTTAATTCAATAGACTGATAGAGAATCAGGGTAGTGGGAGTGAAAATGGACAGGACTTTCTCTATCGCTGCTGCTACTGCAATGACTAGTTTTTCAAGGTCCGGTAGTGGGAGTTCAGTACATCCAAAGGTACCAGACAAGAATGATAAGGTGGACACCCTATCCTGAAATAGAATGGCTGCCCAAGCTTGGGAGCCAGTCACCACCATTAACTGAAAGGGTTTGTGATGATTTGGCAGATGTAAGGCTGGAAGAGACTTTAAATCTTCCAAAATGGACTGGAGCACACTTACATGACAAGGATCTAAGGTAATTTTGTCAGAATTCTTTACACCACCCTTCAAGTAAGGGCGGAAGCAGAGGGTCCGAGAGCTAAAAGCTGGGATCCAATTTCTGCAAAAATTAAGTGTGCCTAAAACAGATCTCAGTTCCCTTAATGTCTCTGGTACAGGTAGTTGTAAAGCATGTTCAACGGTTTTTTCTCCCACCAGAATGGAACCCTGGCTTAACTGAAATCCCAGAAAAGTAACTGTTGTCTGCACCAGCTGTGCTTTCTCTCCATTCAGCTTGTACCCTTTGTCCTGCAGTTCCTGTATTAGTTCCTGTGTGTACTTCTGCATTTCCTTATAGTTAGAGCCAGACAGCAAGATGTCATCTACATATTGTAACAGACACATCTCTCCAGGGAGGTGTGAATTGAACTCCTGCAAATCTTGTGAGAGAATCTGGGAAAAGATACTAGGACTGTCGACATATCCCTGTGGTAGTCGCGTCCATTGGTAATGTACTTGATCGAAAAGAAAAGCTAACAGGGGCCTGGAATCAATAGCAATTTCAACGCTAAAGAAGGCATTTTTTAAATCCAATACTGTAAAATACTTGTACAGTTGTACAGTATTTAATGTGGTGGCTGGATTGGCAACTGCAGGAAACTGAGTTTCCACAACTTGGTTCAGCGCCCGTAGGTCATGGACAATTCGCCATTTGCCATTGGGTTTACTGACCGGAAAAAGAGGGGTATTATATGAAGAGGTACTGTGCTCTATAATGCCATGCAGTTTGAGCTGATCTATTTCTTCTCGTGCACCCTCTATAGCTGCCTGCTGTAAGGGGTACTGTGGTAATTTCGGACCCTCTTTCCCTGGTTTTAGTCGTATGTGGACCGGGGTACCTCGTACTCGGCCATAAGGGCTAAGGAAGTATGTACCAATTTCATTTATTCCTGCAGATTGGAATTCTCCTGCTACCAGGGTAACTTGGGCCTTAACAATTAAATCTCGCCCCATCAAATTTATAGGACAGTGGGAGGCATACAGAAAATTGTGATAGAGATCAAATTTTGGGCCTTCCACGTGAATTGGATTGGTCACAGGAGTTTTTACTGACTTACCATCAAACCCAGTGGTCATTACACTGTCTCTGCCAATAGTGCTACCTATAGGCATGGTATTCAAGATAGACAGCGTGGCTCCGGTATCAATTAGAAAATTCATCCCTTGGCCATTCAATGTTAACTTTATGTGGGGCTCCTCTGTGCCTAGCATCACCTGCATATTATAGAAACCTAGTCATTGTCCATCTCCCCTATTGCCATAGCCTGCCCTATTTGGGGCTGCCAGGTAGGGTACTGGCGGGGTCTTGCAGGTGGTGGGGGACCTTGGTTATACTCTCTCCGCCCTCTTGGCGGAGGGGCACGGCAGGCCCGTTGCAAGTGTCCCTTTTCACCGCATTGCCAACAACAAAAATCCCTTTCTCTGTTCTGTTTTTGTCTGGGGGCTGTGGTTCCTGACCTGAGAGCTGACCACGTCCTTGAACATTCAAGGCACGTATCATGGGTCTGGGTGCTTCCTCAAAATCACCATCTGAACTGCTATCACTGGAAGAATCATCCAAGCATTCCATACATGCCTCAAATTGTTTCCGTGTGTCCTTAGCTTGTTGCTTTGCCTCTTTAACCTGCTGCTGGAGGGCTTTAATTAATTTTTCGTCGGCAGGAGATCTGCTGACCAGCTCTTCCTTCTTCTTCTCCTGTTCTATTTCTTTCAATTGCAAATTAAACAAATGAGTCTGGGCAGCTTTTCTGTCCCTCTCTGGTTTATTCAATTCTTCCTCAGCTTGTCTGATAAAATGAAAAATATGTGCCTGTTGCTTCTGCCATGGTTCTGATTCCAGCGCCACTATATTTTTAAGTTTCAACTGGATGGGCAAAGGTAAGGTATTACACAGAGTCTGGAAAAACATAAGGGCCATATGTGGGGCATTATGGGGTACACCCATTTGTGCTTCCCACAGATCTTGGAACTTTGCCAAGTAAGCACTAATATCGTCCCCTACCTTAAACTGCAGCGATGTAAGGGGTCCCATACTTCTTTGGGTAGGATATATGTCTCTTAGTGAATCCCAAACCAAATTACGATAGGAGTTAAACAAAGCCCCATCGTATTCTGGTTCGTGGACCAACACCCCATCTATACGTGCATTGTTAAACACCTGATTGGCAGCATTATTACCCAAACTCCGGGCCAACAATGCTTTCACATCACCAATTGCTAAGGTATAACCTGCGGTCAATCGTTCAAACTTCTGTATCCATGCCCCTGCACCTTGATTTAGGGGAGGGAGTTTTTCTGAAAGATTGGTCATATCGGTAAAACTCCAGGGAATATATATCTCCTGTCCTTGGGGAGCATGTCTCACAGGAAACATCATATAACCCGGTAACTTTGGGTTATTGGGATCTTGTCCCTCATATTTTTCCCATACTCTCAATCCTGCTTCCATGTACTTATAGTCCCATTGTGTGTCCCCTTCCCCTCCACGAATACACCTACGAGCTAGGTTTAAATCTCTAGTGTCCAGTGATCCTTGTTCTGGCCAAATTCTCATTTGTGGGGCACATGCGGAGGTCCATCCATGTAGGTTGGAACGCCAACGATATACATAAAATCCTTCACCTCCCTCCTCATGAAAGACAAACTCTACAGGGGTTTTCTTAGGTTGAACTGGTTCTTTAGAACTCTGTGCGGGCAGTAAGCGATATTCATGGGCTCTGGTCGTCCGGTTCCTAATATCATACAGACTTTCATGTGGTCGGTTACCATAGTATTTTGGATGCCATTGATCTGGTGTTCTATGTGTTCCACTGGAGGATTTATTGCAACCAGTGGAACTAGTAACAGGGGGAGTAGACTGTACCTTACGTGGGGTACCCCCTGAGGGTTTATCCTCGGATGAAACCTGAATTTCCTCATGAAGTGTGGAAGTAGAGGGATGGGAATCTCCGCCCATAGCCCCCAAGACTGACTTTTTGCAAGGACCTGGGTCCTCAGGACTTGTATCAGGAGTCAAATGTAATTTACCTGTTACTTGGACCCATCCCTTATGTTGTTCCCGGTGGGGAGATGCAGACCGGGATCTCCTATATGGCTGGGGGCCCTTTCGGTAAACTATATCTTCCAGTTCCCTATACAGTGGCTTATATAAAGAGGTATCAATATAAGGTGCTGAAGGCTCAGATTGATTTGCCTTTCCCAGATTCTCCTTTTGTTTTTCTGTCACCTGTTTATCATTAAGTTCTTTCTCTGATTGTTCCTTCTTGGGCATGGGGGGGTGGGGGTTCTTAGTACCCTATTGCTGCCATGGTACGACTCTTCGTCGTACAATAGGGAGGAGGGGCATCACTACTGAGGGTACCTGGGTTTGCCTGTTTCATCCACATGGAAATGTATTGCAGATGTTTTAACTGACTAGCATTGGTCTTATGAGACAAAACATAATCCCTAATTTTTGCTAAACAACAACCATCAAAGGACCCCTCCGGTGGCCAGCCAAGAGGTGTCCCGGGAGCAGCACTCCATTTTGCCCATTTAAGGCAAACCTTCAATATTTCCTTTCCTAATATGGGATTATCTCTCATCATCCATTCTACCGGTGTCTTTGGGGAAACCTGTTTTACCATTATTCCTGATTGTCATCTTTCTTTCTCCTAAACAGAGACATAATACCTACGTGCAGCCTTTATTTAAGGATCTTAATATCCCACCTCTTTATCTACAGAGGAAGGTCGGTGCACGAAATGTCCAGGACACCTTTCAGACAAGAAATTCGCTTCGTTCAGACCCAGCCAATATCCTCACGGAGGTATGGAACCGTGAGTAAGAACACACACACGCTTCGTATCTGCCGATATCTGCCGATACGTATAGTCTCAAACACACCTCATTCAGTCCTGGCTCATAGCAGCAAAATATCCTTACACTTTATCAATATAACAAAACAAAAGTTAAACAGCAACACTTACCAAGCTTGGTCAAAAATAAGTATACTCACGACGTGGTCGTCACAACAGTCGTCTTCCTAGGGAATCAGTCACTCACTTCTTCTCATCCGGTCTCTACTACTCACCGGGAACGTACCTCCCTCTTCTTTCTTGAGGAGAATCCAAATCTTTAAATTTGTATCTTGGTCATAAAGACCCACCCGTACCCAATCCCGGGTGTTCGGCACAAATTTCTGAGGCCCTGTTACTCACAAAAATGAACCACAACTAATTATTACTAGTTTCCTGTAATGATCAGATCCGAAAGTCAGTACAGGTGCAATCAGAGTCTCTGTTTATTAGATAACTGATGACCAATACAGGCAAGGGTGTGGGGAAGAGAATTCTATCGAGCACTAGGCATCTCCAGAATGTCTCCTCCCACGAATATAAAAAGCTTACTACATATATACTTTTCTTTGCTTCCGTTTATGCATACAGTCCCAGATCTATCCCTCCTATGTCTTCTCCCCCCTCCCTTCTTATTTCCTATTATTGCCTTTTTTGTTCCCCTTAGTTCCTGTTGCAAAATCCCCCTTTGGCCCCCCTCTCTCTCTTATATTTACCAACTATCATTCAGCCACCTGCTTTCTTCAGGGCAAAAGGCCTAGCATATATGTTGCCAGCTTCTGGTTTCCTGTGTACGTGCTCCTTTGCACATTGCCCCTGTAGGCCTATGTCTGGACTTTCCAGTTCAGACCTACACCTACTGGGCTCATGATATTTCCTTATATGGTTTTTCTTGTGCTGGGTTTCTTCTTGTACTGGCCCAAGTGTTGCCCACATGATATAGCAGCCTGGCTGTTGTTCTTTATTTTTTTTTAGAGATTCAGAGCAGCCATTGAGTGATTATGAACCAGGAACATTATAATCCCTTAACCCTTATAACACTTAACTATTTTACAGGTGTAGGGGTTAAGTGCGAGGTTATCTCAACACTTACCATGTTCCCTTGGTCCGATCACAATCTACTCAGATTCCACTTACCCATAAGTGGAACAACACTTACCATGTTCCCTGTAAAATAGTTATCTCCAAGTTATAATGCCCTGTTCAATGTAATTTCAGTTTGTTCAATGTAAACCACACTGATGCAGAATAGTGCGGTATATAAGAGAATGTAAATAAAATAAATAAATAAGTACATTCCACAAGAGTCGAATGATATCAAATACATTCAGAACCCCAACAGCCCGCTTCCGACCACTCAACCAGAGTGTAGTCCTAGAGAATCTCCGACCCCTTATGACCAACACAACCCTCAACTTAGACGATCTCATATCCAAATGGGACGAGAACCTTAGAGCTGCCTCTCGTCCATCATACACCGAAAAGAAAATAAGACAACGGGAACATGCACCATGGTTCTCCACGGACCTACGAACTTCACTCCACCACCTACGCAAACTTGAGAGACGGTGGCGCCGAACCCACTCCCCCGAGACGCATGCTGCATACAACTCATACTTAATTACCCACCGTGCGAAGATAACGCAGAGTAGGAAACTTTACTACACAGATATATTAAAACGCTCCATCAATAAACCACATGCCCTGTTCAATATAGTAAAGTCCATAACAGGGGAGCCGGTGTCAGCCCAACCTCCAATGCCTCAGCCACAGGACTACGCAAACTATTTACAATCAAAGATGATTAAGACCAACACAAACTTAAGTGTCAGTAACCCCTTCGTATCGCCTAAAGCACCCCAAGCAACACCATTATGCAATTTCACCACGGTATCCAATAAAGAGGTTGAGAACATTATTGCCTCTATCAATCCCAGCACAGCACCCAACGACCCCTGCCCAGCCAGCTGGATCAGAGAACTTCGACATAACCTAAGCCAAATCCTGAGCAAAATACTGAACCAGTCCTTTTTAACGGGTTCGTTCCCACAGAGTCTAAAACACACCTCTATCAGGCCGCTACTGAAAAACAGCAGACTAGACCCATCCAAAGTTGAATCGTTTAGACCAATCTCGAGCATCCCCCAGCTTGCCAAGATCATCAAAAAAGCTGCTCAACAACAAATCCAGCATCATATCGATACTGAAGCACCGCTAGATCCATCCCAACACGGCTTCAGGGAAGCACATGGAGTCGACACCGTCCTTACAACCCTCTTCAACGAATTGGTCACAGGAATAAACAGCATCCAACAAGGATTTGTCCTCATCTTTCTGGACATCTCTGCCGCCTTCAACTCTGTGAACCATGACATACTTCTACAACGCCTGAAAGAAAAGGGGATTCAAAGCACAGCACTGGAATGGTGCAAATCCTACCTATCCAATAGGCAGGGGCGGCCCAAGGGGGGTGCGGGGCCATGTGCGGAGACTCGGTGCGGGGCCTCATTTGCATAAGTGGCCTTATTTGCATAAATATTTGCATAATGTTACCATACACTAACTTTTAGTAAACATGTCTCTTAATGAGTGTATGGATAAAGAAAGACTAAAAGATTTCTACATTACTATAATCCAGTGCCAACCGCCAGGCACATTAGGAACTACTACAAACGCTGCCCATTTAGAACCCATAGCAAACCCGCTGTATCCTGACAGCATTACCAGGACTCACAAAGCACCAGTCCCTACCTATCAAAAGGAAACACTGCAAATATTAAACCAGTACATTTCAGAGAATACTGGGGAAAGAGAACAAGTGGCAATGTCAAATAGGAATTACATAAACAGAATACCTCAGCTCAGTTACACATGCAGAACATAGACCATCACCAAACAAGGAATCGCAATTTAGAAACAGGAAGGCAATAATTTAAACTGGGAACCCCAAAAGCCAAACTTGGAATGTACAACAACACTGTAGAAATAAAACTATAAATCAATTTCCTCTTGTACCAAACAAAGCGCAGACGTTAATGATGCACATTTCCCAGAACTTTCATATTCCAGTTAATAAATTCAAAATAAAGAGATATATTTCTACCTTTTGTGCATTTTTTTTCAGTTGCAATTGCTCCAGCCACTTTCTTCTGGTTTCTTCATGTTTTCTGCTAACTCTCCATCGTCTGCTGTCCATTTGTCCTTTCTTCTCTCTTCTAGTTTTCTTTCCATCCTCTCTCTCTACATCTGCTTTAACATACTAATCTTTATCCTTTTGCTCTTTCCTCATTCTTATTTCATCCACACAAATTTTACCCCTCCATCCTCAATCCCCACTTACTCTCCCAATACCCGGCCAATTGTAGATTTTTCATCCCTCCCACACAAAATATTTTTCCCCTCTCCATTTTACTCTCCCAGCCCCATCCCATTCTAATCCTCCCCCAACATCAGCTCCCTTCTAGTTCCAGTCTCACCCAGCATCCATTCCCTTCTAGTCCCTGCATCAGCCCATTTCCAGTCCTAGCCCCCCATCAACCCATTTCCAGTCCTAGCTCCCCCATCCATTTTCAGTCTGAGTCCCTTCATCAGCTCATTTCCAATCCTAGCCCCCAGCAGCCCATTTCTAGTCATTTCCTAGCCCCACCATCAGCCCATGTCAAATCCTAGCTCCCCTCCACTCAGCCCAATTCCAGTCCAAGCCCCCCCATGAGCCTACTTCCAGTTCTAGCCCCTCCATGAGTCCATTTCAATTCAAGCCCCCACCACAGCCCATTTCCAATCTTAGCTCCCCCCAACAGCCCATTTCCAGTCCTATCCTAGCTGCTCCATCAGCCCATTTTCAGTTCTAGCTCCCTTCCCTCACAGCCCATTTCCATTCCAAGCTCCCTCCCCATCAGCTATTTGCAGTTCAAGCCTCCCCGTCCACTCAGTCCATTTCCAGTCATAGCAATCCCCCAACCCATTACCAGTCCTAGCCCCCCATCAACCCATTTTCAGTTTAAGCCCCCCCCTATAACCCATTACCAGTCCTAACCCCCCATCAGCCCACTTCCAGTCTTAACCCCATCAGCCCATTTCCAGTCAGCCCCCCATAGCCCATTGCCAGTCCTAACCCCCCCCATCAGCCCACAGCCCATTACTAGTCCTAACCACATCAGCCCACCTCAAGTCCTAACCCCTCCCCATCAGCCCTTTTCCTGTCCTAGCGCCCCCATAGCCCATTAGCAGTCCTAACCCCCCCCATAGCCCATTAGCAATCCTAACCCCCATCACCCTATTTCCAGACAGCCCCCATCAGCCCACAGCCCATTACCAGTCTTAACCCCCCCAGCCCATTTCCAGTCCTAACCCCCCATCACCCCATTTCCAGTCAGCCTCCATCAACCCCCAGCCCATTACCAGTCTTAACCCCCCAGCCCATTACCAGTCTTAACCCCCCAGCCCATTTCCAGTCAGCCTCCATCAGCCCCAGCCCATTAGCAGTCTTAACCCCCCCCATCCCATTTACAGTCATAAACCCACCCCAGCCCATTTCCATTCAGCCTACATCAGCCCCAGCCCATTTCCAGTACTAAACCCCCCTCCAGCCCATTTCCAGTCCTAACCCCCCCCCCCAGCCCATTTCAAGTCAGCCTCCATCAGTCCCAGCCCATTTCCAGTCCTAACCCCCCCCCCTGCACATTTCCAGTCCTCACCCCCCCCCTTGCACATTTCCAGTCCTAACCCCCCCCCTTGCACATTTCCAGTCCTAACCCCCCATCACCCCATTTCCAGACAGCCTCCAGCAGCCCCCCCCCTTCCCTTCCCTTCCCTTCCCTTCCGGCAAATTTAAAAACAAAAACCTGGCTCTAGCTGCTGCCGCGTCCGTCGCAGCAGCGGCAGAATGGCGTGTCCCGCGGGGCCCCCTCTCCACGTCGAGCCCTCTGCAAGGGCTTTCAGATTCGCGAAGGGAGAGTGCTCCCTCGCGTCTCTGTAAAGCCCGCAGGGGCTAATGGGAAATTTCCCATCAGCCCCTCGCGTCTAAAGGGGCTGATGGGAAATTTCCCATTAGCCCCTGCGGGCTTTACAGAGACGCGAGGGAGCACAACTCTCCCTTCGCGAATCTGAAAGCCCTTGCAGAGGGCTCGAAGAGGAGAAGGGGCCCCGCGGGACACGCCATTCTGCCGCTGCTGCGACGGACGCGGCAGCGGCAGCAGCTAGAGCCAGGTTTTTGTTTTTAAATGTAATAAAAAAAAAAGCAGAATGTTCTTTGCGCGGGGCCCCCTGAAACGCGGGGCCCTGTGCAAAAAACATTCTTGCTCAATGGACGGGCCGGCCCTGCCAATAGGTGGCAACAAGTCAAGGCAGGCCACACATCCTCAGAACCATTTCTGCAGACACAGGGGGTGCCTCAAGGATCGTCCTTATCGGCACTGATGTTTAATATCTACATGCAGCCGATATGTGATTTGATCCGATCCTTCAACGTACAATGCCTTGCTTACGCAGACGACATCCTCCTTTACATGCCATTCACAATCAACCAACCAGTGCTCTCCCCAATAATCAGATGCTTCGAAGCTGTAGCCGAATGGCTGTTGACACAAAATCTACGGATCAACCATGACAAAACTGATGTTCTATTCATCACGAGCAACCAAAAGTTCATACCTCCCCCATCACTACATGCCAACAATGTAGAGTTGAAATCCAAATCCACAATCCGTTATCTTGGCATCACGCTTGATCAGCACCTGGATATGACAACACATGTGAAAAACGTCACAAAGGCAATATATCATAAGATCAGAACGCTGCTTCACCTCCGCCCCCTACTGGATTTCACCAACTACCGAACAACCTTCCAGGCATTAGTCCTCCCACATCTGGATTTCGCTAACATCATCCTCCATGGTCTCTCACAATCAACCTTAAATCCGCTCCGCCTAGCTATGAATGCAGCTACAAGAGTCCTTTCTGGATCGTCAAGATCTGACCATATAACGCCTATCATGAAAGATCTGCATTGGCTACCTTTACATGCCAGACTCCAATACAAGTCAATAGTCCTTACTTTCAAAGCCCTAAATAACCACCCCCCTACGCCAATCAGCAAGCTAATCCACGGTACCCCGGAAAATAGAAACAGGAGACCTACAGCAATGAACACCTTAGTAGTCCCCAAGATGACGACTAAGTGCACAAAGACTACCTCCAACAGGGCCTTCTCCATATTTGCTCCTTTAAACTGGAATGCCCTTCCCCATGAAATCCATGGCATTAAAAGTCTAGTCCTATTCAGAAAAGCCTTGAAACACCACCTGTTCACAAAATGCTACCCAGAAACCATCCGAGGTAAACACACAACTGGCAAGCTTCCCACACGCCCCAGCCGCCCTAACATCTTAATACAAACAGAAAATGGTTAGCCTACACATAAGCCCAACCGCTAATCATCACACGTGTACTATCCACCCACAAATGCACATGTAACATCTAAATGAGTTAGAGTATTGTACATAGTATAGAGTTAACTTGTACATAGTTTTCCCGGTTTATCCCATGTTTAATTTCCTGTTTCATTGTAAACTCAATGTTGCTTGTATGCATTGTAGTATGTTTTTGTTCGATGTACACCGCACTGATTATAATAGCGCGGTATAGAAGAAATGTTAAATAAATAAATAAAAATAAAGATATACTTCTCTGCACCAGAAATCCAGGCCTGCATCTCAGCCTGCTTGTCTGATATTGCTGCCTGAATGTTTATATTTATGTTTAAGTTTATGCAATTTATTGATATAAAGCCCAGGCTGAAGAGCATTAGAGTGGGTTACAACACTACAAGCAGGTACTGGATACATTCCCTCATCTCCAAAGGACTCACAACCTACATGTGTACCTGAGGCAAGGGAGGGTTAAGTGGCTTGCCCAAGGCCACAAGGAGTGCCTATAGGACTAGAAACCCCAGTCCCTCTGGTCTAAGATTGCTGTCCCTAAGCAAGAATTGAACCCACAGCCCTCTGGCCTGGGGTATCACTGCCATCTGAAGCTAAACATGGATGGAGTTTCTTATCTTTACACCCAAACCCATATCCCTCCATTCATTCATTCTGTATTTATATGGATAACACTGTGATCCTCCAAGTCTCCTGGGCTCTTAACCTTGGGGTCATCTTTGACCCCTCTCTCTCTTTCCTTGCAAATATCCAACAGGTAGCTAAAACCCATTGCTTCCTCCTCTGTAAGATAATGCAAAATGATATTATCGTTTCATTGCTGAAAATGCTACCAAAATCCTTATCCACTCTCTCATCACCTTCCCCTTAGACTACTGCAACCTGCTGTTCACGGCCTCCCACTGAATCATCTTTCTCCCTTACAATCTATTCAAAACTCAGCTGCCCGACTAATCTGCCATTGTCGCGGTGCTTACATAAACACTCTTCTCAAGTTACTACATTATCTCCCTATCCATTTCCAAATACAGTTCAGACTTCTCCTACTGACCTGTGGCTCCTCATTAGCTCTCTTCTCTTATCTCTGTCCATAGGCGGCGGAAAAGGGTGGGCCACAGGGGCTATGGCCCCACCAATATCTTGCCCAGCACAGTATGGCAAAGGTTAGAGAATGGTCCTCCAACAAAAAGATATTCCACTGCCCCTGAATCCATCTACATCCCTCCTCAGGAACTCAGCTCATAAGGTAAATTACTTTTATCTGAGCCCTTCTCCTCTGCTGTTAACGGCAGACTTCATTCCTTCCAACTGGCTGTGCTGTATGCTTGGAAAAGCCTTCTTTAGTCAGTACATCAGGCTCTGTTTCCAGTCCTGTGTTCAAAACCAGGCTAAAAGTTTGCTTTTCTGAAGGCTGCTTTTTGGATTCTGAAACCTTTTCTCCTCCTTAGTACTCTTGTATTTTTAAATAGTTTCCTTATAATGA
Source organism: Ichthyophis bannanicus (assembly GCA_033557465.1). Taxonomy (NCBI): domain Eukaryota; kingdom Metazoa; phylum Chordata; class Amphibia; order Gymnophiona; family Ichthyophiidae; genus Ichthyophis; species Ichthyophis bannanicus. The sequence goes on from CM066031.1 coordinate 730,862,515, forward strand.
AACTCCCTAGTCCTTTGTTTGTTCTGTTTGTCTGTCTTGAATAGACTGTAAGCTCTGTTGAGCAGGGACTGTCTCTTTTATATGTGTATATACAGTGCTGTGCATGCCTAGTAGTGCTATAGAAATGATAAGCAGTAGTTGTCAACACTGGATGCCGATAGGGCAGGCTCGCTTACCCAGGGGAAGGATTACAGAATTGCACATAGAGATTTTAAACTTAGAAAAATGTCCAGGCACAAGGAGGCACATTCCATTGAGTGCATGGAGACCCCTGGGCGTCCGATTGTAATCGGGACGCACAGAGGCAGACCCAATTCTGATCGCGGGAGAGCTAGACGTGCCCTGTGGGAGCAGAATCGGGTCCGAGCCTGTATGTGCAGGCTGGGACCCGATTCAGATCGGCCTGCACACATAGAGCCCTGCCTGGCTAACTCAGTTAGGTTCCTGAATTGAGCTGCGATCGCAGCCACCAACCACAATCTTCTTTCCCTGCAGCCCGACCCCCTATCTGGTCTTCCATGGCCAGGGTTGGGCTATGGGGAACCCCCCTGCACCCCCTCACCTCTCTCCCGCTGCCCGGGCCTGCCATTCCCCAATGTCCAGGGAGACCTATTCCACCTTTGAGGTGGCATAAGTCCTCAGTCTAGATCCGAGGCCCTGACGTACAGGACCAACGTCAGAGCCTCTCTGCCTCTGCAATGCCCCCTCCCACCCCCATCTAAGCCTCCTCATACAAACTCCTTGCTCGTACGGGGAGGCTTTTGCTGGGGACGGAAGGATGGCGAATAGACCCCATAGTAACATAGTATGTGACGGCAGCATGGTCCATCTAGTCTGCCCAGCAAGGTGGCAAGTGTAGGCGCACCTGCCGCTTCGTGCAAGTCATCCCTCCCCATGCCTTTGTTTAGGGGTGTACCATGCAGGTCACCCCTATTTGTTGAGATATAAGATAAGTTAAGTTTAATATTTCCTGACTGCCTTTCAGTTTATCCCCTGGCAGTTTCATGTTATGCCCTCTAGTTTTACAGCTTCCCAATCTTTGAAAAAGGTTTGTTTGTTCATTAATAATCTAAGGGGTCTATTCCAAGGCACGAATAGCGGAAATGTATGCCCTGCCTGGACGTACATCCCCGCTATTCGTCCCTCTTACCATCCCCATGCAAGGCTCCCTGTACAAATAGCTGAGTTGTATGGGGAGCCATTGACAGGGGTGAGAGGGGGCGTGCGGAAGGTGGAGTGAGGGCGGTGCATGTGTAGGTCATCACCCTGGACATACAGGGCCGATTCTCAGGTCAGGCCTGGACGTCCAGGGTATGCTGGTTAGACGGGGGACTTAGTCCACCCCAGAGGTGGAATAAGTCCCCCTGGACATGGGGTTTCAGCGGAGGCTAGGGATACAGGACTGGGAGGCAGGACTGGGAGACGAGGAGGAGGATCCCCGCAGCCAGACCCTGGCCATGGGAGGCTGGATTGGGAGTCTGGCTGCAGGGAAAGGACTGTATCAGTGGTGGGCAGTGTTCACAGCTCCATAATGGAGCCACGGTGCAATGGCAATGGGACACCATGGCACTGCGGCTCCATTACGGAGCCAGGTTGAGTTAGTCGGTATTGTCACAACGCCACCCTGGTGGCTAATAGGCTCCAAGGCAGGTCGGACATAAATAAAATAAGATTGGGTTTGGTATGTATTTTCTAGGGCCCAGGGATGTATAGCCTTGGTAGCGTCCTTATTACCAAATACCCAGAGAACAGAGGTCTTCGAGTGGAGGGAAAAATAAAGCTTTATTTCCCTTGTATTGCAAAAGGTTCAAACGGATCAGATTCAAACAACCAAAAGAAATGTCCTTACATCAGGTTAGAAAGAAAAGGTACAACTCAGGTTCAAAAGCAAAAACTGTTTTCTTCACAGAGGATACAAAAACAAGCGTTTCTAATTACACAAGTTTACTGCTCCCTTGCTACACAAGGATTCCAAGCTTCCAGTGGTACAAAAACTAAAATCCATTTCTTCCTCAGAAAGGGACTCTACCACTTCCACTTGCATCGGTTCTTGCTCAAGCGTATCTGAACCAGAGTTAATGGTTCCTGGCAAGTTATAATCAGGCTTTTCACACAAACGCTGTATGAGCTCCCAGTGCTTGGGGTTCAGCGTGGGGCGTCGGTCATGAGCTGTTCTATAGTGTGAATATCCTTCTCTCTTCAAAGGTTTTACATTCGCTTCCTGCAAACCTTGCTTAGTTAAAAGTTTCTTATTTGATAAAAGCTTTTCATACCTTGTCTCCTCAGATGTGTGACATGGACAGGGAGCTTCTGTTTCTTGTCCTCTCCATAAACTAGCCCTCTGAAGGCTGTTTCCAACAAAGTATGGGTTACCTTGTAACTCCGGCTTCTTTCCTTGGGACGAGGCTTGAGGCCTACTCCTGGTGAGACTCTGCCTTGCTCCTGCAATATGGCCCGGGTTTTTCACACAGCAGTCACAGTACGGCTTTTGCGTTCCTGAATCTCCTGGACCCTTCTGTATTCTCTGGCCTTTCAGGTCTCCCTGGCCTGTACCTCTTTCCTGCACTCCAGCAGTGTCTGTAGCTTCTGCAGTTTCTCCAGCATCTGCAGTTTCTGCTACTTCTCCGGCTTCTGAAGGCTCTGCAACTTCTCTGCTGCCTTCTCTGCTGCTTCTGGCTTTACAGACACTTCTGCTTCTCCAGCCACCTTCCTCTTTACCGCCACTTCTCTCCTTCCAGTCTTCCAGACTTTCTTTAAAAGGAGTTCCTGCCTTCCTGGATTGGAGGCTGGCTGGCTTTAGGTCACACCCTGTAGGGCGTGGATCCTCAGTCTTCCGGAGGTCCCTCTTGCTCCCCCTATCAGGCTCCTGAGAATACTGCAGCTTGTGCATGCCTTTTTTCGTATTTAAAACATTTTCTTCTATTCCCTGCTGGTCTGCTGCATCACAGTATGCGGCTGGGCATGTGGTCGATCAGAATCGTGGCCGGCCTGCACATCCAGGCTGGTAGACCAGATTCTGATCCCGTGGGGGCTAGATGCCCCATGGGAACAGAATCGGTTCTACCGCTGTATTCCTTAATTATGCCCAGGCGTACAAGGGTCTGGACGCCCAGCTGTGAATAGGCCTCCACATATTTAAAGGTCTGTATCATCTCTCCCCTGTCCCTCCCCTTTTCTAGTGTATACATATTTAGGTCTTCTCTTCTCATATGTCTTCTTCTGGTGAAGGCTCCAAATCATTTTGGTCGCCTTTCTCTGAACCATTTCCAGTCTTTTTATATCCTTTGTGAGATATGGTCTCCAAAACTGAATACAATATTCCAAGTGAGGCCTCACCAGCAACTTGTACAGTGATATTAATACCTCTTCCTTTCTGCTGGCAATTCCTTTCTGTAGGCAACCCAGCATCCTTCTTTCTTTGGCCACCGTCTTGTCACACTGTTTCACCACCTTGAGATCGTCAGAAACAATCACTCCAAGGTCCTTCTCCTGGTCCGTGCACACCAACTTCTTGCCCCCTATTGCACACAATTCCATTGGATTTCTGCATCCCAAGTGCATAACACTGCACTTCTTCACATTAAATCTTAATTGTCATTCTTCCAGCTTTTGTAGATCTTTCCTCATGTTATCCACTCTATCATGGGTGTCCACTCTGTTTCAAAGTTTTGTGTCATTTGCAAAAAGACAGACTTTTTCATTCAGTCCTTCAGCAATAATCACTCACAAATACATCGAACAGTACTGGTCCCATCACCTTCCGTCATCTGTCAGTCAACCAATTTCTGATCCATTTCACCACCTTGAGATCAATCCCCAGGCTGTTCAGTGTATTGATAAACCTCCAGTGAGGAACAGTATCAAAGGCTTTGCTGAAATCTAAGTAGATCATATCCATCGCATGCCCTTGATTTAGTTCTCTGGTCACCCAGTCAAAGAACCAGTTGGCAATTTGAAACTCCTGAGTCCTAAGCATATCTCACAAGGCCCCTTTAAATATATGGACTCAAAGTATATGCGTAGTTTGCTAGTGCTTTTCACTCATTGTCATTTCATTCACTTATAAAATGTCCACTTAAATACTGCCCATCATAAAACATCTAAGCGATGTACAAGGAAATATTCACAATAAAAATACAATCAAACATGGTAAAATACAATCAATAACAAATACTAAAATAAGCATCTAACCCAGGGGTGGGCAAACCTGGTCCTGGAGGGCCGCAGACCAGTCAGGTTTTCGGGATATCTCTAATGAATATGCATGAGATATATATGCATTAGAGATATCCTGCCAACCTGACTGGTTTGTGGCCCTCCAGGGCTGGATCTGGAGACCCCTGCCTTACACCTCTGTCATTTAAGATTGTGAGTGGGCAAGGTGCAGATGTCCAAGACATCAAAAAGGTTAGATAGAATTTGTCACAGTCTTCCTCACTTCTCACCACCACCAAAAAATTGTCTATTAGACAACTTTTTGGTGGTGGTGAGAATCGAGGAGGAATGTGACACATTCTATATACCCTTTCGATGTCTAGGACATCTGTACCTTGCCCATTCATGATCTTAAATGACAGAGGTGTAAGGCAGGGGTCTCCAAATCCAGCCCTGGAGGGCCACAAACCAGTCAGGTTGGCAGGATATCTCTAATGCATATATATCTCATGCATGTTCATTAGGGATATCCCGAAAACCTGACTGGTCTGCGGCCCTCCAGGACCGGAGGTGCCCACCCCTGATCTAACCTCTATTACTCATATTCATCCAATCAATGTCTGCCAAAAGAAGTAATCTTTCATTTTTTTTCGAAGTGATGAAATGAAACCTCCTGATGCAAAAAAACTGGTAGTATATTCCGTACTTGGAGGCTTGCTATTGAGAACATCCTAATGTGCAGAATGGACAACCGCATGGAAAGGTATTATGTCTTGTTTTTAAAAGGTGACAAGGTATGTTGCCTCTTTATTTGTAGGATTTATTGGCTATGGGGGTCATTCCAGATCATGAATAAGGGCTTTGTATGTGCTGTGGGGGCGTTTATGTGCCGAAAATGTCCTCAACCGTACTCTGAAACACTCTGTCATGCACGTCCACAGTGCTAGCATGAGGATCTCAGCACATGCAGAGAAGGGGCAGAACGGGGTCATGGGCAGCTGCAGAAATGTATAAAGCATATTCAGGAAAGACCCGTGTACATATTAAGTGTTTTCTGGAAACGTCCATATTATTCCTGCTAAAACGTGGAATAAGGCCAAGACTTAGAAAATGTTCTGCTCTTCTCTGCAGTGTGTCCCATATTGAAGAATGGTTGTGACGATTATGTTTTGAACTGATGTGATTGCAGTCTGAAAAAACACAAGATGCAGTTTTAAGGCACCAAGAGGAGAGGTGAGGGAATGTTGTAAGGTATAGACACATTAATAAACACTCTTACAGATATATTAAGAAGAGCAATAGTGTTTATTCTGGCAATGCTTAAATGTGCTGTTTGTGTTAAAGGAACCAATCTAAGGGACTTTAACAATTCCCATGTTCTGAGAAATGGGACTGCTCATGTAGGGATAGTATGGGTATGAGTAGGGAAAGGATACTTGTTTGGGTGAGAAATGGAGATCATATTTTTAGTCCTGGTACCCCATGCTATTATGTTATGTCATAGCTGTTATGTATAGGTTGAGGGCATCTTTTTGGTAGAATTATGTTTTTGTGACACAAAGTGAGAGTGTGAATGTGTGGTTTGAGGGGTGCACAGGAGAATCTGGTGTGCTCATCTGCAATTTAAGAGGGACATGAAAGCCTGGCCAATACCTAGACCATATTGATGACTGCAGTATCACCAGGTGCTGGTGTGATCAAGCAGTCAAATTCAGAGAGGGTTCGCTATAGCTAAATGTCAAAACTTATCCCTGTCAATAATAAGGGATCCTCAGAATAAGGGCATTCAACAGTGAAAACAGCACTAATGCACGCCTAATATGCACATTTTGTGGGACCAATAGTGTTGCTGTTGAGCATGTATTAGTGCTGTTTGCACTGCTGAATGCCCTTATTCTGAGGTTCCCTATTATTGACAGAGATATGTTTTGACATATAGCGATAGGGAACCTATGCTGATTCCCTCTGGACTATTTTACATAGGGTACTCTAATAAGATCAGATATTATTTGGCAGTGTGATAGGGCAGCCATACATCTGCTGTGCCAGGCAGTGGGAGACAAGACTGATGTTGTGCCAACATTCTCCGGATTGTAACATGCAGCCTACATCCCTTCCCAGGCCAGGATCAATAAGAGCTGCAAGAGTGCTGATATATCTGGAGTCTGGTGTGATGGCACAGTGATTTCCCCTCTCATGCCCACACAGGTCTGACCAGGGAAGCAGTGCCACAAAGCAGACTGTGGGAAGACAGACAGTGTTGCCCCACAGATAGCAGATGTATACAGACCGACATACGGGACAGGTGTAGTCGCTGTGAGAAATGCCAGCACCCAGATAGGTGGGCCTCAGAGGCCATAGCTAGAAGGTCCTACTACTACTACTGCTACTACTACTGATCATTTGTATAGTGCTACAAGGCATACATGGCGCTGTACAGAAACACGTAAAAGATGGTCCCTGCTCAGTGGTGCTTACAATCTAGTCAACACAGACGACAGCTGTGGACAAGGATATGTTTAGGGGGAATGGTCAGGAAACACAAGGGAGCTTAGGCAGATCAGATTCAACAGCGGCAATGAAGATGTGAGTGCTCAGCCTGAATTTGAGAGGGGCCAGAGATGAATCTGGATGTACAGACACAGGTAGTTTGTTCCATGCATAAGGAGAAGCAAGGTGAAAGGAGTGACGTCTGGATTTGGCAGAAGAAGAGAAGGGGGCACAGATAGAAGCAGTCTGACAGAAGAACGGAGTTCCTGGGGTGGGATGTAGGGAGAGATAAGAGGGGAATGGTAGTGTGAAGCAGCAGAATGAATGCACTTATAGGCCATAGGCACGAAAAGGGCATACATTTGTTGCTCAGCAATATTGTGCATCCTTTGGGGAACTGCAATGTAAGTTCCAGGTGTTGTACACTTAGTAAGGGTCCATCCCTAGCAGATTAAAGCATGTTTGTAGAGATGACCAGGGCAGGAATCACTGGGGCCAGTTCCTAATGCCATATACTATTTGATGCAAGGTATGTCCTGACATGTAGTTGTGGTCAACATTATTGGCACCCTTGCAGTTCAACCCCTTAATGGTCAATATCACCTAAAAAAAGTGGCCAGTGAAATGGCTTTGGACTATATATGCACACATATTTGACAGACACAATAATCAAATAAAACAAGACCAATTAAAAAAGGAAATAATAGGAAATAGTATAAAAACTGGGACATTACCAGGACATGATTATTGGCACCCTTATAAACAATTTCAATCAATTTGAACAGAAGAACCATATTCCCTTTGCAGAAAAATTACACACATCTGTGATCAATTGTTAGTACTCACATGACTTGAATCAACCAATGAATGTGGCTCTAATGTTTAAAATAACCACATTCACTCCCTGTTCTATTTTCCCAATGGTGAAGACAAGAGAGCTGCTTAAGACCACCAGAAAAGCCATTATCACCAAACATCAAACTTCAAAGAGGTACAAGCCCATCTTCATGTTAGAGGAAAGGTGTGATAGAGGAGATATGATAGAGGTGTTTAAATGCCTCCATCGCATAAATGCCTAGGAGGAGAACCTCTTTTGATTGAAAGTAAGCTCGGCTACAAGGGGACATAGGATGAGGGTGAAAGGAATAGACTTGAGTAATATGCGGAAATATTTCTTTACGGAAAGAGTGGTAGATGCATGGAATAGTCTCCCAGTGAAGGTGGTAGAGATGAGGACAGTATCTGAATTCAAAAAAGCATGGGACCAACACAGAGGATTTCAAAAGGAAAAAAGGACACTATTGTAGTGGGTGAACTAGAAGGGCAGACTAGATAGGCCATGTGGTCTTTTTCTGTCATCATGTTTTTATGTTTCTGTGTTTCAAAGACCTTGGGATTCCTGTGTATACAGTTTGCAGTGTTATTAAGAGGTTTTCTGCTCATGGAACTGTCAAGAACCTCCTAGGACATGGTAGAAAAGGAAAATTAATCTAAGAAGTCTTTGAAGGTTGGTGCAAACTGTTGGAAAAACACAACGTACAACATCCAAAGAGCTTAAGGCTGACCTGAAGCAATCTGGAGTGGTGGTTTCAACCCTCACCATATACTGTGCGCTAAACAAAGAAGGACTTCATTGGCGAATGCCAAGAAGGACCACACTGCTCAAAGACAGACATAAAAAGACACGCCTGATCTTTGCCCAAACCCACCTTGAGAAACCGCAATCCTTCTGGGAAAATGTTCTGTGGACAGATGAAACCAAACTTAAGCTCTTTAGAAATGCAGAACAGTGGTACATTTACAGGCGAAGAAAAGAAGCTTATAATGAAACAAACCACCCTTCCTACAGTTAAATATGGTGGAAGTTCCATAAAGTAGGGTTGTTTTGCTGCCTCAGGAACTGAAGGCTTGGAACATATTAAAGGAATCATGAAGTCAGAGGACTACCAATATATTTTAGAGTGAAACGTGCTACCTAGTTTCAGAAAGCTAGGTCTGGGTTGGAGGTCATGGGTCCTCCAGCAGGACAATGGCCCAAAACATTCATCCAAAAGTACAAAAGAATGGATATAAAGGAACAAATGGACTTTTTAAAACTGGTCAGCAATGAGTCCAGATCTCAATTCAATCAAGAACCTTTGAAAAGATTTGAAATCTGCCATTGGTAAAAGGAATCCTGGAAACATTCATGAGCTTGAACAAATCGCAGTTGAAGAATGTGAGAAACTACCAGCAGACAGATGTACAAAACTTATAGATGGCTACAATTTTTTTTAAGGCTGTGATCACTGCCAAGGGTTGTGCTACTAAATATTAGTGAAGGTTGCCATTAATCCTGTTCAGGTCAGGCTCTGACCGGATGTACAAAGGGGATGTACGTGCGGGACAGAATCAGGCTCATACTCAATAGCTAGGTGACGCTGAGTGACTGAGTTTAGCTTGAGTTTGGGATGTATCATAGGAGATACCATAATACTCAATTAACAAATGTATTTTTAGGTCTTTTCGGAACTTTAGGAGATTTTTTATTGCTCTTAGGCTGTCAGGAAGTGCATTCCATAATACTGGGGCAATGTATGAGAAAGCTTTTGAGCTTGTAGATGGGTTAGTATTGCGGATATGGCTGGGTAAGGCATAGGTGTGTTTTGTGAATTTCATCTGCCATTTGGATGCCCAGTCTTCCAATTTATCAAGGTCCTCTTGCAATTTTTCACAATCCTCTTGGGTTTTAACACCCTTGCCCATGAGATAATTTACAAGAATCAGTGTGTGCCAAGATTGTACATTCCTAGGGCTGAAAGAGGGCTAGGCCTTCTAGAGATTGATTACACATATAGGACTACTATCATAGGCCTCCAGGCTCACCTAACAGCATCATTGGATCCAAATCCACAAAAAGTGCTGAAATATGAAGTAAACATCCAGAATCAGTCTCCATTGTCGTTCCGACGACTAGAGGGAATGAGGGAGAATCCACAAGCATACACAGGAAAGGAAGCAACAGAATTTACAAAACAAGAGAAAAACTCTTCAAAGAATTAGATCAACAGATGTGGAAAAACAAGTGGCAAATGCACAAATACAGTGGGAAATTCAAGTGTTACTCCAGGAACCCTTTGTCAATCACAAATGGACACATGAATGGTTAAGGAGAGGTGAACTGAAACCAAAGGATGAGAGATTGATAGTTGCAGCCCAGGACAGCGGATTACGGATGAGATGGTTTACAGTGAGCATGAAAAAACTGGCAACACAGAGATATGTTGATTCTGTAAGAAAGACCTGGAAACAGTGACTCACTCCGTAGCAGGCTGTGAAGTTCTGATGGCGGAAAATGTCTATACAGAAGGCACAACAAAGTAGCACGCCTTATATATTGGAAACTTTGTAAACACTACAACATCACTGTGCCTGAAAAACTTTGGGATCATGACCCTAAGAGAATGAAATGCAGTTAGAGACCAAGAAAATGTGGGAGAAAGATACAGAAATATTTCCCATTGTACTGGGAGCCATGGGCTTGATAAAGAATTTCCAATCACATCTTGACAAACTACCCATACATGTCACATCTTATGAACTCCAGGAGGAAGCTCTCTTTGGCACAATGCAAGTACTATGCTGAGCATTAGCAGTAAATTTGAGAGACTGAGATCATACTTCACATACCCTGGCTTAGAAGCGAGGTTCATGACTGTCATGGTATATGCAAAACTAACTCATTTGGTGAAATTTTCCCCGACACATTAAAAAACCCCAGTAACATCATCTTCCCACTAACCCACTCACAGAATACCTGTACACACTGAAACACCACTTTGCATCCAATGGTAAGTCATACAACAATCATCTTCCTCATTTTGTCATCTGTGCTATGGAATACTTGTCCCATGTACCTACACCAAGAGAATTCTATCAAAAGTTTAAAAAAGGCCTGAAGATGTTGTTCTTCAAACAGGCCTTCCCAGATGTTAGATAATCCATGAGGCTCCTATCACTTGCAAACTGGGCTCCTGACACACATGACCACTTTCCTCTCTCTTTATACTTTTTCTTTCTCTTCCTTCTTCTCTCCATTTTGATTTAACTATTAATTTTACTTTGTTATCCTATTTTTTACCTTTTTTTAATATATTATACATCTTTTTAACATATTACTATTCTAAGATTTTTTTTTATTCGTTCTCTTAATTTATAGTTATAAACCACTTTGATGTGTTATGAAAGGTGGTAAAGCAAATTCAATTAAATAAAAATAAAATAAACATCCATATATACAACGGCATAAAATACTTGAGCGGTGGTTCCCAAACTTGGGGTTAGGACCCCAAATGGGGTCACATCATCAGTGGATGAGGTCACAGAAACATGGCCATTTCCCCTTCTCTCTGGACGTTCACTGTGACATATGCTAAGCCACCTCCTGGGTAGGATTCCTGTTAGGCTGGAAACCCATGCTGAGTACTGGGGTCTGTTAGTACAAAGTGACACTGACACAGGGGACCTTGTGCTGGCTACTGCTGCTTTTGCCACTACTGTTGCTGCTGCCTTCCTGCTTTAGAAGAGTGGACAGAGGGGAAGGAGGCTGGAGATCTGCCAGTTTGATTTCATCAGCTTCTGGGGTCACATGAATTTTCAGGTGTTAAAATGGGGTCATACGGGATAAAAGTTTGAAAAGCACTGTACTTGAGTAAATGTGCATTGGAATACTAAGTGTGTGATGAACTACTTAAGGGTCAAGGAACTGTATGCTGAAGTAACCATTTCAAAAGTGTCTGCAGTTAATACAACTTGTGATCATGCCAGTCCTAAACACTGTCCCATGAAAACTTCAGGACAATTAACATACTTCCACTAGGATATATACCATTCCTATTTAATACCATTAGGCCCCAGTAACATAAGTCTACCAGAGATAATAACTATTCCAGAAGCCTTAAGGGACTTGGTTAATATTTAAGATTGCCACAGTCTTACTTAGCATCACTCAGTCCTGCTGCTCCATCAGTATGTCTCGCATCCAACGTGTCCAGATAATCTTGAAGCACCAGTCATCGTAACGTCTCATCTAATCATGCACTGCAATCTACATTCTGGCTGGACAGAATAAACTAAATTGAGCACCAGCTGTTTCATATAAGCCCAAAGCTTCAAAAACCACTTCCTCCTTTGAACAGCTGTCTTGAGATCAGGGAAGATCATGATCTTAGTTCCCTTGCACTGCAAGGAAGCTTTCAGCCTTGACTTCTGCAAAATTGCCAGAACCCAGGGATATCTCAAGACCCAGATAACAAACATCCCGGGAAATTTAGCAGCAGCTGGCTTAAAAGATGGCATTCTGTGAGTTCATTTTATTTCAAATGGGCAGTCAAGTTGTAGATCTAAGACTGTTGGCAGCAATGTCCCTGGAAACTCAAGAGGGTCTGCATCTTGTGTTCCTTCTCTGATACTCAGGATCTGCAGGTTGTTGTAACAGGAACAATTGGTCAGATCCTTCAAGTCTTTCTGAAGCTCTGTAACAACCTTAAGTCTTTTCTGGACTGAAGACAAGGCCTCGATATTAGCAGCAATTTTAAAAAAAGGTTCCAGGAATGATCAGGGAAACTACAGACCAGTGTGCCTGATGTCAGTACCAGGAAAAATGGTAGAAACCATCATAGAGAACAAAATTACTCAACATGTAGATAGTCATAGCTTAATGGGAGATAGCCAACATGGCTTTAGACAAGGAAGATCTTGTCTTACTAATCTGTTATGGTTTTTTGAAGATGTGAATAAACAGGTAGACAAAGGTGAGTCGGTTGATATTGTGTATCTGGACTTTCAGAAAACCTTTGACAAGGTCCCTCATCAGAGACTTTTAACAAAACTAAAAAGTCATGAGATAGGCAGTGTACTATGTGGATCAGGAACCGGTTAAAAGACAGAAAGCAGAGGGTAGGGCTAAATGACCAATTTTCCCAATGGAAAAAGGTGAAAAGTGGAGTACCGCAGGGATCTGTGCTGGGTCCGCTGCTTTTTGACATATTCATAAATGACCTGGAAAAGGGAATAACGAGTGAGATGCAGATGACACAAAACTATTTAAAGTTGTTAAAACCCAAGAGGATTGTGAAAAATTGCAAGAGGATTTTGATAAATTGGAAGACTGGGCATCCAAATGGCAGATGAAATTTAATGTGGACAAGTGCAAAGTTATGCACCTAGGAAAGAACAACCCAAACTATGGCTACACGATGCAAGGTTCCACAATGGGAACCACCACCCAGGATAAAGATTTAGGCTTCATTGCGGATAACATGATAAAACCCTCCGCCCAGTGTCCAGCGGCGGCCAAGAGAGCAAATAGAATGCTAGGTATCATAAGGAAAGGAATGGAAAATAAAACAAAGGATATTATAATGCCTCTGTATCGTTCCATGGTACGACCGCACCTTGAATATTGTGTGCAGTTCTGGTTGCCATATCTTAAAAAGTATATAGCGTTATTAGAAAAGGTACAGAGAAGAGCCACCAAAATGGTAAAGGGGATGGAAGGATACTCCTTTGAAGAGAGGCTAAAAAGGTTAGGGCTCTTCAACCTGGAAAAGAGACGGCTGAGGTTAGATATGATAGAGGTCTATAAATTAATGAATGGAGTGGAACGGGTAAAGGTAGATCAATTGTTTATGTCATCAAAATATAAAAAGACTAGGGATATGCAATGAAGCTACAGGGTAACCTATTTAAGACTAATAAGAGAAAATATTTTTTCACTCAATGTGCAATGAAACTCTGGAATTTGTTACCGGAGGACGTAGTAAAAGCTGTTAGTGTAGCTGTGTTTAAAAAAGGTTTGGACAAGACAATCAAGGTCTTAAGGTGGAAAGACTATATAAATTATAAGGTGTAAAATATAATGCACAATATATATAATATTCAAAAAAGTGTATAAAATATACTATATAAAAAGTCATGTGTAAAATTAATATATGAAAGCTAATATATAAAATATAAAATTGTCCAGAGATATAATAAGTATATTAGTATTTTGTTTTTCAAGGTCTCCACCCCTAATGAATGCATAGCCGAAACACAGCCATGTTGAGTACATCAATATGGTTGCTTTTAGTGTACACTTCAATAAACGTGTTTTTCTTTCAAGTCAACTTGTTCTAGACTTATGCTCTTTGTACTCTGCGAGTGTGAGTGCTTTTGTTCTGGACTTTTCCTAGGTAGGGTCTTTATTGTGTGAGTTTTGGAAATTATTGCTGGAATGGTAGATTTTTGTTAGCTCCTGAGTAACCTTTATATACTTATATATTACTTCATAGTATGCTTGGTACTTGTTGCTGTTAATGGATTAACAAAACAATCAGGATATTTTGTATGGTAAGTTCTATGGGGAAGTGTCCTAGCTCTGCACCCATTGTTGAGGGAGGGGCAGTGGACTATGTAGATGCAGAATATACTCGAGAAAGCAGTTATCGCTTAATTATCCCACCACTTGGACACCACTCACTGTCTCCAACCCCATCAATCTGGTTTTCGACCAGGTCACAGTGTTGAAACAGTTCTCCTTGGTTTCCTCAATGAATTACACGTTGCACACGATCGTGGTGATTTCTCTGTGGCGGTATCCCTTGATCTCTCAGCAGCCTTTGATCTTGTTGATCACTCCTTTCTTCTCTTCCGTCTGTGTGAGGCCGGTCTTCGTGGAACTGTTTACAGATGGTTTCACTCCTATCTTTTCACCCGGTCTTATACTGTCCTCTCTTGCTCTGCTTCGGATGTTTCTTCTGACCCCTTTCCTTTACACTGTGACGTTCCCCAAGGTTCAGTATTGGCTCCCTTACTATTCAATATCTTCATGGCACCTCTTGCTCTTTTGATACAATAATCCGGAATCTCTACCTTCTACTATGCCAATGACATTATTGTTCTGCACCACACTTCCTTCCTCCACCCGGATCTTTCCACCCTTAACTCTTGTCTCTGTGCTGTGGCTGAATGGTTAACCACTAACTGTCTGCACTTAAATCTATCCAAGACACCCACCATCTGGTTCACTCATGGTAGTCCCTCTCCTCAGGCAGCCCCGTCCTTTTCTGGTTCACCTATCCCTTTGGTGTCCTGCTTTCGCTATATGGGTGTTCTTCTTGACTCTGATCTTTCCTTTTGGGATCACATCTCTCATATTACCAGATCCTCCTTCCTCTTTCTCCGTCAAATCCGCGCTATTCACCCCTTTCTAACACCACAGGCCCTCACTACTCTTACGTTGTCCCTTGTTGTCTCACGTCTTGACTTTTTTAACTCTGTCCTTGCCGGCATTCCCCAGTCCCAAGTACATAGACTGCAGCGTATACAGAACATGACTGCGCGCATCATTTCTCACTCTTCACGTTGGGAACATGTAACACCTCTCCTCATTAATCTTCACTGGCTCCCCATGGATTTTCGCATTCGTTTTAAATTTCTCACATTGGTCCACCAAGTCATATACACTCATACTCCACAATATTTGTCAGACTTTATTCAGTCTCACATTCCCAGTCGTTCTCTCCGGTCTATGCATATAAAATCACCTCCATCTTCCCTCCCCTGCTTGTGCCCACTTACAATCTACCTGCAATTCTGCCTTTTTCTTTGCTGGACCTGCACTCTGGAACTCCCTAACAACCTCCCTTAGACTAGAACAGAACCACAGTATGTTTAAAACCCATCTAAAAACCCATCTTTTCTCCACCGCATTTGACCTTCCTATTCCCCCCATGTAATCCTGTCTCTCCCTCTCTCTCAGTATTGACTGCAACTATTTGTCTGGTATGCTTGATTATACCATCTGCTATGCTGTCAAATATTGTAACTTCTTTTCTTTTTCTTGGCTATTGGCCCTCTCTGTATTTATAAAATTGTGAACTGCCTTGATTTTCTTATTGAAAGGCGGTATATGAAATGAAATAAACATAGACATAAACTTTCCATCTTCCCCTAACCACAGCCTTCACATTCCTCATCACTTTCTCCTTCTCCAACTTCTCACTAACTCCCTTTTCTCACTATCTACCCCTCACACCCAAAATCTCTTCTCTCCCCTTTTCCCCCATTCCAGCATCTCCCCTTTCTTCTCCTCCCTTGGTCCAACATCTTCTTTCTGCCCCCCCTCCAACCCTATCCAATGTCTTATATCCAACATCATCTCCCTGTCTCCCTAGTTCCCTCTCCCCATATCCAGCATACTCTCTCTCTGCGTCTCCCTAGTCCCTCTTGCCGAGGTGATCCAGCATATCCCTTTGGTTCCTATTCCCCCTCCCCCTGTAATCCAGTAGTGTCAAATAGTTTGTTTTCGGAGCAACATATTTTGGAGGACTTTAACAAGATAAGTGTGTTTTTTTTAATATTAATGATGAATAAAGAAAGTTTTTGGAGGAGAACCTTCACTTGATAAAAAGTAGCTAGCTGCTTGGTGTGGATTGAGTGTCCATCTCAACCCTCCTACAGTTTGCTTCAACAAAAAAATAATAGCAATTATAGAGTATAGGTTTTTATAAATTTGGTGGACCTTTTCCTGTAGTTATATATTTTGTTCACTGGATCTGGGTTTTGGCTCATTTCTATACTTGTGGTAATGCAGCAGAAGTCAGCATTTGGTGGCTTAGCACCGCAGCAGAGAAAAACGGGCTTTTCCATTACCATAACAAAACGGCCAGGCCAGCTACAAACCAGCCAGTTGGCAGCCCTACACTTATCTTGTGTCAAAGTCCTACCTTTTCCCATCTCAGAAAACCTTTATCGTACCTGGAAGGAAATCCACGTTAAACCAAAGAGCTGTGAACAAAGAATAGATCTTGGAACCCAGCAATCAAGTCTTCAGTGTATTCCAGACCTGGAGCATTACGATAAGAAATGGGCAATCATAAAAAGTTTAAAAAAAAAAAAAAGAAATGGGCAATCAATGGCTTTAGAGCTAGCCCTTTTCCCTGGAAGCCAGATCAAATAACTTGCGGAAAAAATTGTGGATACACCTGTAAAATTTGAGCTCTCCGCGATAATATATGTCTTACTTACGTTAATTAAGTATTCTATATATTAGATACTCTATGCAGATTACCATAACATTTGGGAACATATTACAAATGAATATCATCAACATTTATCAGAAAAAACTTTGATTTGGAGTCAAAAAAAGTAATTGATGTCTTTTTCTCAGGAAAATGATATTTTTCATGAAACTGTTGATTCACTTTAAGCAGGTTTTATGCAGAATCTCATGTATAAGCTGATGCTTCAGATAATGTGTGCTATACTGCCAGGTGTATACAAGCTGTATCAAAGTCATATTTGTGCTTTTGTTATTATTACAAATTTATTTTATTTATTAGCGAAAATATTTTTAAAAAATGACAAATGCTTAATAAAAAGTTTCCAATTTGGAATATGTTGTTGTATTTTGTAGATTAATGATGGCAGCAACAAAGAGGTTGACTGGTCTCCTAAAAAGAGAGCAACAGCCATTACTTTGAGAAATGAGGGGTACAGCTTTCGTGAAATCACTCAGAAGATGGGCCATGGAGTGACAGCATCTGGTGTACAAAAGTTGTGTGCTCGTTTCAAAGTCACTGAAAGTGTTGTAACTCAGAAGGGAAGAGGAAGGAAAAAGTCTACAACTCCAAAAACTGACAGAATGATTGTTAGGTTGGCTTTAAAAAATCGTAAATCATCTGCCAAGGACATCAATCAGGAACTTATGGATCTTGGTGTGTCCGTTACTGATCGAACTGTTCGAAACAGGCTACTCAACGCCAGTCTGAGGGCAAGAATTCCAAGAAAGAATATTCAGAAAAAGTTTCTTTCTTGGAATTCTTGCCCTCAGACCGGCGTTGAGTAGTCTGTTTCGAACAGTTCGATTTTATGTTGTTCTCCCGTCACTTTCAGTCCCTGGATTGACCAATTATCTCTAATTCTTTGGGCCAGCGGCCCCATAGCTAAAATGAACAAGAGTGGTGAAAGTGGGCAGCTTGCTGTGTTCCTCTTTTTTAAGTAAAAGACTGTTGTGTATCCCACATTTATTTTCAAACAAGCTAATGAATCATTATACAGTACTTGTACCCAAAGGAGAATATATTTCTCTAAACCCTGTATTTACATAACCCTAAACACCTTCTCAAAAGCCTTTGTGGCATTAGCCACTAACAGTAGCATAGCTAGCTTTTCTTTCTGCCCTTTCCAAATCAGATTTAGAACTTTCCAAATATTCTCTGAAGCCTGTTTGCTAAGCAGGGCCTGCCCTACAGTTGGTCCAAAGTGTTGGAACCCTAGACGAACCTCAAGCTTTACACCCCCTCTGACTGTCAAAATCTACTATTTATCTTTGAATGGCCTGCTTTTGCTGCCCCCCCCCAGAGGATGCTGCCCTAGGCGACTGCCTAGTTTGCCTTGTGGTTGGGCCAGCCCTGTGGCTGTTTGATTTGGATGGACAAGATGGGGAAGAAAGGTTAGGAGCAATTAGCTAATACTTCAATAAAAATTTTTTGGTCCACCTCTAACAAAGAGATATGCCTATATGACATACAAATCAATGGATCCTTACCCTCCTTTTAAATATGGGTAAAGCTTGCCACTTGCATCGAATAAGACATATTCAGAGCCTCTAGCAAGGCAATATTCATTCACGCTATTAAATCTACCAATTGATTTTGAAAAGTTTTTGTAAAATGTATTAGTGAAACTATCAACACCAGGGGCCTTAGCAGAAGGCAGATTCTTAATCAAGCACCATAATTGGCCTTCCCAGCCACTGCTCCTCTTCACTCCCAAATTTAGACTGGGAAAGATTTATCCATCTCCTCCTCCCTTTCTGGTGCCTCAAGAGTATGCAATTACTGATAAAATTCTACAAAACATTGTCTTATTTGCTTCGCTTCATGAAGTATCAAGCCATTGTGATCTCTAATTTACAATATCTGGTTCCTACTGTATAATTTCCCCATCTTCCTCGCTATTAACCTGTTAGTTTTTTTTCCCTGCTCAAAATGCACTTTTCTCAATTTTTCCAGTTCATATTTTATTGAATCAAGCTGTAGCTCACCAAGCTGTACTCACACAGCTGTCAACTGGTTACCTTCCTGTTCATTCAAAATACCTCCTTTATGTTTCCTTTCTAAGTAGGTGATCTCCCTTTGCAATTCTTCTAGTTTATTTTCTTTGTCCCATTTTTTAAATATGTCCCCAAGGCAATAAAAGCACCCCTAATTAATGCCTTAGACATTCCCAGATGATGGAGGGTGCTAGTGCTTCTGTATCATTAAACTCATAATACTCTTCTATATCTTCTCAGATATAGGAACATACTTTTTCATCATTTAACAGGGAATCATTAAACTAATATTGGATCCTACTATCCACATCTTCCAATTGGAAAACATTCCAAACTGGTGCATGGTCAGATCACATCAAATCAGATTTGCATTGAACAAGATAGGTGCCCAGAACCTTATCTACACATACATAATCAATATGTGAAAGTGAATAATGGGCACTCAAATAATACGAGTAATCCCTTGTGCCAGAGTTAGATTCCCCTCAGGCATCGATACGATGAAAGTTCTTGAGAAAGCATATAAGGTGCTGGCAATGTCTCCCATTTCCAGAGGCTTCTCCTTTAGATGTGTCTAGTTTGGGGTTTAAGATCAAATTGAAGTCCCCTCCTACAAACAGATTGTCTTCAACATACGCATTCAATTTATCTGTTACCAAATTTTAAAAAAGTACCTTGGTCTTTACTGGAAACATATAGATATACCAAGGTGTATAGTGTCTTATGCAGGAGTAGTTTAACAAAGATTTACCTGCCTTTGCATCTCTGCATTCATTAATAACCCGGTATTGTATGTCTTGAGAGAGCAATACTCCTACCCTCTCTTTTCTCTCTTTTTATTAGTGGCAAACCAAAGAGAGTCAAATTTGGGATCTTTAACCCAAAGTTTGTCTTTGCTCAGTAAATGTGTTTCCTCGATAAGACCTATACTTGCTTGCATGTGGGTCAATATTTTAAATATCAACTTTTTCTGTAAGAATTTAACCTGTGCATATTTAAAGTTATTACTTTAATATTACTCATCTTAAAAAGAGCCAATTGTACATCTAAAGTTATACTCCCTTCCATAATGCCCTCATACTCATCAACACCAGATCAAAAGTAACAACCTCCCCTCCCCTTCAGCATTTCCCCACCCCCTTCATTCCCATCCCATCCCCTTCAATCCCATTTGTGATCCTCCTCCATTGAGATGTGAGGTACCAAACAACAGACCCACAATAACCACTCTATACCCCTGTACTCAATCATTACACTCAAGAACCCCCTTTCTCATACACACATACCTAAACATACAGGTCAAAGAGGGAACGCAACATAAAATTTGCCAGCAGTAGCTGGTGGAATGCTGTGTATCTCTTAGGGGGAGGGAATAAAGTTTTCTCCTCCAGTCTTCCCAAGTACCTTCACGTGGTGACCCTGTTTTAATTATTTGGCTAGGCTTATATACATCTCTTTTCTACAAGTCAAAGTGGTGTACATTCAGGAACTGTACATATATACAGGGTGGCCCAAAATAAGTGAGAACATCTCGTAAATTAAAAGCTTAGGGGCATGTTTACTAAAGTGCGGTAAACGTGACTAACGCGCGGTATATGACGTTAACGACCGTAAGTGCCGTATAACGCGCGTACCGACGCGCTAACGACCGTTAACGTCATACTACGCGCGTTAACCGTAGTTAACGATCGTAAAGCTCCGCGGCGCGTTAAAACAGCACAGAAGGTGGAGAGTGGGCGGAGAGAAGGGGTCAATGGGCGGAGAGTGGGCGGGAGAGGCACCCCTCATACTAACGCGCTGAATTTCAGAGCTCAATTCCAACGCTAATGAAAACCTGTCGTTAAAAGTAATTTAAAGGGAAGAGAAACAATTCCGTCAGCAATGTACAGAAAAACCGGGGAAACCCACAAAACGTGAGCAGTGTGATACATGTGCACAGAACAATATTTCACATAAAACGTTAAAAGTGACCACAAGAAACATTTTAAAAAGCATAATTCAGCTGGGCAACAGTGATAGCAATGGGCAACAAGGAACAACACTCCCTGGAAAGCCCATAACTTAAAACAAATGATGTGTGGAAGGGTCTATGCTCCGCAGACCCTTTCAAAGAGCATTACATTGTAATGGAGCTGTCCTGGCGTGTGGTGTAATGTTTTCCAATGATATCATTGTTGCCCAGCTTGGTTATGGGTGTGTGCCCCTTTTTTGAGGTCTGTCCTGAGGTGTATGTACACCTTTGTCTGCATAAGGTAAATGAGGCCACAGTAAACCTGTTGCAGAGCAGGGTTTCTGGCTCGTCAGGCCGGTTTAACTAACTCCAGGGAGTGCACTATCTCTGTGGCCACAGTGTGGTGCAACAGACACAGCCAGTGCCTGTAAGACCAGAGGGTCACAGGTTCAAATCCCAGCTGGGGCTCTTGCCAACCCAGTCACCATAGTTTTACCCACCACTAAACAGTGATAGTACAGACACTCCTTTATTGCAGAGAACATACACATGGCCTATAGTTTACCACACCAAACACAGACACCAGAAACAGGCACATTACCTATAGCAGAGTCCCGCAAATGCAGTCCTGGAGGGCCCCCACACCATTCCGGCTTCATGCTGCCTCTAATAAAGATGCCTGTGCTGCATAGCTATGCACCACCCCCATGGTATGCAGATGTAGCTCATGCATATTTATGAGGGACAGCATGAAAACCCGAACAGTGTTTGGAACACCAGGACTGGAGTTAGGGAACTCTGCCGTAAAGCAGCAGCCAACAGGGCCACCCACCCACCCACAGGCCCCATTGGCCAATGCCTCCTGGAGAGGCAAGACATTGGGCCCTGCCTGTATCTCCCAATACTAGCAGTTGCATACCTTAGCAATGCCACCCTACACCTGGGTATATGGTACACAGCTATCAAACGTTCCCTATGATAACTGGCAGATATCAATTCCTACGTTAAGCACAGTTTGCTCATTGCGCTCCACCATAACAATCATTCTGATGTCTGCGGTGTTTGCTGCAGGTCTGGTCTCTGACAGTGTTCACCTCCCTGGGGAGTGACCCCCCAACAGCCTTGTGTACCATATCCATGCCTGTACTATGCCCATGATGGTGTCGTGGGTATGGCTGCTGACCACCTCTATAGTAGCACAATGCTGGCATAGGTGTGGGGGTGGCTGTCTGTCTATCCAGCAATGTTGACAGTATTGGGCTGCCAATGTGCATAATGAGGAGCAAGGTACCATGGGTATAGGCCGGACAGGGTGGCCTGGCCAGGGTGCATCTGCACAGGCCTAGGGCAGTGACAGGCACATTGTAGTGCCCGGCCACCACCTACACAGACAGGGTGACCTCAGTATATCCTGCTGAGAGATCACATCACCCTGACTGTGCAGTGACCACAGCATGGCTAGGCACACCTATAGTGCTATCTAATATTTCTCACATGTGATAAATATGGGTTTCCTTTTGGGGCCCAGTCACTGATGTATCTGCTTGCTGTGTATGCTGACATCCCAGTTGTGTGCAGGCCTCACCACTGGGCACTAGCAGACTGTTTGCAGCTGGTAGGTGTTGTGATGGAGTGGCTTGCACCAGGGGAATATCAGATAGTGGTGGGGTGCAGCATACCATATCCAGGCCTAATGTCTGTCTGTTGTTGTGTTATGGCTGTGTACAGAGCTGCATTGACTGCCCTGTGGGGTGTCTGTTCCTTAGCAGGACTAGGGTTAATGTTCCCCTCTACTGCCACTTTGCAGGGAGGTAGACTGTGGGTCTTTTGATGGGAGACCCTGTTTGCCACCCTCAGCCCTGGGGGAGGGGGAGGGGGGTGGTGGTGCATGGGGGCTACACCTGACTGAAACAGACAAAGATGTCCAAGGTGGTCCTGCAGAACCTACCTATCTCACACAGTAACACAGCTTTGGGCCTGTGCCATTGCCGGTGCTGTGGACCTGGTGCTGGGCACCTCACTGCACCCTCAGGGTGAGCACAGTACCCGCACAATGTGACGGTGTAGCTACTCTGTGCCAGTACACACACGGTCAGTACCCCCTATCAGGCCGAGGTGCTGGGGGGGGTGCACATGGTCAGTTCTCCCTACCAGGCCGAGGTGCTGTGGGGGTGCATTCCCCATGGTGTGTATCTGTGGACAGCTGATTTGCATGTGCAATGCATCATGGGTGTGACTGGTCCAATCCAACCCTGTGAAACTCCAGCAGCTGCTCACAGGCTCTGATAAACCATAGGCGATCACACGTACATCTGTTAGCATAATGCATAGGTGCAGGACACCCTACAGAGTCTGTAATATCAGATGCCCACACTGGTAAAAACACACGTATCCACGCACGTAAACAAGCACGTACCGACGCACAATTGTACGCGCGCAGCTACGCACGGAACTACGCACGTACCAATGCACGCAACCTCGCACGTATCAACTTACGTGGCTGAGCACACTCCGAGGGTGTTTTTCTGACACCAATACTCAGCGTAACGAAAAACATGCCTCCTCTTTCCCTCTGTAATGTGCAGGGTGATGCCTGGGACAGCCTTCTGTGTTAGGCACACTGGGGACTCAAACCCATGCTGCCTGTAACAGCGGTCAGTACCATAACCATTGTGCTACAGCTCTGTTTCAGTGCTTTGTGTCTGTACGTCTTCTTAGGATTAACGCGCAGTAACGCGGCACGGTGCCCGGTAACGCTCGTTACGTTTTCTAATGCGCGGTAGTGGTGACGATGTACCGCCCATGTCCTTATTTGGGGTTTCTTTCACTACCGCGGCTCCTAACACGAATTGCACTAACGCACTTTAGTAAACATGCCCCTTAGTTTACTTATTTACCTTTTTTAGCTATATAACGTCTTTATTTCGACAATTTCCGGTCACCATCTTTTTTTTTTTAAATTTGTCAATCGTTTACATCTGTCTTTTTGAATTTGTAAATAACTTATATGCTACGAGATGTTCTCACTTTTTTTGGGCCACCCTGTATATTTCCCTTGTCCACGAAGGGCTTACAATCTATGTTGTATAAAATCTATACCAAATCTCAACAAGGTGACACTGCAATTGAAGTATGGTTGGAAAGAAAAAGCACACATAGTGGTCGTATGTTACCCAGGATAAAATGGTGCCCATCTGTAGCTTATGCATTAGGGCTAATGATGGTGGTAGTAATAGTGCATATAATTCAGCTGAAGATAGCACCCCTGCCACTGATAAAGACTATGGTGAACTTGTTCACGGACTCATTGTGGCAGAAATTAAGAAAAAAGTTAATTGTAGTTAATCCGCTTAAGCGGACCCCTGCAGATAAAGAAGAGATAATACACTGCTACCTTTAGCAGTGCATTTGAGACTTAGATCATATGCCACATACCCTGGATTAACAGTGAAGTTCATTACTGTCATGGCATTCGCAAAACAAACCCATTTGAAGAAATTACCCCGAGACCAGTGTCCATAAGGCCTCTTCCAAGAGAGGCCTTTTAAAATTGCACCAGAAAGCCTTTATAAAAATGTAAGTCACAGAGAGGAGATCACTCCCCTGCCCCCAAGACCATCAACGCAGAATCCCTTGGTCAGCATAGCCTTTTGCCGCCTTGGCCAGATCCGTATCACTTAGGGCCTTTTGATTTGTTGTCCTTCTTGTAGGAGTCCTCCGTTGCTGTAATACAAGGGAGATTCTTCCAAAACAATCTACGGCTACTATTCAGCTCTTCCTCCACAGTTTTCACCCTAGTTATGGCTCCAGAGATGATAACTTGGAAACCAAATGAAAACAGCTATTTGTATCTAATATTTGCAACTCTCAGTCTCTTGGTTACCTCTTGTAAGTCACATCTTTTACATCTAGCTCTAGCAGATAAATCTGAGAAGACCTTCACACAATGATCCTCTCACTTTATACAGCCCAACTTTCTCGCCACTTGCATTACAGCATCTTTCATAGCATATTCATGTATAGACTACTTGAATTGCTGCATTGAGAGTAGTAGTACCATATAGTATCCCTACTAAATTCTTACTAGACGCAGAGAGAAAGATTTGTCATTTTCCAGAGCAAAAGGAGGATTCTTTCTGCCAGTCATTTCAGACTGGGAGGAGAGGGAAAAGCTCACCAAAAGGCAGATTCATGTCTTTAGTCACTAGCTATTGTACCATGAGGTGTTAAGTAGAGGACTGCAAAGAGCCAACATCCTGCATTGAGGAGTGTCTGCACCAGAGAGAAGACGAGAAGCAGGCTAGGAGCCACTGACAAGGGGCAGGGGAAAGCTCAGCCTGAATAAAAGTTTCCAGAAGTGTGCCTGCATCAGTCCCTCCAGATTTCAAACTGCCAGAGGACAAGTGGAGCAGTCCTGGCAAGGCTGCAGTTCACAGCATTTACCGATTTGAGAAGGAACCAAAACAAGCTAATCAAAGAGGTACCCAAGTAAAGGGATGCAATTCCACATAGGGCCAGGGAATTGTAGACGCAGCGTGCTGATACCTAGATAATTTGGGGAAGAGTGGATTAAGGAGAAAGGAAATTTGAGCAGAGAAGTTAATGAAATATTCTAAGTTTCTTAAGCACCACAAGTTTCTGATCAAGGATTAAAGTGCAGAGAGCTGGAAGGAATGGGGTAAACAAACCCTAACCACCATAAGAGGATATTAACCTGTTTTGTAATATGTTGTTCTTGTTGTTGTTAAGCGCCATCGAGTCGGTGTCGACTCATGGTGACCCTGTGGATAGTTGTCCTAAATTGTGTTCGGTCTTCAGTCAGGTGGCTCATTGTTGATAGACTGGTATCCGTAGCTGCTGTTATTGTATCGATCCATCTCATTGCTGGCCTTCCTCTTTTGCGTTGATCTTCTATCTTGCCCAGCATGAGACTTTCTCTAATGATCTCTCTCTTTGCATGATGTGTCCAAAGTATGAAAGTCAAAGTCTTGTCATCTGAGCTTCTAAAGAAAGCTTAGGTTTGATCTCCTCTAGTACTGACTGGTTTGTTCTTCTGGCAGTCCATAGTATACGCAGTATTGGCTGCCAGCTCCATATTTCAAAGGCATCAATTTTCTTCCTATCTTTTTTCACTGTCCAGCTTTCACATCCATATGATGTTATTGAAAATACCATGGCTAGAAAGAGTCAAATCTTTGTATGGAGAGAGACATCTTTGCTCTTGAGAATCTTGTCTAGATCTTTCATAGCCATTCTGCCAAGAGCAATGAGTCATCAGATTTAGTGACTGCTTGTTGCTTCTTTGCTTGTTGCTTCTTTATTGATAGTTGATCCAAGTAGGTTAAAGTTGTCCACAATTTCAATTTCTTCTCCTTCAACTTATTGATTTTGCCAGTTGTCATGATCTTTGTCTTCTTTACATTAAGGTGCAGGCCCATTTTAAGACTATGTTCCCTGATCGTGAAAAGCAAATGTTTCAGATCATCTTTACTTTCAGCCAGTAATGTTGTATCATCAGAATAGCGAAGATTGTTGAGTTTTCCACCAATCTTCACATCTCTGTTGTCTTCATACAATCCTCCTTCTCTGATGATTTGTTCTGCATATAAATAAAACAGGTAGGGGGGAAAGTATGCAGCCTTGTCGTATACTTTTGCTTATTTTAAATCATTCTGTTTCTCCTTGTTATGTTCGAACTGTTGCTTTTTGATCAATGTACAGTTTGTGTAAGAGAATGATCAGGTGTTCTGGTATACCCATGCTTCTTAAAGTGGCCCAGAGTTTCTCATGGCTTATGCAGTCAAAAGCCTTGCTGTAGTTGATAAAGCACAAATAGATATCCCTTTGGCATTCTTTAGTCTTTTCAAGGAGCCATCTCACATCTGCGATGATATCTCTCGTCCTTTCCTGAACCCTGTTTGCACTTCAGGTAGTTCTTGTTCCAGGTATGGTTGTAGTCTCTGTTGAATAATCTTCAGTAGAATCTTGCTGGCATGTGGGATCAGAGCATTTGAGCGATAGTTTCCACAATCAGTTGGATCACCTTTCTTTAGTATTGGTATAAACACAGATCTTTTCCAGTCAGTTGGCCATAATGATGTCTTCCAAATTTCTTGGCAGAGCCTTGTAAGTATAGTAATAGCTGCATCAGATTGCTGTAATACTTCTATATGAATGCCATTAATGCCTGGTGCTTTGTTCTTTGATAAGGCTTTCGATGCTGCTTTGACTTCTTCTTTCATCACCAATGGTTCCGGATCATAAGGTGCAGGTTTAAACAGCTGTTGGTCCAGTTGATCTTTATCATATAAAAACTCTGTATATTCTTTCCACCTTTTCTTGATCTTCTCAGCATCATTCAACATAGAACCTTGAGCATCTTGTAACATTCCAATTCAAGGCTGGAATTTTTTCTTTAACTCTCGTAGCTTTAGGAAAGCCTATCTTGTTCTTCCTCTAATAGTTTCTGCTTCTATTTCCTTGCATGTGTCATTGTAGTACTATTCCTTGTCCTGTCTTGCTGCACGATGGAAATCTCTATTCAGTTCTGCGATTGTCTTTCTTTCTCCTCTGGCTTTAGCTTCTCTGCATTTCTGGGCAATTTTCAGAGTTTCTTCTGTCATCCATTTTGGTCGTGTTTGCTTTTTCACCTTTTGAAGAGACTTCTCGCTTTCTTCCAACACAAACTTCTTGATGTCATTCCATAACTCTTGTGGAGCTCGGTCATTTGTTTCTAAAGCAGCAAATCAATTTTGCAGGCAGTCTTTAAATTCCAGTGGTAAATTTTCAAGGTTATATTTTGCTGCATTCATGAGTGGTTTGCTCTTTTTCAACTTTGGCTTGGGTTTGCATACTCATAGTTGGTGATCTGCACCACAGTCAGCTCCAGGTTTTGTCTTTGTTGATGTTATAGAGCTTTTCCATCGTTGACTTCCACAGATGTAGTCAATTTGATTTTTGTACAATCCATTGGGTGAAGTCCATATGTACAGTTGCCGCTTGTGTTGCTAGAAGAAGGTGTTTGAGATGAATAGATCGTTGGTCTTGCAGAATTCCATTAGTCTTTCTCCAGATTAATTTCTGTTGCCAAGTCCATATTTTGCAACCACTTTGCCTTCTTCTTTGTTGCCAACTTTTGCGTTCCAGTCACCTATGACTATCAGGATATCCTCTTTGCATGTTCTGTCAATTTCAGCATGTACTTGTTCATAGAACTCATCAATTTCATCCTCTTCTGCAGCTGTTGTTGGGGCATATACTTGAATTATAGTTGTGTTGATAGGCATTCCTCATAGATTAAGCGTTCACTGATTGCATTGTATTCCATTACAGTTCTTGAAAGTTTCTTCTTTATTATAAATGCAACACCATCTCTTCTTTGTCTTTCATGTCCAGCATAGTAGACCATGTGATCATCTGATGCAAAGTGCCCGATGCCAGTCCATTTCAGTTCGCTGACACCCAACAGATCAAGTTGTACATATTCCATTTCATTCTTGACCACCTCCAACTTCCCTTGATTCATGCTTCATATGTTCCATGTCCCAATATGTAAGTCATCTTTGCAGCTTCTGACTCTAATTTCATGCGCAGCTACATCAGCAGCCAGATGTCCCGAGGGCTTTGATCCAACCACATCATAAATGCTGGCTTTACTCTGAAAAGTCTTCAGCTCCTCCCCAGTAGCTAGTTGAGTACCTTCCGACCTGGGGGTCTCATCTTCCAGCACTATAGTGCAATTTGTTTTGTTTTGACTATCCATTGGGTTTTCATGGCAAGATACAGAAGTAGATTGCCAGGCCTTTCCTCCGCGCAGTTTAAATTTAGTGTTGTTGCCGTTGTCACAGAAATGTGATCCACCGCCATCAATAGCTCCCATTCTGCTGCTGCCCAGATGCATGGTTTGTCTTGGTCTGGCACCTCAGCTGAGACCTGTCCATCTTGGGAGATCCTGTCAGTAGTTAAACTACCGATCTCTTAGTCTTCAGCATCACTGATGCACACAAGCTCTCACAGCACGACAAGCTGCAAACCAAGTGAGGGTTTTGCAGTATAGGTCTGCTTTACTGTTCAAGCCAGTTGTTATTATTTTTTCTTCAATGACCCTTAAGTTTAAGTAAACCCTTGGCTCAGAACACAATTTCTGGCCTGGACCCCTTTGAGAAGGGTATGTGTGAGAGTGTCAAGTGTCAAAAGCCTTCTGGCTATTGCCAGTCCTCACCAAGTGAACCCCAAAACTTTTAAATCCAGGAGCTTAGAGAAAGACTGGTTAAAAAGCTCCTAGGATTGGTGTGCTACCTTATCTGCCACACAGTTGGTGAAGTAACTGTCTGAAGCACACAGAAAGGGGGTTACATCTTTGCAGTAGTATTCTGTAAAAGTTACAATCTGTAGTCTTTACTTGAACTAGTGGACTGGTTAATTCTCCTATATTCTCTACCTTTCAGTTGTTCCTGTTCCAGGGGTAAAACCACTTGCCCCAGCACATGTGATTTTCTAATCACAATTTGTTTGGTATCTCAGGTCCCTGACCCACCAGATTCTTCATCTCCATTAATAGCTTCAGGCAATATCAAACACTTACCTGACACGTGGACTCCTTCTTTGTGTTGCTGTGCTCCTCACAATGATTCTCAGAGGACTCCTCTTTGCTCAAACCCCAGTTGGGTTAGCTCTAACATGTCCCTCCCCATTACAGGTTCCAGGCCCCTTTCTCCTAGAGGCCCCTTCACTCTCTCTGGCCAACAGGAAAAATTATGGGGGGAAGTCTCAATACTGTGTAGTTCACTTTAAGGTGAGACTAGGACAGTGCTCCTCTTCACACCATTTTATTTGTCTGAGGCATAGATCAGTGCCTGGGACCTCACTGAATCTAGAGCCCTCTGCTCTAGATCATCTCAGCAGAAAGGAGTAGCCAAGGCCAAGGTATAGGCAAAGACCTTTTTCCTTCCAAAATAAGGCCTTTATAAACTTGGAAATTCCTAGCTCCTCCTCTGGTTTTTGCCCTTTTTGGGAGCCCATCTAGACAGTTCCTAGGGGCATACTCATGCAGCTTTCAGAGGTCTACCCCTGAAAGGACAGCTCAGGAAAATAAATTACCTACTGTAGGGTCTTTGGGACACAGGCCATTTCTGTCAAGTCTGAGCAAGGCATTTCATTTAAAACTTGGAAATAAACATTCAATGTCTCTGAGCATGTCACAGACAAAGAAATATGAATCATCATGGCAGAAAATGATCATATGGCTTCTTCGGTCTGCCCATATACACCAGCTTTACAATCCCTTCCTCTCTTTCAGAGATCCTCTGTGCTTGTCCCATGCTTTTTTGAATGTCCTTTTCTCTTGCACCACTTCCACTGGGAGGCTATTCCATATATCTGCTACCTTTTCTGTAAAGAAATATTTTCTTAGATTACTGATGAGCCTACCCTCTTTCATTCTTGTTTCTTAGACTCCTTTCCATTGAAATATAAAGGAGGTGTTCTAATTTTTGTTCCTTAATTACTGCTTTGAAATTAGTTACTCCTGCAATTAGTAGTTGGTATGGAATGAACATGAATGCAAATTTAAATACTTTAGTTTCATTCCTAATGGTTCGCACATAATTTTTATCTGCAGGTGGCAGCAGCTGTCTTAAAACCGATGTACCCTATACACTTATAAATGGGATAAGTAAACAAATGTGTTTGATATTTTGCTATGCTTTACTTGAATTAGGGCTCAAAAGGTGGATTAGAATGACAAGTTGGGATGTAAAACCTGAGCATGACATAAAGGATTCTGATGGCTTTAAAATTAATTGTGATTTGTAACAAGCAAAGAATTGTGTTTGCTATGCCAGTTCACTTGAATCTGTAGAAATAAGGGTCAGAAACTGTAAGTGATACCTTCTTATTGGACTAACGTTATATATCTAGGACCTACTTTCGAGAATTATCCTCTCGTCACTGACCCAGTGAAGAGAGGATAACTCAAAAGCTCATCACAGGTTAGTCCAATAAAGTATCATCTTGCAACAGTGGCAGACGTTCAAATTAAGGACCCCTCAAACTATAGATTCTGAAAGGGCCCTTAGAGTGGGAAAGAATCCTTTTCAAAAGAACTAGGAGAGACTAGGAAAGGCTGCAAGTGTTCCCCCTTAGGCCCCCCTGCACTGCAGGGGCTGCTTGGGCAGAATTTACGCCACTGCCTTGCAGTCTTTTGATTTATAAGCTTAACTGCACAATGATTAATGCTCAGTCAAAAGCAAGGAAAAAGAAGTCCGAGATTGCTCCACACAGCCAGAGAGCTTGCTATTTTTTGTCTTGTTTTGTTTGTGTGCTGTTTTTATTGTACTCTGCTTTCTTGATTGGAAGAGTGGAATATAAGAACCAATATTCAATTAAATTAAATCAATACATAAAAGAAGCAAGGCCACCAGACAGAGGAAAATTAATGGTTTTAAGGATGCTTACCATCATTTTATTTGTCGTCAATTTATTGTCCACCTGTCATTTGAGAATTACAAGATGACAATAGCTTAAAATGCAAAAGAAAAAAAACTCCATCATGGGACATCAATTAGACTAAAGCACAGAAACCAGGGCTGGCCTGTCCACTAGGCAGGCTAGGCAGCTGCCTAGGATGGCAGACATCTGTGGGCGGCATGGCGCCTGCAGCAGGCCATGTGCTTCAGCACTTATGGCCTGCCACCCCCCTCCATGCCAAGCCTCTCTCCCCTCATGCTGAGCCACGCCACTGCTCCCCGTTGCCACTGATTCTGGCGGCAGGGTCAAGGTGGCTCAGCTCAGTGGCAGCATGTGTTTTGGCACACAGGGCCTGCTGCTTCTGACCCCTTGAAGTTGTGTTGGAGGGGGGTCAGAAGAGGCAAGCCTTGTGTGCCAAAGCACATGGCCTGCTGCTAAACTGATCTGCCTCCCCTGACAGTGGAATCAGCAGCAGTGAGGGACAGAGGCATGGGAGGGGCAAAGCAGCACAGCCAGGACTTCTTCTTGGGGCAGCCCCTGACAGAAACGCATCAAATATTGCACAGCAGAACAAAACACCAACACTGGACAAGCTAAAATAGACATTACAGTATAAATTCAGACCTTTTGTTTGTCAGGGTTTCATCCAAAAGACAAAAACACTCATTTACAACAAATTAAAAACAGCAAAAATCCAACAAAACACTAGAGGGTTATTTTCAGTATTCTCCTCCCTCCCTCAACATTTATAACTTTCAAGTCCATGGGTACTTCTTATCTGAAGATCTGCAAACCATTTTCAAAGGAAAACTCCCTGTTGAGTTTTGGCATTTCTCTTTGAAAATCCCATAGCACCCAGTGCCATGGGGAATTTTCCACCCTGCATTATTTTGGTAAACAACACGTAGGATTTTCAAATTCGAAGAAACTTGAGACACAGTAAGAGGTATCTTCAAGGGGGAATGTGAATCTAAGGAAGTTTTCTAATTGTATGAGATCAAAGGAGGTGTGTGGTGGGTTGGGGTATGTGAGTCTGGGGAGGGAGGCCTGGGAAGATGCAGAGAAACAGAGAGGGGGACGTGGAGGCAGGGCCGGCGCAATGCGGTAAGTGCGGTAAGCACAGCAGTGGCGCTCCATGGTTGCCAACTTCCACCTTTTTTCATGCCAAATTAGCAACAGAGATCCGTCCCTCCATAGCAGACTGTTCTGCCCGTTCATTTGTTCAATTCTGACTGCAGGCATCGCCGACGCTTTTGCTACTTGTGTGCAGACGTTGTTCATCACTTGTGATCATCAGGAAGACCAGACCATAAGTATCAAGTGTCAGGGATGCCTGCAGTCAGAATTGAACAGCTGGTCACATGGACATGGATCCTGATACAGGAAAAAATCCTCCAGGGGGCTGGGCAGGCAATAGCTGAAGCACTGAAGAGGAGGAAGTCCGTCCTTCCCTCCCTTCTGTCACTGCTGCTTCAGTGAGCAGGGCCAGCAGCAGAGGCAGTGATAGTAGGAAGCAAAACAGTGCTGCAGAGCCTTCGTGTCCCGCCCCAAGAGGAAGCATCGCCAAAAGGGGGGGACAGGGCCGAGTCTTAGAAAGCACAAGACACGAAGGCTCTGCAGTGCTACTTTGTTTCCTACTATCACTGCCTCCGCCGGCCCAGCTCACTGAAGCAGCAGGGACAGAAGGGAGGGAAGGACAGAATTCCTCCTCTTCATTGGAGGTAAAATGCTAGACCAAAGGTGGGGTCTAGGGAAGTAGGAGAGAGAGGGAGGATGCCACAACTGGATGCAGGGAGGAAGGCAAAAAAAAAAGGAGGAGGTGCTAGATCAAAGGGAGGAGAGGCTGAGGGAATAAAACAGGGAGATGCTTGACCATGGGAGAAGGTGCAGAGAGAAGAGAACAGGGAGCTGTTTGAACTACAGTATGGAGTGAGGTGGGGAAGAGAACAAATAGCTGCTGGACCATGGAGTAGGTAGAGAGGAAAGAGAAGGGGTGATGATTGACAAAAGAGAGGGATGGAAGAGGGAAGAGAACAGAGAAATGCCAGAGATGAGAATAGGGAGCTGCTGAACTACAGAGTGGGGAGGGGGAAGAGAGAACAGGTAGATACTGGACCACAGAGTAGGTACAGAGGAGAGAAGGGGAGATAATTGACCATGGAGTAGAAATGGGATTGAGGGTGGAGAAGGAAGAGGACAGGCAGATGCTGGACCATAGGGATTTGAAAAGAGGGACGATGCAGGAGTCTGAGGTGGGGATTGGGAGGGAGGAGAAAATAGAGAAAGGAGAGATACAGGACCACACAGTAGGGTAAGGGGAGAGGGACCAGGGAAGTGCTGGAGCACAGGCAGGGGGGAATGGGGGATAGGGAGACAGGGCAGATGATGGCTATGTGGGAGACAGAGGAGTGAAGCTGGCAGATGCCTGGATGGGGGTGAGATTGAGGACGGGATGGTGAGAGGGAGTTGATGAAGCTACAAGGTAATGAAGCTACAGGGTAAACTATTTAAGACTAATAAAAGAAAATATTTCTTCACTCAACGTGTAATCAAACTCTGGAATTTGTTACCGGAGGATGTAGTAAGAGCTGTTAGTGTAGCTGGGTTTAAAAAAGGGTTGGACAAGTTCCTGGAGGAAAGGTCCATAAACCATTATTAAGAAGGGACCCAGGATATCAATGCTTGACCCAGTACAAGCATTGCGGAACCTGTGTCTTTTGGGGAAACTGCTAGGTACTTGTGACCTAGATTGGCCACTGTTGGAAACAGGATACTGGGCTTGATGGACCTTGGTCTGAACCAGTATGGCATATCTTATGTTGTGAAATTTGAATTCATAGAGAGGCAGAAAAGAAAGATATGGAAGAAAGAGCTGAAACCAAAAGATCATTATCAGAGACAGGTGCAGGGGGGGGGGGGGGGGGCAAGGAAGAGGACAGGAGGAAAAATGGAAAATGGACATGAAACCCTAGACAGAAAGTTAAGAGATGACAAACAGAGGAAAGCAGAGACTAGATGTAACATGAATAGGAAAAATAAAATGTCCAGAAAATAAAGGTATAAAGATTTGTTTTATTCTGAATTTAGTAAAGTGGAATATGTCAGCTTTGATAAATGTGTATCTCGTAAGTCTTTTTATTCTAGATAAACAATCTAGGTAAACGAAAAGGATGTGAACGTCGCAAACAATTAGACAACCTGAAGAAATAAAGTAAAAACTTATCTTGGGAAATTATATCTATATTATGGGCCTCGGTGCGATTGTCTTTGTATTTTGCTCAATGCAGGAGGAAATTCATTTCTGTAACTACGCCTCCCAGGTCTGCACTGCATACGGAGTCTGACTTTATGAGGGTTCCAGACCAATTTTTGTTTGTCATCCCTCGCATTGTATTTGTTCAGGGTCTATCTATATTTTGCATATGCGACTAAAGTGAGAGATTTGGTAGTGTGTAGGTTGAGTGAAGGGATCTGTTGCAGTTCTACTTGTTCAGGTTTTTTTTTCCCCAGTAAGAAATGAATTGATGTTCTAGGACCTGGGATAATATTGCAGTGCTGCCTTTTCATAGATAAGGTTGCTGCTGTTATGGTATGGCTGGTTTTACTTAGACTGTGAATGATCATTTTCCAAGGTTTTGTATTATTTCATAATATACCTGCCCCCATCAATGTTGTGGGATGGAGAAAGCTTTTATCTGAGCTCCTGTCATCATAGCTGCAGGGGAGAGGAGAAGATGTTACATTTGGACTGCTAAACTCCCTTTGTGATTTTTCTACATGTAGGCAGGGGGTGGAGGGCTGGGGGAGAGATAGAGGTGGTATACAAAAGAAATAGAAGAAACAGAGAAAGGAACAGCACAAGTAGAAATCAATTTTTATTACTAAATTTGAATATTGTATTACATTATTTTTGAGAGCATTAAATAATATATTTCTTGTACGTTTTAAAATTGTTTTTAGATATTATATGTGCAATAATTGAGATATATCACTGTTATAATCCTAGGCTCCCAGAAGTGAAGCAATCAAAATCTGGGCTATCTGGGACTGGGAAGAAGAGGACAAGAAGGGGGACAACAAGTTATTTGTACGTTTCTAATATAAGAGACAGACTGTATTACATGAAATGCCTTCTCTGTGGTATATATATATATATATATATATGCATATATACCCTGGGTACAGCTGCTGCCGGGTAGTCTGCTTCAGAGAGTGGCCATTCAAGTCTCACCAGCTCGTGCAGGTAGCGGGCAGGTGATAGCACTGGTAACAGACCGAGAATAAGGATCTATGCAGAATCTCTTGGTATCCTTCCAGTTCTGTCTGCCAAGTTCCAACCACAGCTCGGAAGATGTAATTTCCCTGCCCCTTCCCCCACAAGGGAGTCAGCGGAAAAGTACAAAAACAAAATCAACTGCACTACAGCCTGTGGCCTAGGCATATGCCTAGTTCAGCCCCAAAGCCTCTGCCTTTTCAAAACCAGCTCCCACTACAGAGGCTGTCTTGGATAGGTATAGTCCCAGCCTTCCTACACAGTTCTGTTCCCCCCAACAGGGAAAACAAAACAGTCTTTCAGATGTTCCCCCAAGCAAAACACAAACAAAATATAATTCCTCTCTCAGCCCCAAACCAGGGAAAATTAGCTACTATGGCTCAAACAGTGGGGAGGAGCCCACATCTCTGTGACTTACTCGCTCGTCACGCCTCACTCCTGCACCACCCTCAAAAAATCCAGGAAAAAGGGGAAAACAGAGCAGCAAAACCAAATAAAGTTCACAGCCTACTGGCCCACTCTACCTTCAAAGCAGGTAGGTCCAGGAGACTTCCTTCCAAAGCTTAAACCTCCATGTCATCCACTGATCCCTTAGGGGTTGGCTAGCTGCCCACAGGAGACTGTTCAATACATTTGGATCCTTCTGCCCTTGGCTGTGTTCCTGGGGCCCCTCTAACCCAGGGAAACTCTCCGGCCCTAACCACGCCCCTGGTTTCCGGGGTAATAATTACCTCCCTCTCATGCTGTGATTGGCTCCTGCAAGGGAACTAGGGTTGCCAACCGGCTGGTTTTCCTATGGCCAGGCTGGCTGCCGGCAAAGAAGAGAAACCGGCCCTTGAAAAGCCGTTTTTTTGCTCTGGCCGCAAGATCGGCCCTAGGAAACTCCTTCTGCAGCGCCCGCCCCCTCTGACGTCACTTCCTTTTCAGTCTGGGTGCTGCAGAAGGAGTTTCCTAGGGCCAGAGGGCTCCTCACAGGTTGCCTTTCCTTTTAAATTAACATTATTGCAGTTGCTGCTCAGTAAGAAGCAGGAGCAGCGGCTGCAAGGGGATGAAGCTGCACTGAGGGGAGGTTAAGCTGCATTGAGGAGGGGGGGTTAAACTGCACTGGAGGGGAAGATGGGAAGGTGAAGCTGTACTGGGGGGGGGGTGAAGCTGCACTGGGGGATGGTGCACTGGGGAGGGAAGATGAAGCTGCACTGGGGGTGGGTGAAGCTGCACTAGGGGCGGTGGCGGAAGGCTCCACACAGGTTTAAATTTATTTTTAGCTGAACTTTATTGCAGCCGCTGCCCTGTAAGAAGCAGGAGCAGTGACTGCAAGGGGAAAGAGGTGACAGAAGGGACTGACGGGTGGAAGGTGAGGGCTGGAAGAGAGCTGAAAAGTGGGGAGGAAGTGGCTGGAAGGGAGCTGACAGAGGGGGTAAGGAGGGAGCTCAAAGGGAGCTGACACCTGGGAATGGTACTGGTAAGTGACTGGGTAATGGGGAGGAGGCTGGAAGGGAGGGGGCACTGGGACTGAAAGGGAGCAGAAACGTGGGGATGGCAGTGGAAGGGGGATGGACAGAGGGTAGGGTGACTGGAAGGGAGCTGACATGGGGAAGTAAGCTGATACCTGGGATGGTGTTTGGACTAAAAGGGGCTGGACAGTGAGGAAGGAGGGGGACTAGAAGGGAATGGATGCCACTGGCAGTTCTAGAAACACAAGGGGATTGGCATTGGAATGTAATGGAAAGGGGGCTGATGGAGGGTTACTGGGAATGGAAATAGGCTGATGGAAGGAAGTGAAGAAAAGAAAAGAAGAGACAAGAAATGGCAGATGGACTATAGACCATAGAAAACGAGCTAAGAGAAGACAGGAAAATGGAAGCCTCAGATCGGAACCAGCATGATCAGAGTATAAAATGGTCAGACAACAAAGGAAGAAAAAAAAAATTTCTTTTCAATTTAATGATTGGACTTTGTAGTACCTTTATATTTTACGCAGTATGGGGAACTGCATCTCTTATTTATCTGATACTGCACTGCATGCGGAGTCTGTCTTCTTGGGGTTTCAGTTTAATTTTTGCCTATATATTTCTCTTTTTGTTTTATTTTCATTTATTGATGAAGACCTGTCTGTATTGTGTGTGTGTGTACAACCAAAGCTGCGTATTCTGTCAGTATAGAATTTCTGTTCAAGAATGTGTAGAAGTCTTGCTCGTTCAGTTTGCACATTGCCCTCTCTGCAATTTTTTTGGGGACAGGGGGTGAAGCAAGGGTGGGGTGGGGTGGGGGTGGGGCAGGGCAGGGGGCGGGAAAAGGCAGGGTTGGGTGGGCATGGGCGGAGCGTGACTAGTCACAGGTGGTGGGTTTTTCTCTTTCAAAAAGTTGGTAACCCTAATAGGAACACATATTGATTGTGCTCCCAGGGAAACCGCAGGTCCTCTTGCCCTCCCATGATCTCCCCGGCAACAGGAACTTTCCTGCCCTTGACTCTCTGCTGAGGGTTTTTTCCTACCTACAGTACATGGGGGTTGTGGATATTGGCATACCACTAGCCAGGGCATCCTCAAGCTGTAGGAAGGGGATCTGTCCTGTTTTTGTCTGGGATTGTGGAACAGACTAGCCCTGGAGGGTCCTTCCCTGCCCCCCTCCCCCCACCCGTGGTATTCGACTCCTTAAGGGAACCTTTGGTACCACAACCCATACAATGCATATCTTCTAGATTCAAACAAAATTTAATACAATTATTAACTAAATCAAAGTCCTCTACAAAGAAATATTTTGCCGGACTGTTATAACTTCTAGCCCAATTATAGCCAGAGCCCATTTGGCAAATTGGGACATGCAAAAAAAATATAAAAGTCATTTTATATAGTTGCCCCCCTCTGAAATACCCTTGACCACATGTCCAAGTACCCAGTTCTGTGGCCATGCAAATCAGGGACAGCTACATTTGTGAAAAGGTCTACCCCTGTGCATGTACCCAGCCTTGCTATCTGCACGGGGCCCTTCATCTTTTGATATAATATCACAAACTGCTTTCTGAGACAAAGTGAAAAGCTGGAGATAAGCACCCATCAGATTCCCCTGGTATAATCCTGCTACTTACTAAGAACACAGCTCCCATAGAAATGCCTGTCTTTATCTGTGATTCATTTCCTAGTGTATGGCTTTAATCTGCAGTCAGAATAATGAAACTTTCTTGAGCCTAGCTGCTCCTATTCAGCTACCTCCCTACAAATGATTTGCAGGTCCAGCTATGCACATATTAAAATGTATAAAAAGGCCTTTTTAGCTCTGCTGAATTTAATAAACCACTTGTCTTTTGCTGAAGATGGAGTAATGGCGAGAGAAGAGAGTGAAGAAGCTGTGAGAAAGCGGGAAATGAGCTTCCTGTAACCTTTCCCATGGAGGAACATTCCAGCAATAGACTCATTGCAGACAGTGAGCATGTTGTTGCGTAATATTTTATTTATTTATTTAACATTTCTTCTATACCGCGCTATTATAATCAGTGCGGTGTACATCGAACAAAAACATACTACAATGCATACAGGCAACATTGAGTTTACAGTGAAACAGGATATTAAACATGGAGAAAACCGGGAAAACTATTTACAAGCTAACTTTATACTATGTACACTTCTCTAACTCATCTAGTTGTTACATGTGCATTTGTGGGTGGACATACATATAATTTATTGCTGTTTGATTTCACTGTTTCGTGCTTCCAGGAGTTACTTAAATAAGACTTACCTCTTTGTATGACTGGGATAAAGGTTTTTCAGCTTAATAAGCTTGTTTTACACACTAAAAGGGCTGCACAAACACTTAGATTTAGGTGCATAGTAGGAGTGGGCATTGTGCTGTGTTAACCATATTTTGATTTTTGTCTTTGTTTCCTCTCATACACTGTTACAGTGCAATATGAGGATTAAATATTAAATAGATCAGGCTTGGATCCCCCTGTTGGTCTGTTGTCACTTATGTATAAGAAGGCTCATCCTGTAATTATGAAAGGAAAAAATCAACAAACAGGTTCAAATCCCACTGATGCTGTTTGTGGCCTTGGGCAAGTCACTCAACCCTCCATTCAGGTACAAACTTAGGGGCCATTTTACTAAGAGTGTGCTGAGCAGTAAACACACTGAAACAGTGTGCAAGGGCCCGTGGTAACTGTTACTCCGGGGGCATGACAGTTACTAGGTGCTGATTTGTGTGTTGAACGGGCGGATTAGGGAAGGAGAGGGGACATGTGAGCATGCTGCAGTCAGAGAGGGCAGACACATCACCCACTAACTGTCAACGTTGCACTTTACGTGGCTGCACCTAATGCCACCTAAATAAGTGGAGTTCGGGTTCACATTTGTGTATTAACTACACCTAATGCCGAGGCCTTGTGCTTAACGCACTTAAGTTTTAGCACTAAATATGCGCTATGTGCTAAAACCTAACACAGTTTAGTAGAAGGTTCCCATAGACTGTAAGCCCTTTGGGGACAGGGAAATATCAACTGTATTGAATGTAACTACCTGGAACTACTCTTGGAAAGGCATTAGCTAAATAGAAAATAAATAAAGCAAACAAAAATAAAGGCAGGTGACAGCTTACCATTGCACTAACTAGATAGCAGCTTTACCAGGTTATATACGTTTCTCGTATGTCACACTCATGAAAGATGGTCACAGATGTGTTGTTGTTCTAACCTGCGGCTGGTTTTCTGACTTTACATTCTTTAGATTTATGTGAATTCATATCGTAAGCATCTCACTCCATCTTATCATCGAATTGTTCCTGTCACATGTTGGAGAAAGCAGCCCTATGGTATGGAATCATGTGCTGCTAGATCAGATTCATGCATCCCCTCTACGTGCTGAAAGTCCTTAGCAGTTTTCTGTTTAAATATCTCCAAAGCAGGGGTTCTCAACCCAGTCCTCAGGACACGCCTAGCCAGACAGGTATTCAGGATAGCCACAATGAATATATATGAGAAAGATTTGGGTACAAAAGAGGCGGCGCATGCAAATCTCCTCCTGCATATTCATTAGGTCTATCCTGAAAACCTGGCTGGCTAGGCATGTCCTGAGCAGTGGCATGACAAGGGTTGGGCGGTGGATGCAGGCTGGGAGGAGGGTGCATCCCCACAGTGCCCACACGGCAGAACCAGCATGGCAAACTTAAAGCCGTGGGTGGCTTGCCGTGCTGCCTGTGCTCCAGGCCTGGTGGCTCTTCTCTCCCTGATTTGCTATCCACAAGACTGAACTATGGTCAATTCAATAGAGCAAAATATCTGTTGAGCTACACATATACAATAATGCCCCAATATTATCACCAAAACTTTTGTTTTATACACGTTCCCATGCAATACAAGCTGATTTTAATCAGTATTGTTTAAGGCAACGGGTCTCAGACTTCTAAGAGCTACGGCCTTCATTTGGCAACGACCAAATGCTCTAGTTTGCATCAATGACCCTTATCGTTGCTTAATGATTAAGTTGTAACTTTAAAAAGCCGCTGATAACTTTGAAAAGGAAAAGGATATGTGCTTATTGTAAATATGCCCAACGCCAGTCTCAGCGCTGCTACGTTTCACTGCCAAGCTGTTTCGTCAGGGGCTTAATTCCTTAAACGCATCCTCTCTCCAATTCTTCAAAATTTCAATCGCTTCTTCAGATGTTTCCAAATTCTTAACTCTATAGAAAGAGAATCACATGCTAGTTCTGTGTTCTTTCAGATTAAATGTCTATATCATTTATGCAACAATATACTCAAAGGAGTTTTACCATGAACTTGACTTCGGGTTTCCTTTTTTTTTTTTTAACTTAATATTTATTAAATTTTCTCATTTAACATCCAAATAGCTAAATGACAGGAAACATTGGTAATACAATAATGCAAATAATATTACACCATATATACAGGAAATAGTTTCTTGTAAATACCATAAGTTAGACCACAAAATAGGGGGAGGAATCAGGAAAAAAAAAGGTAGGAAGGAAAAAAAAGTTTTTTAAGCAATGTAAGACTTATGCGTCAGCCATAGGGGAGGAAACTTTCACATCAATCTCTTCCCTAGCTACAAGAAATTCCAAGAGCTGAGAGGGCTCAAAAAAATATATAACTTCCCATCATATGTAACACAACAACGTGCAGGAAACTTTAACAAAAATGACCCGCCCAGAGAAAGTACCCGGGATTTATACCCCAGAAATTCCTTCCTCTTAAGCTGGGTACCCCGTGCTAAATCAGGAAAAATCCTTACATTTGCTCCCATAAACTGTTCCTGGAAATTTCTAAAATACAAACGGAAAATTAAAGCTTTATCAGAATCGAGGGCAAGCGTAATAAGGAGGGTAGTACGGGCCGTGACTAACTT
The DNA here is from genome assembly GCA_033557465.1 of Ichthyophis bannanicus. Lineage (NCBI taxonomy): Eukaryota > Metazoa > Chordata > Amphibia > Gymnophiona > Ichthyophiidae > Ichthyophis > Ichthyophis bannanicus. The sequence continues at coordinate 730,904,285 of CM066031.1, forward strand.
CAAAGAGCTCTCTAGGAATCCCGTAAGATCCCCAGAGGCCCCCCGGGGACGATTATTATTATTCCCTTGACTACCAGAACCCACCAGTAAATATTGAACTCTGGTTAATGGTGGTAGAGCCTCCTCGGGGATCTTTAAAACCTCCCGGAAGTATCTACGAACCATTTCCAGAGGAGAGCATAAAGGAGACTTGGGAAAATTAACCAGTCTTAAATTGTTCTTCCGGACTTGGTTCTCCAAGTACTCCAGCTTCCTCATATTCACATTCCGATCTTTCACGTGGGCCTGGTGTAAGTCACGGAAATGTTCCATTTCAGCAGCCAACTGGTCCAATTTCCCCTCCTGTTCCTTCTGTACCGACGAGACCTGCTGAATTTGACCCTTCACAATTACAGATTCAGAACTCACAGAGACCACAAACTTCTCCAAGGAAGCATTGATTGTAGCAAGAGCCTCCCATAGCACCTCCATAGTGATTACTGCAGGCTTCACCAACACTCCAGCACCTGATTGCAAAAGCGGGGACTCACTTCCCCGAAGAGAGCTACCCAACGGCTCTGGGCTAACTCCAGATCGACCTCGGGTTCCAGAGTCCCCACACGGAGCGTTTGCCACAATAGAAGAGCCCCCGACACTCTCCTGCCGTGGCGTACTCGTCACCACGCCAGTAGGAGAGTCACCGCTAATGGCCAGAGCGCTTCCGGGGCATGGAGGGGGGGCCCGCTGCTCCGGAGAAAGAAACACCCCGAATACCGTGCTCAGGTCCGAAGTTCCCTCCGGACCCGCTGTAGACGCCGCTCGCTCCACCGGACCAGAGAAACCACACATCTGGAGAGTCCTCTGTGCCGCAGCACTAGAAGCAGGTTCCCCCGAGGGAAGGTAAGCCTGCTTTCTCTTCCTCTGGCCCATATTAGCCTCGGAACACGGCGCAGCAACAAACAGACCCCACAAAATGTGTGCTCCGGCCGGTAGAGTCACACTGCCGCCATCTTACTCCTCCCCCTCGACTTCGGGTTTCCTTCAGCGTCAAACCGTTACTTCGTACAACGCTGCGCATGCGAACTGCCTATGGGGTGGGCTTTATATCAACTTCTGACTTCCTGATGTTAAATGTGATGTCTGGAGATTAGACACATAGATTCCAATCTATCTGTGTATTAAGCCCCCCCGGTCGCACTGACTGTAGAGTAAAGATCCATCTTTGTTCTTTTATTATTAATGATTGATCTCTAGATTTACCTTCCGATCCTGTCATACATCGATCTATACAGAAGCACCTCAAGTCCTCAAATTGAATATCATCAACAAGTGAAGCTTTGGTGCCGATACATTGATGACATTTTTGTCATATGGAAGGGACAAGTTCAGCAATTACTCCTGTATGTAGAGTGGTTGAATGAAAGAGAGGAACTAATCAAGTTCACTTGCACATATAGTAAGGAAGTTATAACCTTTCTGGATGTAGAGGTTAAACAGGGAACTCAGGAGTGGATTACCACGGTACATCATAAATCTACAGATCGTAATGCGTCACTTCACTATAGGAGCATACACCCTAGATGTTTAAAAGATGGGCTTCCATTTTTGCAGTTCCTCCGATATAGGCGGAACTGTTCGACCATGCAGGATTTTAAAAGTCAAGCGAAGCTGTTAAAAACAAAATTTTATGACAGAGGGTATCCCTCACCTATAATTGAACGAGCCTATAAGAGGGCCCTATTTAACAATCGAGATCATTTACTTACTCCTCGTACTTCCCATCCTGAGGAGGACGTCATCAATTTAGTGACGAAACATTCCCCTTTTGACAATCGTATACAAAAGATTATAAAAAAACATACGAATATGCTTCAAAGTATTCCAGGGCTTAAAGATAAGAGTGTACGCTATGTTTGGCAGCGGCATCGAAACTTTAAGGAGGTTTTGAGTCCCACACGACTACGATCTTTAGAGGGGAGTCCTTCAAATCAACCAGTGGGTCATTTTCGCTGTGGGTCCTGTCAAATGTGCATCGTTAATTATGAAACTTCATCGTTCGATTATCATGGGAAGAGCTACCGATTAAGCCACCATTCTACGTGTGATACCACCTACGTGGTATATGCAATCGAATGTCCCTGTGGGCTATTATATGTAGGAAAAACCTCTCGCCCCTTTAAAGTTAGATTAGCAGAACACCGTAGTAGGTTGAAGTGTAAGACACTGGCAGCCCCGATTGTTGAGCACTGTCTCCAGGAGAATCATAAATTTGAGGACTTGAGGTGCTTCTGTATAGATCGATGTATGACAGGATCGGAAGGTAAATCTAGAGATCAATCATTAATAATAAAAGAACAAAGATGGATCTTTACTCTACAGTCAGTGCGACCAGGGGGGTTTAATACACAGATAGATTGGAATCTATGTGTCTAATCTCCAGACATCACATTTAACAACAGGAAGTCAGAAGTTGATATAAAGCCCACCCCATAGGCAGTTCGCATGCGCAGCGTTGTACGAAGTAACGGTTTGACGCTGAAGGAAACCCGAAGTCAAGTTCATGGTAAAACTCCTTTGAGTATATTGTTGCATAACTGATATAGACATTTAATCTGAAAGAACACAAAACTAGCATGTGATTCCCTTTCTATAGAGTTAAGAATTTGGAAACATCTGAAGAAACGATTGAAATTTTGAAGAATTGGAGAGAGGATGCGTTTAAGGAATTAAGCCCCTGACGAAACAGCTTGGCAGTGAAACGTAGCAGCGCTGAGACTGGCGTTGGGCATATTTACGATAAGCACATATCCTTTTCCTTTTCAAACTTATCAGCGGCTTTTTAAAGTTACAACTTAATCATTAAGCAACGATAAGGGTCATTGATGCAAACTAGAGCATTTGGTCGATGCCAAATGAAGACCGTAGCTCTTAGAAGTCTGAGACCCGTTGCCTTAAACAATACTGATTAAAATCAGCTTGTATTGCATGGGAACGTGTATAAAACAAAAGTTCTGGTGATAATATTGGGGCATTATTGTATATGTGTAGCTCTTCTCTCCCTGCCAAAGTCTTGCAAATTGCGAGACTTCAGCCCGGGAAAGAAGAACCTCTGGGCTGGAGCAGAAGCAGCTCAGCAAACCATCCATGGCTTTAAAGTAAGTTTGCTGCGTTGCCTCCACCATGTGAGCCTGGCGGGGGTACTGTACAGGCCACTACAAGGGGGGGGGGGTGCCCATCCCAGGTGTCCAGGTGGCTTGGAATGCGCACGAGTCGCGAGGACTGGCTTTAGAACCCCTGCTATAAAGGAACAGGATCCACAAACAGAAACGTGCACAAAGGGTTTGAGAGATTCTTCATCGGACTTTTATTTTCTGTAGATGATGCTGTGTGCCTGAATACAAATACACCTCAGGAGTCACTGAGCTGATACAGAGTGGCAGGCAAATGGATGGGAAAGTGGTGTGCAGTATTTAATGAGCTGTCAGTGCAATGAGCTTTGAACAGAGCGGCATTCGCTAACAAGAAAAGACACCTGGACATATTAATTAATGAACAACTAATGATCAATAATGAACTGCAAACAGCCTGGATAATTTGGACACTGTTTATGACTGAAACAAACTAAACTATTCCCCACTTCTCTCCCCTCCCGGCACTCCTTTCGAGTTTTCTTAGCAAGGTTTTCATCAGCAAATAAGATGTGGTTTTAGATTATAAAAGTATGCTGCTTAATAGCATTTCAATGGATTTCTTCCATGGGCTGCAAATAGGAAAAGTACTTTGGAAACAAAAATTTCTCTTTTCCTTCTGCATCCTTTAGGGTTTTTATATTTCAAAAGACACAGGTAGCAGTCCTGCTAACAGTATTAAACCCCTTATCATGGCCGGCATTACCATTAGGTGAACTAGGTGGTTGCCTGGAATATCTGCCCTTCAGGGGTGCCCACTGCCACCATCGTTACCCCTATTTTGGACCAACAGTGGTGGCAATGGCTTGAAACAGCCCCGCGGCACTTACCTTCAAGCTTCGGCGCTGCGGGGCGTTTCCTTCCACTGCTCTCCGACTCTTGATGTCGGCTTCCTGTTTTCGCCAAAGCTTAAAGGTAAGCACCATGGGGCTGTTTGCAGCGATTGCCTCCGCTGTCGGTCCTAGAGAAGGGCAGCAGTGGCAGCAGTGGGTGCTGCGGGGGGAGGGGGGCACAGGGGATGAGGTTTGCTTCATCTCCTTATGCTGGCCTTGCCCCTTATCTGGGATATTCAGCGACACTAACCCAGTTAATGCTGCTGAATATCCACGAGCGCTGCCGTTGCATGTCCTGGGGCGTTCTAGCCTTAAGCAGTGATATTGAGCTACTGCATCGATATGGCAAGGCGGCAAATGTTAGGCGCAGCAAAGGATGGCCAAGCTTTCGCTGTAGAAATTAATCAGGCAGTGGCTAAATATTTCCTGGCAATCTGGGCAATCCAGATATTCAATGCCAGGCCCGGATGTGACTATGGCATTGAATATCTGGGTTTAAGTTTCAGCGGCAACGGCTAGCTGTGTTAGCCACAGACGCTGAATATCCCCCCATAGAATAAATATATTTTTTTAATCAGAGATCTTTCCACTGCAGAGGCAAACCATCTCCTAGTATATTAAAAAAGGCTTTAAGCCACTGAAATCTGGAAGAGCTGAAAAATAATACAGCAATGGAAAATGTTAAAGCAGCTGTTGATGGAAAGACCTAACTTTTTAAAATGTCATCACATTAGGAAAGCTTAGATTCATCATCCTGACGTCCCATCATGCCTGGCAAACCTTAACATGTGGCATGGCCTAATTATTAGTTAATGCAGAATTTCTGCTGGAACAGGCCACATTTCCATTGCACAGCATGTACCTTCCAGTATCTTTGGTAACTGAAATTACCCCAGGCACTAATGAGATCAGTCACATTTTCCCTATGCTTGTCACTGCTAGGAGATGTGTCAGCTGAGTACCACTTGTCACTAGGTGCTTATCACAGTGCTTTCATTGTTCCTAGCAATAGAGTTCTGTGCCACTTTTGTCCATGGGTAGTCTCCGAGGGCTGGGATTTCTTTTCTTGACTAACAGGGTTGTCTCATGTCAGATGACTCAACACTGCTGGTAGGAGCATGGAAAGTAACTTTACTGAAAGCAGTAAGACCCTGCACTACAAATAGATTTACTTTTGAGAGAGTGCTTCCTAATTACTGGTTAGGTCAGGGTGGAGGTTATTTTAGAAGCCCTATTTGCATTTTAAACATAGATGCAGCAGCAGAAAAACATGGAAGATGTATCCACATGTAAAGCGCAATTTTTCAAAGATCTCAAGATACACATTTTTACATTGGGCATGCTGATCTCTGGATGTTTTTCCGAGAGGTGTTTCAGGGTATGGCCTGGGCGGTGTTGGCGTCTGCACATCTATGACATATGTCACATAGGTTGATGATGTGCAGGGCGGATTTTATGAACATGCCAGTTTACACCTGCTATAAATCATGAATAAGCATGTGACTTTGCTGTATTTTGGAATTGTTTGTGGCATTGGTGATTGAAGGAGCCTGGCTTGCAAGTGTTGACCTGACTGTCATCTGTGTCCACGTAGGCATCTTTTGAGCTACCATTTGTTTCCCTGCAGTCTATCCTGTGCCTTTCTCAAATCTATCTCCTCTATCCCCCTACTGTGCCAATCCCATACTCCTAGTGTCATACTCCTTGGCCCTTGGTATGCTAGTCTTCCTGTTGCCCAATTGCTTGGTGCCTACTGTGTGTATCTCAATGTTCCCTGCAGACACTGTGCCTTTATGTGATTCCCTACTGCCTGCATGTATAGGTGTGTGTGTGTGTGTAAGTGCATGTGCATTGCGGTGGGTGTAGGTTGTGGTTTTGGGAAGCAGAAACCATGGTTGTGGATGAGATGAACACATAGTTTATGCTGGCCATGCTGCACAAGGCCCACAGGAATCACCGAAGAACGTCCAGGAGGCACCCATATCAGGGATTATACAGACACAATTCCTAGACCTCACAAATGAGCAGTGTCTCATCAGGTTTCATTTTGATAAGGCAGCCATCCATAATCTCTACCATAAGCTAAAGTCGCTCCTCCATACCGAGGGGCCAGCCCATGTCTGTCCACCTCAAAGTCGCCATGGCCCTTGCCTTTCTAATCACTGGCAGTTTCAGCTTTGTGCTAACTGCCACTGAGGGTCTAAGCCAGTCAGCCATCTCAAAGTGCATCTTATAGTTCCTGAGGGCCTTTCTAACCTACACTGCAGAATATGTAGCCTTCCCTCAGACCATGCAGCAAAGGCAGCAAACCATGATCCATTTCCATGAGGTGGCCAGATTTCCATCTTTAGCATGAGTCATCAGTTGCTCACATGTGGTCATCAGGCCCCCATGAGGCCACAAAACTATTACCTATTCTGCTCATCCATGTTGGCACAAATGATACTGCTTGGGATCCCTCCGATTATATAAAAAATGACTTTATGGATCTGGAAAAGAGAATGAAGCAGATAGATAAGTAGGGATGTTCTCCTCAATCTTCCCTATTGATGGTAAAGGCCAAGGCATAGAAGCTTGCACCCTGGAGATGAATGCATGGTTGTGTGGATGATGCCATTAAGAGCATTTTGGTTTCCTGAATGATGGGATGATTTTCCAAGGGCTACTGAGTAGAGATAGTGTCCACGTATCAAAGAAGGGGTTATGTGTCTTTGGCAGCAGCCTGGCTAACCTACAGAAGAGGACTTTCAACTAGATTCATTGGGATGGGTGAACAAAACTCCCAGGTAAATAAGGCCCTCAGGTAAATAAAAAAAAATAAATATCTGTATGGAAATGGGAGAAAAGACAACATTTGAAAAGCTAATGCCCATGGTATGGGAAATAGCTTCTGGATCAAGAGGATGTAATAGAAAAGACTGACTTGGTTTTAGTGGTGGTCAGGGAGAGGTGGTTCATGGAGAATCATGACTGGGATGTTACACAGGGCTATGATCTATTCAGAAAGGACAGAGTATGAAGCAAGTGAGGAGGAGTGTCATTGTATGCAAAAAAATATTAAAGCAATAGAATTGCAGGGCTTATAAGGTAAAGAGCAGGCACTGTGGGCTAATCTCAATAAAGGGAATGGAACATCTATTTACACTGGTGTGATATATAGAACTCCTTTACAAGCAGAAATGGACAGAGATTTAAATACAAACACTCATAATATTGCTATGTAAGGAGAAGGTGGTGATTTCACTATACCAGATGTTGATTGGGTCATCCTTGCTAAGGCTGTCTAGATGAAGGGAGAGGGTTTCTGATGTTGTAGTGCAAGATCATCTGGCATCCAGTAATTACCAAATGGTGTGGTTCAGTATTAGGCATGATGGGGGAATATCTCAAGGAGTTGTTAATGGGATGGGAATATTGGAAAAAGTAGAACAGCAATGAGCAAAACTGAAAGAGATATTTTAGGGGCAATAATTAGGAAAATAAATAAAAGTAAGAGGCAAAGAAGGCTGCTATAGTTCTCAAAAGAAGTGGTTAGGAAAAAGATGTTAGCCTTCAAAAACTACAATAGATTGGAAAAAGAGGAAGACAAAAATATCTGGAAAAGCTAAGAGAAGCTGAGAAAGTAGTCAGGAAAGCAAAGATGCAACTGGCTAATACAGTAAAATGGAGGGAGCAAGACTTTTACATATGTTAATGATTAAAGGAAGTGCAAAAGTGGTACTGTCAAACTCAAGGGGGAAGGGGGATTATGTAGAAGCTGATGAGGATAAAGAAGAAATGGTTAGAAAATATTTCTGTTCTATGTTCACTGAAAAAGGGTCATGAGTAGGACCTCAGTTAATGAATAGAAATAGGAATGGAAGTGAAGTAGATCTCGAATGAGTTTCAGAAGACTGTTCATGAGGAGCAAGTGTAGCAGATGTAACAAGAAAATTTATATGTGAAATAATTTTTTCCACTGTGTATTCTGCTGAAATTTGTATTTTCTTATTTTGGGCTTTGTTTGAGCTGTGAACACACTACTAAGACATGTATCCACTCCTTAGTCCCCTCCCGTTTAGACTATTGTAACCTAATCCTTGCTGGTCTCTATTTGAATCATCTCTCTCCCCTTCAATCTGTTCAACACTCTGCTGTGTGGCTAATCTTCTGCCAGCCTCGTCATGCTCATATTACCCCTCTTCTCAAATCACTTCATTGGCTCCTATCCATTTCCGCATCCAGTTCAAACTTCTCCTGCTGACCTATAAATGTATTCACTCTGCAGCTCCTCACTACCTTTCCTCTCTTATCTCTCCCTATACCCCTCCTCTGGAATTCCACTCTTCTGGCAAATCGCTTCTATTTGTGCCCTTATCTTCTACTGCCAACTCCAGACTTTGCTCCTTTTGCCTTGCTTCTCCTTATGCCTGGAATAAACTACCTGAGTCTGTAAGTCAGGCACTTTCTCTGACCCTTTTCAAATCCAGGCTGAAAACTCACCTCTTTGTTGCTGCTCTTGGATCTTTGACTCCATTCCACCTAGATGTTATCTTATGTATACAGCTACCGTGTTGTCTGTCTTGCCTAGATTGTAAGCTCCGAGGAACTGGGAGCGACTTTTACATGTGTCTGTGCAGTGCTGCATACGTCTTGTTCAGTAGTAGTAGTTCTCTCTAGGGGCAGTTTCTATTGGTTTTCATTCCAGCGCAGAGTGAGGATTGTTGGAACATTCCAATGTGTAACTGAAGAAGGGGGAGCTTAGTATGTTGTGGCTGTTTATCTTGGTGAATAATCTGTAAACTTTGCCCCTTTAGCACAGTTCTGTTCTATAATATGAAAATGTCACTAATAAGCAATATGATTTTGTTGTTTGTAAGTACAACTTGAGTTTTAATACGTTCTGGGGAATTTGTATTTTCCTGACCTTCTTCATGCTTTGCTCTTCTTCCTCTATCCCCTCCCTTTTCCATTCTGCCTAGGCCAGAGGTTGTTAAGCTTTTCCTGACTTCTGACCAGGTAAAATGTGCTAATTGGCATTCCTGGTCCTTGATCATAAAGAACACTAGGAATTGAGTTTTTTCCTTCATCCTGCCTAAGCCTGTTTGTTTTGGGTTTTGGGTAGAAGGGCCCAGGAGTACACTGGCATTTGTTAGAGTTATGTTTTATGGTATGGCTTTCTTCTTTTGCGCTATTGTTCTATGTTTTAGAAAAAAAGCACTATACATTCACTTGATTTGTATTTTGAAAGAGAATGTAATGTCATAGTAACATAGTAACATAGTAAATGACGGCAGATAAAGACCAGTATGATCCATCTAGTCTGCCCAGTAAGATGGCAAGAGTAGGTGCACCTGCCGCTCTGTGCAGGCCACCCCTCCCCATGTCTTTGTTTAGGGGTGAACCCACCACTCCATGTAGGAAACCCCTATTTTTTGAGAAGTTAGATGGTTCAGATGTTAGATGGTTCAGCTTATTCTGTTTTTATCCTGTTGCTGCAAAGGGATCCTCTGTGTCTCTCCCATGCTGTTTTGAATTCCGTCACCGTGTTTGCCCCCACCACTTCCATCGGGAAGGCATTCCAAGCATCCACCACCCTTTCAGTGAAAAAATATTTCCTGACATTGCCTTTCTATTTACCACCTTGCAGCTTCATGTTATGCCTCTAGTTTTACAGCATCCCCGTCTTTGGAAGAGGTTTATTTGTTCATCATTTCTCTTTAAGTATTTAAAGGTCTGAATCATATCTCCCCTGTCCCTTCTCTCCTCCAAAGTGTACATAGTTAGGTCTTCAAGTCTCTTCTCATAAGGCTTCTGACATAGGCTCCAAATCATTTTGGTCAACTTCCTCTGAACAGTTTCCAGTCTTTTTACATCCTTTGCAAGATACGGTCTCCAAAACTGAACACAGTATTCCAAGTGAGGCCTCACCAGTGACTTGTACAGTGGCATAAGTACCTCTTCATTTCTGCTGGTAATCACTCTTTGTAAGCAGCCCAACATCCTCCTGGCTTTTGCCACCGCCTTGTCGCACTGTTTTGCTACCTTGAGATCATCAGAGATAATCACACCAAGGTCTTTCTCCTGAACCATGCACACCAAGATCTCGCCCATTTTCGCGTACATTTCCCTTGGGTTTCTGCTACCCAAGTGCATGACACTGCACTTTTTCGCATTAAATCATAATTGCCAAGCATTAGACCATTCTTCCAGCTTTTGTAGATCTTTCCTCATGTTAACCACTCCCTCGGGGAGTCCACTCTGTTGCAAATTTTTGTGTCATCTGCAAAAAGACAAACCTTTCCATTCAGTCCTTCAGTAATATCACTCACAAATACATTGAACAGTGCCGGGCCCAGAACCGAACCCTGGGGCACCCCGCTAATCACCTTCCTTTCATCTGAGTGAGCTCCATGTACCATCACCTTCTGTTGTCTATCAGTCAACCAATTTCTAATCCAGTTTACCATCTTGGGACCCATCCCCAAGCTATTGAGTTTATTGACAAGCCTCCTACGAGGAACAGTATCAAAGGCTTTGCTGAAATCCAGGTAGATGACATTCATCGCATGCCCCTGATCTAGTTCCTTGGTCACCCAGTCAAAGAACTCAATCAGATTTGTTTGGCAAGACCGTCCTTTGGTAAACCATGTTGCCTCGGATCTTGCAACCTGTTGGTTTTGAGAAAGTTCACTATTCGCTCTTTCAGGAGCGGCCTCCATTACTTTTCCGCCACCGAGGTAAGGCTCACGGGCCTGTAGTTTTATACTTCTTCCCTGTCACCACTTTTGTGTAGAGGTACGACATCAGCCATTTTCTAGTCCTGAGGAACCTCTCCTGTTTCCAAGGATCTGTTGAAGACATCCTTTAACGGCCCTGCAAGAACCTCTCTGAGCTCTTTCAGTATTCTGGGCTGTATCCCATACGGTCCCAGGGCTTTGTACACTTTCATTTTAGCAAGCTGTTCTAACACCTCATCTTCTGTGAATGGTGTGGTATCTACTTCCTTCCCATTTTTATATTTGGGAGTCACAGCTAGTCCATCTCCAGGATTTTCTTTAGTAAAAACAGAGCAGAAGTATTTGTTAAGAATTTCGCTTTTTCAATGTCACTTTCCACGATTCCGTTCCCAGCACTTCTGAGTCCTGCAATTCCAACTCTCATCTTCTTCTTTTCCTGAATATATGTCCTGTACTAAGAAGATTTTCCTGACTTCTGACAAGAACCCGATAACAAAATCCTGCTGGTAATAACCGAACCTGACTTGGTGTTTGTGTATGCATGTAGAATAGCTGGAAGTGTCGCAGGGAAGAGCCAGCTACACTAATTAAACTAAAAGTAGATAAGGTGATGCAGCCAGATGGGATACATCCGAGGGTATTGCAAGAACTTAGGAAACTTCTAGAGGAAGTTGGGAACTACAGGCCAGTTAGTCTGACCTCTGTGGTGGGTAAATTAATGCTAAGGCCGCTAAAACAGAGAACAGTGCAGTTTTTGGAATCCAATGGACTGGACAATCTGAGGCAGTATGGTTTTACTAGAGGTAGGTCTGCTCAGATAAACTGATCAATTTATGTGACTGGGTAACCAGAGACTTTGATTGAGGGAGGGTGGAAGATGTAGTGTAGTTTGATTTCAGGAAAGCCTCTATCACAGAGGCAACTTATAAATACAGTAAACTAATCATCCTTGCGGGTGGGCCCTAAAGTGATTGACTGGGCTAGAAACTGGTTGAGTGGAAAGCCTCAAAGGGTAGTGGTAAACGGAATGCACTCTGAAGATGTGTGTTGCAAAGATCTGTCCTTAGTCCAGTTCTTTTCAACATTTTTGTAAGCAATATTGCGGAAGCACTGTCAGGTAATGTTTGCTTCTTTGCAGATCATAACAAAATCTGCAATAGGGTAGACACCCTAGAAAGTGTGCATTATATAAAGAGGGATCTAGCGAAGTTTGAAGGATGATCTAGAATTTGGCAGATAAGATTCAGTGCTAAAGAATATAAAGTCATATCTATGGGTTGGAAAAACTTCAGGCAGTGGTATAGTATAGGGGGTGAAGTACTTCCATGCACAAAACCCAGAAAGACCTAGGGGATGATTGTATCTTATCACCTTAAGGTGGCCAAGAATGTAGAACTAGTGATGGAGAAATCCAGAGGGATGCTTTGGCGCATTGGAAGAGGAATGGCCACAGGAAAAAGGAGGTGATAGTACCATCTTCAAAAGATAGAAACAGGATGGAGGTGACCCAGGGGACAGCACTAAAATGGTCAGCAGTCTTTGTCATAAAACATTTGGGGACAAACTAAAAGATCTTAATATGCATACTTTGGAAGAAAAGTAGAAGAGGGAAGATATGATAGCGACATTTAAATACCTCCATGGCATAAATGCACAGGAAGTGTGGCTCCTTTAAATTTAAAGGAAACAATGTAAGATGGAGGTATAGGATGAAGATGAAAGGAGACAGACTTAGAAGTAATCTGAGGAAATATTTCTTTGCTGAAAGGGTGATGGAATGTGGAATGGCCTGAATTCAAAAAAGCATGAGACAAGCACAGAGGATCTATCAGGGAGAGGAAGGAATTATAGAACATAGGGGTATGTTTACTATTCAGCGATAGTGGCTTCCATGCAATATTGGAGCCGCGGCCCCATTGAAATCAAAAGGGCTGCGGCTCCGATATCGCACGGAAGCCGCTACTGCCGAATAGTAAACATACCCCATAGAGTTGGTATGGTCAGGCAGACTGGGTACGCTGTCCGGTCTTTAGCATCATTTTCTGTTTCAATGTGAATTAATTAACAAATATATTCGTCAAAAACACATAGACCTATGTATAACATACAAATCAGTTAAAAAGATCTTGGAATCACTGTGGACAACATATTGAAATCTTGGGCTCAGTCTTCGATGGCAGTCAAAAATACAAACAGAATGTTAAGGAATTATTGGTATAGGAATGGGGAACAAAATGGAGACTATCATAATGCTTCTGATCACTCTATGGTACAACTGCATTATGATTACTGTGTGCTGCTGTGCTCACATCATCTTAGAAAAGATACTTCATATCATTAGATTGTAAACTCTGATCAGGATCTGCCTCTTACTTGTACATGCCACACAAATGAGCAGAGAGTGAAATGGCAGCAAAACGAAACTTTATTGTGATACTACCCTGACGCGTTTCGGCATATGCCTTCCTCAGGGGGTACAGCCTCATAGAAAACAAAACATAAATTAAGCAATAGCAATAAAATATATGATAAAAAATAGTAGTGAATAATTTTATTTATTTAAACGTATTTCTATACCGCCTTATCCTGCAATCAAGGCGGTCTGAACAGCAAACAATCAATAAGATACAGGGTATAGTGTGTACATGCAGTGAGTAGTGTATGCATGTGAGTGTGTCTGGACGTTGATTCTTGTGGTGCTATTTACAGCGTGCGCTATTTACAATGCTATGGGTATCAGTTCCTTGCCTAATTACAATTATAGTGACATGTGGGGGGAATTGAGGTGTCTGTTACATGGTTTAAGTAATGTCACTGTAGTGTTCTATGAAGAGAGTTGTCTTCAGTAGTTTCCTGAACTCCTTAAGGTCTGTTGTTGAACGCAGTTCGTCGGGGAGGGCATTCCAGATTGTTGGTGCTGCCTTTGATAAGGCTCGTTTTTCGGTCTCCTTGCGTACCCTGTTGATATCTTTAGGTGTGTTGACACGGTTGGATGTGCCTCTTCTTCTCAGTCTTGTGCTGTTGTCTGGTTGTATGAGTGGGTGTAGGCTGAAAGCTGATGATTGATGTTTGATTTTGAAAATGTTTATGATTGTCTTGTATCTAATGCGGGCACTGATAGGCAGCTAGTGAAGCTCTTTTAGGGTGGGTGTGATGTGTTCTTGTCTTGTGGTGCCAGCAATTATGCGTGCTGCAGTGTTTTGTGCCAGTTGCAATAGTCTTAGTGTCTGTTTCGTTAGACCTAGATAGATTGGGTTGCAGAAGTCTAGGATTGGGGTTATTAGTGCTTGACAAACTGTGCGGAAGTGTTCCTGAGTGAGGAGGGGCTTGAGGCGTCGTACTAGTCTCATCCTGTGGCATGCATTTTTGGTGGTTCTGCTGATGTGGGACTGAAGGTTAAGTTCTTTGTCCATTGTCACTCCGAGGTATTTCACTTCTGATTTTATGGGTATGGTTGTGATGCCTATCTTGATGTCGCGGGGGGGGAATGAAGTCGCAGTTTCGTGTGATGATTAGCGCCTCGGTCTTGCTGTAGTTTATGGTCATGTTGTTGTCTTGAAACCAGGTGTTCATATGTGTGAGACAGTCTGCTATCTTGGTGTGGTCTGGGTTGTCGAGGGTGATTGGTGTGTATATCATTATGTCGTCTGCATAGATTGTGTATTTTATCCCGTGCTCTTTTATGATGTTGCATATTGGTTGGATGTAGATGTTGAATAAGAGAGTTGATAGTGCGGATCCTTGGGGTACGCCTTGCATGACTTTTATGGGCCGGGATGTGTTGGGCCCAATCTTGACCTGTATCTGTCTGTCCGTTAGGTAAGAGTGGAACCACCTCAGTGTGGCTCTGTGTAGTCCAATGTTCTGTAGTCTTGCTAGTAGTGTTCCGTGGTTGACTGTGTCAAACGCTGATGATAGGTCAATGAAAATCATGAGTATTCCGTTCTTGCTGTTGTCTATGAGGTGTAGTATGTCGTTAGAAAGGTACAGCAGGAGTGTTTCAACTCCATGGTTGGGGCGGAAACCATGTTGGTTGTTGTCGAGTTGTGTGTGGTTGTCGCTGTGGTCTTGTAGTTGATGTTGTACCACTTTCTCAATAATCTTAGCCAGTAGTGGGATGCTTGAGATGGGTCTGTAGGATGCTGGGTTGTTTTTATCGAGTGCTGATTTCTTCGGGATTGGTCTTATTGTGGCGAGTTTTAGCTGGTCTGGCATGATACCTTGTGTTAGAGAACTTTTCACCATGTTGTGTATGGTGTGGATGAAGTTTGACTTTGTCGTTTTGATCCATGTGACTGGGCGTGGGTCTGTTGGGGCCGTGCTTGTGTTGAGGGCGGTGATGATGTGTGAGAGCTGCTCTGTGGATGGGTTGCTGAATTTGTCCCAAGCTTTTCTTGGGGTGGTGGTTGGTTTGGTGCTTGGGTTAGTATTCCTTCATGGAGCTGAGTGGAATTTGTCTTGGATGTGGTCTGCAAATGTTTGTGGGTCTATTTGCACTTCGCTGTCGGATTTGTTCTCCTTGGTGAGTGTTTTCACAATTTCAAAGAGCTCTCTCGGTTTGTTGTTTGATTTGAGTATGAGGTTGGTGTGGTATTCTCTCTTTGTTTGGTTGATGAGATCGTTGTACTCTTTTTGTTTTGCTAAGTATAGAGTCTGTTTGTTGGGAGACTTGGTGTGTCTCCATTGCTGTTCTAATTTCCTGAGTTCTCTTTTTTTGATCCGTATGTTTTTTGAGTACCAGGGTAAGTGATGTGCCCTAGTGCGGTGATCTTTCTTGGGTCTGTGTTCGGTGGCTTTGGAGGCTGCATTGATGATGCTGTTCCATTTTCTGATTTGATCGTCTAAATCCTCTTCTTCCGTATTCAGGTGCGGTATCGTGTCCTTGAGAAATTGGTCCTTGTTGAAGCTTTTAAATCTTCTTTGTGCTGTTGGTTTGTCTAGGTTTTTGTCATGGTTTTGTCCTTGTGGCATCACCATTGTTTTGATTATGTGATGGTCTGACCATGGGACGGGGGTGACATCTGGTGTAGATATGTTACCATTGTCCGTTAGAAAATTGGGTGCGAATATGAGGTCTGGTGATGATCCGTGTTTGTGTGTTGGTGTGTTGATCATTTGGGTGTATTGTAAGGATCCCATAGCTTGTAGGAAGGCTTCTGCGTCCTTTGTGTTGGCGGATTTTA
Organism: Ichthyophis bannanicus; assembly: GCA_033557465.1. Lineage (NCBI taxonomy): Eukaryota > Metazoa > Chordata > Amphibia > Gymnophiona > Ichthyophiidae > Ichthyophis > Ichthyophis bannanicus. The sequence continues at coordinate 730,920,187 of CM066031.1, forward strand.
GGTTGAAGTCTCCTAGTAGTAGCAGGGGTTTGTTGCTGGTGTTGAAGGCACAGACCTCCTCTAGAGTGGATGCTAGTTTGTCTGGTGGTGCATTCGGGGCTCTGTAGGTGAGGCAAAATGCCATCCGTTTGTTTTCCACAGTGATGGTGTTGCATTGGTTGGTGTTTGATGAGCTTCGTGACTTGAATCTTAGGCTGTTCCTTGTGAGGATCAGGACCCCTCCTCCTCTTCGTTGTGTGCGTGGGCAGTTGAAAGCTGTGTATGTGGTTGGTACTAGCTGATTAAGTAGCACATTATTGGTGGGGGTGAGCCATGTTTCAGTAATGCACAGTATGTCGGGTTGATGCTCTTCTATGTGGTCTGCTATTGTGTTAATTTTGTTTCTTATGGATCTGGCGTTGATGAGCTCGATTGTGATCATAGTCGGGGTGCTATTATATAATATTATATATTATATGATAAATATATAATATCAAAGACAATAAACTTAATGAATAAGAAACATTAAAACAACTAAAATAGAGTAAAACAAACATTGTTCATCTTAGAAACAGAGTAAAAGCTGCTCTCCTTTGGACTTCTTACTTGTACATGTACAGTGCTGCATATGCCTTATAGTGCTATACAAATGATAAATAGTGGTAGTAGTAGAACTAGAAAAGGTACAGAGAAGGGCAACAAAACACAACTCAGAGGGTATAAGACAGAGGTCTATAAAATCACAAGAAGGAGAAGAACAGGTAAACAGAATTGTAACCCTTTCAAATAGTACTAAGATTACAGATACTCCAATAAATCAATAAATAGTAGATTTAAAACAAATTAAAGACTTTTTTTTCATTTTGTGCACAATCAAGCTATGAAACTTGTTTCCAAAGAATGTGAATCCATTTAGATTCAGGCTTTCAAGCACATTGGGTGTACCAGTCTGGATAAGTTTCCTTGCTAACTTCTGAAACGTTTTGTGCTGCTTAGACTATGTTCCTATGTGTAAGTCACTCAGAAATTGCCTTATTTTCTGTTTGTTTTTCCTTACTCTTTTGAAAATGGCTAAATAGAATGTCTATGCAGATTTTGTTGTCTTATGAAAATTATCTCCATAGCTTTTGTTGTCTTATAGAAATTACCTAGCTCTTCTGCGTATCTGTTGCTGAAAGAAAATACTGCCCAGATTTTTGCCCCGATTAAACTATAGCTTTAAATAATACCCTTGGCCTGTATTTGGCAATAGCAAGGGTTTGGCTCAGGTAGTTAACAGTTGCTAGCAGAGTTCTCTGGCTGAGAAATTCAAAGACATAACATCACAATTTTTGTTTCAGTAATATTTTGGGGATAAAATAAGATCTTTGCAAATTAAAATCCCTCCCATCCTACCCCCTCCCTACTCACCCCACTGCTTGTGTTTCTTATATAGGGGTTTGTTTACTAAGCAGCTTTAGTGGCTTCTGTGCGAAATCGGAGCCATGTCCCCTCTGATTTCGCATGGAAGCCACTAGCGCCACTTAATAAACAGACCCCATAGTCTTCCCAATGTACATAATCAATATTCTTCAATTAAGTGATAACATTATCACTATTTTTGATATTGATCAATAGAATTCAGCTGGTCTATCTCATACAAACCAATGATCATGACTTTCATTCAATATGGAGCTTTAGTCCTAAGGCAGACCATATGGTGGTTTAGAGCTTTCCCCATCTGCCTCCAACTCTCTTCTATGAAAAATGTATTCACTCAACTCAAACAGGAATTAGCTGCAATTAAATGAGTCTCCCAGACTATTTTTTTTTTTATATTTAGCTGTATTTATATACCGCTTTTCGCCGGGTCAAAGCGGTGGTACATAGGGGGGGGGGGGGGGGGAATTAAGTACAGGGTAGGGCCACCACCGGGGAGGCAACATTGATGATTCTGACATAGGATAGACTTTGGACATAGGACAGACAATGGACATAGACATAGGCCTTGAGGTAGAGGTTCATTGTGGGTGAGCTGAGAGGTTTGCAGGTTTTTTCGGTGGGGGTTGAGTTTGAAGTATTCCTGGAAAAGGATGGTTTTCAGCTGTTTTCTGAAAGATAGCAGGTTGGTATTGTTTCTGAGATAGGTCGGTAGGGAGTTCCATAAAGATGGAGCATAGAGTTCAAAGGCTCGTTTGCAGGTCCGTTGCGAGACTATATAGCACCTAGCTAGTTTACCTCCAGTCTCATAGAGAATAAGACTTTACAAGAACAGCTTGGGTAGATTATGGGAAGTACTCATTCCCCCAAATGTTGCCCCTACACAATTCCTTTGCAGCACTGGAACATTACATTGCTTATGAAATGAAATCCGAGTATGAGTCAGAGACAAAGTTACTCAATTCAAAGAAAATCCCTAAAGCACTAAAAAGTATCTCAAAAAAAGAGAATGCTTACTTCTAGGAGACTCTGCTATCAGAGGCCTTCATTTAGTAGCACAGTTCAAGGGTTAAAACCAATATTAAGGATTTATTTTATTTACATTCTCTTATATACTGCATCAGTGCGGTTTATATTGAACAAACTGAAATTACATTGAACAGGGCATTATAACTTGGAGATAACTATTTTACAGGGAACATGGGCTACGGAGGGTTAAGTGGCTTGCCCAAGACCACAAGGAGCACCTGTGGGACTAGAAACCCCAGTCCTTCCGGCCCAAGGTTGCTGTCCTCTAGTGGGATTTGAACCCCTGACCTTCTGGCCTGAAGTACTTTGCCCCAACCACTAGGCCACTCCTCGATCATCAGTGAGAAAAGTTAGCACTTCTTTTAAAATCAGGGCTTCTTTTACATTTGTTTTGATCATTTTCACTTATTTTTAATTTTTTGGACTTGGGCAGCCTCGCTTTAATGTCACTGTCAGTCAGGCCATTTCAAAGGGAAAGCTTCTTAAAATAGCAGCCCTCAAGTGGATCACACTTTTTATACTTTTGAATACATGATACAACAGTGATCTGATAAGTTTCTATGGAATATTTACTAGCCTTTACTGCGTTACAACGTTTTTATCATTTTTTGCCAGTTTTTAGGGCTGTCTGTCTCGTATAGGTGTTGTTGACAGTGGGAGATATAAGTTGTGAGTCCATCCATTTTTTGTAATGCCCTGAATGGCAATTTAAGTTCTATTTGTATTAATGATTAGAGTATCCTTTGGCTCTGTTTTTAATGATATTTTCTATACTTTTAATGACCTTGCCATTTTATGGCTTCAAGGGGTATGTAAGTAAATTTCTTAGACCTTTTAAGAATACTGCTTAGTGCTTGCGTTTTAAACACTAAGCAGTATTCTGTAAGAACATAAGAAATGCTATACTGGCTCAGACCAAGGTACATCAAGCCCAGTATCCTGTCTCCAACAGTGGCCAATCCAGGTCACAAGTACCTGGCAGGTATCCAAAGTCCACAGCTTCCATAATACTCATCCTGGGGCAAGCAGTGGACTTCCCGGGTCCTCTTTAATAGTGGTTTGTGGACCTTTCCTCCAGGAACTTGTCAAACCTTTTTTATACCCAGCTACACCAATAGCTTTTACTGCATCCTCTGGTAACGAATTCCAGAGTTTGATTACATGTTGAGTGAAAAAATATTTTCACTTATTAGTCTTAAATGGGTTACATTGTAGCTTTATTGCGTGTCCTCTAGCTTTTCTACTTTTTGATGGCGTAAACAACCGATCTATGTTAACCTGTTCCATTCCATTCTTTAATTTATAGACTTCTATCATATCTCCCCTCATCCTTCTCTTTTCCAAGTTGAAGAGCCCTAACCTTTTAAGCTTTTCCTCATAGGGGTATCCTTCCATCCCCTTTACCATTTTGATGTCTCTTCTCTGTACCTTTTTTAACTCCACTATATCCTTTTTAAGATGTGTTGACCAGAATTGCACACAATATTCAAGGTGCAGTCGAACCATGGAATGATACAGAGGCATTATAATATTCTTTGTTTTATTCTCCATTCCTTTCCTTATGATTCCTAGCATTCTAGTAGTTTTCTTGGCTGCCACTGCGCACTGGGCAGAAGGTTTCAATGAATTATCCACAATGACGCCTAAATCTTTTTCCTGGGTGGTGGTTTCTAAGGTGATACCTTGCATTGTATAACCAGTTTGGGTTGTTCTTGCCTAGGTGCATAACTTTGCACTTGTCCACATTAAATTTAATCTGGCATTTGGATGCCCGGTCTTCCAATATATTAATGTCCTCTTGCAATTTTTCAGTCTGTAGTTGTTAGTCTTTTCATTTGTAGGCAGCTGCTAGTGATATTTGCTAATGATCATTGATATCCTGTTTATGAATCTTTTTACAATAAGTGCTTTTTGGATACAGCTTAGTAGACAGTGGCTTTTAGGTGACATTGCCTCATTACTTCCTCTCTGTCTTTAGAATAGATTTGGCTGATGTAATTTGCTTTGCCCAGGTTTGCGATACTTTCTTTGTGAGTCACACTCAGGACCGTACCTAGCCCTGGGTGAGCGGAGCAGCCGCACAGGGCACAAAGGCTTAAGGGGCGCATTTCGGCTGTCTGCCGTTGCCTGCCACCACCACTTTTTCGTCTCCTAGTGGCGGCAGGCAATGGCAGATAGCTGAAATGCACCCCTTAAGCCTTCTCATGGCACACTAAGCAGGTCTGGTCCCTCCAGAGGGACCAGACCTGCTTAGCATGCCGGTGACTTGCACATCGGGCGCGCATCTTCTCTCCCACCCCCATAAAGTGGCTATATGGAGGTGCGGGGGGGGGCACCCGATGTGCAAGTTGCACAGGATGCATTTCATGATCAGAACGGCACTGGTCACACTTTCTGCAGTTGTATATCCTGCAGCGAGTTTCTGTTTTTATTCCTTTTTATTTTTATTTTTTGACCTTATCTGGATGTGATTTGAACACGTTTTTACATTTTTTTTTATTATAGGTAGCAGTTATGCCTATTAAGGAACGTCCAGGAGTGCGTGGTAACAAGGACCGTACCAAACTAGAAATACACCCTGTGTGAATTTCAAACCTGGCACCTCTCCTCCAAACATCTATGCATAGGAACTCACTTTTGTCAGGCTTCTTGGATGACATTAACACCCTTGCCATATTTGCACCCTTTGCGGCCGCACTGTTCGCACAGACCTTTATACAGTCCTGGTGGTAACATCTCCTAGTAAGGTTTATTTTTTCTTTCTTTTTGGTTCCCTTTTTAATTTGGCTGTTTTAAAAGTTGTCTGTGTCTTTATTATTTGAGTTTATTTTTTTGCCTCTATTTATTCATTTTTGTCTGTAGATTGTATATCACAGATCTTGGAGGAATTATTCTACATTGATTTGTATGAATTCTCTTTACTATTTACAGTAGTACAAGTTTACTTTTGTATAAGAAGAAAGAGTGCCTCTGACGCAGGCATAGGTCCTAAATATGTTGGGCTGTGAATAAGTACTTTTAATAAGCTCTTATATTTGCTGTATTTATATATATGGTTTATGGTTTATTGTGTTTTCTATACTGCCTTTCACATTAACAGCAAAGCAGTTTATAAAAATTATGTAAAGGAGACTCTGAAAGGAACTCTAAAAAAAATGATAGGAAAGCAAACTAAAGAGGTGAAGAAGCCAGAAACACGAAACAGACATACATGATCAAACACAGAAAAGGTGCGAGGGGTGGGGGGGGGGGGTAGATTACTGGGTGGCATTGCACTGGGTTCCAGGCAGTGTCCAGTCTTTTTAGACCTTGCTATCCAGGCAGATCAAAAAACTACTTGAAGAGTGGGTCTTTGATCAGATTTAAAATTTTTATAAGAGGCTTGGAGATAAAGCTGAGCTGGCAGGCTGTTCCATATCATCGGAGCAAGGAAAAAAAATTCAGACTGTCTGGTAGACTCATAGTGGGCCTTAGTTGGGGGTGGTAAACATAGTTGGTTCCCATGAATTGACCAAGGGATAGGGGATAGGCAGGGATGAGCGATACTCTGGGGCAGACTGGTGAAGGACTCTGTGAGTCAGTATAAGGATTTTATAGTAACATAGTGAATGCAGGCCTCAACCGAAAGCTAGTGGTGTTGAATCAGAAGCGGGGTTGTGGGATTGTATCTTCTGGCTGATGTGTGGAGTCAAATGGCCATATTCTGAATGGCTTGGAGGTGTCTGAATTCGGTGTGCGGTAGCCTGGCATACACAGCGTTATAATAGTCAATGTATGAAATAACTGTGCTAAGAATAACTGTGGTTTGAGTTGGGATATCCAAGAAGGGGTGGATAGATCAGAAATATCACAAGGAATAGAAGGAGGATCTGACAATCAAGCTGATCTGTTGTGAAAAGGAAAGATCCGTGTCGAAACTAATACCTAGGGTATTTAAAGGATGAAGTTAAGGTGATGGGGGTACCTTGCAGAATTGGTGTGGTAACTGGGAGTTGGGAATCACCTGTGTGGAGCCAGTTGGAAACCTGCACAAGGCATTGATTCACTGGGGAGAAATCTGGGTTATTGCTATCCATGTGGACAATTAAGAGAATGTCATTTGCCTATATGTATGTTGAACCCCCCGTGTTTTGGATAAGTATAGGTAAAGGACTGAGGAATATGTTGAAGAGAGTGAGAGCCAATACTGAACTCCAAGGGACTCCGTATGGCAGGAAGTGGAATTCGGAGGCTTTACCTTCTGCAGAGTCGGAAATGGAAAAGGAGCGGCCAGAGAGGAAAGATTGGAACCAGCATAAAACTGATCCTTGAATACCAACTGAAAGGAGACAAGTCACGAGCAGATCGTGGTTTACAAGTTTGAAAGCAGAGGAGAGATCTAGGGATACTGCTAAAGCAAACTTTCCGGAATCAAGAGAAATGTGAAATTTGCTCAGAAGGACTGTAAGAATGGTCTGGGTGCTGTGTTTCAGGCGGAAGCCAGATTGTCTAGGATGCAAAATGATCAGACAGTTGCATGAAAACAAGGCACTCTGTGAGTTTAGAAATGAATTGAAGGTTTGAGACTGGATGGTAATTAGTACAGTTTAGAGGGTCAAGAATGGGCTTTTTCAGTATTGGTCAGATTAAGGTGTGCTTCCAGGGACTGGGTACCTGGGCAGATAAACAACTGTGGTTGATAATGGTCCATGCTATTAGAAGTAAAGCTAGGGACTCCTCTCCTACCCATACAGTCTGTAGTGGGTCTAGGTAGCAAGTTGTTTTGCAGATAGAGGAGAAGGCCTTCCTTATGGCAAAGTGTGTTACTGGAGCAAAAGTGCACCGGGTTTGAGTTGGAATAAGAGATGATGGGGCTGCAGAGGGAGAAAAATATGGTGGTGCTGGGAAATGTTTGCAGAGTTGAGCTATCTTCTGGGTCTGAGAAGTCAGGCTGTCTGGTGAGGGCCCAGCCCGGGGCGACAGTGAAATGGGATGGTATTCAAAGCACACAATATGGAGATTGAAATAACACTTTTGGTGAGTGGGCTTATTGGATAATCTTGTTGATATAGTAGGCTTTTTTAGCTGCCGTTACCTGTCAGTGAGGATGGAAGATCCAGGTATGGACAGCTTGATGAGTGGGAAAAAGTATGTGTTGCTGGAGATCATGGTCAGATGTGAAAAGGACAAACAATTTATCACGAGAATGTATTGAATGTTCGAAATGGATGTTAAAATCACCCAGAATAAGTAGCTGGGGAAAAGAGATGAGGAGTTCAGCTAGAGAGGATTGCAGTGTATCCCAGCTAGCTGCTGGTAGTGCTGAGGAGCAGTAGAGCAGTCATATGTGGAGGTCCCTGAGCTGTAATAGTAGAGTCTCCAGATGAAAAATGGGATGAGCTATGCATTCCTTTATGGTTAGTGTATTTCTGCAAAGAAACACAACTCCACCATCCCGGTGAGACACACGAGAGAGGGAGAGAGCAGAGAAGTCAACACGTAGACATAGGAAAGATACTGTAAGCTTCCTCACTGGTTGTCAGCCAGGTTTTGATCAAGTATAGTATGTTCAGCTGATAAATAATGAGCAGGTCAACAATAAGGGCATTTTTTGTCTTTACATAGTAATGTAACATAGTATATTATGGCAGATAAAGACCAGTATGGTCCATCTAGTCTGCCCAGCAAGGCGGCAAGAGTAGGTGCACCTGCCGCTACGTGCAGGTCACTTCTCCCCATGCCTTTGTTTAGGGGTGTACCCACTGCTCTGTGTAGGTTACCCTTATTTGCTGAGAAATACTGTCACGAAAAACCACCTTTGCAATGATATTGTACATAGTTCTCTGTAGATAGTTCGAACATGTTAAATGTTAAATGTATATGGTTCCACTGTTTAATGTAAAAGTTATGCTTATGTTTGATGTAAACCGCCTCTGATCGCAGGAAGAGGCGGTATATAAAATGTTGTTAAATAAATAAATAAAATAAATAAATAAATATAAGAGATAGTTATGTTTATTTTGATTTTATCCTGTTGCTATAAAGGGATCCACTGTATCTGTCTCAATTTAGAGAGCTACAATTGAGCAGAGCAACTTTTAAAGGAGAGTGAGCTACCACAACTGGGGTAGAGGGAAAGGATTTAGGGGGGGAAGTGTTCCCCTGGGAGCTGACCCCCTTGTTGTCGCCCCAAGGAGCATGACCTGCTCCTTGGGTGCGCGCCTGTGGCTTGAAACACTGCTATCTGCTGGCTTAAGAATGTAGTACCATCACCTTTGGTGTCAGGTCAGGGGACAGCGTGTCAATGCAGAAATGTCACTGGGAGGCGGGACCACGGCATCTTTGGTGTTGGGTCAGGGGGCAGAGCATCAGTACAGCAGCATCATGGGGAGGCAGGACCACAGTGTCTTTGGCATCGGGTCAGGGGGTGAAATATCAAAGCAACATCACGGGAAGGTGAGACTATGGCATCTGACATACAGAGCAAAAATACAGGTTACAGCAATGACAATGAGACAATTATAGTATGCAATGACAGCAGCAGAATAATAGGCAAAGCAATACAGAAGCATGAAACGCGGCTGTCTGCTGGCTTAAGAATGTGGTGCCAATATCACCTTTGGCATTGGGTCAGGGGGCAGAGTGTCAATGCAGCAACGTCACGGGGAGCTGGGACTACGGTGTCTTTAGCATCAGGTAAGGAGGCGGAGCATCAATGCAGCAATGCCACAGGAAGGCAGGACCATGGCGTCTTTGGCATCGGGTCAGGGGCAGAGTGTCAATGCAGCAATGTCACGGGGAGATGGACCCACAAATTATTGCAATTGTTTTTTCTTGTTGGTAATCACTGTTCAAAAGCCAAAATGCTTCGGCCATGAAAGCAGCTGTTCTAAACTAATTTAAGGCTGCTGAACACAGAAATCATAATTAAAATGGCTGATTAGGTCTAGTTGCTAAGATATATGCTATTAATTAATCATTAGTGGCCATTAACTGTGTATTATGCAACATTTGCGTGAGATTGCATAATCTCTACTTGCAACCAATAGAAATATCTGTCCAAAACCAGATGATGCAATCAGTATTTAAATTTGCATCACTTGACAGTATAAATCTTAAGGTGTATTAGTCACAGAAAAATTAAAAATGAATTACACAGGTACACTAAAAAAAAATTTTTTTTAAACTGCCTCTAATGTTTCGATTGATTTTTACGTTTTTTGGTGCGCTGAATCCAAATCTGGTAACCAATTTGCTCCATCACGTACAGATGTTTTGCTACATTGGGTTAGCAGTTTGAGGTGAACGTTTCAGATTGAGTGCGATCGAGATAAAAGTTTCTTGGATGAATTCTTTATACTAATTGCTTAGTTGTTATTCAAATAAGAATAAAGAAAATTGTAACAAGGCAGCACATAAGAATAGAGTAATGTCAACAAAACACACTGTGATGGTAGCAAAATTGTCTGCACTTAAAACAGCCACATACATGTGCACAAACATTGAGCATATAAGAGCGAGGTTAGACACAAAGCAAAGCAAAGAAATGTGCAAAAAATGTTGTACAGGTATGTATGTAAGAATAGAAAACGCAAACCGCACCATTGCAATACATGAAGACAAACACCCGATGGTGTGAAAATAAAATTCTAATAAATGAGATCCGACACTGTGGTAATAACTAGCAAATTTTTATTTCAAAGTTTAGTAAAAACACGATATTTGTCAACACAGTTTAGATTTTAAAGTCATTCTTGGGTCAATCAATCTCCTGGTGGGCCCGTTTCTTCTTCCCCCGAATGCTTCTCTTGGTGCACTGCTTGGCGTATTTTTCATCTGGGGTTTCCCGCAGCAGCAACCAGCAGAAATCAGCCATCATAGTGGTGTTCCATCTTCCTTGGTACCTTCTCTCTGCGTCCTTGATGTCCTGGTGAAACCTTTCACCTTGTTCTTCACTGTACGCCCCCAAGATTTCGGGAAAGTAGTTCACATGGGAGTGCAAGAAATGGACTTTCAGGCTCATGTTACAGCCTCGTTCTTTGAAGGCATTGAGCATCCTGGCAACAATATCCTTATAGTTCTCATCCCGCCTGTTCCCCAAGAATTTGAGAACAACATCCTTGAAGGAATCCCAGGCTTCTTTTTCCTTCTCAGACATCGTTTCAGCGAATGCTCCATCTGAAATGAGTTTCCTTATATCAGGGCCAACAAACACTCCTTCCTTTAGCTTTGCTTCAGAAAGTCGGTGGAACTTTGAGCAAAGGTACCGAAAGCACTCACCATCTTTTGGAAGGGACTTGATGAATTGCTTAATGAGACCCAACTTAATGTGGAGAGGTGGTAATAGAATTTTATCACGAGGTACCAAGCTCTCATGAAGAACATTTTTCTCACCGGGTCTCAAATACTCCCGAATTGGCCAGTCTTTTTTCCCCCAGTGTAGGTCGCGGGCCCGGCTATCCCACAAGCAAAGGAAGCAGGGATATTTGGTGAAACCGGATTGCTGCCCTAATAGCATGGATAGAATTTTAAAGTCTCCACAAATCATCCACTTATGCTCATCATAACGAATCTTCTGAAGAATCAGGGCCAAATTCTCGTATTTTTCTTGGAGAATAACAGAGTGAGCAATAGGAACTGAAGCGAATGTGTTGCCATTATGAAGAAGAACACCTTTTATGCTGTCTTTTGACGAATCAATGAACAGCCGCCATTCAGCAGGATCATACTTGAGTTTAAACTTTTCCATCACTCCGTATATATCGTTGCAAAATACCAAATCTTCCTCTTTGCTGAAATACTTCAAAAATTGTGTCTCGCGGTTGTGGTACCAATAAAAAGTTGTTCCTGGTGACAATAGATTTTTCTGTTTAAGCCGAGAACCTAGCAGTTGGGCAGCATCTTTTGGGAGTCCTAAATCCCGGACTAAATCATTCAATTCAGCTTGAGAGAAAAGTTCAGGTTTCGGATCTGGTTCAGTTTCAAACTCGGAAGTACTGGACTCATCGGGAAAAGCCATCTGATGAGTCTCATCATGATCAGAACCGTCCACACAAATATAATCCAAAGATTTTGGTGGTTCAGGCACAGGTACTTCGTTGCTATGAGGCATAGGCCTAATTGCTGAGGGAAGGTTGGGGTAACTTATTACGTTCTTATTTTTTAAGTTGTATCCCTTCACAATGCAAGAGCAAAAATAGCAGTCACTGCTGTGGTCTCTTTGTTCACGCCACATCATAGGTATTCCGAAACGAAATGCTTGTTTTTACCTTTCATCCATAAGCGTAGATCTTCCTCACATGTCTTGCACACTTTGTGAGGAGCCCACGGTTTGTCTTGATCGCCTAACTTCAAACCGAAATAGGCGAAATATACTTTTTTAATAAATGCAGAAATGTTCCTCTGCCGCTTTTTCACGGTATATTCCCCACAAATAAAACAAAAACTGTCCGGAGAGTTGACGCAACCTCTGGCTCTGTGAGCCATCACAAATACACAGCACTGCAAACTACAACTGTAGTGAACCACTTCGGAATAAAGCTGGATTACGACTGAGCAAACAAAAGGTAATAATGAACTTGCAAGAAACTGAAATTTGACAGGAACATTCATGTCGCAACCACCGTGTTTGAGCGAGCGAACGAGGCGAGGCGAACAGGAAAGAACATGCGCCAGCGCGAGTACTGGATTTAGCCCCCCGCCTCCCAATTGTCCTGTTAATGTATAAAATGAATACAAAACACTCTAAAATATCATGAGGGAGTGTTTCTAGTTAGTTAACCATTACAACCTCTATTTTGGGCCAAGAAAATAAACTGCAGTCGGCTAAAAAGAAATTATGTGAACATTCCTTATATGGGTAAGAAATCTAATTTTGCAAGAAAACGTGACGTGATGGAACATTTTGGCTATTTTTCCTGGATTCAGCACCCCAAAATCTATAGGAATCAGTTGCAAAACTGGAGGCAGTTTTTTGGTAGTGTACCTGTGTTATTTTGCATTATTTTATGCCGATAGGTCAATCACAGTGTATTCGGCGATGCATCGTACTTGTGTTAATAATGCAGAAAATTTCTGATATATTTGTGGTGAAGTGACTTTTACATCACAAAAACGGAATATGACTGTGGCGGTTAAGAAAGCCTACAACTTATATTTTGGCTGCAGAACAGAAGATCAGGATAAGAGATGGGCGCCACACATATGTTGCAATACATGTGCAAAAATCTCAGGCAATGGATGAATGGGACAAGGCAATCAATGCCTTTTGCAGTTCTAATGATCTGGAGAAAGCCCACGGATCACGTCAGCAATTGCTACTTCTGCATGGTTCCTCCAATTCAGAAAGGCATATCCAGAAAGAGTAAGTGGACTGTGCAATATCCAAACATTCCATCTGCAATACGCCCAGTGCCTCATGGAGAAGGGTTGCCGATTCCAAAAATGTCAGAATCTTTATCATTAGAATCAAGTGAGGAAGAGAAAGAAGTTTGTAGTCATGAACCGTCAACCTCTCGTGAACCAGAGTTTCTTCTGGCCACTGCTAATGAGCCACACCTCATAACTCAAGGTGACTTGAACGACCTTGTCAGGGATTTGGATCTCCCGAAGAATAAAGCTGAGCTTTTGGGTTCCAGACTACAGCAGTGGAATCTTCTGGCTGGTGACGTTCGAATTTCTTTTTTCCGGGACCATCAGAAAGACTTGGGGGCTTGTTTACAAAGCTGTGGTAGCGGCTTCTGCCCGATATCGGAGCTGCGGCCCCATTGAATTCAATGGGGCCGCAGCTCCGATATTGAGCGGAAGCCGCTACCGTGGCTTTGTAAACAAGCCCCTTGGTGTCATTCTTTTTCAAAGAAGCTGATCTTGCTGCATGCAACAACGTAAAAGGTTTAATGGCAGCTCTCAATATCAATTACAATGCAGATGATTGGAGGCTCTTCATTGATTCATCTAAAGCAAGTCTTAAAGCTGTATTGCTGCATAATGGCAACTTGCTACCATCAATTCCTATTGGCCATGCAGCTTTTATGAAAGAGAGTTATGACAATATGAAACAACTTTTGAAATGTATAAACTATGATCAACATCTATGGTTAATCTGTGGTGACTTCAAAGTGGTCGCCCTCTTGCTTGGTCTTCCAGGTGGATACACCAAGTACTGCTGCTTCCTGTGTGAATGGGATAGTCGTGCTAGAGATTGTCATTTCATCAAAAGGGACTGGCCACTCTGTCAGTCACTGGATCCTGGAAGCAAAAATGTTCTGTTTCCAGCACTTGTAGACAGCAACAAGATTTTGATGCCTTCCTTGCACATCAAGTTGGGACTAATGAAAAACTGTCAAGGCGATGGATAAAACTAAACCTGCTTTCAGGTATCTTAGTGGTAAATTTCCTAGACTGAGTGATGCCAAAGTTAAAGAAGGAATTTTTGTTGGCCCTCAGATTCTTGCACTTCTTCAAGATGACAAATTTCTTCGTTTATTGTGTGGAAAGGAAAAGGCTGCATGGATAGCATTTGAATCAGTGACACAAAATTTTCATGGAAACAACAAAGCAAATAATTACCAAGAGATTGTTCAAGATCTTCTCAAGGCATACAAAAACCTTAGTTGCAACATGTCCTTAAAGATTCATTTCTACACTCTCATCTAGATTTTTTCCCACAAAATTGCGGAGCAGTAAGTAATGAACATGGAGAACGATTTCACCAAGACATTGCAGTCATGGAAAAGAGGTATCAGGGTAAATGGAGTCCATCAATGCTTGCAGACTTCTGCTGGACAGTGACAAGGGATATTCCATTGCTTCAGTACAAGAAACAGATCAGGAAGAGTCGTGAAGCCACTGAATGAGAACAAAACTTGCTAGAATGTATTACAGATGTTCTTAATGAAAGTTAAATTGCAGACATAATTACTCCTCTGTTTCTTCTGAGTACGTTAATGGACTTTATTTTATAAAAACATGCTTGTTATAGTGCAAAGTTTCATTTGTAATAAGATTTTGATATACATCTTAGGATTTAGGCTCGATTTTCACCATACATAGTGGTAAAATGTAAATTCTTCAACATATCATAGAAACAGGAGCTATTTGACCAATTTCACTATCATATTTGAATTCAGCGTATCAAATTCATTAAGAAATAGCACATTTAATTTCTGAAGCAAACAATTTTTGAAAATTTGTAGAACAGTGTAATTGATTGACTGCCATTAATATGTTTGACATACTTTGTGGCTGATTTTACCTCTGTTACTGACTGTGCATTTACCAAAGGAAGATCATGCCAAACAAATCAGATTGCTTTCTTTAATTAGGAGACAAAAGAACTAGATGAAGGGCATTCGCTGGGTGTGGTCTACTTGGATTTTTAGAAAAGCCTTTGAAACTGTTCCTCATATAGAGGCTCCTGAATAAACTGAGCAGCTTGAAGTTAGTACCCAAGATGGCTTTCAAAAGAAGCAGCTGAAAAAGTGAAGAAAAAGAGGGAGGCCTTCATGAAATACAAGAGATCACAGAGAAAGGAGGACAGGCATCTATATTTGGAAAAATTTAGAGAAGCTAGCAAAGTAGTCAGGAAGGCAAAGATTCAAAAGGAGGAGGATATAGCCAATGCAATAAAATGGGGGGGGGGGGGGGGATAATACATTTTTCAGATATGTTAGTGAGAAGAGGAAGGGCAAAAGTGGTATTGTCAAACTCAAGGGTGAAGGGGAGGAATATGTAGAAGCTGATGAGGATAAAGCGGAATTGCTTAACAAGTATTTCTGTTCTGTGTTCACAGATGAAGAACCAGGAGCAGGGCCTCAGAAAACACCCACAAACAGGAACAGAAGCGAGGGACATCTTGAACAATTTTCAGAAGACTGTGTTCGTGAGAAACTAGCTCAATTTAAAGTAGACAAAGCGATGGGACTGGATGGGATACACCCTAGAATACTGAGGGAACTTGGGGATGTTCTAGCAGCTCCACTGACTGACCTTTTCAATGCCTCATTGGAGTCGGGAGTGGTGTCAAAGGACTGGAGAGAGGCTCATGTGGTGCCTTTACACAAAAGCGGAAGTAATGATGTGGTTGAAAACTACAGGCTGGTTAATTTAACTTTGGTGGTGAGTAAATTATTGGAAACGCTGCTGAAAGAGAAAATAGTGAGGTTTCTGGAGTCCAGCGGATTACAGGATCTGAGGCAGCATGGATTCACTAGAGGCAGATCTTGTCAGATGAATCTGATTGATTTCTTTGACTGGAGTTCGACCGAGGGAGAGCCTTAGATGTGGTGTATTTAGATTTCAGTAAAGCCTTTGACACTGTTCCTCACAGGCGACTTATAAACAAACTGAGCACCCTAGGGATGGACCCTAAAGTTACTGCTTGGGTTAGAAATTGGTTGGGTGGGAGGCGACAAAGAGTACAGGTAAATGGAGCTCACTCTGAGGAGAAGGATGTTACCAGTGGTGTGCCCCAGGGATATGTCCTTGGTCCGATTCTTTTTAACATCTTTGTTAGTGATATAACGGAAGGGCTATCAGATAAGGTTTGCCTCTTTGTGGATGATACTATAATCTGCAATAGAGTAGACACCCAGGAAGATGTAGATAACATGAGGAGGGATCTAGCTAAGCTTGACGAATGGTCTAGAATTTGACAGCTGGGATTTAATGTTAAAAAATGCAAGGTCATGCATTTGGGCTGCAGCAATCCAAGGGAGCAATATAGTAGAGGGGGTGAAGTACTTTTGTCCACTAAAGAAGAACAGGGCCTAGACGTGGTTGTGTCTGATGATCTTAAAGTAGCTAAACAGGTAGAAAAGGTGACGGCAAAAGCTAGAAGGATGCTTGGGTGCATACAGAGAGGAATGGCTAGCAGAAAAAAGGAGGTGATAATGCCTCTGTATAAGTCTTTGGTGCGACCTCATTTGGAGTATAGTGTGCAATTCTGGAGACCGCACCTTCAAAAGGATGTGAACAGGATGGAGTCGGTGCAGAGGGTGGCTACTAAAATGATTAGTAGTCTTCATTATAAAGCATATGAGGGCAGACTTAAGGATCTTAATATGTATACCTTAGAGGAACGGCGGGATAGAGGTGATATGATTGAGATGTTTAAATACCTCCATGGCATAAATGTTCAGGGAGAGAGCCTCTTTCATTTGAAAGCAAATTCTGCTACGAGGGGACATGGGATGAGAGTAAAGGGAGATAGATTCAGGAGTGATATGCGGAAATATTTCTTTACGGAAAGAGTAGTGGATCCATGGAATAGTCTCCCAGTGGAGGTGGTAGAGATGAGGACAGTAACTGAATTCAAAAAAGCATGGGACAAACACAGAGGATCTCTAAAGGTAAAAAGGGGACTGTTGTAGTTGTTCATATGGAAGGACAGACTAGATAGGCCATGTGGTCTTTTTCTCTTGTCATAGTTCTATGTTTCTATGGGAACTGGATTAGAAAGTGGTTGATCAACAGATGATAGAGTGTTGGTAAATGGAATTCACTTGGAGGAAAGAAAAGTGAGCAGTGGAGTGCCTCAGGAATTGGTCCTGGGACCGCTGCTGTTTAATGTCTTTGTGTGTGATATTCCTGAAGGCAGGGCTGGCCCAAGTGTTTTTGCTGCCCAAGGCAGAAACCCTGGCCCTCCCAGCTGCTGCCGCCACCACCCACTAGCTGCCACCGATTCCGTCTCGGGAGGGGGAGGTGGGTAGCGGCAGTGACAGTATTTCCACTGCCACCTCTGCCCATGTATGCCGCTGCAGCTGCGCACCCAGTCTGGGCGCTCTAGGCGGCCACCTAGCTCTGCTAGTAGACAGGCCAGCCCTTCCTGAAGGATTAGTAGGAAAAGTTTGCCTTTTTGCAGAGAAGAAGATTTGCAACAGAATGGACCCCCTGGAGAGAGTAGACAACATGAGAAGCGATCTACAAAATTTAGAATGGTCTAATGCTTTGCATTTAAGATTTAATGTGTAGAAATGCAGAGTTATGCACTTGGGGTATAGAAATCCAAAGGAGTTACTGTATATGTGCTAGGGAGTGAGAAGCTGATATACTTGACTCAGGAAGAGATGTCAGTGATAGTGTCTGGTATTTCAGGGTTGTGAAATAATATGACAAGGCACTGGCCAAGGCTAGTAGAATGCTGGGCATCATACAGTGGCATAATCAGTAGAAAGGTTAAGGTGATAATTCCCCTGTACAGGTCACAGGTGAGGTCTCACATGAAGTGCTATGTTCAGTTGTGGAGACCGTATCTCGCTAAGGGTATATAAAGAGTTAAGTGGTTCAGAAGAAAGCAGCAAAAATGATGCAAAGTGTGCACCAGAAGACATATGAGAAAAGGCTCGAAGACCTGAATACAGTATGTACACCCTAGAGGAAAGGAGGGAAAGGGGTGATGTCATAATGACTTTTAAATACTTGAAAAGTATTAATGATTAAACCTTTTTTAAAAATGAGGAAACTATAGAACCAGAGGAAATTAAATGAAACTGAAAGGAAGTAAATATAAAAGCAAAATCAGGAAATAGTTTTTCACAGAAAGGGCGGCAGATGTTTGGAAGGCCCTCCCGGTTGAGGTGATGGGGACAAAATCAGTGATGGTATTCAAAAAGGCATGGAATAGAAACATAGAAACACAATGGAAGAAAAAGACCACATGGCCTATCTAGTCTGCCCTTCCATATCAACTACAATTTTATTTAATTTTATTTATTTAACAATCATTTATATCCCGCATCTTCCAAACAATAGTTCCCTTGTTTCCTTAAGAGATCTTCTGGATTTTTCCCATGTTTTTTTTTAAATTCAGATCCTGTCCTCGTTTCTACTACCTCCACTGGGAGATTTTTCCATGCATCTACCACTCATTCTGTAAAGAAATATTTCCGCATATTACTCCTGAGTCTATCCCCTTTCATCCTCATCCTATGTCCCCTCATAGCAGAGTTTGCTTTTAATCGAAAGAGGCTCTACTCTTGTGCATTCATGCCACAGAGGTATTTAAACATCTCTATCATATCTCCTCTATCCCACTTTCATCTAACGTATACATATTAACCCTGGAATTACCGAGATTTTTTGCACATACTGAATACCGTTGGGGGTCATAA
The DNA here is from genome assembly GCA_033557465.1 of Ichthyophis bannanicus. Lineage (NCBI taxonomy): Eukaryota > Metazoa > Chordata > Amphibia > Gymnophiona > Ichthyophiidae > Ichthyophis > Ichthyophis bannanicus. The sequence goes on from CM066031.1 coordinate 730,938,702, forward strand.
ATGATCCCACGACGAATTTTAATTGTTAACCATGAAAATTTTTAACTAAACAGACAAAATATTATTCCGAATTAATTATTTATTATATGAAGGTTAAATGTTTTGAAATTTAATGTTTTATCATAAAATTACATGAAGAAGAGTTGCCATGAAAGCAGTTTTTGCATGCACTTGATGAACACAGTAAAGTACTACAGTCATTTGCATGAGACACAGACAATTTCTGAATGTGCTTTGCAAACATTGCGCTTGCAGGAGGTGCAAACTATGTTGCTTTTCTTGTCTTTTTCTCTGAAACAGCAGTGACCCTTGCCCTTTTCTTTGGGATCCCGACATTGCAAACAGCATCAGTGGCTTCTTCAATGCTGGAAGAAATCTCGCTGCAATTACTCTGAAGCAGCTGCTTTCCTAATTCCAAGAGGAATAGATGATGTCTGTGCTTTGACTTGGACTGCCATTCTGGATTTGGTGACATCCAAACAATGAAGGTGTTCAAAGCACTGATGTCCAACATTTGTAGAAGATTATCACTGGCCAGCGTCTTGTCATTCGTTTTGCGGTATACGTGCACAACATTTGATTTGCCGTATCTACTCCACCTTTACTAGAATTATAGTCCAAGATCATGCGTGGTTTTTTGTCTGGACGTGTGTAATCTACTTCTTCTTGATCATGCAAACTGCTCAGAAGTACAACCACTTTTCCTTTCTTCGGGCAATAGGAAACCAGAGTGGCGTCATCGCGAAAGGCAAACAGTGAAGTGAATACCTCTCGGCCCTTTGCTGTTACAAATTCTGGAGGTAATTCTTTTCTGTTCTTTCGAATTGTCCCCAAAAGTGTCATTTGTTTTTCTAGCAATTTCCATGACAGGGATAAACTGCAGAAGAAATTGTCAACAGTAACATTTCTGCCAGATCGCGTCAATCCTTCAGTGAGTTGCAGCACAACCCTTTCACCCTGATTCTGTTCCCTGTTTTGTCCGAGTTCCCTTCCTGTATATACTTGAAGACGCAGAACATGACATTGCACTGTCACACAACATCCATAGCTTTATGCCATATTTCCCAGGTTTGCTAGGAATATATTGTCTGAACGGAACATGGCCACGAAATGTAAGCAGTTGCTCATCCACGGTAACATTTTCACCAGGAACAAAGGTGTCACTTAGAGTTCCTTCCCAGGTATCAAAAGCATGTCTGATTGGAGCAGGCTTATCCACGCCTCATTGTTCACGTCTGTTGGTTGCATCATCAAATCTGAGAGCACAAGAAATTTGCTGAAAACGGTTACGGGCCATATTTTTGCCGAAAACAGAACGACCATCTTCAAGGTTCCACAATTGAACTATGGATTCATTTCATGACTTGTCCACGCCTGAGAGGTTCAGAAGTCCAAGAAAACATTGAAATTCTACGTCTGTCAAATCTTTCCAGGTGTCATCATAAATGTGTCTTCCTTGTTTGCTCATCCACATCATGATTTCATTCAATAAGTTCTTCCTCATGAACAAGTGGAATACTGCGAGAGGGCCATCAACATTTCGTACAGCATACCTTGTAGGACCTTGTTGTACGGGCATGACATTAGCTCTGGCGTATCTTCCAGCAGCTTGCTTTATAGGTTTCCTGTTCCATGATGTGGCATCCATAGATACATATGCTTCATTGGCAACATTTGTGCTTATAGTTGATGACCTCTTAGCTCCTCTCTACGACCACAACTAAGATTCCTCACAGATGATACTGACACCGAGGACTCCTGCCTTCTTCCCCGTCCAGCACAGCCTCGACCTTTGCCTCGGCCTGTAACTTGACTCTTTGCTGCAGGCGATGTTACCGGCTCAACATCAGTCTCACATTCACTTGGCGACCAACTGCTGTCGCTATCTGAATCATGACTGTCATCATCAGATTTATCACCCGAACTTGGCTGATATGCTTCTTCGCTTGCTGAATATGCTGCATCATCAGACGACTCAGAGCCGTCACTGTCAGCATCTCGTTGCAATATTTCTCTTACTTGGGTAGCTGAATACTTTCATTTTGACATCATAAACAATAACCTAAAATAAATAAACAAAGATAAAGTTGAATAAAACGCAAAGCAGTTTTACTATAGGTGTACAATAATCATGATGAATGAGCTGAAAGCCTTTAGATTTCATCGGAAATAATGAGAGAAGGTATGATATCAATTACAGAAAATGTGTAATTTTCATAAAATAAGAGTACAAAAAATAAATGATACATAATTAATGATAAATACCTTTGTCAGATCAAAAAATTCACAAAACTGCAAATTGTATCACGATCCAAACCGGACGTAAGCAACTGGGGTCAAAAATGACCCCACTGGTATTCTGTGCTGCAATTCGTCACTAGCGTCACCTAGCGGATGAAAATTATTCTTCTCATGGCGCAATATAACGAGAATATTGACATGTGAAAAGTCATAAAAAGATTGCATTCTTGAACAACTAGTTTCCGAGATACGCGTTGTGAAACTTGCAATGGGGTCACTTTTGACCCCCATCGGTACTCCCAGGGTTAAGATCTTGAAGTCTGTTCTCATATGTTTTATAACAAAGACCACTAACCATTTTAGTAGTCATCATCTGCACTAACTCCATCCTGTTTATTTCCTTTTGAAGGTGCAATCTCCAGAATTGCACACAGTACTCCAAATGAGGTCACACCAGAGACTTATACAGAGGCACTATCACCTCCTATTTTCTGCTGGTCATTCCTTTCCCTATGTACCCAAGCATCCATCTGGCTTTTGATGTATAGCTGTTTTAAAATTACCAGACACAATCACGCCCAGGTCCCGCTCTTCTTTCATGGACAGAATTACTTCTCCCCCTACACTGTACAACTCCCTTGGATTTTTGCAGCCCAAATACATGATCCTGCATTTTTTAGCATTAAATCTCAGCTGCCAAATTCTTGACCATTCTTTAAGCTTAGTTAGATCCCTCCTCATGCTATCTATTCCTTCCTGGGCATCTACTCTATTGCAGATTTTGGTATCATCAGCAAAGAGGCAAACCTTACTCAACAACCCTTCTGCAATATCACTAACAAATATGTTAAAAAGAATCAGACCAAGGACAGATCCCTGCAGTACACCACTGGTAGCTTCCTTCTCCTCAGAGTGAGCTCCATTTACCTGTATCTTTTGTTGCCTACCACGCAACCAGTTTTTAACCCAGTCAGTCACTTTAGGGTCCATCCCTAGGGTGCTCAGTTTGTTTATAAGTTGCCTGTGCGGAACGGTGTCAAAGGCTTTTCTGAAATCTAAGTAGACCACATTTAGGGCTCTCCCTTGGTACAACTCCCTGGTCACCTCATCAAAGAAATAAATCCGATTTGTCTGATAAGACCTGCTTCTGGTAAACCCATACTGCCTCGGATCCCGCAATCCATTGGACTCCAGAAACATCACTATTCTCTCTTTTAACATAGTTTCCAATAATTTAATCACCACAGAGGTTAGACTAGCCGGTCTGTATTTCTCAACCTCATCCTTACTTCCGCTTTTGTGTAAATGGACCACATGTGCTTTCTCCAGTCCTCTGTGACCACTCCTGACTCCAAAGAAGCATTGAAAAGTTCAGTCAGTGGAGCTGCTAGAACATCCCTAAGATTCTTCAGTAATCTTGGATATATCTCATCCGGTCCCATCACTTTATCTACTTTTAGTTTAGCTAGTTCCTCACGAACACAGTCTTCTGAAACTGGTTCAAGATCCCCATCACTTCTGTTCCTATTTATGGGTGTTTTTAAGGTCTTGCTCCTAGCCCTTCATCGGCCAACACAGAACAGAAATATATGTGAAGCAATTCCGCTTTATCTTCAACAGCTTCTACATATTCCTCGCCTTGACCCTTGAGTCTGACAATACCACTTTTGCCCTTCCTCCTCTCACTAACATATCTAAAAATGTCTTAACCCCCCATTTTACTGCATTGGCTATTTCTTCTTCTTTTTGTATCTTTGTTTTCCTGACTACTTCACTAGCTTCTTTAAGTTTTTCCAAATATAGATGCCTGTCTTCCTCTCTCTGTTATCTCTTGTATTTTATGAAGGCCTTTTCTTTATCTTTTCAGTTACTTCTTTTGACAACGATAGTAGCCTCCTTTTTCTTTTACATTTATTTACCTTCATAACAAAAAGGTTTGTTGCCCTTAAAATATCCCTTTTCAGCTTTGCCCATTGGTTTTCTACATCTCCCAGCTGTTCCCATCCCACTAATGACTCCTTGAAGTATTGTCCCATCTTGGCAAGATAGCTTTTCTAAAGTCTAAAACCTTTGCTTATGAATGGAGTTTCTCAGCCCTAGTCCTAATACTGAATCACACCATCTGGTGAACACTGGATGCGAGATGATCTCCCACTATGACATCAGAAACACTTTCCCCATTGGAAAGCACCAAGTCCAGTATGGCCCCTTCACATGTGGTTTCGGTTACCAGTTCCTGGAATAGTTCTCCCTATAGAGAATCTAGGATCTTCTTACTTCTAGATGACACTACAGCAAGGATATGTCAGTCAACATCCGGCATATTGAAATCACCTACTGTGTATGTTTTCTATTAAATCTCCATCCACTTCTTACCCTGTGAGGGGGATCTGTATATCACTCCAATGCAAATGGATTTCCCTTTCCCTATTTCTAGTTTAACCCACTGTGCCTCCTTTCTCCCTTTTAAGCCCCGTAATTCTGTAACTTTAATATCACTTTTTACATATAGTGCCGCTCCTCCCCTTCTTCCTACCCTGTCCATCCTGAATAAAGTATAGCTCAGTATTATTACTTCCCAGTCATGGTTGTCTGTGAATCATGTCTCCATAACCGCAACTAAATCCAAGTCAGCCCCTTCCATTAAAGCCTCAACATCTGGGATCTTAATTTCCCATGCTACAGGCATTTATACACACTGCTTTCCAGATGTTGCTCCTTTTATCCATTTCTACAAAATAATCTTTCGCTTACCTGGAGGCTTCCACTTACTTGGGGGCTTTCTTCACTCATCCCCAATGAATCTAGTTTAAAGCCACCTTCAGTAGATTAGTTAGTCTGCTGTGGAAGACACTTCAACCCTTCTTGACAAATGGTAGCCATCTCTGCTCTGCAGTTCTTGGAATATATCCCATGGTCCAGGAAACCAAAACACACTCAAAGGCACCATCCACGAAGCCATGCATTCATCTCCAGGATGCGAACTTCTCTGCCTTGGTCTTTACTCTTACACCACCTGCACACCTATTTACTTCACTCTGTCCCAGAGCCACGATGTCACTTTTGATACACTCAGAGAGATACCTAGCAGTATCATTTGTGCCGACATGGATGAGCAACATAAGATAATAGACAATAGACTTGATGAATTTCGGCAAACTCTATTTTATTTATTTATTTATTTATTTTACATTTCTTATATACCGCACTATTTGCGATCAGCGCGGTTTACATAAAACAAACTCTACATAACATCTCGGATTTTAGCACCTGGCAGACAGCATACCTCTCTGGACATGAAGTTTGGTCAGTAGATAGACATCTCAGTACCCCTCAGAATAGAGACACCAACCACCACTACCCTTTGCTTCCTTGTGGTCACTGATTCTGCAACTTTGGGGTGCTTGTGCTCTGGCTCTTCCCTTTCCTGGGATGCTTTCACCTTCTCCACTTCCAGGGCTGCATACTGGTTCTTCAGTTCAAGGACTGGGGGAGATGGTATTGTTGACTCTGCAGGTTCTGGTAACTCGTGTCCAACTCTTTTCATTATGTAGCCTCCCATCTTCACCTCTGTCGGAGAGCTTGGATGTTTCAAGAAGCATTTCATCAATGTACTTCTCACAGTCTTGAATGCTTCTCAGTCTCACCATCTCTATTCTGAGCTCCCTCACTTGTTTCATGAGAACTTCAGCTTGCAGGCATCCTGCACATGGAATTGGCCCTTCAACCGGCATCAGGCTCTCTGTTTGGACAGAGGCAGAAGCTGTAATGGGGGAACAGATTTGTCAATATGATTTTCCCAGCCATTGTTCAGTTGGTGGGGCTTTGGTACCTTTTGAAGTAAAAGAGAGAGACCTACCAGAGTCCCTACCTTTTCCTCAGCTGTCCTTTAAGAGAAAAAGCAGTTAACCTCTTTTAAGTGTGTTCTAACAGCACTGCTCTATGTCCTTGTGTGTAGCTAATTGGGGAGTTGCCCTATAAAACAAGAACATTCACATGGGGTGGGTAGGAGCTAGGGTGGGTAGGGAGGGATCTAACATCAGGTCAGTGACTTCAAAGAGCTTGCTCCGAATGTGAAGTTGGAACAAAAAACAATATACTCTGATAGACAGAGCTTTGCCCAACTACAAAAAATTCCCTTTTGCAATATAGAAAATGAATTAGCTTTTAAAAATGAAAACCAAAACCCCTTTAAGAGCTCTCAGGCAGAGAGATTGTGTTTAAAAGCCATACAATATTACCTTGCTTGCAATGGAATCCCTTTTAAGAACATAAGATATGCCATACTGGGTCAGACCAAGGTCCATCAAGGCCAGTAACCTGTTTCCAACAGTGGCCAATCTAGGTCATACGTACCTAGCAGTTTCCCCAAAAGACACAGGTTCCACAATGCTTGTACTGGGTCAAGCATTGATATCCTGGGTCCCTTCTTAATTATGGTTTATGGACCTTTTCTCCAGGAACTTGTCCAAACCTTTTTTAAACCCAGCTACACTAACAGCCTTTACTACATCCTCCGGTAACAAATTCCAGAGTTTGATTACACATTGAGTGAGAAAATATTTTCTTTTATTAGTCTTAAATAGTTTACCCTGTAGCTTCATTGCATGTCTCCTAGTCTTTCTATATTCTGATAACGTAAACACTCGATCTACGTTTACCCGTTCCAATCCGTTCATTCATTTATAGACTTCTATCATATCTCCCCTCAGCCGTCTCTTTTCCAGGTTAAAGAGCCCAAACTTTTTAGCCTTTCGTCATAGGAGTATCCTTCCATCCCCTTTACCATTTTGGTGGCTCTTCTCTGAACCTTTTCTAATAACACTATATCCTTTTTAAGATTCAGCGACCAGAATTGCACACAATATTCAAGGTGCGGTCTCACCATGGAACGATATAGAGGCATTATAATATCTTTTGTTTATTTTACATTCCTTTCCTTATGATACCTAGCATTCTATTTGCTTTCTTGGCTGCTGCTGCACACTGGGCAGAGGGTTTTAACATGTTATCCACTATGACGCCTAAATCTTTTTCCTGGGTGGTGGTTCCTAATGTGGAACCTTGCATCGTGTAACCATAGTTTGGGTTGTTCTCCTCTAGGTGCATAACTTTGCACTTGTCCACATTAAATTTCATCTGCCATTTTGATGCCCAGTCTTCCAATTTATCAAGATCCTCTTGCAATGTTCCACAATCCTCTTGGGTTTTAACAACTTTAAATAGTTTTGTGTCATCTGCAAATTTGATAACCTCACTCGTTATTCCCTTTTCCAGGTCATTTATGAATATCTCAAAAAGCAGCGGACCCAGCTAGTTCCCTGGGGTATACCACTATTCACCTTTCTCCAATGGGAAAATTGGCCATTTAGCCCTACCCTCTGCTTTCTATCTTTTAACCAGTTCCTGATCCACAATAGTACACTGCCTCCTATCCCATGACTCTTTAGTTTTGCCAAAAGTCTCTCATGAGGGACCTTGTCAAAGGCTTTCTGAAAGTCCAGATACACTATATCAACCGACTCACCTTTGTCTACCTGTTTATTCACACCTTCAAAAAAACATAACAGATTAGTAAGACAAGATCTTCCTTGTCTAAAGCCATGTTGGCTGTCTCCCATTAGGCCATGACTATCCACATGCTGAGTAATTTTGTTCTTTATGATGGTTTCTACCATTTTTCCCGGTACTGACATCAGGCTCACTGGTCTGAAGTTTCCCGGATCACTCCTGGAACCCTTTTTAAAAATTGGCGTTACATTGGCGATCCTCCAATCTTCAGGTATTACAAATGATTTTAATGAAACTTCACAGATTACTAATAGCAGGTCTGCAATTTCATATTTCAGTTCTTTCAACACCCTTGGATGTATACCATCCGGCCCAGGTGATTTGCTACTCTTCAGTTTATCTAAGAGTTGTAATACATCTTCCTGATGTATCGATGTTTCCTTCAATTCTTCAGCACCTTTAAATACCACTTCAGTCATGGGTAACTACCCCACATCTTCCTCAGTAAAGCAAAGAATTCATTCAGTCTCTCCGCTATCGTCTTGTTGCCTCTTAGTGCCCCTTTAACCCTTCTATCATCTACCGAACCAACTGACTCTCTCACAGGTTTTTTGCTACGAATGTACTTGAAAAAGTCTTTATTTCGTGTTTTTGCTTCTGCAGCAAGCTTCTTCTCAAATTCTCCCTTTGCCTGCCTTATCAATGCCTTGCATTTGACTTGCCAGTGCTTGTGCTGTTTCCAGGTTTCGTCGTTTCTCTCTTTTTCCATTTCCTGAAAGATGCTTTTTTGGCAACAACAGCCTCTCTGACCTCACCTTTAAACCATGCTGGCAGTTTTTTGGACTTCCTTCCACTTTTCTTAAAGCAAGGAATACAGCTGGTCTGGGCTTCCAAGATAGTAGTTTTCAACAATACCCAAGCTTGATGTAAGTCTTTAACCTTTGCAACTGCTCCTTTTAGTTTTTTCTTAACTATTTTCCTCATTTTATCATAGTCTCCCTTTCAAAAGTTAAAAGGTAGTACGGTGCATTTCCTTACTATCCCTCCTCCACTAATTAAATCAAACACGATCATGCTATGATCACTATTGCCAAGTGGCCCAAACACCCTTATCTCTTGCACAAGATCTGCTGTTCCACTAAGGACTAGGTTTAATATGGCTTCCCCTCTGGTCGGTTCATGAACCAGCTGCTCCATGAAGCAGTCATTTATTTCATCTACGAACTTTATCTCCCTAGCATGTCCTGCCGTGACACTGACCCGGTCAATACCGGGGTAAGTGAAATCACCCATTATTATTACTGCGCCGTAACGTTTGTTAGCTTCCTTGATTTCTTTGAGCATTTCATCATCCATTTGTTCATTCTGGCCAGGTGGTCGATAGTACACCCCTACTGCCATCGCCTTCCCCTTTTTACATGGAATTTCAATCCATAGAGATTCTACAGCAAATTTTGTTTCCTACAAAACTTTAATCCTTTCTGTTTCTAACATAGAGCGCAACCCCTCCACCAATTTGATGAGCTCTATCATTACGATATAGTTTGTACCCAGGTATCTCAGTGTCCCGCTGGTTGTCCTCCTTCCACCATGTCTCTGATATTCCAATCATATCTAACCTCTCATTTAGTGCTATATATTCTAACTCTCCCATCTTATTTTTTAGACTTTTAGCATTTGCATACAAGCATTTTAGAGACTGTATTTTATTCATATTAATCTGGCTATTGGTAGACATGGGTAATTTGGGATCTTTAAGCTGTGTCTGATCCATACTCGAGGGCATTTGGGCTACTTTACTCTTTTTTGGAACCTCTCTGCTTTTGGTATTATCCTTCAAGGATACATTCTTCTGAACCATGTGCTCTTGTGCAACTGTCGGCTTTCCCCTATTATCTAGTTTAAAAGCTGCTCTATTTCCTTTTTAAAGGTTAATGCCAGCAGCCTGGTTCCATCCCAGTTAAGATAAAGCCCATCCCTTCGGAAGAGCCCCTCCTTTCCCCAGAATGTTCGCCAGTTCCTACCAAATCCAAAACCCTCATCTCTGCACCACTGTCTCATCCACGCATTGAGACTCCGGAGCTCTGCCTGCCTTTTGGGTCCTGCACGTGGAACGGGAAGCATTTCAGAGAACGCTACCCTGGAAGTTCTGGATTTCAACTTCCTACCTAAAAGCCTAAATTTAGCCTCCAGAACCTCCCTACCACATTTTCCTATATCATTGGTATCGACATGTACCAAGACAGCAGACTCCTCCCCAGCACTATCTAAGACCTTATCTAGGTGGCACGTGAGGTCCGCTACCTTTGCACCATGTAGGCATGTTACCAGGCGATCCTCACGTCCACCAGCCACCCAGCTATCTACATGCCTAATGATCGAATCACCAACTATAACGGCTGTCCTAACCCTTCCCTCATGGGCACATGGCCTTGGAGAAACTTCCTTGGTGCAAGAGGGTTTTACATCACCTGGAGGACAGGTCCTAGTCACAGGATCACTTCCTGCCACACCAGGGTGATGCTCTACTGTCACGTGACCTCTCTCCTCCATGGCAACAGGGATGCTGCCAGACTGAAGGTGGGACTTCTGGACTATATCCCTGTAGGTCTCGTCTATGTACCTCTCTGTCTTTCTTATGTTTTCCAAGTCTGCTACTCTAGCCTCTAGAGAATGGACTCGTTCCCTGAGAGCAAAGAGCTCCTTGCACCTAGTGCACATGTAAGACCTCTCACCAACTGGTAGAAAATCATACATGTGACACTCAATGCAAAAGACTGGAAAGCCCCCATCTCACTGCTGGACTGCTGTCTGCATCTTAGTTTTAAGCTTGTGTTTAGATCTAAGTTCTTTACTTACTAAGGGTTGCTATGGATATGTATACTAATAAAACTGTACTTAATAAGTTTAATGTACCTTGTTCACCTGAAGCTTAATTAATCTCAGGCCCTTAGTGTAGGACTGATTTGGATAACGAGCTTCACCTGAGAGCACCTCCTTTCTTTTAAGATGTGTAATGTGACGCTCGTGCCCCTACCAGGCGGTTGCCTAGTAGGGACGGCTGGCCATCTGTATCCCTTCGAGGGTTGTAGTTGTGTCAATAAGAAAAACCAAGTGGTTATTTAAAGCGCACAGGAAATTTTTATTCGGTTTCCAAAGTTGGCAAGTGATGAACATAAAAATTCTTTAAGCACTTTTTCCAGACAAAAGAAATACAGGATAATTTCTCCAAATCAAAATGTCCAAACAAAACTCACAGCAGTTTCTATTCTTCACTGTACTTGCTTGACACTTACAAAACAAAAGCATTTGTAAAACTCTTCACAGTGAAAGGTCCTTAGCTTCCAACCCGCTGTTGCCACGCCCATACAAACAGTTCTAGCTGTTTGGGCCTTCACTGAAGTTCTGCAGTTTTACTTCTTAAGAGAGATTCCTAACCTCTTGTCTTCAGGGTTACTCTTCTCTTTCAACTCTTGAAAACTGCCTTCAACTTGCAACAGCTTCCTTTTGTATTTCAGTGTTTTCTAACACACATTACTATTATATTTTAGTGCACAGCTCACATTCCATCTCAGAAGTTTCTGACTCAACAACACTTTCTTCAGGGCCTACTTCCATGCTCTCCAGTGAGCTACAGCTAGGTGCTCTTTGAAAGTGCTCTGGTAACTTTTCCTTAAGAGTCTTTGCAATGTTAAACAGTCTCTCACACTGCCTGGCCTTGGCTCCTCCAAGCCGGTCTCCTGTGTGTCTCTCCTGCTTAACCTCCCTCCTGAGATACTTCTTGCTGTGCTGAGGCTTCAGGTGTATGAAAGTCTCCTCCGAGTCAGAGCAAGAACTATTCTGGTGGCACTGCTCATTCCCTGCGTACCTTTCTTGGCTGCCTTTGTAATGGTTCCTCCATTTGCTGCTCTCCTTGGCTGCAAGGGTTTTCCACAGCTTGGCCCCAGATCTCTCCTGTCTGTGCCTCCTGGGAATTGGACTTGAACCTGGGCTAGGCCTTGAACTGCAGCTGCCACTGGTGCTTGCTCAGGCACTCCTCCTGGATCTTCTGCTCACAGCTCCTTCCTCCTGCATCAAACTCGAGATGGGGGTTCTCCAGTCTTTTGCATTGAGTGTCACATGTATGATTTTCTCCCAGTTGGTGAGAGGTCCTACATATGCACTAAGTGCAGGGAGCTCTTTGCTCTCAGGGAACGAGTCCGTTCTCTAGAGGCTAGAGTAGCAGACCTGGAAGACATAAGAAAGACAGAGAAGTACATGGACGAGACCTACAGGGATATAGTCCTGAAGTCCCACCTCCAGTCTGGCAGCATCCCTGTTGCCATGGAGGAGAGAGGTCACGTGACAGGAGAGCATCACCCTGGTGTGGCAGGAAGTGATCCTGTAACTAGGACCTGTCTTCCAGGTGATGTAAAACCCTCTCGCACCGAGGACGTTTCTCCAGGGCCATGTCCCCATGAGGGGAGGGTCAGGACAGCTGTTATAGTTGGTGATTCAATCATTAGGAATGTAGATAGCTGGGTGGCTGGTGGACGTTAGGATCGCCTGGTAACATGCCTGCCTGGTGCGAAGGTAGCAGACCTCACGCACCGCCTAGATAGGATCATAGATAGTGCTGGGGGGGAGTCTGCTGTCTTGGTACATGTTGGTACCAATGACATAGGAAAATGTGGTAGGGAAGTTCTGGAGGCTAAATTTAAGCTTTTAGGTAGGAAGTTGAAATCCAGAACTTCCAGGATAGCGTTCTCCGAAATGCTTCCTGTTCCACGTGCAGGACCCAAAAGACAGGCAGAGCTCCGGAGTCTCAATGCGTGGATGAGACAATGGTGCAAGGATGAGGGTTTTGGATTTGTTAGGAACTGGGGAACATTCTGGGGAAAGGGGGGGCTCTTCCGAAGGGATGGGCTTCACCTTAATCAGGATGGGACCAGACTGCTGGCATTAACCTTTAAAAAAGAGATAGAGAAGCTTTTAAACTAGAAAATAGGGGAAAGCCGACAGTCACCCAGGAGCGCATGGTTCAGACAAAGGTATCCTTGAAGGATACTACCAAAAGCAGTGAGGTTCCAAAAGGGAGTATAGTAGTCCAAATGCCCTTGAGTAAGGAGCAGACAGAGCATAAGGATTCCCAATTACCCATGCCTACCAATAGCCAGATTAATATTAATAAAATACAGTCTCTAAAATGCTTGTATGCCAATGCTAGAAGTCTAAACAATAAGATGGGAGAATTAGAATATATAGCACTAAATGAGAGGTTAGATATGATTGCACTCTCAGAGACATGGTGGAAGGAGGATAACCAGTGGGACACTGTGATACCTGGATACAAACTATATCATAATGATAGAGCTGAACAAATTGGTGGAGGGGTTGCGCTCTATGTTAGAGAGGGCATTGAGTCAGAAAGGATTAAAGTTTTGCAGGGAACAAAATTTGCTGTAGAATCTCTATGGATTGAAATTCCATTTATGAAGGGGAAGGTGATGGCAGTGGGAGTATACTATCGACCACCTGGCCAGAATGAACAAATGGATGATGAAATGCTCAAAGAAATCAAGGAAGCTAACAAAAGCCACAACAGAGTAGTAATAATGGGTGATTTCAATTACCCCGGTATCGACTGGGACAGTGTCACAGCAGGACAAGCTAAAGAGATAAAGTTTCTAGATGAAATAAATGACTGCTTCTTGGAGCAGCTGATTCATGAACCGACCAGAGGGGAAGCCATACTGGACCTAGTCCTTAGTGGAACGCCAGATCTGGTGCAAGAAATAAGGGTGTTGGGACCACTTGGCAATAGTGATCATAGTATGATCATGTTTGATTTAATCAGTGGAGGACAGATAGTAAAGGAATCCACAGTACTACCTTTTAACTTTCAAAAGGGAGACTATGATAGAATGAGGAATATAGTTCGGAAAAAACTAAAAGGAGCGGTTCCAAAGGTTAAAGACTTACAGCAAGCTTGGGTGTTATTTAAAAATACTATCCTCGAAGCCCAGACCAGCTGTATTCCACGCATTAAGAAAAGTGGAAGAAAGTCCAAAAAACTGCCAGCATGGTTTAAAGGTGAGGTCAGAGAGGCTGTTGCTGCCAAAAGAGCAACCTTCAGGAAATGGAAAAAAGAGCCAAATGATGAAAACTGGAAACAGCACAAGCACTGGCAAGTTAAATGCAAAGCATTGATAAGGCAGGCAAAGCGGGAATTTGAGAAGAAACTTGCTACGGAAGCAAAAACACGAAATAAAGACTTTTTCAAGTACATTCGTAGCAAAAGGCCTGTGAGAGAGTCAATTGGACCATTAGATGATAGAGGGGTAAAAGGGGCAGTAAGAGGAGACAAGGCTATAGCAGAGAGACTGAATGAATTCTTTGCTTCGGTCTTTACTGAGGAAGATGTAGGGATGTTACCCAAGACTGAAGTGGTATTTAAAGGTGATACTGCAGAGGAATTGAGAGAAATATCGCTACACCGGGAAGATATATTACAACTATTTGATAAACTGAATAGTAGCAAATCACCTGGACCGGATGGTATACATCCCAGAGTGTTGAAAGAACTGAAATATGAGATTGCAGACCTGTTATTGGTAATCTGTAAACTTTCATTTAAATCATCTGTAATACCTGAAGATTGGAGGGTCGCCAACGTAACACCAATTTTTAAAAAGGGTTCCAGGGGTGACCTGGGAAATTACAGACCGGTGAGCCTGACGTCAGTACCAGGGAAAATGGTAGAAACCATCATAAAGAACAAAATTACACAGCATGTAGATAGTCATGGCCTAATGGGAGACAGCCAATATGGCTTTAGACAAGGAAGATCTTGTCTTACTAATCTGATCTGTTTTTTTGAAGGTGTGCATAAACAGGTAGACAAAGGTGAGTCGGTTGATATAGTGTATCTGGACTTTCAGAAAGCTTTTGACAAGGTCCCCCATCAGAGACTTTTGGCGAAGCTAAAAAGTCATGGGATAGGAGGCAGTGTACTATTGTGGATCGGGAACTGGTTAAAAGATAGAAAGCGGAGGGTAGGGCTAAATGGCCAATATTCCCAATGGAAAAAGGTGAATAGTGGAGTACCCCAGGGATCTGTACTGGGTCCGCTACTTTTTGACATATTCATAAATGACCTGGAAAAGGGAATAACTAGTGAGGTTATCAAATTTGCAGATGACACAAAACTGTTTAAAGTTGTTAAAACCCAAGAGGATTGTGGAAAACTGCAGGAGGATCTGGATAAATTGGAAGACTGGGCATCCAAATGGCAGATGAAATTTAATGTGGACAAGTGCAAAGTTATGCACCTAGGAAAGAACAACCCACACTATAGTTACACGATGCAAGGCTCCACATTAGAAACCACCACCCAGGAAAAAGATTTAGGAGTCATCGTGGATAACATGTTAAAACCCTCCGCCCAGTGTGCAGCGGCGGCCAAGAAAGCAAATAGAATGCTAGGTATCATAAGGAAAGGGATGGAGAATAAAACAAAGGATATTATAATGCCTCTGTATCGCTCCATGGTACGACCGCACCTTGAATATTGTGTGCAATTCTGGTCACCGTATCTTAAAAAGGACATAGAGTTATTAGAAAAAGTACAGAGAAGAGCCACCAAATTGGTGAAGGGGATGGAAGGCTACTCCTATGAAGAGAGGCTAAAAAGGTTAGGGCTCTTTAACCTAGAAAAGAGACGGCTGAGGGGAGATATGATAGAGGTGTATAAATTAATGAATGGAGTGAAACGGATAAACGTGGATCAATTGTTTACACTATCAGAATATAGAAGGACTAGGGGACATGTAATGAAGCTACAGGGTAAACTATTTAAGACAAACAGGAGAAAATATTTCTTCACTCAACGTGTAATCAAACTCTGGAATCTGTTACCGGAGGATGTAGTAAGGGCTGTTAGTATAGCTGGGTTTAAAAAAGGTTTGGACAAGTTCCTGGAGGAAAGGTCCATAAACCACTATTAAAAAGGGACCCAGGATATCAATGCTTGGCCTAGTACAAGCACTGCAGAACCTGTGTCTTTTGGGGAAACTGCTAGGTACATATGACCTAGATTGGCCACTGTTGGAAACAGGATACTGGGCTTGATGGACCTCGGTCTGACCCAGTATGGCATTTCTTATGTTCTTATGTTCTTATGTTCTTAAACTCAAACTGTGCCTCTCTCTTTTGTTTGTTCTTCCTCTGTTAACTGTTGAGCTGGGCAACTCCCTTCCTAGCTCCTCCCACTTGGACCTCCTACTCCTCTGCAGGGTTGTCCTGTGGTCTGTGATTGGCTTACCTTTGGCTCTGCCCTCTAGGTTTCTTTCAGTGCTTCAAGTATGGAGCCTAGGTTTTTGGGCTCCCATCCCCCGCAATGAAAAAAAATCCTTCTTTTTTCCAGTCTTCCCTAGCTGGGCTGCACTCACCTCATCACATATCCCCCCCCCTTAGACTATTTCAGGCTGTTGCTTTATCCCGCGAACAGCACGAAATACAAACTATGGGCTGAGAATCTTCATTCAACTGTGGGGCTAGTTGAGTACTTCCAGTACGTTCTTGCCACTGTTGCAACAGATTAGCGTGATACACTTGGGACTTCCCCTGTCCAGTATCCACAACATAAGACACTGGCCCAAGTTGTTTTATTATTTTATAAGGGCCCTTCCAGGAGTTCTCAAAGCGAGAATTCGCTGCAGCTATCATAACCATGACTCTATCTCCGACCTTTAAAAGTCGGGGCTTTGCCCGCCGATCATGATAGGTTTTCTGTCTCGTTTGACTCCTTTTCAAATTTTCCTCCGCTACTGTAGCTATCCGCTGTAGGCGATTCTTTAGGTCTGTTAAAAACCTGGGAACCTCCTGTACCTCCTCTACCGGTGCTACCCATTGTTCCCTTAATACATCTAATATTCCCCGCGGCGTCCTCCCATACATCAATTCATAGGGTGATGTGCCAGTAGAGGACTGTCTCCTCTCCCTGCATGCGTAGAGCACAAAAGGCAACATCGTATCCCATTCACTAAACCTGCCCTCCAAGCTCCTTAAGAGGTTCTTTAAAGTTTGGTTAAACCTCTCCACTAACCCATTGGTTTGGGGATGGTAAGCTGCGGTACGGATATGCCGAATACTGAACGCATCCCATACCTGAGCTAGATGTCGGGACATAAAATTTGTTCCTTGGTCTGATAAGACCTCCCGAGGAAACCCTATCTCACAAAACAAACGTATGAGCTCTAGAGCTATCACTCGTGCTGAGGTATTTCTCAAAGGGATGGCCCACGGAAAGCGAGTGGCATGGTCCATTATGACCAGAATATATTGGTGACCTCTAGGAGTTTTTAGTAAGGGCCCCACAATGTCCACCCCCAACCTATGCACCGGCTCCTTTATAACTGGTAGGGGAATTAAAGGCACCTCTGGTGGACGGTTACTGGAAACCCTTTGGCAAGCTGGGCAAGAAGCACAGAACCTCGCCGTTTCCGCATATACGCCTGGCCAGTAAAACCTATCAAGGACCTGATCCAGGGTGCTCTGTACACCTTTATGCCCCCCCACGGGGTGATCATGGGCCAACCTTAAAATGATATTTTTAAAAGAAGCAGGTATCACCAACTGCCTCCGTAGCTCACCTGTCCGAGGATTTATACCCTCCCTGTACAACAAATTGCTATCCCATAAAAATCTTGGTAGGGCCTCAGATCCCTTCTGGGCGAATTCACACGCTCGCCCCAAAGCAGGATCTGCTTTTTGCTCATCCGGAAAGGAGGGAAACTTCGCTATTACTTCCTCAAAAACCCAGGGCATCTCCTGGCCGGACAATAACTGTCTCCTATTCTGAGTTCTGAGGCTCCTCCCTAGCTTCCTCTCAGCCTTTCCTTTCCTGATGGTATCCTTAGCCGGGGTTATCAGATCATCATGAAAAGAGGTTCCTGGTATGGGTTCTTCCTGGGAATCTACCCCTTCCTCTGAGGGTCTAGAGCCTGCACGCGTGGTAACCAGGCCTGCCTTTTCCTGCAGCTTTTTCTCCACTCCCTTCCTGAACGGGGACCAATCTCGGCCCAGTATAATCTCATGAGGGAGTCTTGGTATTACTGCCACTGCTACCTCCCTTCCCCTGCCTAAGCCCTTTATCTTAACGGCTTGAAGTGGGTAGGTAGAGGCAGCCCCATGCACACACTTAATTTTAACCTGCCCCCTTGAGGACTCTTGGGCGCACTGCTTCTGGGCTTCTATCACTTTCCATAACTTTCTGGAGATCATGGACTGACTTGCCCCTGAATCTAACAGTGCTTCTGTCTTTATTCCCTCTACCTCTACGGATAGGAGGAATCCTTCACCTACCTCCTTGGGGTGTGTTATCACAAAGGCTTTCTTTGTCTTACAATTTTTCTTGAGGTGACCAGGCTCACCACAAGAAAAACATTTTCTTTGCAGGTTGAACTTTTCCATGGGCTTATCTCTCTGTCCTATATTTACTCAAGGCTGCATTCTTTTCCTGCACACCTGTACCCTGAAAAACGCCCCCTTTCTTTAGGCTCAGTTTCTGGGCCTCCAGAAAGCAGTCTGCCAAGACTATGGCTTCTCGGGTGTTCTTACAGTTTTGTTTTATCAAAAAGCTTTGCATGTCTATAGGAACAGCTTCAATAAATTGTTCTAATATTATTGCATCAATAATAGACTCTATATCTTTCTTTTCTGGCAGTAGCCATTTAAAGACTAAGCTCTTAACTCTATAATACAGAGCTTGTGGTGTTTCACCTTCTTTTAAGACAGATGCTCTTAGAAGTCTCCTATAAGTGGAGGAACTTAAACCCATCCATTCTCTTATAGCTTCTTTAACATGCCCATAATCATGAATAGAATCAACTGGCATTTCCCTGTAGGCAGCTAATGCCTCACCGCTTAGAGTAGTGGCAAATCTTACAGCTAGCTGTTCTTTAGGCCACTGAGCTAGACCAGCTATTCGTTCAAACGCTTCTATATGGTCGTCAAGGTTGTCCTCCTTGCTTAAGCGACCACATGCAAAAGGTCCGAAGGCTAATCCTTCCCCCCCTGTACCAATAGGTTGAGTCTTTGGAACAGCCTGCGCTTGCTTTGTTGCTTCTTCCTGAGTCCGGATCCATTTGGCCATCATTTCCAGCAGGGGTTACTGTTGGGCCCGCAACATGGAGGTCGTCTGCTCCTGGCTCAACGCTGCCATCTCCCGCTGCTTTGCGAATTGGTCCGCTACCCAAGCCAATACGTCCGCTAGTTCCATCCTGGATTGTAGTCTCTGCAACAAAACAGACAAGACACACACAAAGTGCAGCACTTTTTTTTTTTTTTTTCTCTCTCACTTCCCCAAGTGAGCAGCTGGTGGCCCCCTTACACCAGAATCCAGGCCTACCCCTTCCATTCTACGGGTTACCTGATTCTGATGCAGGTCTCAGCATTTCCACCAGTCACAGCGCTCCCGATCCGAATCCGCTCCGGCTTTTCCCTCCGTTGCCTCGATTGGTCACCGCCTTTCCTGGAGTTCCCCGTCCAGAGGTATGGCTCAAAAGACGCTCTTCTTGACCACTGGAACACCGCATCCAAAAACTACGCCACCTGTGACGCTCGCGCCCCTACCAGGCGGTTGCCTAGTAGGGACGGCTGGCCATCTGCATCCCTTCGAGGGTTGTAGTTGTGTCAATAAGAAAAACCAAGTGGTTATTTAAAGCGCACAGGAAATTTTTATTCGGTTTCCAAAGTTGGCAAGTGATGAACATAAAAATTCTTTAAGCACTTTTTCCAGACAAAAGAAATACAGGATAATTTCTCCAAATCAAAATGTCCAAACAAAACTCACAGCAGTTTCTATTCTTCACTGTACTTGCTTGACACTTACAAAACAAAAGCATTTGTAAAACTCTTCACAGTGAAAGGTCCTTAGCTTCCAACCCGCTGTTGCCACGCCCATACAAACAGTTCTAGCTGTTTGGGCCTTCACTGAAGTTCTGCAGTTTTACTTCTTAAGAGAGATTCCTAACCTCTTGTCTTCAGGGTTACTCTTCTCTTTCAACTCTTGAAAACTGCCTTCAACTAGCAACAGCTTCCTTTTGTATTTCAGTGTTTTCTAACACACATTACTATTATATTTTAGTGCACAGCTCACATTCCATCTCAGAAGTTTCTGACTCAACAACACTTTCTTCAGGGCCTACTTCCATGCTCTCCAGTGAGCTACAGCTAGGTGCTCTTTGAAAGTGCTCTGGTAACTTTTCCTTAAGAGTCTTTGCAATGTTAAACAGTCTCTCACACTGCCTGGCCTTGGCTCCTCCAAGCCGTTCTCCTGTGTGTCTCTCCTGCTTAACCTCCCTCCTGAGATACTTCTTGCTGTGCTGAGGCTTCAGGTGTATGAAAGTCTCCTCCGAGTCAGAGCAAGAACTATTCTGGTGGCACTGCTCATTCCCTGCGTACCTTTCTTGGCTGCCTTTGTGATGGTTCCTCCATTTGCTGCTCTCCTTGGCTGCAAGGGTTTTCCACAGCTTGGCCCCAGATCTCTCCTGTCTGTGCCTCCTGGGAATTGGACTTGAACCTGGGCTAGGCCTTGAACTGCAGCTGCCACTGGTGCTTGCTCCTGCACTCCTCCTGGATCTTCTGCTCACAGCTCCTTCCTCCTGCATCAAACTCAAACTGTGCCTCTCTCTTTTGTTTGTTCTTCCTCTGTTAACTGTTGAGCTGGGCAACTCCCTTCCTAGCTCCTCCCACTTGGACCTCCTACTCCTCTGCAGGGTTGTCCTGTGGTCTGTGATTGGCTTACCTTTGGCTCTGCCCTCTAGATTTCTTTCAGTGCTTCTAGTATGGAGCCTAGGTTTTTGGGCTCCCATCCCCCGCAATGAAAAAAAATCCTTCTTTTTTCCAGTCTTCCCTAGCTGGGCTGCACTCACCTCATCACAGTAAGTACCTATAAAGCTACGATTATCCCAGGGATGGGTGGGTGTTGGGGAGGGAGGGAGGGAAATAACACTTATTAAAAGAGGGCTGCTACACAGTACCCTGTCCTGTGCTGCTAAGGTAAGCTGTGACCAACGTTTTGGGTGATTAACAGTCCTTGCTTGGATAGAAGGAATCTTTTAAAATGGCCTTTTGACCTGCCACCAGGTGTTAACACCTATTGAAAACGTTTCACAGGTCTCTTGCCCCCTAGGTAGAAGGCCTCTTTGTAAAGGTCTCTAGAAGAATTTATTTGTTGCTCAAAGAGTACTGACCCTGTTTTGCCTTTATGCTAAGTTATATTCTGATTTGATTTAAATTACAGCTCTCTTTTAGGATCTCTTTTAGGATCTTTAACACAGAGGATCTCTATTTCTGCTCAAAGCAAAACTTAAATGACTTTCACACTTCAAAAAAGTATAAAGGGGTGGGGGGGATAACATGCACAGAGTGGTTGTTACAGACCTAAACAAAAGAGGGGGTAACCTGCATGAAATGGTGGCTACAATCCTAAGCAACTTTACTGGGCAAACTGGATAGGCCATGCTGGTCTTTATCTGCCATCATTTGCCATCTTAATATGCCATGTGGTCAGGGTATGTAACATTTCTGGGTTTAAAATGGGTTTGGACAACTTCCTGGATTAAGTCTCCAAACCATTATTAGCCGGATAAATGTGGGAATGAGCAACAGGAAATGGATCTACTTTTTGGGATCCTACTGGATACAAGTACCCTGGATTGGCAACTGCCAGAGATAGGATGCTAGATTCAGTAGACATTCAGTCTTACCTAGAATACCACATTTAATATTCTTAATTTCTTATGAAAATATCAACAATTGTTTTTCTTTTTGTGTTTGGCATTTTGCATGCAAACCGGCAGAAACATAAGGAAAATATGACAGAGTTTAAAATGTCACAACGCAACAACAATACCCAAGAACAGAATTTGTTTACATACACATAACTGGTATTTTCTCAAATTTTTTGGGTACTGTCGTCCCTCGCCACTTCGCACTTCGACTTTCGCGGCTTCACTCTATCGCGTTTTTTTTTTTCAAATACGAGTGTAATGGTGACTAAAGGGGTGTTATAGGTTGTAAACAGGTTTTCTATGCTTTAACTATGAAAATATTTGATTTATAAATAAAGAATCCTACTTCGCAGAAATTCACTTATCGCGGTAGAGTCTGGAACGGATTAACCGCGATAAATGAGGGACAACTGTATTAGGAAGGGGGCTTTCTATACTGTAGAGCAGGGGTCTCAAACACGCGGCAACGGCAGAATCGACGGTCAATTTTTAAAAAAAAATGGCTTCTGCTGCTCAAGCAGCAAAATCAGCTGTCCTGCGGCCCCTTCCTCTCTGCCCGGAAATCCCCGAGAGTGCTTCCATCAGCGGGTGCTTTTCAAGCCGCGAAGAGAGTATTTCCCTCTCGCGAGGCTTGAAAAGTGACTAGGGAAATACTCTCTTCGCGGCTTAAAAAGCACCTGCAGATGAAGCACAACTCAGGGCTCTCGGCGCAGAGGGGAAGGGGCCGCGGGACAGCTGATTTTCTGCTGCAGCAGCAGAAGCCAGGTTTTTTTTTTAATTTACCTGGGTTGATGGGGGGGGGGGGGGGGTTGGACTGGAAATGGGATTTTGGCAGGAGGGGGGTTATGACTGGAAATGGGCTATTGGCAGGGGGGGTATGACTGGAAATGGGCTATTGGCAGGGGGGGGGGTTATGACTGGAGATGGGCTATTGGCAGGGGGGATTATGACTGGAAATGGGCTATTGGCAGGGGGGTTAATGAAGGAAAATGGCAATTTGCCGGGGGGGGTTATGACTGGAAATGGGCTATTGGCAGGGGGGGGTATGACTGGAAATGGGCTATTGGCAGGGGGGGTTATGACTGGAGATGGGCTATTGGCAGGGGGGGTTATGACTGGAAATGGGCTATTGGCAGGGGGTTATGACTGGTAATGGGCTATGGTGGGGGCTAGGACTGGAAATGGGCTATTGGCGGGGGGGGGGTTATGACTGGAAATGGGCTATTGGCAGGGGGGTTATGACTGGTAATGGGCTATGGTGGGGGCTAGGACTGGAAATGGGCAGGTGGGGGTTAGGAAGGACTGGAGGTTGGCTGATGGGGGGAGTTAGGACTGGTAATGAGCTATGGAGGGGCTGACTGAAATGGGGTAATGGGGGTTAGGGCTGGAAGTGGGCTATTGGCAGGGGGGGTTATGACTGGTAATGGGCTAAGGGGGGTAAGACTGAAAATGGGGTGATGGGGGTAAAACTGGAAGTGCGCTATGGGGAGGTTAGGACTGGTAATGGGCTATGGGGGGTCTAGGACTGGTAATGGGCTGGGGGGGGTTGCTAGGACTGGAAATGGGCTGAGTGGAAGGGGGGCTTGAACTGCAAATGGCTGATGGGGAGGGGGCTTGGAATGGAAATGGGCTGTGAGGGGAGGGAGCTAGGATTGGAAATGGGCTGATGGGGGGCTAGGATTGGAAATGGGCTGATGGTGAGGCTAGGATAGGACTGGAAATGGACTGATGGGGGGACTAGAAGGGAGCGGATGCTGGGTGGGGCTGGAACTAGAAGGGAGCTGATGTTGGGGGAGGATTAGAATGGGATGGAGCTGGGAAAGTGAAATGGAGAGGGGAAAAATATTTTGTCTGGGAGAGAAGACAAATCTACAATTGGCCAGGTATTGGGAGAGTAAGTGGGGATTGAGGATGGAGGGGTAAAATTTGAGTGGATGAAATAGGAATGAGGAAAGAGAAAAAGGAGAAAGATTAGTATGTTAAAGCAGATGTAGAGAGAGAATGGAAAAAAAACTAGGAGAGAAGAAAGGGCAAATGGACAGCAGACGATGGAGAGTTAGCAGAAGACATGAAGAAACCAGAAGAAAGTGGCTGGAACAATTGCAACTGAAAAAAATGCACAAAAGATAGAAAAATATCTCTTTATTTTGAATTTATTAACTGGAATATGTCAGCTCTGGGAAATGTGCATCATTAATGTTTGCGCTTTGTTTAGTACAAGAGGAAATTAATTTATAGTTTTATTTCTACAGTGTTGTTGTACATTCCAAGTTTGGCTTTTGGGGTTCCCAGTTTAATTATTGTCTTCTTGTTTCTAAATCTTTTAGTCTTTCTTTATCCATACTCATTAAAGAGGCATGTTTACTAAAAGTTAGTGTATGGTAACATTATGCAAATATTTATGCAAATGAGGCCCCTTATGCAAATGAGGCCCCGCGTCTTATGCGGCCCCCGGGTTACTTTACAAGTCCTCATTTGGCCCTCAAAGCAATTTGAGTTTGAGACCCCTGCTGTAGAGGATGTTATGAAAGAGTATCACTCTGAGAAAAAGAGAGGGCTGAATGAATCTCTCTCTGCCTGTTCTTCCAGAATCCTCTCTGAAAACTCCATCTTGAAATGAGTGAATAAAAACAGTATCTCTATGTCTGTGTGTGTGCTGTGAAATACTATAACCTTTGAAACGGCTGACAAGACCAATTGCAGTCAGAATGTTCTACATAAACCAGAGAAAGATAGGAACTGAAGGAGGCTAAGGGAGATGGGACACCGAGATACGACCCTGCAAAAGACCATAGAACAAGAGAACAAAGGAAAGAATGTATGTTCAAGGTTGTTGTAAGGAATAACCATATAAGGGAAAAGAGGCAAATAGGCTGAAAAGCTGTGAAGTGAGAGTATAAAATAGTTCTTTGCAGAATGTAAAGTGGGCAGTGACTGAAGCTCATTATGGAGTAAAGTCACCTCAGTCTCAGAGAATAACAATATGGTATTAGATTTATATTTGCTGTGGACTATTCTAAAATTGTATGCCTAGTACTTGCTACCCATTGTTGCACCTAGAACGTGCTACCCATTGTTTGCCTAGTACTTGCTACCCACTGTGTGCCTAGAACTTGCTACCCGTTGCTTGCTTATATCTTGCTACCCATTGCTTGCTCTGGCCTTGCTGCCCACTACCATGGCCCCACATCACATTGTCCTTCTCTTCCTCATCCTACCCAACTGCCTCCCCTCCTACCAACACCCTCCCTCCTCTTCCCCCTACCCTCCCCCTATCTTCCTCACTTCTCCCTCCATTCTGTCCCCTAGCCTAGCACCCGCTCTCGAGCTTCTTCACACATCCCCCGCATTCAACCAGCCTCCCTCTCTTTAAGGCAACCCCACCCTCGTTTCTGCCGTACTATCTCCACTTTCCCACGCTCTCTAATACTCCTTCTCCTTCTCTCATCTGGTAATATCAACCCCAACCCTGGCCCCCCCCCCCACCAATTTCTTTCTCACACTAAAAAAAGTTTCTCATGTACCTTATCTAATCTCATCCACATCCCGCTCCTCCCTCCTTCCGCCCTCCCTCATTCATCCCACAATCACTCATCCATAGATATCAACTCCAACCCCACCCCCAAATATAAATTCTCACATAACCTACCTGATACCATCAATTACCCCTCACTTCCCTTCCCTCATGCCCCTCTTGGAGAGCACACACACCCAGACATATCCACCCACACCCTGCTCCCTCTAAATCCCGATATTACCCTAGAAATAGACCCCCACGCCACTCTGACAAGAAATCCACACGTAACTTATCCAACCTTATCCATATCTCTCTCCTCCCCCCCTCCACTCTCCCGTTTTCATGCGCCCTATGGAACGCATGCTCAGTCATTTTAAAAAACCCTTTTATCCACGATCTTTTTATCTCTAATGCCCTACACCTTCTTGCCTTGACCGAGACCTGGCTCTCCCCAGACGACACCGCATCCATTGCCTCTCTCTGCTTGGCTACCAGTTCTCCCATACACCTCGATCTACTGGTTGCGGTGGTGGCATTGGCCTCCTACTCTCTCCCGCCTGCCAATTCCAACCCCTCTTGCCACCCCAATCACACTCCCCCCTCTCCTTCGAAGTCCACTCCATTCGCTTCCTCACACCACTTCCCCTCCGAGTAGCTGTTATTTATCACCCACCCGACAAATCTAAATCATCCTTCCTCACCGACTTCGACTCCCTGGCTTTCTGCCTTTATGGATCCCTCCTCCCCCACTCTTATTCTTGGTGATTTCAACATTCACATCGACAACCCCTCCGACCCCCATGCCTCAAAACTCCTCGCTCTTACCTCCTTGTTTGACCTCCAACTTTTCTCCACTGCCCCCACACACCTACACGGCCACTGCCTTGACCTAATACTCTTCTCTAATTCCTCTCCCTCAAACTTCTGCAAATCAATCCTTCCCTCATCTGACCATTACCTCTTAACATTTACTCTTCAGCCTCCGCTGTCCCAACCTCATCCTGTCTCCTCCGACCTATTTAGAAACTTTCAGAATATTGATCCCCTGACTCTCTCCTCCACCATTTTTCCATCTCTTTCCTCCATTATATCCTCCAAATCTGTTGACGAGGCACTATCTTCATACAATGCTACACTATCCTCAGTCCTTGACACTCTTGCCCCTCCCACCCCTCGTCCTGTCAAACGATCTACTCCCCAACTCTGGCTTTCACCCACAATCCATTGCCTATGCATCTGTGCCCATTCTGCCGAACGAGCTTGGTCCAAATCCCGCTCCCCGGAAGACCTTCTTCACTTCAAATTCATGCTTGGCTCCTTCCTGTCAGCCTTAGCACTTGCTAATCAAGATTACTACATCCATCTAACCAACTCCCTTGCCTCTGATCCTCGCCATCTCTTCAATACCTTCAACTCTCTCCTCAAGGTCCCCCCTCCCCGCCCCCGATCCCGCCCTCCTTTTCTGCCCAAACCCTAGCCATCTACGTCCACGACAAAATCCACAAGATTACCCTCCAATTCCCTAACCCCTCATCTACCTCCCCTCCTCCCCAATTTTCCTCCCCCATCCATACTCCCCCAGCCACCCTCTCCTCCTTCCCTCCAATCTTTGAAGAAGAAACCACACTCCTTCTTTCCTCCTCCAAACCCACCACCTGTTCATCAGACCCTATTCCTACCCATCTCCTACATTCCATCTCCCTCACTATTGTCCCCTCCATCACTCATATCCTCAACCTTTCACTCTCCACTGCAACTGTCCCTGTTGACTTCAAGCATGCTATTGTCACACCCCTCCTCAAGAAACCCTCACTTGATCCCACATGCCCTTCTAACTACCGACCCATCTCCCTCCTTCCCTTCATATCCAAACTATTAGAACAAGCAGTCCACCATCGCTGCCTCGACTTCCTCACCTCCCAGGCCCTCCTAGACTCACTACAATCCGGCTTCCGTCCCCTACACTCCACTGAAACAGCACTCACAAAAGTCACAAACGACCTGTTCCTAGCTAAATCCAAGGGCCTCTACTCTAACCTCATCCTTTTCGACCTTTCTGCTGCCTTTGACACCATTGACCACAACCTTCTCCTCACCACCCTCTCCTTGCTTGGCTTCAATGACTCTCTACTATCCTGGTTCTCCTCCTACCTCTCCCATCGCTCATTCAGTGTATGCTCTGGTGGCTCCTCCTCCTCCCCTACCCCGCTCCATGTAGGTGTACCCCAAGGATCCGTCTTGGGCCCCCTCATTTTCTCTCTCTATACCCAAGGCCTTGGCGCACTTATCTCCTCCCATGGCTTTCAATACCATCTCTATGCCAATGACTCCCAAATCTACCTCTCTACACCTAATATTTCGCTGGCAACCCAGTCTAAGATCTCTGCCTGTCTTTTGAACATCGCTGCCTGGATGTCTCATTGCCGATTGAAACTGAACATGGCCAAGACTGAACTCCTTGTCTTTCCTCCCAACTCCTCCCCCCCACTTCCCCCTCTCTCAGTCCATGTGGATGGATCTACTATCCTTCCTGTTCCCTCGGCCCGCAATCTAGGGGTTGTCTTTGACACCTCTCTCTCCTTCTCCGCTCATATCCAGCTTATAGCTAAGACCTGCCGCTTCTTTCTCTACAACATCAGCAAAATCTGCCCCTTCCTCTCTGAACACACTACCAAACGCTTATCCACTCCTTAATCTCCTCTTGCGTTGATTACTGCAACCTACTCCTCGCTGGTCTCCCCGTGAGTCACCTACTTCCCCTTCAATCTATACAAAATCACACTGCTCGACTAATCTTCTGCCAGCCTCGCCATGCCCACATTACTCCCCTTCTTAAGTCGCTACACTGGCTCCCTGTCCAATTCTGCATCCAATTCAAGCTTCTCCTTCTGACCTATAGATGCATTCACTCTATGGCCCCTCAATACCTCTTATCTCTTATCTCTCCCTACGTCCCCGCTCGAAATCTACGCTCCTCTAACAAATTACTCCTATCAATGCCTTTTACCTGCACCGCGAACTCCCGACTGCGCTCCTTTCATCTTGCTGCACCATACGCCTGGAACAGCCTACCTGCATCTGTGCGCCTGGCACCCGCCCTGGCCCTCTTCAAATCCAGGTTGAAGACCCACCTCTTCACTGTTGCATTCAGATCCTGACTTCCATCCTCATCTTACCCTAACCCCCGTCACTGCTTATGACCAAACTACAGACCAAACTGTACCACACCGCACCTTGCACAGAACTGACTAATGCTTTGTACTGTTCTGATTAGATTGTAAGCTCCGATGAGCATGACTCTGATGGGCAGGGACTGTCTCTTGTATGTTGGCTACCTCTTGCAGGTTAGCTGTACAGCGTTGCGTGCGTGGCGCTTTATAAGTGCTGAATAGTAGTAGTAGTAGTACATAAGAAATGTCATATTGGGTCAGACCACGGTCCACCAGTCCCAGTATCCTGTTTCCAACAGTGGCCAATCCAGGTCACAAGTACCTGGCCGGTTCCCAAAAAGGCAGACAAGTTCCACAATGCTTATACCGATGCAAGCAGTGGATTTCCAGGGTCCTCTTTAATAATGGTTTATGGACCTTTTCTCCAGGAACTTGTCCCGACCTTTTTTAAACCCAGCTACACTGACAACTTCTACTACATCCTCTGGCAACTAATTCCAGAGTTTGATTATGTGTTGAGTTAAAAAATATTTTCTCTTATTAGTCTTAAATGAGTTACATTGTATTTTCATTACATGTCACTGTGTCTTTCTACTTTTTGATGGTATAAACAATCGATCTACATTTACTTGTTCCACTCCATTCATTAATTTATAGACCTTTATCATATCTCCCCTCAACTGTCTCTTTTCCAAGTTGAAGAGCCCTAACCTTTTAAGCTTCCATCCCCTTTACCATTCTGATTGCTTTTCTCTGTACTTTTTCTAATTCTGCTATATCCTTTTTAAGATACAGAGACCAGAATTGCACACAATGTTCAAGGTGTGGTCACACCATGGAATGATACAGAGGCATTATAATATCTTTGATTTTATTCTCCATTCCTTTCCTTTTGATTGCTAGCAGTCTATTTGCTTTCTTGGCACTGCTGAACACCGAGCGGAGAGTTTCAACATATTATCCACGATGACGCCTAAATATTTTTCCTGGGTGGTAGTTCCTAATGTGGAACCTTGCATTGTATAACCATAGTTTGGGTTGTTATTTCCTAGGTGCATAACTTTACACTTGTCCACATTAAATTTCATCTGCCATTTGAACGTCTAGTCTTCCAGTTTATCAAAATCCTCTTGCAATTTTCCACAATCCTCTTGGGTTTTAACAACTTTAAATAATTTTGTGTCATCTGTAAATTTGATAACCTCACTCGTTATTCCACTTTCCAGGTCATTTATGAATATGTTAAAAAATAGTGGGCCCAGCACAGATGCCTGGGGTACACCACTATTCACCTTTCTCCATTGGGAAAATTGCCCATTTGGCCCTACTCTCAGCTTTCTATTTGTTAACCAGTTCCTGATCTACCATAGTATATCGCCTCCTATCCCATGACTTTTTAATTTTGCCAAGAGTCTCTCCTGAGGGACTTTGTCAAAGGCTTTCTGAAAATCCAGATATACTATATCTGGGAGGAGTAGCCTAGTGGTTGGGGCAAGGTACTTCAGGCCAGAAGGTCAGGGGTTCAAATCCCACTAGAGGACAGCAACCTTGGGCCAAAAGGACTGGGGTTTCTAGTCCCACAGATGCTCCTTGTGGTCATGGGCAAGCCACTTAACCCTCCATAACCCATGTTCCCTGTAAGTATTAGCGCATGTGTCTCATATTCCCACGTGTTAAATGTATCCCCCAATTGTGTTGTGACCGCTTTGATTGAAGGATAAGGTGGTATACAAAAACCTGTCTTAATAAATAAAATATATCAACCAGCTCACCTTTGTCTACCTGTTTATTCACATCTTCAAAAAAATATAACAGATTAGTAAGGCAAGACTTTCCTTGGCTAAATCCATGTTAGCTTTCTCCCATTAAACTATGACTATCTATATGTTCAGTAATTTTGTTCTTTATAATGGTTTCTATCATTTCGCCCGGTACTTAATACCTTGGAGAAGGTGAGTCTAATAGACGAGCTGGAAGTTGTTCCCAAAATTCATATACCATATAAGTACATGACAATTTTATTCAATTATTTATTAAAATTTATTTTGAAACTGTTAGCATTCAAAAGATGACCGGTAAATGTATGAGTCGCCTATATTCAGTGCAGTATACGGATAGTGCTGATGGAAAATTACTTTAACTTTCCCGGCACTATACCTGTATAGTGCCTGCATAGGATATATAGATAGCTGGTGGTGGTCACTGCATGTTAAAACAGATTTTACATAGTATATCGAGACTGGAATTGTGACATGCACAATTCTAGCAGTACTTTATAAAAAGTTCTGCTGAACATGGAACCTTTCTGAATCAGTGCAAGAGTGCACATGTATTGACTGGTACGTGGAGCCAGCGGAGACATTTACAAACCTAGATATGGGAAAAATCAACAGAGAAAACTCAGCAGCTTGCACTGTAAGAGTCAGCACTTGTACGTCCATGTGGGCCATTTTGCAAACCTGCATGTACAAATGCCACCAATTAACTATAGAGGTCACTTTCTTTATTTAGATTCAGTTTGAATCAGGAAATAAACAATGAGGGATTAACAAGTATAGTCCCCTTACTCCCTCCTGCAAATTTTTATATGTCAAGGAGCAGCTGTAAATCTTGACATGGACAATTTTGGACATGCATGTGCTGTAGGGTGGTCCACAAACCAATACAAAAAGTTAATATTTGTAGAATAATTTCTCCACAAGTCTTATATTTTTCCATTAGGGATAGCTTGCTTACCTGTGAAATTTTAGCTTGATTGCAAAACATTTAGAGGGTGCCCCATTTCTGAAAATCTGAACATTTTATGGATGGGGAAAGGTATTTATGTATTGAAAATATTCCTTTTTAAGACTCAGTTCAGGATGACTGCACGTGAGTCCAAGAATATCACAGATTTGGCTCTGTTTGTCAGTCTCATTTACGGCAGACAGTGGAATGAAGCACCATTTGCAACCCAAGCTTCTTTCAATGACATTGCATTTTTATTGGTTCTTAAGATTTACCCAAACCAGGCTGTTGCATTTTCAAGGCACCTCTGTTATTTGTCTGAACATTTGGCAGGCTTAGCGCTTTTTGATGACAGAGTCTCAGCAGAAACAAAGAAAAAGATGGTGCAGAACCTTCAGTGGCCACCGTTAACAGACATTCCAGTTGTCTGCTGTTTAGTTCAGAAAACATAAAAACTGCCAAATGGGATGACCTCTAAATGTTATTTATTTTCATTAAAATTGTGTGTATTCTAAATATGATAAAGAACAAAACCAGTCTTGTGGAGAACTGAAATCTGTTAGTTTCTTTTTTTGGACCACCCTAATGTGCACACTCTATATGAAATAGGGAATACATGTGTAGATTTCTGACCTGCCCAGGTTGCACCCTAATCATATTCCTGATACCCTCTTCAGAATTTCTCTGTGTTATTGTGGACATCCACATGTAAGCTGAGCCCTTTCTGAAATCACCATTTGCACATGGATTCCATTTACATGTGTAAGTGCCAGATTTTCAACATGTCAAGTCTGAATAAAGCTTCTACAATAACCCTATAAATTTAATGTCACTGCTGCTGCCTATCCATGTAGAGGTGCTAAATGCCATGGCCAGTATTTTAAAAACTATGGTGACCACCAGGTTTGAATATTAACCTGTATATAGTTACATTATCAATTTATAGACTTCCTAGATGCTGCCAGTGGAAAAAAATCAACAGAAAGTCATTGCCAACACTTTTAGAGGTAATTCCGGGGGAGTTGATTGATGAAGTTCACTAGGTGGATGTTCTAGGGCAAGGCCCTTCAGCAGATGAAGACGACAAAAGCTGCTGAACTCATCGGATACAAGTAGAATCTGCTTACAGTCCAACAAGAGCAATGCAAAATCATTGTCTCTGGGTTAGATAAAATGAAACAAAATCTAATTATGACTCAAAATGAGTCGTTCAGAATTCTGCATCTGGTTTTGGAAAAAGTAATCAAAATTGCATTGAAGCAGGTGCTACACAGATGCATCTGAGCATCAAATCAGAGAATTTAGTAGTGGAGCTTGCGAAAAACTGTTTTTAATGACATGCTAATTACAGCACAACTAATTATTTTTCACTTTTAGCTGTTGTAATTTCTATGTTTTCCAGTGTCCATTCATTTTCATTCTGTATGTATAAGCATAGCAAGGATGCGGGTGTTTTTCACTATATGTTTGTGTGATCCTACAAACCTATTATCTGACTGCTCCAAGAAAAGGCATTTAACGGTATATAATTTAATTAACTAACATGTACTTGTCTAATTAGAGTGAAATAAATCTGACCATACTTTCATAGAGGCCTTTGGCAGACTGGTACCAGATATCTTTTCTTCAGCTCCATAAAAAAAGCACCAAAATGGACAGTGTTGTAAAGCGACCACAAATGAATTTATATACGAGTGGCACACCAGATGTATCCTGACAGCAAAATCAAATAAGAAAAAGAAAAAGCCTGTATTTCTGGAAACGGAGCAGCAGTGACTCACCTGACCCTCACACCTGCTCTCCCTTTCAGGCCTGGCTGACTTTGCTGCTTCCCCATAATGAAGACACACAAAGGCCGTTTTTGTTTCTGTCAGGACCAATTAAGGAAATACTGAGTGAGTCTTCCACTCCTCAGCAGCAGAATTAACTATAAATCAGAACTGCAGATTTGTGTGGGCGGCTGCTTTACTTTCTCTTTCTTGCTTTTTAAAATCATTTCTCTGTGTGGGGATGGGAAGCCTCTTTGGTTTGCAGGGAAAGCTCGGATGCACTGAGCTAAAAATGGAAAGGTTTCATTTGACGTCCATGGTTCCTGATAAAGCCCTAGAAGTATTTGGTCAGCCTGCTCAATGGATTAACGTGCCCCCTCCTTTCTTGTCAGACACTAGCGTTGCTTCTTTATGGGCTAATGACCTTAATAATGAAGGTGACCAGCAGGAACAGCCTTAGGAATTGTGAGGCCCAATTTGGACCATTTTGGTGGGGTTCTCCTGGATTTAAGATTATTTTGAATTAGAGATCAGGAATGTGTGCTGTTACATTTTGTTAAAAACAAAGCAATATCTATGGGGGGCATTTTCAACGGTGATGACCAGTACTGTTAAAGTGGTTGGCTGCTGCTGCTTTAAAAGAAGCCCGGATATTTAGTGCCAGGCCCTATCTGGCGACTGGCATGGACTATCCGGTTTGCTTGGATTACTCTTTTGCAGTCCAGTTAATGGCAATATTCAGCTGCTAACCGGATTGCAAAGTTACCTAAAGTTAGGACAGCTTTTCCCCTGTCCTAAATTTATGTGGTTTAACTAACCAGATAGTGGCTGAAAATCACTGCTGTCATTCCTACTCCGCCCCTGGAACACCTCATTCCTAAATGGATAGAGGCAGGAGGCCCGATATTCAGCAGCAGCAGCAACTAGCGCTGCTAAAGCAGCTAGGCATCACTGCTGAATTAAAGACCTTGATATTCAATGCCGGGCCATATCCAGCCACCGGCATTCAATATCCAGGTCGACCAGATAGCAGAAAAGCTAACCGAGCAGCAGTGAATTTAGCTACTGCCCAATTAGCTTCTGCGGTAAATGTTAGGCCGCCCTTTTAGGGGCCTAAGTTTTTGCAGCTTAGGGATAATCGGGCAGTGGTGCATATTGCCGCTGCATGGGTATTCCCGAGTGCCACCCTCAGAATGCCCTGATGCTAGCCAGCTAGAATCGGAGTATCTAGTGTCGGCACCCATGGATATTCAGCAGCAGTGACTCCATCCAATAAATGTGAGAAGTTTATGGTTTTTTTTTTTTTTTTAATATACCTCCTGCATGTGCCATGGGGATAAGGCAGAGTGGGCAGTATACAGGCAAAGAGTTCTTGGAAGTAGCAACATCCCTAACCTCTTCTGTAGGGCATTTTTTTTATTTTTCCAACCTGGAGGTAGCTGGCAATCCTAGTGTGGGGCCCCTGTGGGCATGGGGCCTCATTGGATCAAATAGATTCTATTAACTTGAGGATAACCCTGGTGACCAGACAGCTCAATGCCATAAGACAGGTTGAGAAAACTATTATATGGAGAGCAAACAACAATAAAAATCCATTCTACAGTACCTCACAGACAAAGGGATATGTTTACAAAACAGCTGCGATATTGAAATCAATGGGGCCATGGCTCCGATATCGCACGGAGGCCGCTATTGCTGCTTTGTAAACATACCCCAAAGGAAGATCTATGGAAAACTTCAGCCTTTTTTGGACAACTATATATCCCTTTCATAACTGGTGGTTCCATTTGGAACCCATGTAGTTTTCTTGCAAAAACTGAGTGGGGATTAAAATCAGTAAACATCAGAAGTCATTTTCTTACTTACTATTATCATAATAAAATACTATATTCAGTTTAAAGTCACTAACTTACTAGGTGGCGCCAATGGCTGTGCTTTTGTTTTGGTAGCCATTTTGAAATTTTACTGCAAGTGTTCTAATGTTAAATTTTAATGTTCTGAAGGCTTCACTACATCAGGAAAATTCTAAGTCAAACAGGTATTGTTTTCCCTTTCTGCCAGTTTTATCACCATTTTTTGTTGAAATAGTTGTTGAATGAGACAGTTTTGTAGCTAGTTCCATTTGGAACCATTGGTACTTAGTGGTTGTTACATGTTACTGCAGAAATGGTAGTTTGTAATACTTAGTGAATTTTACCACAGAGTAGTTATTAAGATTTAAATTTGCAATTTATATGTTATCTGCTGATTAAGTAGTAATCTAGTAGTAATTCAGTTACATTCATACTCACAAAGCGATCAATAACAACTCCGCATCTTCTATCACCGACCTGATATCAATTACACCCCCTAATCGAGCAAGGAGATCGACTGCCTCCAACTCTCTTGTACTACCTAAGGCAATCACGAAATGCTCTCAAGTCACCAGATCCAGAGCCTTCTCTTACTTTGCACCATCATGTTGGAACGCCCTACCAACAGGCATCAGAACTATCAGTGACCTCTCCCAGTTCAGGAAGGCACTGAAGCATCACCTGTTCTTGCAGCACTACGATGTTTCAGACACCTTCTCACACCAACCCATCTCTACACCCCAGGCCAACACATTAAACCCATGCACTCCATAGTCTTAACTCGCAGAACTGAAATCTCACCTTGCTCCTCCTCTCATCAAGAAACATATAGCTGCATTTAGTTGCTTTGTACATAGTTGCTTTTTGTACATAGTTCTCATGTTCTCTGTTTATGAAACCTGTTTAATGTATACCCAGTTTATTGTCCTGTTCATTGTAAGCACTGATCAATCTTTGTGACGTGTAGTTTTATGTTCATTGTAAACCGCACTGATGTCAAATAGCGCAGTATAAAAGAAACTGTAAATAAATAAATAAATAAATAAATTCTGAAATTTGTTGAATGTTGATGCAGGCAAAATGATGGATTGTGATATGCATCGCAGACAAAATAGAAAAGGAAAAATGGAATCTCAGCTTGTCTTGTTACCAGATGCTGACATTTCTGAACCTGAGTGTGATGTAGAGGATCCAGAGATGGAAAATAATATGGATGAGTTGAGCAATGATCCACTGACGAATCAGAAGATGATCTTCCATTATCAACAGTTAGGGATCATGCAAAGCAGAAAGATCCTGATGTTGCTGGTGTAGATGATGATGATGATAATGTTCCATTGAACAGATTATTCAAAAAGAAAGCAAAATCAAAAGCTGCAGTAATGTTTCGATGGAGGAGAATAAAGCCAAAAGTCACTTCCGATCCAATCTGGTCGGGAAAATTTTCTGATCCACCCGAGGAGGAAGAGCCTCCAGTAAAATACTTTCACAGATTTTTTTCCACTGAACTTATTGAGTACATTGTGATTCAGACCAATTTACTTGCAGTTCAGTGTGTGTCCTCATTTAGAACAGTAGAAAACAAACAATACTGTGGAATGTTGTTGAAGATGGGCCTGGTTCCAATGCCCAGTTATAAATGCTACTGGTCAGAAGAACTCCGTTTTCCAACTGTTGCAGACGTTATGAGTCAAAATTGTTTTACTGACATCAACATGTTTTTGCACTTCAGCGACAACACCAAGGCCGTCTCTGACAGAAATGACCCTTTGTATGATAGATATTTTAAAGTTTGCCCTCTTCTGGATTTCATTCGAGAGGCTTTTCTAAAGGTTGAACCGGAAGAAAAGCAGAGCAGTGATGAGCAGATGATACCATACAAAGGGAAAAACCACTTGAGGCAATATCTTCCAAAGAAGCCTAAGAAATGGGGCTTCAAAGTATTTGCTAGATGCGGGGTCAGTGGTGTGACATATGACTTTCATTTCTATGATGGCAAGGCTCCTGTTGTGCAGAAAAGCTGTGGATTTCAACCAGGAGACTTTGTTATGAAATTATGTGAGACACTGCCTATCACTCAGAATTTCAAACTGTACTTTGATAACTACTTCACTTTTCTGGAGCTTCAGCTGATGCTAAAGGAACAGAGCATCCTGTCTACTGGGACAATAAGGTGCAACAGGATCAGAGGATGCATTATGAAAATGGAAAAAGAACTAAAGAAAAAAGGTTGAGGATCCAGTGATTTTATGGTTGATGCAAACTCTGGTTTGTCAGTAGTTTGTTGGTATGATAATTCAGCTGTTCAGCTTTCATCAACACTGAGATCAGTTGATCCAATTTCTATGATCAAGCGCTGGGACAAGAAACTGCATGCCTATGTTGATGTGCCCTGCCCAACTGTTGTTTGAGACTATAGTCAGAATATGGGAGGTGTAGATCTCTTTGATATGCTTATGGCTCGGTATCGCACTGACCATCGCAGTTAGAAATGGTACCGTAGAATATTTTACTGGGGCCTTCATCTTGCGGTTGTGAATGGATGGTTGCTTTACAAACGTCACTGTGAACAGAAATCTGTACCAAATTATCGAGGGTTCTCACTCCTTCAGTTTGTTATCAGCATTAGTGATCAAAGAAAACAAGGCGCCGTCATCTGTGCAAAGAAAAAGAGGGCGACCATCAAAAGTGCTGGATTCTCATGACGTGAATGATCCTGATGACTCCCCTGCACCGCCAAAACAGAAATCATCTGTTCAGTCTGATCCAAACACCAGCATCAGAAATGACGGTGTAGGACACTTTCCAGCTCACTCAGACCCGAAACAATGGTGCAGGGTTTGCAAAGCTCATGTCAGGATGAAATGCATGAATTGCAATGTTTTCCTTTGCATTACAAAGGAAAGAAATTGCTTCCTCAATTATCACACTTCAGCAGTATGAATAAAAATGTCAAGAACTTTCAGTTTTATATATCTTGCCTTTCTTTTATTCTTTATATTGAGTTCCGTTAAGTCCCATTGGTGCCAAATGGAACCATGAGAAAAAAACCTCTTCTAATTAAACTCCAGTGTAATGCAAGTGAACATTTCTGTTTCCTACTATCCCTAAGCAAAGTTCTGCTTTCTGGAATTTTTTTACTGAAATTAAAAAAAATTGGTAGTGAAAGGGATATGACAGGATTAACCAAAGGAATCTTATGATATCTTCTGAAAGAGTTATAGTAAAAGAAATGGTCAGAATCTATCACAGCAGAGCAATAAAAAAATTCATATATCCTGCAAAACAAGGCATAGTCTGAACTACAGTACATTTGGTTTTATCTTATTGCAAAGGGCTATTTAAACATTTCTTACCATTTTTGTGTTTTTTCAGATGTATGATTTTGAATAAAAATGTTTTCATGGGCTTTGATTACTTTGTTTTTAAACTCACAACCCATACCTATTTTGACAGTATATCTACCATCATTAAGATGTATTTGTACAGTAGTTGCTGTTATTACTGAAGACGACAAACATATGTTTGCTTTATGAATCATTATGGGGTATGTTTACTAAACCGTCTTAGGGGTATGTTTACTAAATGGCGCTAACGTAGCAGCAGCGCAATTATCGCACGATACGTAACGTTATCGCGCGATACGTGACGTTATCGTGAGATAAATTAACTTTTTCGCGCGATAACATACCATTTCGCCTGACAACATCCCTGGCGGCGCTAAGACACAGAAAAGGTGGAGTAAGGCTCCCCAGAGGGTGGAGAGAGGGGGGTCAATGGGCGGGGGGTGGGCGGGGAGAGGCTCCAGGCACACTATCGCTGTGAAATGAAGGTCCGAAAAATAGCGTGAGTGAAAACCTGGCGTTAGAGGCAAAAGTAAAGGAGAGAGAAACCATTTCAGTCAGCAATGTACAGCAAAGGCAGGGAGACCAAGAACAGTGATAGTAGTGATATATGTGCAGAAGAACCAGATAGTGTCCAAGTACGAAAGGGCACTATGGTGTGGCTGCACATGGGGTACAGGGGGCTGCAGGCATGACATGCAGTGGGGAAGCTGGGGCAGAGGACAGGCTAGGCAGATGCCTAGGTGACACATAGAAAAGCAGAAACGGAATATCAGCAACTGATCAAAGTCAAACATGCCCACGAGTGTGTGTGTCCCACAGTGTCCCAGGGGACAGTACCCAGAAAATACCCCAAAGGGCACAGAACATTGGCAGGCGGTGACGGGGGGAAGCATGGATGTCTATGCAGGCACCCCTACCCCAGATTACACACCATAGGCAGCCGCCTACTGGCACACTGGATGGCCTGTTACTGCGCACCACCAGCACCACCGGCATAAGAGCATGTCAGCATGGTGGCGGAGGGGTGCTGGTGGTGGAGGGGGCAGTGGCATCTGCCCACAGCAGACCAAGGCCAAGCCCTGTCTAGGTGGGTGCCGTGCCCTGCAAAAGATGTCTGACCATCTGACGAACAGTAATGGTATCCCCAGGGAATGACCTGCCTCTGCAGCAGCAGTTTGGTGCAGTACACCCAGCCAGTGTGTTCAGGGGCAGAAGGTCACAGGTTCATGTCCCAGCTGTGGCTCCTGCAGACCATGTCCCTATATATTACCCAGTACTAAACCATGGTAATAAAGAAGGAACCTTTTTGCAGATAAAATAAACACGCCATAAACGCCTATATTCTACCCTACAGAGCACATTCACCATAGACATGTGCAGTCCCTAGAGCAGAGGTTCCCAACTGCAGTCCCAGAGGACCAAACACCTTTCAGGTTTCATGCTGTCTCTAAGAAATATGCTTGAGATGCATTTGTATGTACCACCCCCATTGTATGCAAATGTATCCCTGCATATTCATTAGGGACAGCATGAAAACCTGAATCGTGTTGGGCCCACCAGGACCGGAGTTGGGAACCTCTGCCCCAGAGCATTGGCCAGCTCCACTATCCAAAGCCTCATGGAGAGTCAGGCTGTTGGGCCCTGCACGGAGCAGCATCTACCAATACTAGAACCTGCATACCTTAGCAATGTCGTCATAAACTTGGAAACACGTTCCACATATATCAAGCGGTTGCTATGATTAATGTCAAATAACAAGTCCAAAATGAAACACAATTTGTTAACAGAGATCCATCAGAGCAACCTTTCTGATATCCACAGATAGCGGAAGGACGACGTGACACGTTTCGGGGTATTAAAAGATAATCCCCTGCTTCAGGTCTAATCCTCTGTGCGCTTTCTGTGGCATTTCTATACAGCCTTTTCAACACACTCAGCTAAGTAACGTATAATAGTTGCTGTCTTTAAAATGCTAAGACTGTGTTGTTATCTAATAAATAAAATGGACGGGCCACAACGGCATAGGGTTGAATTCCTTTAGCTTGGTTGGCCATTCCGACAAAAAAATCAAGTTACTCTAAATGTTTTTCTGCACAACGGGCCTATTTGATACCAGGTTTTACTTTTTTATATTTGACTTATCCGTTCACGGCAGGGAGTCCCTTGATGTGTGGGGATCCCCTTCATGTGATTGGTGTTCTAGGATGATGGGCGGTTTGTAATTAGCCAATCCTGAGATGGTATCCCTTTTTTAACAGCCAAATGTTCGGCGTTTTTTGACGGTTGTGAAAAGGACTTTGTTACACTAGGTTCAAGTTGGGAGCGCTTGATACAGGGGTTGTTTCCCCCGAAACGTTCACGTTGCACGTATGACCAGATAAGTGCTATACATTTTTTTGATTTACAAATCCGCTTTTAGATATATTGGATGAATAAAAGGGACATGTATTGTGTTTTGGGGAAGACTTGGAGTGTCTTTCTCTCACAAGTTATGTCCGACAAAAACTAATATAAGGGGTTTTCACAATATCTTTCTTTGTGGATGAGAAAAGGCATAGCATACTGGTTAATACGATGCCCTCAGAGTCACTGCTTATGGGTTTGAATCCCCAGTGCGCCAACAGCAAGATGAGTGTTAGTAACAGTCAGACACATCTCTACAATCAGTGACACAAGCCTAATACACTTTAACCTTTGTCCCGTACCCTAAGGAGGGCATGGCATTGTGTCGCCAAAAGCGCATCATAAGGCGCCGATAGCTAAGGCGCACCAGATGTGGTCCAGGCCAACCAGCATAAAGCATGCGATGCTGTAAACTAAAGCCAGCCACTGTGGCCGCCAATCGCCGTATCCGATGTGTATTCATGCGGCCCCAGAAATAGTTTGCCGTGTGGCGTCTATGACATGTGCATGTGGCGTGCGCAGCGTAGTAGGGTGTGGCATGGCATATGCACGATACAGCGCATGCGTGGCGTACATGCGTGCATCATCAACACATGGGCATCCCCCAAAATGGTGACGCGATCCCGCAAGCCAGCATTTAGCTGCCCCGACCTACAACAGCTGGCAGCATTAATCTGCACCAGGTAGCCGCACCTCTTCCCAGGTGCCTCAAAACGCCAGGATCTGGAATGCATCAGGAGGGTGTGGGTGCGCATCACAGGGTGCTTCAACCGTGTAGCAGACTACCCACGTGAGGTAAGTGTATGGGGACAGGTTACAAAATGGAAGGTGTGCAACACAATATCCAGCAATCAAAACACATAAGACATGCACCACATGGGCAAGACACCTGTATGTGGGCAAACCTGTAATCAAGCTATCTGCGTATGTTGCTGTGTGCACGTATGCCCAATCCCCAGGAGACACAGGCATGAAAGCAGAGGTGCAGAGGTTAGCGCGGTGTGATGTAAGCTGCTCCTGTTGCAGTGCACACCTCTGCCCAACCCCCAGGAGTTGCAGCCCCCATGACAGAGCTCTATTAGGCATCCCGGTGCCATGATGGCTGCTGCTATGACACATTACCAGCTCTGGACAATCACCAGGAGACATCTGACCTGATCACAGAGGTTAAGTAGTCATCATGGTGCACTGGTAGTTGCTGCAGTTGGAGTATCACAGCCCTGCCCCATCCCCAGGAGGCATCAGATCTGATGACAGAGGTCCAGCAGTCATCCTGGTGGTCTGGTAGTTGCTGCTGTTTATCTGTGGAACATCACCCTTGGCCCTGAAGGCTCCCAGACCTGCATACAGAGGTGTATCAAACATCCTGGTGTCAAGGTGGTTGCTCCA
The DNA here is from genome assembly GCA_033557465.1 of Ichthyophis bannanicus. Classification (NCBI taxonomy): domain Eukaryota; kingdom Metazoa; phylum Chordata; class Amphibia; order Gymnophiona; family Ichthyophiidae; genus Ichthyophis; species Ichthyophis bannanicus. Next base: position 730,980,404 of record CM066031.1, read on the forward strand.
GTTGCAGTGTCACAGGTCTTCCCTATCCCCAGGAGGCATCAGACCAGATTACACAGGTCTAGTCCACATCCTGGTGGTATGGTGGCTGCTGTTGTTGCAGGTTCTCAGCTGTGCCCTAACCTCAGGAGCCATCAGACCAGCTGACACAGGTCTATTCTACATCCTGGTGTTATGGTGGTTGCTGTTGTTGCAGGTTCCCAGCTGTGCCCTAACCCCAGGAGGCCCCAGACCAGCTGACACAGGTCTATTCTACATCCTGGTGTTATGATAGGTGCTGCTGTGTATGTGTGGAACATCACCCTATCCCCAGGAGGCCCCCCAGACCTGATGACAGAGGTGTAGTACACATCCTGGGGTCATGGTGGTTGCTGCAGTTGCCATCTCTCAGCTGTGGCCCACCCCCAGGGGGCCCCAGCCCACAACACAGAGATCTATCAGTCACCCTGGTGTTATGGCTGCTGCTGCTGTTGCAGGCTCCCAGCTCCGCCACATCCCCAGGAGGCAGCACACCAGATTCCAGTGGTCCACCAAGCATCTCGGTGTAATGGTAGTTGATGTTGGTGGAGGTGCCCAGCTCCCCCACACCCCCAGGTATCCAAGCCCACACCACAGAGGATGGATCAGCATCCAGGCGTCATGGTGATGGCTCCTGTTGATGTGGGATGGGCTGCCCAACACCGAGGTGTGCGCAGGACTGCACTGAGGGTATGGAGTCACACCCCCTGGAGATCAGAATGGCAATGTCGCACATGCCATGTTGCTGTCATGTCATGCCAGGAGATGGCAGGGACATGGCATGGGATGGCTGCAAGGCTTGCGCACAGGGCAAGTAGGTGTCACACCACAAATACCCAGCCTCACGCCCACACATGCAGGCGGTGGTGCCAACAGCTAGTATGGGACCTACTGCCCATAGCAGGAGCAGCCCCCATTGCATGCAGCCATGTGTGCCATGTGGTTCACCATGGGCAGGGATACAGGACCCTAATGGTTGCAAACATTGCTTAACCCCCCAGATAGAGGACCTATGGAAGAAGGACAGAGAGATGCGGCTACACTGCCCTGGATACCTCTGCTGCATGCAACAGGAGGCAATGGCTGGGGGTGACGGTGAGTGTCCCAGCTCTGCATTATGCAACACCATGTCCCAGTGGCACAGCAGCCTGTGATGCCACATACAATGTGTCTGTGCCATAACAAACACATGACACCCTGTTCATTTCTGCCTTCTCCACAGAAGCTGCAGATGTTGGGGAGGGGACCTCGGTGCCCACACCACCTGGTGGCAGCCCCCCGAAACCACTGGAATTACACATCCCCAGTGGCAGAGGATGCCATGGATGTGGGGGAGGAATACATGGAGGGTGGGGAGGGGTGGGAGGAGGAGGTGGCGGAGGGTGCTGGGGAGATGGAGTGGGAGAGTGAGGAGGGTGAGGGGGAGGGCGGCAGGGAGAGTGAGGGGACCGGCCAGGGTGGGGAGGGCAAGGGGGCCATGGAGGGTGGGGAGGGGGAGCCTGTGCCTGAGGGCGGCCGCAGGTCACCACAGGGCACTGGGGGCCCCTGCCACCTGCCCCATGTGCATGGCCAAGGTGTCAGGCTGGGTGTGGGACCCACACACATTGCCACACACAAGGCCCACACAGATGCCACCACCCAGACCACAGCCACATGGTGTGGATGTGGTGACAAATGTGTGGGTCTCCTGTGTGTGGCGATGGGCACTGTTATGTGGACCCTGAGCGACCATGGCCATGCCATCAGGCAGCTGACAGCTGCTGTTGAGGGTATGGCTGAGGTGATGCGCCACCAGCATTATCATGGCATGTTCACATCGCATCCCCAGCCATACCCCCACGGCGGGCCCCTGGGTGTGTGAGGCATACATGTGCACATGGCACACCTGCCCTGTGCTGTCCCGGGACCTGGGACCAGCATATGGGGTCCACTGGGAATTGGCTGCATGTGACCCACAGTTGTGCCAAAAGATCTGTGACAACCTGTACATAGAGGTGTCCGCGGCCATGTGTCCATGCAGCTTGATGTCATAGTCCACTCAGTGGCTGCCTCTGTGCATACCATGATAGGTGATACATTTGGCTATTAGGGTTAACTGCCAGTGCGTGTGTGGCCCAGAATACAGGGTCGGTTCTCCATAGTTGGCCTGTTGATAGGTATTATGTGTATTTATTTATTTATTTATATTTATTTAGCGTCTCTTACATACCATGCTCTTTAGGATCAGTGCGGTTTACATGCCTTGTGTATACCGCGTGATGTACATTGTTGGGCAACGATACAGTATGGTAGATATGCTCCCACATATCATGGACGTATGCCAGGTCTCCCTCATACGAATGTATGTCGTCTTGCAAATATCCACATGTATGCATCAGTGATGGCTCTGTATCTGATGCTGGTACTTTACTACAATCCTACGCTCTATCATTTAAACTTAAATACAGGTTGAAAACCTCAATCGGGGTTGTTTGCTTTTCTCGGGTCTCAGACTTCACATTGGCATGATGTTCCGGGTGTTTTTATCCCCAGTACTGTGCCTGTTAGCATCAACGACCCTTTGTTTTGCAAATTATCTGTATCTGATGCGACACCTATTGTACCTGTTCACCAGAGTGCACCTTGCCGTCATTGAATGAGGCTGTCTGATAAGGTCACCATTGGTGACAACTCCGTTCCAAGCTGCAGTGCGTGACGCTATCAGCTGATACTGTGACGATGGATGCCCCCTGGATATTCCCCATGCCACCATATGACACAGTATCGTGGCTGTGTTCCGATCTGGGGACTGGCCAGGGCAGTCCATTGATGTGATGGTCTCCTGCAGTGTCCAGCCGATCACCTATCTGGAGCACTGGCAGGGTGCATTGTCAACTAGGAGGAGAAACTGTCCAGGAGCCAGCTGGTATGCTGATAGCAACATGCACATATGCTGTATGATGATATACAGGGCCCTGTTCAGCACCCCATCCCTGATGTGTGGACGTACAACGCCATTGGCAACCATGCAACCCCAGACTGTGACCGGCAGAGGATGGCGCACACTGAGGTTGAGACAACCTGGCTGGGAAAACAACTCGGGGACCCCCCCCGCACATATGTGTGGACCCGGTTAACAATCAGGCTGATGGTGCATTAAGCGCTGAAGAGCAACATATCATAGTCCACCAGTCTGAGGGTCTCCATGCCCACACGATCCTGTTGCGCACTGGTATGTCAGTCAGCAGTGGCTCATTTGGTGCCTGCCACACCCTGAGACACAACTGCTGGCACCAGTGACAGACTGCTGAGGGGCTGACACAAACCTCACTCCTGTCTGACCAGCCCCGATGTAGCTAAAGAGAGGTCAACCTGCGATAAATCAGTGAAATGCGGTGAAGTGGGTGGTTGTGGCGTGATGCTGATGCATGTGGGGGACCTGAACAGGGCATATCCATCACTGAACCCGTTTCCTACCTCATCTGTACAAATGTAACAACAGCACCCAGACTGCAGCCAACGTCTCTGGCTATCTGGTGGCGTGCAACTCCATTCCCGCCCATGATGGGGCCACAGACACACTCCCTGAATGTCAGGGTCTGAGTCATCCTCATGCCCTATCCAGTAGGCGTATGACAATCAAAGTGTCTGTGCATGAGTATAGCTGCACCATTTCCCAGATATCGGCAATGTGATAGGTTGGTGCAACCTGCCTTCTCATTGGCAGAAATGACGTGTGCATATTGGATAATCGAGGACCAGTTTGAATGCACGTTCCACTTAAATAGCTGTGGCCATCTCACAGTGTCTGCAAGGTAGTTAAATTGGATGCACAGATGGCAAAGGCGGCAACCCTAATAGCTAAATGTATCCCCACTAATGTGTGAGACGGATGTACATGCTGGGCTAACGCCAAATGTGAACTAGTTGTAATGTTAACCCGCCTGTGGGAGGGTGTTGTTCTGTTGTACCTTTTAATGTTTGTATGGCACCTACTGACACATATTTGTATTAAAACATTGTGTAGGCAGCCAACTCTTGCAATGGTCATGTGTCCTCTGTACATACATGTTGTAGTGGTGAGTGTGCCACCTGTGTGCATGTCCCAGTATGTATGTGTGCCACATACATTGCCCCTGCCCCACAACAGGCTGTATGGAGCGCCATGTGCGCTGCCGGATGTATGCCCTGATGACATCGTGATGTAAACATGTGCTGCACCGTCCAGCAGACATAGACACATTCACGTTGTCATGGATAGTCAGTCTGTAGCAGGGATGCACCACATGATAGGATGGTGAGGAGGTGCGGATGTGGTACCCATGATGCAGCCTAGATGTGATGTATGCGGGGATCGACGTGTCTGACAGGGTGTTGGTCAGTGCAGCTCACTAAGATTGGGTCTGGTGGGGTCGAGGAGCAGCAGCTCACTACAAGCGCTGGAGGGGGGTAAACAACTGACAGCAGCTAGGTATATATGTACGTCATGTCTGTCCACCAAGCATGTGTGGTTAGTATGCCAAGGTGACCCTGGTGTGTGTCTGACAGACGGGTCACCCATGTAGATAGCCTGATGTGGATGATATGTGGTGACAGAGGGGAGATATACCCCACAATGTTGGTGAACAAGTAGACATATACAGCAGGTGGCAGGGGGAGGGAGGGTATAACCCCAGGCATATGTATGGCCGTGAACACATGGCACGGTGCATGGCACACAGGGCATGTGTGAACCTCTCTGTCATGACTGCTGCTGGTGCAGACACCCCACCAGCCTGTGACATGGTAGGGCACATGTGACCATGGTAACCCAAACTGGGACAGCCCACTCATGGAACCCCCGACACAAACAATGGACACATGCACATCGGTAACCAAAGGTAATGCGTTATTTAATGTGGTGGTCAGTCCAACATACAATCACAGACCTATGGCCTGCATGACTGCCCACACCCATGCCCCCGCCCCCTCCCATGCCCCCCACACCCCTTGCCGCTGCTGCTGCCTCTGGCGCCGCTGTTGACTGCAGAATATGTCCTGCCAGGGCCTCAAGGGCATCTGCCACCCGGCCTATAGCATCTGTGATCTCCATGGCAGTCCCTTGCAGCTGACGTGTCTCCAGGTTGTATTCCCTGATGTCCCTGTGGAGCCCACACACCACCCGTGTGAGGGCCTGCACCACCTGGCATGGGGCACGCTGTACCTGCTGCTGGCCACGCATTTCTGCCCGTATAGCTATCAGCGCCTGGCGAGTGCCTATGGGTGGGGAACAGTGTGACCTGTGAGACATCTGTTGCCCACACCTCAACGTGTATTACCTGCCCATTCCCCACCGTGCCACACCACCCACCCCAGACATGGCCAGGGGGGCATATGCATGTGTGGATGCCCACTGTCATTGTGCGTGTGTGTGGCCCCACTGCTGTGTCTGGGGGTTGGTGTGCCACACCAGCACATTCAACCATCCTGCCAGTCGCCTACCTGCAGCATCCCTGTGTGTCGACACCATATGTGCCCGCAGCTCCTGGAGGACGACATGCACATCCTCGGGCCCCTCCCCAGCCACTGTGGTGCCTGTGTATCTGCTCCGCTGTGGTGTCTGTTCATCCTCTTGGGTGGCCACCTCCTCAGGCATCACATCGGCCCATGGGGTGTCTGGGGTGTTGCTGGTGGCAGCCTCTGCATGTGGCGCCTCTTCAACCTCCACTGGCTCGGGCTCACTGCCATTGTCCTCCTAGGCCACTTCGATGGCCTGGATGTTACCGGGTGGGTGGGGTGGTGGAACAAGGTATACAGTAGATATGGGGTTGACACAGACACATATGTACACCTCTCACTGCCCAGGCCAGGAACAATGCAATATCTATAGTCCGCACCTAGCAACATCACGTAGTTGGGGGGCCCCATGGGTATGAGGGTCACGTGTCATTTATACATGCTCTGGAGGCCAATACAACATCTATACCCACTGTTCCATGGAGATAGTTACTGGAAACACAGCCACGGTGTGACGGTGGTTGGTAGAGTAGGTGGTCAGCTGACAGGTTATAGATCAGTGACGGTGTGCATTACGGTGTATACACAGAGCCATAAGGGAACACAGATCTGCGGCTTACAGGGTATGCAGAGCTAACAGGGCAAAGGAATGTGTGAGTGTGAATGGCAGATGCATGGCAGGGGCTACAATGGGTCTGTTGCGAATTGTCACAATGTAACATGACAGGTCTGTTACTGTGCTTGTGCTGTACACCTAATGCCCTTGAGATGTTGACCTGCAGATTCCCACGGTATGCCAGCAATGTTGTGTGTCGTACATGTGCAATGTCTGTGTGACATACACCCCAGCTCATCTCAGGGCTCGGCTGTGTATATCCCTTGTCAATGTGCTGTGATCTGTCCATGGACAGGACATATCTTGATGTTGTCTGGCTCTGATCGGCGGATGTGGAGTGGATCCCCCAGGGCACTCAGTTTCGCTGTTGCTTGGTTTGCATGTTATGTGTGTTTGCCTCTGTGACAAGGCTTCGTGATGCTACATCCATGCATGTGTCAGATGTGTGTGACATGTGCGGCTTGTAGGGGTACACCCGGCATGGGCTGTTATGTTTCTGGTGGGGATGGTAGGCCATCCCTGTCTTGGGAGCAGTGTGTTGATGTGTGCATGGTGGGGGAGGGGTGTCATTCCACCTGGCCGACTGTGTGCCCCCTCCTCATTTGGGAAACCTGTTCAGTGCTGTATCTTATCCACCATGTCTGGTACACGCCCCCAGGTACCTGTTGTGGCCCCCCTGGGGACACGTTGCAACCTGTTGCTGCCCCGGTGGCCTCCTCTGTGTTTGTTCGGCCACACCTGCTCCCAGGACATGGGCCCGCACCAACCCATGGCATGCCCAGTGTATGCGTGGTAGATAGCTCTATGTGTGCTACATGTATCGAACATACCTGCTTGTGGGTCAGCCATGTCCAGCGCCGGGGAGAGGCCATGTATGTAGATCTGGCCTAGGCGCTCAGCAAGCTGCTGCTCTACTGGCGAGAGATTTGGGATGAAGGGGCCGTCCCCGCCAGTTCCTCTAGCATGTCGGCGTTCTGCAGTCATGTGTGCATGAACCCCCTGCCTGATATCATTGAACCTCTTACGGAGGCCGTCAAGGTCCCTTGGTGGCCCCCAAGCCTGTGCCACAGCCCCCTGCACCTCCTCCCACACCTGGGTCCTTACACTCACAGTTGTGTGTGAGCTCATGCGCCCATATAGCTCCTCATAGTGTTTGAGGACAATTGCCAGCAGGTTGTGATTTTCCTGCTGGCTGAATCTTATGGCCCTCTTCCTCTCCCCATCCGGCACAGGTGTATGCTTGCCTGTGTTATTCCCCTCAGGCTGCTCCTGGGTGGGGTGGGACATACCGTATGGGCCCACAACCTTGGACTCTGGCTGACCCATCCCTCCCATCTCTGGGGACTGTGGCCCTGGCGTTTCCCCAGACAGCCCACCTGTCATGTCCAGCCGTACAATGTCCCTGCTCTCCCTGTCCTCCCTCTGCATCTCGGACCTGTCTGACCTCCTGTGGCCCTTGTCCCCTCCCCTGTCACCTTCACCAGCCCTCAACACCTAAGCCACTCACCAGCCCTGGTTCTTATCACCCCCACCACGCACCAACCCAGCCACTCACCACCACCACCACTGACCAACCTTGCCACTCACCTCCCCCACCACACACCAACCCTGCCACTCTCCTCGCCTAACCTGCCTCTGACCCTCTGTTTGCTTCACCATCAACAACGCACGCCTTCAAACTCGCTCGCCTGCACTAACCCCTCAGCGTGTACCAGGTGTTCACGTTAATTTATGGTATGTTTTGCCATCTGCGTGTGTGTGTGCACATTGCGCATGTGCAGAGTTGATGTGTAGGGTGCGCATGCAGAACCGTGCGCTACACATGTGCAGACACGTACACCTCTTGCGCATGTGCGGCGCATAGTTCCGCTAAGCCCTGTTGCGTGTGGGACAGGCGCGGAACCAGGCGCCACACATGCAGGCTACTTATTTGCATGGGAGGCATATGCATGTGTGGCGGCAGCTCCCACCACACTGTCCATTACGTCTTGCGCATATCCTGGTGCCGCAGGTTGTATGTGATGCAGGTATGCATATTCTGAATGTGGTCCCGTGGTTTGCTGGGTCCACCCATGACTCCTATATCCTGCATCACTTGGCACTGTACAGACAATTTGAGGCCGGTCTGCAGAACCAGGATATGCGCCGCACATGTGCATGAGGTGTACGTGCCTGCGCCAGGATATGTGCAAGACGGCGCATATCCTGGTGCTGTCTTGCGCATATCCTGGCGCAGGAACATACACCTCATGTACATGTGTGGTGCACAGTTCCGCTATGCCCTGTCACCTGTGGGACGTGCACGGCAACAGGCACCGTACATGCACATGTGCTGTATGTATCTGCGGCACCTGGTTCCGCGTGTGTCCCACAGGCAACAGGGCATAGCGGAACCATGTGCTTCACATGCGCAAGAGGTATACGTGTCTGTGCATGTGTGGCACACGGTTCCGTGTATGCACCCTACGCATTGCCTCTGCGCATGCGCAACGTGTGCACACATGCGCAGATGGCAAAACATACCATAAATTAACGTGAACACCTGGTACATGCTGAGGGGTTAGTGCAGGTGAGCGAGTTTGAAGGTGTGCGTTGTTGATGGTGAAGCGAACAGAGGGTCAGAGGCAGGTTAGGTGTGGAGAGTGGCAGGGTTGGTCAGCAGTGGGGGAGGTAGGTGGCTGGGTTGGTGAGTGGTGGGGGAGGTGAGTGGGGGGCTTGGTGAGTGCTGGGGAGGTGTGTGGCTGGGTTGGTGAGTGGTGCGGGAGGTATGCGACACGGTTGGTGGGTGGTGGGTGAGGTAGGTGGCAGGATTGGTGTGTGGTGGGGGAAGTAGGTGGCAGGGTTGGTGTGTGGTGGGGGAGGTGGGTGGCAAGGTTGGTTGGTGGGGGTGTGGTGTGTGGCTGGGTTGGTGTGTGGTGGGGGAGTTGAGCGGCGGGGTTGGTGTGTGGTGGGAGAGGTGAGTGGCAGGGTTAGCGTGAGGAGGTGAGGGGGGTTGTGTTTATAGTGTCCACTATGGTGGGCTTTGTGGTTGCTGCATGTGCACTGGGGGATGTGCAGGGCTTGCGGTTGCCTGATGGGGGAGATGGTGTCCATGGGGCTGGGGCACGGGGCAGGGGTGCAGTCCTGCTGCAACACTGATCTGCAGCTGTGGGGGCAGGCCAGGCAGGGGCAGTGCTGGCACGGCGCAGGAGGCGTGCCGAGTTGCAGGCTCGCCAGCCTCGCTTCTACAGGCCCAGTGCCCGGCTCCAGGACATGCGTGAGGACCAGATCATCTCCCTCTACCGCCTGAGCAAAGGGGCTATTAGGGAGCTCTATGAGGATCTAAAACCTGACCTTGAGCCCCTGACTGGTCGGTCACATGCCATACCACGTTTGGTCAAGCTCCTTGGTGCCCTACATTTCTTTGCCTCTGGCTGTTTCCAGTCATCTGTGGCCGCAGTGGGTGGCATGAGCCGCCCCACCTTCTCACGCTGTCTCCACCAAGTACTGCGTGCCATGATCAGCTGGGTTGGGAATTACATTGCATTTCCCGACACTAGGCAACAGTGGGGGACCCTGAACCAGGCCTTTGAGGCATTTGCCAGGTTACCACACGTGATGGGAGCTATTGATTGCACACATGTTGCCCTGGTCCCGCCCAGAGACAGGGAGGCAGTGTTCCACAGTGGCAAACACTACCACTCCCTGAATGTTCAGGTTTGCAGGGTCCACCCATGACTCCTATATCCTGCATCACTTGGCACTGTACAGACAATTTGAGGCGTCAATTTGAGGACTGTATACTGCTGGGTGGGTATTTTTCATCTCTGACATGCACATCGTGTACCCCTGACTAGCCATCTGCACACATGTCTGTCTTTGACGTGTGCCCCAAGTTGTGTGTGTGTGTCATCTGTGTGTGTGAGAGCTGATGCGGGGGGGGGGGAGGGGGGATCACCCCAGGTCTTCTGTGCTGCAGTTCTGTGTGTTGGTGGCACACTGACTATTGACGTTTCACGCCATTTGATATTGTGTGTTTGGGTTGGCACAGTATGACACACATGTATGCTTCATGTTTATCAACAGTGTGGTGTTGTCTATGGCATCCTGCCTGCCACAGTGGGGTACGTGTTCCTGTCACACCATCTGTGTGTGGACAGTAGCATGACCGTCACATGCTTGCACATGTGTGCATCTCTGCCCTTGTTCAGGGTGCATTGCATGTGTGTCTCTGATGTGTTCAGGGCTGGTGCTACTACCTTTCGGCCTCTGGTGTCTGCCAATGTGTCTGCTGTGGTTCAGGATAATGTTGTTTGCACTCCTTCTACCTCCCCCGTGCTCTGTATCTCACACCTCCAGACACTGGTGCATAGTTGTTGTGTCCCATCATGTGTTCCCCTATGTTTCTGCCTGAGCTGTAAGTGCTGTGGGTTTGCACCTATATTCATGTGTGCATAGAAACACGATGACAGGAAAAGACCACATGGCCTATCTAGTCTGTCCTTCCATAATAACTACAACAGCCCCCTTTTTACCTTTAGAGATCCTCTGTGTTTGTCCCATGCTTTTTTGAATTCAGTTACTGTCCTCATCTTTATCACCTCCACTGGGAGACTATTCCATGGATCCACTACTCTTTCCGTAAAGAAATATTTCCACATATTACTCCTGAATCTATCTCCCTTCACCCTCATCCCATGTCCCCTCGTAGCAGAACTTGCTTTCAATTGAAAGAGACTCTCTCCCTGAACATTTATGCCACGGAGGTATTTAAACATCTCAATCATATCACCTCTATCCCGCCTTTCCTCTAAGGTGTACATATTAAGATCCTTAAGTATGTCCTCATATGCTTTATGATGAAGCCCACTAATCATTTTAGTAGCCACCCTCTGCACCGACTCCATCCTGTTCACATCCTTTTGAAGGTGCGGTCTCCAGAATTGCACACTATACTTCAAATGAGGTCGCACCAAAGACTTATAGAGAGGCATTATCACCTCCTTTTTTCTGCTAGCCATTACTCTCCGTATGCACCCAAGCATCCTTCTAGCTTTTGCTGTTGCCTTTTCTACCTGTTTAGCTACTTTAAGATCATCCGACACAACCACGCCTAGGTCCCGCTCTTCTTTAGTGGACAAAAGTACTTCACCCCCTATACTGTATTGCTCCCTTGGATTGCTGCAGCCCAAATGCATGACCTTACATTTTTTAACATTAAATCCCAGCTGCCAAATTCTAGACCATTCTTCAAGCTTAGCTAGATCCCTCCTCATGTTATCTACACCTTCCTGGGTGTCTACTCTATTGCAGGTTTTGGTATCATCTGCAAAGAGGCAAACCTTACCCGACAGCCCTTCCGCTATGTCACTAACAAAGATGTAAAAAGAATCAGACCAAGGACAGATCCCTGGGGCACACCACTGGTAACATCCTTCTCCTCAGAGTGAGCTCCATTTACTTGTACTCTTTGTCGCCTCCCACCCAACCAATTTCTAACCCAAGCAGTAACTTTAGGGTCCATCCCTAGGGTGCTCAGTTTGTTTATAAGTTGCCTGTGAGGAACAGTGTAAAAGGCTTTACTGAAATCTAAATACACCACATCTAGAGCTCTCCCTCGGTCCAACTCCCTGGTCACCCTGTCAAAGAAATCAATCAGATTTGTCTGACAAGACCTGCCTCTGGTGAATCCATGCTGCCTCGGATCCTGTAATCCGCTGGACTCCAGAAACCTCACTATTTTCTCTTTCAGCAGCGTTTCCAATAATTTACTCACCACCAAAGTTAAACTAACCGGCCTGTAGTTTTCAACCACATCCTTACTTCCGCTTTTGTGTAAAGGCACCACATGAGCCTCTCTCCAGTCCTTTGGCAACACTCCCGACTCCAACGAGGCATTGAAAAGGTCAGTCAGTGGAGTTGCTAGAACGTCCCCACGTTCCCTCAGTATTCTAGGGTGTATCCCATCCGGTCCCATCGCTTTGTCTACTTTAAGTTGAGCTAGTTTCTCACGAACACAGTCTTCTGAAAATTGTTCAAGATGTCCCTCACTTCTGTTCCTGTTTGTGGGTGTTTTCTGAGGCCCTGCTCCTGGTTCTTCATCTGTGAACACAGAACAGAAATACTTGTTAAGCAATTCCGCTTTATCCTTATCAGTTTCTACATATTCCTCCCCTGCACCCTTAAGTCTGACAATACCACTTTTGCCCTTCCTCTTCTCACTAATATATCTGAAAAATGTCTTATCCCCCCATTTTATTGCATTGGCTATTTCCTCCTCCTTTTGAATCTTTGCCTTCTTGATCTTATCCCCCCATTTTATTGCATTGGCTATTTCCTCCTCCTTTTGAATCTTTGCCTTCTTGACTACTTTGCTAGCTTCTCTAAGTTTTTCCAAATACAGATGCCTGTCTTCCTCTCTCTGTGATCTCTTGTATTTCATGAAGGCCTCCCTCTTTTTCTTCACTTTTTCAGCTACTTCCTTCAAAAACCATAGCGGTCTCCTTTTCCTTTTGCCTTTATTTACCATTTTAACAAAAAGGTTGGTTGCCCTTAAAATATCCCCTTTCAGGTTTGCCCACTGTTTTTCTACATCCCCCCTAGAGCAAGTGTGTGGACATCAGCTCCTGGTTTAACGTTCAACATTTCTTTCTGCAGATGATGGAGGATATGGGTGTCGGCCCTGGTTGCTAACCTCTGTGCGTCTACCACGGACACGTGCAGAGATGAGATACAATGAGGCCCATGCCTCCAGTTGCTCCATCATCGAGCGCACCTTTGGCGTTTTGAAAAGTCGCTTCAGGTATCTGGATAGGACCGGCGGGGCCTTACAATACCAACTCGTGACAGTGGCAGAGATCATTATTGCCTGTTGCATCCTGCACAACATTGCTCTCAGGCACGATATCGATATCCAAATTAATGAGGATCTGGAAGACGATCCAATGTGCCCTCCTGTATGTGCCCGTGGTGACACACATGAGGGCGCAGCACTCAGGCGGCAGCTTATTGAGGAGCTATTCTCATGTGAGTACTGGATATTTTGGAAATAACATTTGGATAGATATATGTACTACTACTACTACTGAGCATTGGTATCGCACTACCAGTGATACGCATCACTGCACTGACATTGCTGACACAATGCCTGGCCATCTGAGCTTACAATGTAGTCCAACCGCTAACACAGAAGGTGTGGGCAGGGGACAACAGCGGGTGGAGGTGATTAATGTAGTCAGGATTATTAGGTGTAGGCAATGTGGTAGGCTGTCACACAGGGTTTTGAGATGGTTGGAGAGGGTGGCTGCCCTGCAGCCACAGGTAGTTAGTTCCAGGCGTTGGGTGCAGCAAGGTGACAGGTGTGTGGTCGCATGTTAACAGTGGGGGAGCGGCCCATAGATAGGACCAGTTGCCTTGACGTGTGGGGATCACATTTTGGGGATATGAGGGGATTGATTGGATTGTATGCTCTGATGAGCAGGGACTGTGTATTACATGTTTCGGTATGGCGATGCATACAGGTGTTAGCACTGTTTACATGCTCAGTAGTAGTAGTATTTGTAGTACTTGGGTTATGCGAGTCAAGGTACAGGGCAAACACAGTGTGACTCCATGTATAGATCAGCAGGTGCGACTTGACCTCACCTGGAGCCTGTGAAGTGTCCTGACAGGTGGAGTATTATTGCCATGCTGAGGCTGCCGGTAGTTTAGCCATGCAGCGCAGTGTTGCATACATTGCGGCGGACAGAGATGATTTCAAGGCAGACCAGCAAGGTGTAGGTTACAGTGACCAGGATGGCAGGTGATGAAGGGGGGCATTAGCGCTTTATTTGTGTATTCTGGGGTGACGGCAGGAATCTTGCTGATGTTATCTAGGAGGACACCGCAGGCCTTAGCTACATGATGGGTATGTGTGGGGAAGGGGAGCGAGGGGTCATAGAGAACTGCTACCTTGAAGACCACGTCGACAGAAGATGTACCAACCTATACACAGACACTGTAAAAGTTGGAAAGGGTTTAGGGGCGATGACCAGATGTCTGGTCTTGGCCATGCTCAATTCATGCAGCGGGGGAACCTGCAGCCAGCAATGTCAGGGAGCACGCTGAGATCAGGGTGTGGATTGCCAGACATAGTTCAGGCGTGGAGAGATATCTTTGGGACACATCAGCGTACAGTTCCTACTGATAGCCAGGGGATGTGCCTGCTGCACCAGGGAACTGGGTATGGGGCCAGGAGAATGTAGCAGCCCCTGCATATATCCCTTTCATACAGCACCGGGGAGTGGGTTAGCAGGGGAGGTGGACCCACAGGAACACACACTGAAGGTGCTATGGGAGACATATGGGGGAAGCAGGATTGTATCGAGACCTTTGGGCCGAGCACGTACAGGGTAGCGCGGTGACGGTTGTGGTCAACGGTCTCGAGGGCAGCAGAGAGGTCACAAAGGGGACGGACAGGCTACAGGCCCTTGTATTTGGCCAGGAACACGTCAGTGGCAGGTTAGGGCGGGGCAATTAGGTACAGTGTCATGATGAACTGCCAGACTGTGACGGATCTAGGGGGTTATGAGAGCTGAGGACGTGAAGCTGGTGTGTTTGTTGCACAGCTCCAACATGACATATGTATGTTTCCCTTGTGTTTCTCAATCCAGAAGACATGTTTGGTGATGTTCCTGGTGCTGTAGTGCAGTAGCAGCTGTGTGTACCTCATTCAACATGCAGGACACTGGGGTAGGTGGACATACAGGTAATTCGTCTGTGTGGACAGTCAGGAGCAGCACATGTCAGAGGTTATCTGTCTAATGCACATATGTTGTGGATGACCTATTTAGCGTGCTCCCCTGTACCCCATATGTTGATGTTGGCCACACATATCCACATGTGTTCATGCCCAGTTTGTCTTCTCCAGCACTGTCTCTGGGACACATCCAACAGAGCTGTGTGTGTCTACATGTCCTAGGTGTTCTGGTGGTGGGCCGCACTTACACCCTTCCCTGACATTGTAGCATCGACCAACAACAGTGTATCATAGCATTTGCAAGACCTTTAGCTCCACTATTCTTTAATTGTGCACATACAGGCCATATGTTACTGGTGGCATGCTCACCTTCTCATACTGTGTGTGTGTGTATTTGGGGGTGGTTCTGTTATGATACAGTGTGCATGCAGTTTGCATTATCATGTGGTGGGCAGGGTCTGCACACCTGTGGAGCGGTGGAGTGTGTGCTATCTCTACCTTACTGGTGTTGACCTTGTGTACAGTGTGCGCATGTGTTGCGTGTTGTGGGTTAACCTATCTCATGTGTGTTGACAGACCACTGCACAACAGCATTTATGTATCCCAGATATCACCATAATTTGGGCATGCGGCAACATTGGCTGGACATGGGTACATGGTAATTCGACACAATTTTATGACATCTTCTGCCTTTACTGTGACGTGTTGTAGACTGTGCCTGCCTCTGAGGATCCCAAACAGACATTTGCTGCAGACACACAGTAGGTTGCACCTTGGATCGTTTGGGTGTGACATCTGCCTTTATATGTTTGTGTTTTGCTGTTTGTTTCATGGACCTTTCCTGTTGGGTCTCTGTGCACCAACCCTGATGTATATGGGGTGCAGCTGTGATACGCCTGTGTTACATGGGCATAGACATGGCCATATCCATGGGACATGCTCGTCTGTGGTTGCATTTCCAAATGTCCACAACATGCACAGTGTTCTGTGTTGTGATCATGTTATGTTTGCCTGTGTGATGTTTAATTACGTCAATACTGATGTTTGACTCCCTGCAATGTGCCCTGATGTTGCGTCCAGCATACCAAGACAGTGTTTGTCCTTATTCTGACACAGGGCAGCGACACACACAGCACATCTACTTAGGTGCATCTGCGGGCGACATCACCCACCTGTTGGAGGACACACAAACACCATTCAACTATCCCTGGGAGATGGTGCCATAGGATGTTTGACCTCTCCGAGTGGGACACATGCCTATGATGAACATTACTGTTGGACTGCTACTTTGAGTATAACAGGCCTGTCCAACACACCGTTGCTACCATGGTCTGGCTGGGTGTCCTGTTGATTGCGCGAGACACACATGACCTTTCGAGTACTGTGGCACATTGAGATATCACACTTGACTATGCATGCCCAGTGATTCACGGACAGTCTTAACGGGATACGTTGGGTTGCAGATGCCCTTTGCACTGTGGACACTATGTACTGGTCCCTACATGTTATGATAAGGAAGCTTATCAGGACCCAGGAGACAGGGATAAAGAGAAGGAATTCACCCTTATCAAAGGACCTATTTTACAAGGTCAGAGACACAAAACTCCATTTACACCTAGAAAGCAGGTATTTCCTAGCTGCAATAGGTTGCAGAATGCCCCTAGTGGAGAAAAGGAGAGAGAATGCAGGCCCAGGGTAAGGAACCCTTACGTCACTGAATTCCCCAATTGCTCAGCTGCCACGAGACAGTTTGATCTCCAACACCTGAGAGGAGAAGGGGTGGGGCTGGAGCCTGAGAGGTTTAAGACTAGGTCAGATTATCCAGAGAGAGAGAGGAGTAGGAATGCTTACTGGAAGAGGAATGGAGCTGGAACAGTAAGAAAAGCAGGAACCAGGAACACAAGTTGGAGGACAGGACGAGGAAGCTCAGGTGAATAGTGGCCAGAGCATGAGAGAGGAGAAGCTGATACAAGCCTTGACCCAGGTAGGAGCATTAGAAGCTTGTCTAATTTGGAGCACTACAGAGTTGCAAGAGACAGCTTTTGCCCTAACGGGAGGCAGTCAGCTAAGCCCTCTGAGCCAGATACAAAGGTAGAGCCAATGCAACTGGGTGAACAAGACCTAGTTATAGAAGAAGACTCATACATGAATTGCTCTTTATGCCAATCTTCAAATACAGAGGGTTTGGAAGGGAGTCAACCGTAAGGAAAACCTTCAGAGTCCAGTATCCCTGAGAGCCTGTAGATAACTTGTGAAGGTCCTGTATTAAAGGAGAAATACCTTTGCTGAGCAAACTGCAGCTGTCTAATGGAAACTTGTCAAACAGCTGCTAGCCAGTGCAGTGCTCAGCCTGAAGCCATGCTGATGGTGAAAGTAAGAAAAGCTTTGATTTGTTTTTCACTATTCCTAAAAACCTTGCATAGAGAATTGTTTGCCTATGAAGAGTTTAACTTCTTGTTGAAAGTTTTTACTGTGCTTAAGGAGACAAACAGCTGGGAAGTGTTCTGGACCGAGAGAAAAGAAACCTGCTTTAGGAAAAGCTGTTTCTGTTTGTTTTAAAACAGCACTGCTAGCCATATCTGATAGCATTGGCTGTTGAAAGGACTTTTTCTTTATGCTGAAGAACATTATAAGCTGTTTTGTTTTGAGTTCAGTTATATCCTGATGTATTTCTGAAAGAATCCTGGAGAAGCAATCCAAAGGTGTTCTATTATGAACTTTGCGTTACCCCATAAATAAATATCTGTCAATGCCTTACCACTCAAGCCAACTACAAATGTGTTTTTTTTTACCTGAAGCCAAGTACCTTCTGACTGAACTACATTTCCCATGAGGCATTACAGGGCAGCCAGTCAGGTAAAGGCTAAATGGTGAATCTCTCCTATGACAAGCACACCCCTCCATTCTGTCTGTAAGGGGCTAAGGGCGTGACAATGTGCATCACGGACTGAAATAGTCGCTGTATGTTCTACATCCATCTGGCATTGTGTTAGTGTGTGTTGGCCATGTGTGTAACATGTACCGCAAGATATTCTCATCTGTTGAGGTCACGAGAGCATACAGCCATGTGTGTGGCACAGGGGCAACATTGTATACATACTCTTGTATATGTCGGCCTACCCTGCACTTGGACATGACACAGTTGTTACCACCACACCAGTTTAATGGCCACCAACATTTTGGATTGATGTTTGCCCTCACCAAGGGAGTTACAGTGCATCTGGGGCATCAATGTGTCATGGTTCAACGTACACGGTGCATATGCATGTGCATGTGACTGAATATGTTGGTACACCAGAGCATGTGGCAGTGTGGCTTCTGTGTGAGGTACTGGTCCATGTTCGATCTTTCTTTCAAACTCCGTATATAGGTCATTGTGTTTGGTTACTGTACAGACGTGCTGCTGTACATTGATTTACAAACATAGCATTGCATGTCTGCACAATCCTCTTTATCCCCTGATGTTCCGCCACTCATCTTCGCCCATGACATTTGTAGTATGGCAGTGTGATTGTCCATTTTCATCCTTCATTTGTGTATCCCATGTACCGTGATCTCTGTGTACGGTTCATGTATCCACACCACCCATTGCAGGGGACCTGCTGCATGGTGATATCTCTGCATGTCTGTGAGGTTCCTTTTTTGGTCTTCTCTGGGATCATGTGCCTCTTGTACCTGTTACCATATCCTCATTTTGCAATTGGCCTTTGTTTTGGGTCACATTGGTGATGCTTTCATTGCTATATCAGGCATTATGGGGCAGCTGTGACATATATATCTATATCTGTGTGTACACATGCTTACATGTTGCTACTCATGCTTTTTCGGGCTTTTGCCACCTGTATTGGCAGACGGATATGTTTTGGGGGACAATTCATGACTGATGTGTGTTGGTCCCTCATCATGCACCGCCTAGTATCTACATGCGACTAGGGCATCTGGGATATGCAGCAGAATGTGGGGAGTGGGGGGATACTGCATGGTAAACACCATGCAGCTACGGCACATTATCTCTCTTTCCCATCATCTGTAGATGTGCCAGTGACTTTGGGGTGACATGTGGGTAGCTGGCATGCTCAATGTGTTTTCAGTTTGTTCACTGTAAACCAACCACCTTGATATGCTGACAGGCGGTATATACGATATGTCGACTGATTGACCACAATAAAATTATGTGTTGGACCCACATTTCTCTCTGCTGCTGCTTGACCACATTGACACATGTCTTTCATTATGTTCTGGTAATGTACATGGCCCACCTGTGCTCACATCCTTGTACGGTGGCAGCTAGCTATGTGGCAGCCATCTGACACATCACAGGGTGCTAGGGTTTCCATACCGACATTCCCTTTGAGGGGACATATTTGCATTGTGCTTGCTGTGGTTGTTTGGGATAGTGGTTGCAGACGTGTTGGAGCACCATAGGTTGCAGGTTTGAGTCCCACATGTTCCTTGTTTGGTGCTAACCTGACCAGGAACTGCCTGACGATTGGTTACCTCGCCACACACCCTTCCATCTCTTCACTGTACACCACAGTATGCCCTCGATGCAGCCTATCCATCGCATATTAGCTGTTACATACGGCTCTTTCTTTGTACTGTCCATGTCGGCTTGGGGGATTGGCATTGCTGTTGTTGATATGATCTGGTCCATGTCTGTTTGTAGGTTCATGTCTCACATGCTCCTTTTCTGTTCTGTTCCCCATTTTGCCCTTCTCCACAGAGCATCCCCTGCCGCCCATTGTGTTTAGGTTCTTTGCTCTTTTGCATGCTGTGTCCACTGCATAACATTTCATTGTGTGTGTGCATGTGTTTATATGTGGCTGTCATCCCAATTACTGACTGTGATATGAGCTGTACACACCGGTTCTGCATGTGTATTGCATCTTCGTTACTGTTGGGGTTGCCCTATCCTGGCAGCCAGCTGTGTTTTGGTGTGCTGCCCTCCACTGTTCTTGTATGCAGCCTTTGCTGTGGCATTTATGTTGGTGTTGTAGCCTACCGGTTTGTGCATTGCCATCTGTGCTAGTGGTCATGGGTTTGATTCCTCTCTGTTCTAATTATTTTATGCCTCTCATACACACGTACTTTGCATTCCTGTCACAGTCCTATCTGTGATGGTCTGTGCTGCTGGCACATTATACCCTCATCACTGTTGCCAACCATCCTGTAAATTAGTTATCTCCAAGTTATAATGCCCTGTTCAATGTAATTTCAGTTTGTTCAATGTAAACCGCACTGATGCAGAATAGCGCGGTATATAAGAGAATATAAATAAATAAATAAATAAAATCCTTCTGTCAGTCTATCTGTGTCTGCAAGCTCTGTGGTGTCCTGCCCTACTGTGCAGGCTGTTACCCCGTGTCCTGCACTGGCACCCTTTTCTGCATCGTGGCTCTTCATTCTTGCCTCTCTGGTGTCTGCTCTGCATGGCACTGCTACTCCTCTGTCCTCCTGTCATTGCACTTCTCCTGCCACCTCTGGCTCCTCTGCTGGACACGTATTCCCATCCTCTGCCACACACTGTCATTGTTGCACTTTACAGTACCATCAACCTGTGCATCGGTACAGCTGCCCCTGGTATATTTGTCCACTTTACCAGCTGGCACATGGGCTGCTCGCAGATTTGGCAGGTCCATCACCTCAGACATCTACTTCCTTACATCACTTCTTCATTGGCTTTTGTTGCTGCTCTATGCAGTGTTAGAGTTACATCTGTGTTTGACCCATACATTTCATGCTTGTGAGGTTGGTGCACCTTACTGCCCTTGGTCAACATTTCTTTGGTCACCTTAACATCCTTGGGGCATCTTTAGCACCACCTTGGGTTCGGCCAGCCTCTGGAGCGCCTTATATGATGCCTTGGAGGGTACCACCTGTTTGTGCCGCCCTCTGGGCCACATTCTGACCCACCTTGGTTGACACGGCACTTAATGATGTGCCTTATGGTGCGCCCTGAAAGGTGCTTTAGGTTAGGGCACAGAGATGAGTGTTTTTTGGGGGGACAGTGCAGATTGTTGAGATGTGTCTGACTGTTACAGACAGGAAAAGGAATTGGCTCAAACAGCCTAGTTACATATCACCACTGTAGAACTGAGCTCATGACTGCTGTATCAGCAGTCATTGCATTAACCAGTGTGCTACACCTCTAGTCCTTTGATCACAGCTCAGCGCGCGAACATAAGGTTACCATGCGATGACGTGCCACGGTGTGTCTATCGTGCGATGTTGGCCAGGGCACCCTCTATTGCACGATACCCTGCCATTGTTTCCTTTACGCTGGAACGCCAACCATCTTATATGACATTCCTCACGTCATCGCTGCAACTAGTGCCGGTAACATTAGGACCGTTTAGTAAACATACCCCTTAATGTTACCGGTGCTAGTTGCAGCGTTAATGTGAAGAATGCCATAT
The DNA here is from genome assembly GCA_033557465.1 of Ichthyophis bannanicus. Classification (NCBI taxonomy): domain Eukaryota; kingdom Metazoa; phylum Chordata; class Amphibia; order Gymnophiona; family Ichthyophiidae; genus Ichthyophis; species Ichthyophis bannanicus. The sequence goes on from CM066031.1 coordinate 731,001,642, forward strand.
AAGGTAGTGGGCGTTCCAGAGGGAAAGTTGCAAGGAATCGGTATCATGCGATAGTGTGCGCCATGGCACGTTAATGTGTGTTAACCCTAAGTTCATGCCATCGCAGCATTAGAAGCTATAGAGATGTAGCCCACTGATTACTGTAGGAAACACAAACAGGAGCACTGCTCGCAAAGCAAACTGAAGAACCACAGAAGCGAGTAGTATTGGAAGTCACAGGCGCTTTATTAAATAACCAAACCCCAACGCGTTTCGGCTGTTGCCTTCATCAGGGGGTAAAGTGAGTCTTATTGGTACACTAGACGAAGCGCACAAAAGCAATAAAGATATGGCACAAACCAATCAATTGGTGGATAATGCTGAACACCAACGGCCAGCTATGTAAAATTTACATAGCTGGCCGTTGGTGTGCGCTTCGTCTAGTGTACCAATAAGACTCACTTTACCCCCTGATGAAGGCAACAGCCGAAACGCGTTGGGGTTTGGTTATTTAATAAAGCGCCTGTGACTTCCAATACTACTCGCTTCTGTGGTTCTTCAGCCCACTGATTACTGCCATGACTGTGGAGGCAGAGGTCATGGGTTTGATCCTGCAGTGGTGTTATGTAAGAAGACTGGCTGAGGCATTTCCTTTTAATTTAAACCAGTGCTGCCAGCAAAAACACCCTCACAGTGCCGTAACCTAAGGTACCGCAAAAGGCGCCCTATAAGGCATTCCATAGGGCACATTTTAAAGTGCCCTGTCCGCCAAGGCACCTTAAAATGTGCCCTATAGGGCGCTTTATATGGCGCCCAAATGGGTGCCTTATGAGGCACCTTAGGCTACAGCACTGTGAGGGTGTTTTTGCTGGCAGCACTGATTTAAATTAAAAGGAAAAGCCTCAGACAGCCTTATTAAATAACACCACTGTGGGATCAAACCCATGACCTCTGCCTCCACAGTCATTGAAGTAACCAGTGGGCTACATCTCTAGAGTGTCTAACACACCGCTGGCTGGCTACAGAAAGACTGCAGGTCACCACACAAACTGTCTGATGTGGTTACCAGGATAGGGTAAACCCACCCGTACCCCTGATGCACTGCACATGCAGATCATCAGTCTACATCTGATCACAAGATGGGTTATGTGCCTCTATAGCACCCCGGCCTGGTAGGGGGAACTGACCATGTGTGTTACTGACACAGAGTAGCTACAGACCGTGACACTGTGCGGTTCCTGTGCTCACCCTGAGGGTGAGGTAGGGCACCCAGCACCAGGTCTGCAGCACCTGGCTTGGCTGAGATAGACTGTGCTTCAGGTCCTCATCAGTGCTAGTGTGTGATATGTAGTCCTTGAAGACACACCTAGGATACACCTGTGTCCATTTGTATTTCCCAGTCATGCCTAGCCCTTGTGGCCTATGATGCACCCAGAATAGTGCATATCTTGTGTGGTTGCCATGGTCACAAGTTATAAGAGAAGGGTGGTGTTTGGACCCAAAAGCGGATTATGTAGCACCACCCAACCTGCTCTCTGTGGGTCAGGGTGGGGGACAGGATCTCCCACCAACAGATCCACATTCTACATCTCTGCAATGGTGGCAGTAGAGGGAATCATCAACCCCAGTCCTGCTGGAGAATAGGCACCCTACAGGGCAGTCAATACAGATCTGTATGCATCACAAAGGGCACTGGCAGACAAGCAGTAGGCCTGGAAAAGATCAGCTGCCCCCCACCACTATCTGACATTCACCAGCAGAGGGCACAGTCAGTCTCCACCCACTGCACAGTGTTCCAGCCATACACATGCTAACTGTAGACAGTCTGCTAGCTAGTACATAGTGTATGTTCCTGGAGGAACTGTATGCACCCAAAAAATGGGATGTCAGCACACACACACCAAGCAGGTATGTCAGTGATTGGGCCCCAGAAAAGAGAACCCATAAATATCACTTGAGAGAAATGCTGCATAGCAATATGGGGGAACCTAGCCATGCCGTGGTCACAGCACAGTCAAGGTGAGAGTGACATCCCAGCATGACATGCTGTGGCCACCCTGTCCGTGCAGGTGGTGGTCGGGCACTACAATGTCCCAGCCATTGCCCTAGGCCCTGTGCAGATGCATTCTGCCCAGATCGCTGTGTCCGGGCCATACCCACAATGGAGACAGTGCAAGCATTGGGGACTCAGTACGGTGTAGGCAGCCACAAAACACTGGGTAGACATAAACACACTCCCACACCTATTTCAACATTGTGCAAAGATAGAGGTGGTTGGCAGCCCTGGCCGCCACACCAGTCCTGGGCCTCCTATCCCATGACTCTTTAGTTTTGCCAAAAGTCTCTCATGAGGGACCTTGTCAAAGGCCTTCTGAAAGTCCAGATACACAATATCAACCGACTCACCTTTGTCCACCTGATTATTCACTCCTTCAAAAAAACATAACAGATTAGTAAGACAAGATCTTCCTTGTCTAAAGCCATGTTGGCTGTCTCCCATTAGGTCATGACTATCTACATGCTGAGTAATTTTATTCTTTATGATGGTTTCTACCATTTTTCCCGGTACTGATGTCAGGCTCACTGGTCTGTAGTTTCCCGGATCACCCCTGGAACCCTTTTTAAAAATTGGTGTTACATTGGTGATCCTCCAATCTTCAGGTATTAGAGATGATTTTAATGATAGTTCACAGATTACTAATAGCAGGTCTGCAATCTCGTATTTCAGTTCTTTCAACACCCTTGGATGTATACCATCCGGCCTAGGTGATTTGCTACTCTTCAGCTTATCTAATAGTTGTAATACATCTTCCCAATGTATCGATATTTCCTTCAATTCTTCCGCACCTTTAAATACCACTTCAGTCATGGGTAACATCCTTACATCTTCCTCAGTAAAGACTGAAGCAAAGAATTCATTCAGTCTCTCCGCTATCACCTTGTCGCCTCTTAGTGCTCCTTTAACCCCTTTATCATCTAATGGACCAACTGACTCTCTCACAGGTTTTTTGCTACGAATGTACTTGAAAAGGTCTTTACTTCGCGTTTTTGCTTCCGCAGCAAGCTTCTTCTCAAATTCTCCCTTTGCCTGCCTTATCAATGTCTTGCATTTGACTTGCCAGTGCTTGTGCTGTTTCCAGGTTTCGTCGTTTGGCTCTTTTTTCCATTTCTTGAAAGATGCTTTTTTGGCAACAACAACCTCTCTGACCTCACCTTTAAACCATGCTGGCAGTTTTTTGGACTTACTTCCACTTTTCTTAAAGCGTGGAATACAGCTTGTCTGGGCTTCCAAGATAGTATTTTTCAACAACAGCCAAGCCTGATGTATGTCTTTAACCTTTGCAACTGCTCCTTTTAGTTTTTTCTTAACTGTGTTCCTCATTTTATCATAGTCTCCCTTTCAAAAGTTAAAAGGTAGTACTGTGGATTTCCTTACTATCCCTCCTCCACTAATTAAATCAAAGGCGATCATGCTATGATCACTATTGCCAAGTGGCCCCAACAACCTTATCTCTTGCACTAGATCTGGTGTTCCACTAAGGATTAGGTCTAATATGGCTTCCCCTCTGGTTGGTTCATGAACCAGCTGCTCCAAGAAGCAGTCATTTATTTCATCTAGGAACTTTATCTCCCTAGCATGTCCTGACGTGACACTGAACCAGTCGATACCGGGGTAGTTGAAATTACCCATTATTATTACTGTGCTGTAGGTGTGAAAGCTTTGAGTGCTAATCGAATAGTTCTGAGTTTGAGGAGATTGATCTGCTGTGCTGCTTCCCAGGGAGACCAGAGGCCCTGGGTGCACTTGCCCAGACAATGGGCCCCCCAGCCTTGCAGTGAGGCATCTATTGTCAGCACTACTGTGTGCTCTGGAATCTGAAAAGGCACCCCTCTCAGTAGATTGGGTGGGTGCAGCCACCAGTTGAGGGAGTGCAAAAATGGTCTGGACACCCTTATCCTGTCTCTGAGGCTGCCTGTGGCCTGTGACCACTGAGTCCGAAGGCACCACTGTGCAGGCCTCATATGGAGCCTGGCATTGGGGGTCACATGAACTCTCAAAGCCATGTGGTCCAGAAGCCTCAGGCAGAGTCTGGCGGAGACCAGGGACCTGTTGAGAAACTGATTTGCCAAGGCCATCAACCTTTGGGCTCTGTTTTCTGGCAAGAATGCTTTTGCCAGGAGAGAGTCCAACCTTGCCCCTATGAACTCCAAGTTCTGGGAAGGGAGCAAAGTGGACTTTGCGAAGTTTATGACAAACCCCAGGCGTTGTAGAAGAGCAATGGTCCTGAGGGTGGCTTGATTGGCCTCCTGACTCGTCTGACCCCTGATGAGCCAGTCATCCAGATAGGGGAAGACAAAGATGCCCTGATTTCTCAGGTAGGCCGCCACCACAGCTAGGCACTTTGTGAAGACCCTGGGGGCAGAGGTGAGGCCGAAAGGCAGTACTCTGTACTGATAATGGTTTCCTCCCACGATGAACCTCAGGTACTTTCTGTGGTCTGGATAAATGAGGATGTGAGTGTACGCTGTGATCTACCCGCACCCTAATGGCCACCCTAGGCGGTCGCCTAATATAGGGTGCGTCACCTCTTTATTTTGTAGTTGTGGGTTCTCATGTAAAAATGAAAGTCCGAGAGGCTTTAAGGCTAACACAGGAAATTTATTGATTTTCACTGCTTCTCCAAAATAGAGCTTGTATAAAGCTCAACGCAAAACAAGAAAGTAAAAAGGATTTTCTTCTCCTGATACAATTAACTTCAGTTACTTCCAGGCTTCATGAACAAAGGCTTCATTACTTCTCCTAGCCTCTTTAACACAAGTGCTAGTTTGCCTTGCTAAAACTTCTTCACATACAAGCACTTTCTGGCTTTATTCCAGGAACATTTCTAAAAGGAAACAAGGCTTTTAAAACACAGTCCAGCCTGTTTACACCTTTTAACTAGCAAAGGCAGCTGTTTGAGCTTTCCCCTTTCCAGGGCTCAAACGCTTGTCTTATAACATAGAGCACATTCCATTGGGCATTCACATTCGCTGTCAGAAGGATAACTTCCTATTTCCATATCTTCAGGGTCTGGCTCTTGTACATCAAGATTAAAACTCCTCCTGGTAATACCTGGCTCTGCACTTTCTAAAAGTTTAAGAATTTCCTTCCAACCAGAGGTTTTCCTGTCTCTAGGCTGCTTAGCACATACTGGCAATTCTTTCTCTCTCCATGAGTGGCTTAATGTTTTCAGCTGGTTTAACTTTCTGTTAGACAGAGGGTTACTCACGGTTCTCCTGTTATCAGATGGGTTTTTACCAAGCCTTTGGCTTGTAGTAAAACTGTCCTCATTCAAAGGTCCCTCCAAAGGAAATCTCCTGCCTCCAGGTTCCAAAGCAAACCTCCCTGCTTTGTGGCTTGTTCCTTTGAATATTCTAGCAGTTTCCTCTAAGGCTGGGCTGTCCTGGGAAATACCTCTCACTTCAGATACCCGAGAGCTTTTTCCTCCCTCCAGCACGTTAGGATTCCTGCTCCGTTCTGAGTCTCCAGTAGCTTCTCCCCTGGGAACTCCCTTCTTCCTGTAATGCTGCTTCTCAACCTCAGCATTAGCATAGGCATCAGAATATGCCTCAGGAAGCAGGCTGAGCTTCAGACTTTCCTCAACACTGTCTGAACTCTCTGACTCAGCTCTCTCCTCTCTGTGTCTGTGTCCCATGTGCTGCATCTGCTGCATGTGCTCCGTCTGCTTCATCTGCTCTCTGTTACTGCTCCTTTCCTTTTGTAATCCCCTGGGAACTCCCTTTGCACGTGTCTGAGCAGTGATCACGTGCTGCTTCCCCAGCTGGTCTTCATTAACCCTACAGCTTGTTCCTAAGCTGGGGCGTGGCCTGCAGCTATTCACTAGGTGAGTTTTTTCCTGTTCCAAAACATCTTGTGTTTCACATCCCCGCCTGCTGCTTCTCTCCCTTAAGGTAAAAGTGTGCTCTTTTCCCTTTCCTAAGGGCTTGGGGACATTTTGGCCATCACAATGCATCCTTTAGATCTAAGGAGCATAGCCAATCTCCCTGCTGCAGGTAGGGCAGAAGTGTTCCAAGAGTAAGTATCTTGAACTTTTCTTTCACTAGGAACTTGTTGAGGTTCCTGAGGTCCAGAATGGGACGAAGGCCACCGGTTCTTTTGGGCACCAGGAAATACCTGGAGTAGAATCCGTGACCTTGCAAGTGGGGAGGCACAGGCTCAACTGCCCTGTCCACCAACAGACCTTGAAGCTCTTGAAGGAAAAGGTCTGTGTGCAGGGGAGGCCTTGGAGGCTCCCCTGGAAAATATGGAGGAGGCAGTTGGTGGAAATGGAGGGCATAGCCCTTGTGGACTATCTCCAGCACCCAACTGTCCCCGGTGATAAGAGGCTACTGGTGGGAAAAGAGGGCGAGACGACCTCCTGTGCAGGGTGGGGAGAGCAGTGGAGGAGAGGCTACGCTCAAGGAGTCAAAAACCCCCACCCTGCTGAGTGGTAGCAGGGGCCTGAGGCTTGGGGGTCCTCTGCCTACGGGACCCATTACCCTGGCCCTTGGCTTGCTGACCCTGGGGGGCAGCTTGGGCAGCCTGATATTGAAGGCACTGTTTGTAGGCAGTGCCCTTCCTCGGGTAAAAGGGCTTTTTACCTGAGCCCTTCTTTTTATGAGAAGGGGCAGAGGTCTTCCTCGACAGCCTTGTCCGGGTGAGGTGCTCGGTCTCGAGCTGAGTGGCCTTCTCGGTCATGGGCTTGCCAAAAAGGTTTTCACCTCGGCAAGGGACATCGACCAACTTGTCTTGAACCCATGGCTTGAGGTCCGTTGACTGCAGCCATGCCTGGCGTCGAGCCGCGATGCCGGCTGCCGCGACTCGGGCCGAAGCCTCAAAGCCATCGTAGGCGGCGCAGGATATGAACTTCGAGCAGTCCCGAATCCCCGAGGACAAGGACTTAAATCTCTGCAAGGGTTCCCCGGAGAGACCAGCAGAGAACCCGGCCAACTCCTTGGCCAGATCCCGCAAGTACATGCCCATGTACAGCTGGTAAGACTGGACACGGCAAGCAAGCATCGAGCCCTGAAAACACTTTCTACCGACGCCATTGAGGTTTCGGGCCTCCCTGCCAGGAGGCACCGCGGAGTGCATCTTCTGGCTCTTAGACGATGCATGGCCGATTCCACAACCATGGAATGGTGTGGTAGCTGTGCCTTTTGAAAACCAGGGCTCTTCCAGAGCCGATAGATAGAATCGACTCGCTTGCTAAGAACCGGTGCCGAGGCCGGTGCCTCCCACATACGGAAGAGGAGCCGTTCCAGCATCGGAGGAACCGGGACAGTAAAGGCCTCCTTCGGAGGAGAGTCATACTGCAGTGCCTTGAGCTCTTCAGCTCGAGGCTCTTCCTCGGGATCCGCCGGAATAGCCAAGGCAGTGGCCATATCCCAGACGAACTCCAAGAACCGGGTGTCCTCCGGGGGGGACCTACTCCGGGGCTCAGACTGCGGTGAGTCCGAAGGGATGCACCAAGTCTTAAAGGTATCAGGAGACTCCTCGTCCTCCGTCTCCCAAGCTGACTCATCCGAGGAAGAGTCAGGGTCTGACCCCGCGGGGCCCTGGAGCACCCGCCCCGACGCCGGAAGCACCGGCGTCGACGCCCTCAGTCCCGAACGGGAGGTCGAGGGAGACCGCGACCGAGGTCGACTCCGAGCCACGATGGACTCGAGTATCGGCTCGGTCTCCGGGGTCGATTTCGACGTCGACGTCCTGGTGGTCGGGGCAGATGCGCCAGACAGGCTGGCCATCAGTGCCCGCTGCCGCTCCATGAAGGCAGACATTCTGCTCTCCGAGGCTGTCATCCTGAGACTCAGCTCGGGAGACGCAACAGCCACCGACTCGGGCCCCGGCGGCGCCGGGCCCAACGTCGGCTCCCTGGGAGGAGAGTCCACGAGGACTATGGGGCTTACGTGTCCAGCAGACTCCAGCTCCACATGAGGAACTTTGGCAGGCTTCTCTTGTTCCACGGGCCCGGGGCAACTGTCGGGGGTCTTAGACCTGGCCCTCGAGGAGCCAGGGACCTCTTCCGATGACGCCCTCATGAGCCGCTTCTTCCTCTTGCGTTCCCGGTCGGGGGACCCCCTGTCCGAGGAGCTTCGACGGCGCTCGGGATCGGAATCCCGAGATGTCGAGGCCTCAGACAAGGTCCGGGCCCGGCCGGAGGCTGAGTCCGAGAAAAGCCTTTCCTTTTGCTGCTGTCGACTTCGTAGTGCCTTGGAAGACATTTTCCCACAGGCCCTCCACGACTTAGGATCGTGGTCGGGGCCGAGGCACCGAAGGCAGCAGTCGTGTGTGTCGGTGAGAGACATTAGTTTCTTACACCGATCACACTTCTTAAAACTGCTGGAAGCCATCGGGGAAAAAAGAGTCCCCGCGAGGTCAAAAGACCGGCCTTCCAGGGAAAAAAAGAAAAAAGGGCGCAAACGCCAGCCACCAAGGGCAAAAATCGAAAAAGAAGAATCGGGCTCGATTCCGGTGTACCGAACCCGGCGGGAGGGGAACCGGCGTCGAACCGGTAGAAGAAAAAAGCAAAATCACTGGAAAATCTGATTTTAACCGGGAAAAACTGGACACATGTCCGGTGGGCTTCATGGAAAAAAAGAGACTGAGGTAAGATGGCACCTTTAGGCGGGAAGGGAACCGTGCATGAGTGCCTGCATTCCCAAAGGCTTTCATAGAAAGCTGGGGAAATGCTCCTCTGGGGCTTCATCGGCGACGATGACACCCATATGTGAGGACTGACTTCCTGCTTGGTCCTGGAGAAAGATACACATGCACATACAACGAATGCAAACCACAGTAATAAGCCTATTACAGACTATCCTGTGCTCCCTGGGGGGAACATGCACACATTTCCCACCATCAGAGATGACAGGCAGGTACCGGGCTATGCCCCAGTGATGTATGTGTTGTATAGGTTAGCCCCTCCATAACCCATGATGCACTGCACATGCAGAACAGCATTATGCAGCTGATCACCAAATGGAGGATGTGGCGATCCATCACATCAGCTCAGTAATACACACTGGCAGTGTGTGCTACAAGCACATAACAACTGAAAACTGTGCTACTGACTGGTTTCAGAGGTCATCCTGAAGGTGAAGAGGGGCGCACAGCACCTGGTCCCCAGAGCTTGCACTGCCAGAGATGGATTCTGCTGGCCCTGCTGCAGATATATATCACTGCTAGTGTATGACAGGTTTTGTCTACAGAGTGTGATGATAGTCACCTGGTTTTCTACACAATTGTAGCATGCTGGAGTTGCCTTCATATCTGGGGCCTGCATCCTACTCCTGTTGGCCAAACTCTCCTAGTACATCTCATGAATTGCTCAGGATTGCGGCACCTATTTCCATGGAAGCCGAAAGAGGTGGAGTTTGTCTAGGCTAGTTTGAGGCTGCTGTCACCGTACTGCTGGGTTTACAAGAACCATACTGAGCAGGCCAAGACTAGATGCTGCCCTAACCACCTTGAACTACCAATCCACCACATCATGCACAGTCAGTCTGCATTTGATGCTCCCCACAGGGTTGTCTTAGCCATGTATATACCAACTGTGCCCAGTCTGCTGGTCAGCACACACTGCATTTGCACAGAGCGACCATGTACACCCTGGCTTGGGACAAACAGCATGGACACCCAGTAGTTGGCTCAGTGATTGGGTTCCCAAGAAAGGGAGAGCACCCACATCACTGCAGCTAGACATTATATAGCTCTATGTGTATACCTAGCCGTGACATGGTCACAGCTTGGTCACAGTGAGAGTGCCCTCTCAGAATGACAGGCTGTAAGCACCCAGGCCACACACATGGCAGAAGGGCACTATGAAGTCTCAGCCATTGACCCCCACCTCCGATGCAGACACATCCTGGGCAAACTGCTCAGTTTCAGGTCATGCCCACATCATGCACATTTCCAGACTAACGCAGGGAACAGCTTATGCAATGTGGGGCACAGTGCACTCCAAAAGGCCAAATACTCTGGACAGAAACACACTCTTCAACGCGTTGTGCAAAAGTGGTGATGGTTAACATTCCTGTCTGCCACTCCAGTCTCTTTATCTGCTCAAGAATTGTTAATGTGTGCTCATTGTGCAGGTGCAATTAGCACGCTCTGAAAAGCTCACCCATTGTTAACTCCCGCTAAGTATGCCAGTGCTATCAGCCTGCCCCTCCATTCAGGCGTGGGTAGTGGAGCCTGTCTGTCCTGCTGATGGGTGAATGGTCCCTTGCTGGACAGTTTGTTGGGGGTTGCCCATGCTGGTGCTGTACCTGCAATGTAGGATAAAGTTTACCTACAGGGACATGCAATACATGACCCTCCTCTCATATACACACAGACCTTGTGTTTTGAGCCACAGAGCTGCCATATGGGTTCAGTAATCCATGGTGAATGTGGACATGAGTAGAGGTCTGCCTATGTTTGATGGGATCTCTGCAGGTCCTGTTCCATACCTCTCTGGCAAGGTGTGGTTGGAGGGTGTGGGAATGGGATGTGTTGTTTGGTCTGTATGGTGCGATGGCTTTCTATGCTGCTGGTAAACTGACATTCCTGTCTCACACATGGGATATGTCCACTCAGAGGGGCAGCCCATGAGACAGGTACACACACATCACATTCCATGGTGGACGTAGCAGAATGACTATAGTCCCCCATACCTGGTGAATGCATGCATGACCTCACATCCTGCAGCCCAACCTGCCTGATGTGGATTCACATGTTCCTGAGATGGCTACTGATGACTGGCACCTTACATTTGGAGGGGGCCCCGAATCACACTGAGCTCCATTCTCTCTAAACACACAACAAAGGGGTATGTTTACTAAACCGTCTTAATGTTACCGGTGCTAGTTGCAGAGATAATGTGAAGGATGCCATAAAAGGACTGGGTGTTCCAGCGGCAAGGTAGCAAGAATCTGTATCGCGCGATAGTGTGCGCCGTGGCACGTTAACGCATGTTAATCCTAAGTTCATGCCAGCGCAGTGTAAGAAGCTATAAAGATGTAGCCCACTGGTTACTGTGATGACTGTGGAGGCAGAGGTCATGGGTTCAATCCTGTAAAGGTGTTACCTAAGAAGGCTATCTGAGGCATTACCTTTTAATTTAGATCAGTGCTGCCTGAGGCATTTACTTTTTGCAATTTAAATCAGTGCTGCCAGCAAAAACACCCTCTCAGTGCTGTGACCTAAGGTGCAGAATAAGGCGCCCTATAAGGCACTCCAGAGGGCACAGTATAAAGTGCCCTGTCTGCCTAGGCAGCTTATAATGTGCCCTATAGGGCGCTTTATAGGGCACCTTATAGGGCGCTTTACAGTGTGCCATATAGGGCGCCCTATGAGGCACCTTAGGCTACGGCACTGTGAGGGTGCATTTTGCTGGCAGCACTGATGTAAATTAAAAGGAAAAGCCTCAGACAGCCTTATTAAATAACACCACTGTGTGATCAAACCCATGACCTCTACCTCCACAGTCATTGAAGTAACCAGTGGATTCTGCTGGCTCTGCTGCAGATATATATCACTACAGCTACTACAACAACTCTGGCTGGCTACAGAAAGACTGCAGGACACCACACAAACTATCTGCTGTGGTTACCAGGATAGGGTAAACCCACCCATACCCATGATGCACTGCATATGCAGATCAGCAGTCTACAGCTGATCACAAGATGGGGTATGCACCCCCACAGCACCGAGGTCTGATAGGGGGAACTGACCGTGTGTGTTAAAGGCACAGAGTAGCTACAGACTGTGACATTGTGCGGTTCCTGTGCTCACACTGAGGGTGAGGTGAGGCATCCAGCACCAGGTCCGCAGCACCTGGCTTAGCTGAGATAGGGTATGCTGCAGGTCCCCATCAGTGCTAGTGTGTGCTAGGTAGTCCTTGCTGACACACCCAGGATACACATGTGTCCATCTGTATTTCCCAGTCATGTCCAGCCCTTGTGGACTATGATGCACTCAGAATAGTGCATATCCTGTGTGGGTGCCATGGTCACATGTTATACGTGAAGAGGAGTATTTGGACCCAGCAGTGGAATATGTAGCACCACCCAACCCGCCCTCTTTGGCCCAGGGTGGGGGACAGGATCTCCCAGCAACAGATCCACATTCTACATCTCTGCAATGATGGCAGTAGAGGGGACCATCAACCCCAGTCCTGCTGGGGAACGGGCACCCTACAGGGCAGTCAATGCAGATCTGTATGCATCACATAAAGCACTGGAAGACAGGCAGAACGCTGGAAAAGCTCATCTGCCCCCCACCACTATCTGACATTCACCAGCAGAGGGCACAGTCAGTCTCCACCTGCTGCACCCTGCAAGGTGTCCCAGCCATACACATGCTAACTGCAGACAGTGCTAGCTAATACATAGTGCATGTTCCTGGAGGAACTGTGTGCACCCAAAAATGGGACGTGAGCACACACACACCAAGCAGGTATGTCAGTGATTGGACCCCAGAAAAGGGAGCCCATAAATATCACTTGAGAAAAATAGTGCATAGCACTATGGGGGAACCTAGCCATGACGTGGCCACTGCTCAGTCAGGGTGAGAGTGACCTCCCAGCATGACATGCTGTGGCCACCCTGTCTGTGCATGTGGGGATTGGGCACTACAATGTCCCAGCCATTGCCCTATGCCCTGTGCACATGCATCCTGCCCAGGCCACCCTGTCGGGCCATACCCACTGTACCTTGCCCCTCATTGGCAGGCTAGCACTGGAAACAGTGCAAGCAGTGTGGGCTCAGTAAGGTGTAGGCAGCCACAACATACTGGATAGACATACACACACTCCCACACCTATGCCAGCTTTGTGCAACTATAGAGGTTTGTGGCAGCCCTGGCCGCCACACCAGTCCTGGGCACAGTGCGGGCATTGCCATGGTATGCAATACTGTTGGGGTCACTCCCCGGGGTGGTAAACACTGTCAGAAGCACAAACTGAAACACACTCCACAGATATCATAAAGGTTGCTATGATGTATGTCTGACAACAAATCTTGTTTAACCTAGGATTTGTTATCTGACAATAATCATAGCAACCTTTTGATATTTGTGGAATGTGTTCCCAAGTTTAGGATGGCATTGCTAAGGTATGCAGGTGCCAATATTGGGAGATGCTGCTCCGCGTAGGGCCAACAGCCTGACTCTCCATGAGGCTTTGGATAGTGGAGCCTGTGGGTGTGGGTGTTTGTGCCCCTGTTGGCCGCTGCTCTAGGGCAGAGGTTCCCAACTCCGGTCCTGGTGGGCCAAACACTGTTGAGGTTTTCATGCTGTCCCTAATGAATAAGCATAAGATACATTTGCATACAATGGGGGCTGTGCATACAAATGCAGCACAGGCATATTTATTAGGGACAGCATGAAACCTGAATGGTGTTTGGCCCTCCGGGACTGCAGTTAAGAAACTCTAGGGATTGCACATGTTTATGGTATCTGTGCTCTGTAGGGTAAAATATGGGAGTGTATGGCGTGTTTCTTTTATCTGCAATAACGGTTCCGTCATTCTTACCACGGTTTTGTACTGGGTAAAATATAGGGACATGGTTTGCAGGAGGCACAGATGGGACTTGAACCTGTGACCTTCTGCCTCTGAACACACTGACTGTGTGTACTGCACCAAACTGTTGCCACAGAAGCAGATCATTCTCTGGGGACACCATGACTGTTCGTCAGATAGACCTTGTCTGTTGCGGTGCACGGCACCCATCTAAATGTGGCTTGGCTATGGTCTGCTGTGGGCAGATGCCACTGCTCCCTCCGCCACCAGCACCCCTCCGCCACCATGCTGACATGCCCTTGTGCCGGTAGTGCTGGTGGTGTGCCGTCCCAGACCATCCAGTGGGCCAGTAGGCGGCTGCTTATGGTGCGTGATATGGGGTAGGGGTGCCTGCATAGACATCCACGCTTCCCCCCTGGCACAGCCTGCTATTGTTATGTGCCTTTTGGGGTACTTGCTGACACTGTGGGATGCACACTTGTGGCCATGTTTGCCCTTGATCAGTTGCTGTCTTGCTGCTTTTCCGCATCCACATTCCTATGTGTCACCTAGGCATCTGCCTAGCCCACCCTGTGCCCCAGCTGCCCCACTGCATGTCCCACCTGCAGCCCCCTGTACCCCATTTGTAGTCTCACAGTAGTGCCCTCTAGTATTTGGGCACTGTGATGTTGCTGCACATGTATCACTACTATCACATTTTTTGGTTTCCCTGCCTTTGCTGCACATTGCTGACTGAAATGGTCTCTCTCCCCTGCAAATGTGCATCTAGCACGAGGTTTTCACTGGCGCTACTGTTCAGAGCTTCATTTCACGGTGCTAGTGTGCATGGAGCCTCTCCCAGAATACTCTTTGCCCATTGACCCCTTCCCTCCGCCCCTGGGGAGCCTTACTCCACCCTCTGCACACCTTACTGCCGCAGGATACGTTATCACGCGAAACGTGACATTCTCGCACAGTAATGCACCATTATCACGTGATAACGTCGCAACTGCTACGTTTTCGACGTTTAGTAAACATACCCCAAAACCTCTCTATAGTTACCTCCCATCTTGCCACCTCACCCTCCTCCTTGCTGGTCTCCTTCAGAGTCATCTCTCTCCCCCCTTCCATCTCTTCAGAACTCCGCTGTTTGACTGATTCTCTGCCAGCCCCAATACACTCATATAACTCCTCTCCTGATCTCACTTAACTGGCCCCGCCATCCATTTCCATATCCATCTCACACATGTGATGTGTGCTAACCTATCAGTGCATCCCCTCTACTGCTCCTCAATACCTTTCCTCACTCCTCACTCTTCACTCCTCTCTCCCTACACCCCTTCTCCTCTGGCTACCTCCTCTTTATGCCCTGTTCTTCTACTGCCATCTCCAGCCTCCAATCCTTTCACCTTGCTGCTCCTTATGCCTGGCACAAGCATCCTCTTTCCATATGTCACATCTTATCTCTCTCTCTCTCTCTTCAAATCCATTCAGACAGCATATCTCTTTGGGGCTGCCATTGGATCCTTCTTTCTTGTTTCCCTGGTGTCTCCCCTCCCTATTGTATCTTTAATTCTCTTGTATTGTACTGTCTTTCATCACTCGATTGGCAACTCTTCGGGCAGGGACTGTCTTCCTATGTGTTTGTAAAGCGCTGCGTATGCCTTGAGCGCACTATGAGTGATGTATAGTAGCAGTAGTAGAGTTATCATCTGGCAGGCGTTAACGACACTCTTGCTCACTTAACACCCTTTAATAAACATACCCCTTAGATTTGCTAGGGAGAGAAATATTACTCAAAGGCTTGCTCGAAAAAACAAGTTTTCAGCCCTGCCTTAGATTTCTTGTAAGATGATTTATAGTGAGGATAGTTTTCCTGCTCTGATGGGAGCAGGAAGAACAAACTGGACTAAATAATAATGATAGAGCGTCATGGGACTATAAAACTATCTTGTATGCTAAAGTGTGGAGAGCAGATGGGCAGCATTCCTGCTAGCAAAAAATTATAAAGGTGTGGAAAAAGAATTCCCCCCTCCTCAGGGTGTACACCTATGTTTTGAGACCAAAAATGGGCAACAGATAGAAAATACCGCGTATATGTGTGAGTCTATATATCTATATCTATATAAATAATTGGAATATGTGAGTTTTGGGAATTTCCATCTACTGTCTTTACATTTTGTACAAGGGAAAATGAAGGTCTTTCTATTTCTTTTTAGTTCTCTAGTTTCACACTGTATGCAGAGCCTGACTGTGGTGTTTCAGTTAATTTTTATACAATATTTATATTTTTAGCTTCTGGTAATTTATTCTATACTTGGTGAGGGTCTGTCTCTGTTCAATGTGTGTGTGAAGGAAGCTGGATATTCTATTAGTACTGTATGGCATTTTAATGTAAGGATCTGTAGTATTCTGACTCATTCAGTTTTCCCATTAGGTACCATGCATTGATGTTTTAGAGCCCACTGCAATATTTATGATGCTGCCCTTTTCTGGGTAAGCTCCTTGAGTGAGTTCTGGTCCTGAGTGGCTTTTATATTACTTCATAATATGTCTGGAACTGGAGAGAGTTTATGTTGCTGCTACTGAGATGAAACCAGAATCGGGTATTTTTTGCATGATGATTTCTATGGGGAAATGTCCTAGGTCTGCTCTAAACCCATTGTGATTCAAACTTACCCTGTTATCCAAGTTATTAACCCTGTTTAATGTAACTCAGACATTTTTGTGTACTGAAATGTTTTGTTCGATGTAAACCGCGCTGATGTTGAATAGTGCGGTATATAAGAGATGTAAAATAAAATAAATAAATAAATTGTTGGGCAAGGTGGAGGGGGGGGGGGGCTTCTTTTATTTCTTTCATTTATGTTATTTAGCTTACACCTTTCCAGTAGTAGCTGAAGATGAGTTTCATTCAGGTACAGTAGGTATTTTCCTGTCTCCAGAAGCTTACAATCTTATGTTTGCACCTGAGGCAATGGAGGTGCATTGAGGCTTTTCGTATTCTTTTCTTAATTTTTGTATTACCTCTTATTTCCTTTTTTATTACTGAAATGTAGTGCTTCTTTTTTTTTTTTTTTAGAAATGGCAGCCTGTTTGTTTCAAGAAAAGATTCATATTCCCTTGTTAATATATTTTAAAATTTGATTTCTAGAGGGGACCTTCCCTTCCACAGCCACTAGGGCATTTCTAAATTTAGGGGCATGTTTACTAAAAACCGCACAATTGCGTGCCGCACAATAGCGCACTAAAAGCAGCACTTAAGTGCTCTTAAGTGCCCCGCACACATGCGATGAACCCCCGCGAAGGTGCGCGTCACACTAACGGGCCCCGCACAAGTACTGGCCCGCAAATGTCCGATAGAGGCGTGGAAAGGCTAACGGAGGGCGGAGGAAGGCTCCCGAGGGGCGGAGAGATGGGGTTAATGGGCGGGGAAGGGGAGGGGAGAGGCTCCCCGCACATTATCAGGGCCGAATTTCAAAGCAAAAATACCGCGAGTGAAACACTCGCGGTAGAGGGCATTTAAAGGGAAGAGAAACCATTTCCGTTAGCAATGTACAGCAAAACCGGGGAAACCTACTAAACGTGAGCAGTGTGATACATGTGCACAGAACAAAAGTGCAAATAAAACCCAAAATGACCACCACGAAAATGTTTAAAAATTATAATTCAGCTGGGCAATAGTGCTAGCAATGGGCAAAAATAAAAAACACACCCAGGAAAGCTACAAAAAAAAGAAATGAATTTTGGAAGGGTCTACGGAGCGGAGACCCTTCCAAAAATCATTTCCTTTCTGTGGAGCTTTCCTGGGTGTGTCTTTTTATGTGTGCCCATTAATATCACTGTTGGCCAGCTTGGTTATATTTTTCCCCCGTTTTCCGCGGTCATTTGCGGGTTTTATTTGCACTTTTGTCGCCAGACACGGTGAATGAGCCCACAGTAAAAATGTGCAGAGCAGGGCTCCCTACTCTTTTGGTCAGGTTTCCTATCTCCATGGACTCTGTGGCCACAGTGTGGTGCAGTGGACAGAGCCAGTACCTATAGGACCAGAGAGTCACAGGTTCAAATCCCAGCTGTGGCACCTACCAGCCCAGTCCCCACATTTTACCCACCACTAAACAGAGATAGTAACGACACCCCTATATTGCAGAGTACAGAAGCATGGTGCAAACACCCATATTTTACCCTACACCACTCACACACCATGACAATGGGCATTACCTACAGCCAAGTCCCCCAAATGCAGTCCGGGAGTGCCACAACTCAATCAGGCCATATGCTTTTACCAAGATAAGGACATGCCAGCATGTTGGCGTAAGGGGACAGGTGGTGGGGGGGCAGTGGCTGCTAGCCACCGAGGACAGTGGCCTATCCATGTGCAGGCTGGCACTGTCCACTGCAACAGACAGGCCCTGTCGGATGTACAGTCATGGGCTTCTCACGGAATCCAGTCAATCTGTGGCAACACGGTGGTGCAGTGCACACAGACAGTGTGTGCAACAACAGAAGGTCACTGGTTCCAAAGCCCAGCTGGGGCTACTGCGAATCCTGTCCACATATTTCTAACACAACTAAACCGTGATAGTATGGACAAACCAGGATTGCTGGGGACATACGCATTGGTATTACGCCTATCTTTTCGCACACCGATCACAGACACCATGAACAGGGGCATTACCTAGAGCAGAGTCTCCCAAATGCAGTCCTGGAGGACCACACACCATTCAGGCTCCTTGCTGCCGCTAATACAAATGCCTGTGCTGCATATCTATGCACCACCCCCATGGCATGTAGATGTAGCTCATGCATACTCATGAGGGACAGCAGGGAAACCCGAACAGTTGTAGGCACACCAGGACTGGAGCTGGGAAACTCTGCCGTAAAGCAACATCCAACAGAGGCGAACATACCCACACCCCCAGGTCCCATTGGCCAATGCCTCCTGGAGAGGCAGGACATTGGGCCCTGCGTGCATCTCCCAATACTAGCACCTGCATACCTTAGCAATGCCACCCTACACCTGGGTATGCGGTGGACAGCTCTCAAACGTTTGCTATGTGTACTGGCAGGTAGACTGTCCTACTTAAAGCACATTTGGCTCTTTGATCTCCAACATAAAAATCTGTCCGATGTCTGCGGTGCGTGCTTCAGGTCTGGTCTCTGACAGTGTTTACCACCCTGGGGAGTGACCCCCAACAGTACTGCGTAGCATATCCATGCCTGTACTGTGCCCAGGACTGGTGTGGTGGGCAAGGCTGATAAACCCCTCTATAGTGGCACAATGCTGGCATACGTGTGGGAGTGTGTGTCTGTCTATACCAGGGGTGGGCAAACTTGGTCCTGGAGGGCCGCAGACCAGTCAGGTTTTCGGGATATCTCTAATGAATATGCATGAGATATATATGCATTAGAGATATCCTGCCAACCTGACTGGTTTGTGGCCCTCCAGGGCTGGATCTGGAGACCCCTGCCTTACACCTCTGTCATTTAAGATAGTGAGTGGACAAGGTGCAGATGTCCAAGACATCAAAAAGGTTAGATAGAATTTGTCACAGTCCTCCTAACTTCTCACCACCACCAAAAAATTGTCTATTAGACAACTTTTTGGTGGTGGTGAGAATCGAGGAGGAATGTGACACATTCTATATACCCTTTCGATGTCTAGGACATCTGTACCTTGCCCACTCACGATCTTAAATGACAGAGGTGTAAGGCAGGGGTCTCCAAATCCAGCCCTGGAGGGCCACAAACCAGTCAGGTTGGCAGGATATCTCTAATGCATATATATCTCATGCATGTTCATTAGGGATATCCCAAAAACCTGACTGGTCTGCGGCCCTCCAGGACCGGAGGTGCCCACCCCTGGTCTATACAGTGTGTGTTGGCTGCAAACACCTTCCACAGCCCACACTGCCAGCACTGTTGCCAGTATTGGCCTGACAATGTGCATAATGAGCAGCAAAGTACCATGGGTATAGCTCAGACAGGGTGTGCTGGCCAGGATGCATCTGCACAGGGCATAGGGCACTGGCAGGGACATTGTAGTGGCCGGACACCACCTACACAGACAGGGTGACCTCTGTATGTGCTGCTGGGTGTACACTGCACCCTGACTGTGCAGTGATGCCAGCATGGCTAGGCACCCCCATAGTGCTATATAGTATTTCTCTCATGTGATATGTATGGGTTTCCTTGTAAGGCCCAGTCACTGACTTATCTGCTTGTGTGTGCTGCCATCCCAGTTCTGGGTGCATGCATTTCCACCAGGACTAACTAACAGACTGTTCTCAGCTGGTATGTGTTTTGATGGAGCGCCTTGCAGGGTGCAGCGGCTGAAGGCCTGCTGCAGGAGAATATCAGATAGTGGTGGGGTGCAGCTTAGCATATCCTGGCCTAATGTCTGTCTGATATTGTGTTGTGGATGTGTATAGGGCTGCTTTGGATGCCCTATAGGGTGTCTGTTCACCAGCAGGACAGGGGTTGATGGTCCACTCTACTGCCACCATTGCAGGGTGGTAGAATGTGGATCTGTTGCTAGGGGGACCCTGTTTTTCACCTGGGGGAGAGGAATGGTGGTACATGGCCCACCGGGGGGGTTCCACTGACTGACGCAGACAGAGTAATCCAGGGTGTTTCTGCAGGAACTACCTATCTCTCAGATTACTACTGCTGTGGAGCTCTGGCATGGCCTCTGTCAGCCATGGCAGGTGTTGTGGACCTGATCCTGGGTGCATCACTGCACCCTGAGGGTGAGCACTGTACCCGCACGATGTGACGGTGTGTAGCTACTCTGTGCCAGTAACACACCTGGTCAGTACCCCTCTACCAGGCCGAGGTGCTGTGTGGGTGCACACGGACACTTCCCCCTACCAGGTCGGGGAGCTGTTGGGGTGGATTCCCCATCTTGTGTTCATCTGTGGTCAGCTGCTTTGCATGTGCAGTGCATCATGGGTACGGGTGGCCTAACCCTATCCTGGTTCCCACAGAAGACTGTCTGTGTGGTGACGTGACAGCTCTCTGCAGCCAGCCAGGGGCTTGCTGGCAGCTATAGAGCTGTAGCCCAATGGTTACGTCACTGCCTATGAAACCAGAGGTCATGGGTTTGAACCCACAGTGGGGTTCTTTTAGAGGGTTGTCCAATGTTTTTTTTAACTGTCATGTACATATGTTGTTGCCAGCGAAAACACCCTCAGCGTACTGTACCCATAAGGTGCCTCTGAGGGTGCTTTATAGGGCGCCCTATAGGGCACCTTATGGTTGCTGTCCATATAAGGTGCACTATACATTACCCTGTACCGCAACATATATGGGGCCCTATAGGGGACATTCTTTGGTGCCTTGCCGGACAGTGAACGTTAACATGTGCCTTATGGGCCGCCTTATGTTAACATGCTTTGTGAGTGCGTTTGCTAGTAGTGTTAACAGAGATAAAAAAATTAACCTGTCCCCTACAGCACTCATCCCCATAATACATAATGCCTCTGTGAGCCTTCTTCATTGAGCACCTTGGGGGATTGAACCCATGGCCCCTGCACCATTGGTCAGTGTCATAACCATTGTGCTGTGGCTCTGTTTCTGTGCTTGTACATCGGCGCGCCGCCTTCTGCCGCACAAAATTAGGCTCCCTCCTAAAACAATCCTCCCCATAATAGGTACTGCCTGAGCCAGCCTTGTTCATTGCGCCCAGTGGGGGTTTGAACCCGTGGCCCCTGCACCATTGCTCAGTGTCTTCACCATTGTACTATGGCTCTGTTTGTTTGTGTGCCCAGCAGCGCGATGCTTAGCCTTCCCACGCGCTAATACGGACCCCGCACAGTTGCACGACTTGCACAAGTACGGTCGCTTTCTCCCGTTTTTTTTTCTTTTTTCTGCCTGAACCGCCCACTCCTTATATGGCACAGGCACACTAACGAGGCCCCGCACAATTTCGGAGTTTAGTAAACATGCCCCTTAGTGTCTATGGGAGCCAAAAGCTTAAATCTGGCCTTAGACCTGATGATGCAAAACCCAGAAGATAGATATTTCAGAAGGGAACCTGGGAGCAGTGCTGTTTCAAGAGAAGGATGACTGAGAGCACCCAGTGTCCCACAAGAGACAACAACCAAAGGAATTCTGAAAGAAGTATTAGCTAGAAGATGGGTATAGGGAGATTTCCACAATTATCTGTGGAGATACTGGACAGCCTCAGAGAGGCCATCAGCCAATAAAGTGGATAGTTTGAAGTAAAAGAACTAGTATTAGAGTGATGTACTGGTTGCTGAACCTTCAGCTCTCCACCAGTGAAGCGTTACAAGCAGAGCCAGCCAGTCCACTAGGTGTGCTAGGGAGCTGCCTAGGGCAGCAGACCTCTGTGGTCACAGGGCATGTACTTCAGAATCAGCGGCAGGGGGGGGGGGCGGTGGCACAGCCAGGGCTTCTGCCTGGGGTGGCAGAAACCCATAGGTTGGCCCTGGTTACAAGGGGAGGGCAAAATTCATCTGGGTTTGCACTCTGGTATAGTCAGGCACTTCACCCCGGAAGGTCAAGCTGAGGGGGGGGGGGGGTTAAGTGAAAGGGTATACAGTATAGTAGAGATCCCTGTTCTTCATATCCACTCTACCTTAACAAGGATAACCCAGCTCAGGACTAAAATTGAGAGGTCCATACAGAAAAAGTGAAGGCCCCAGAAATATGTTTGGAGAATATATGCATGAAGGATTCGGTAGTAGCCCTGTTTGAGCTTGCAAGTTAAGTCAGCCATATCTCTTTTTTGGTGCAAATAAATATTTTTCTTTGACTCTTATTTATTCAGTTGTATTTATATCCTGCTTTTCACTGGGTCAAGGCAGTCAATTGGGGGATGCATTTAACATGAGGGGATATGAGACACATATGCTAATACTTACAGGGAACATGGGCAATGGAGGGTTAAGTAGCTTTCCCAAGACCACAAGGAGTGCCTATAGGACAAGAAATCCCAGTCCCTCCAGCATGAGATTGCTGTCCCCAGGTGGGACTTGAACCCCTGGCCCTCTGGCCTGAAGTACCTTGTCCTAACCACTGGACCACTCCTCCCTCTTAATGTGGGCTTGGCTAGCTGTATTTTATGTTTAAACCTCACCTCAAGCCCAGAGTCCTGGCTGCACGCTCACACTGCGTGGCAACAGATCTTGGAAATTTGTACTCTGACAATGATGCATTTATCATAGAGACTAATTTTTTTTTAAGTGCCTTCAAGTCAATGCTGACTCCTGGTGACCCAGCAGCCCCTGAGTTTTCTTGGCAAGGTATGGCTCGAAATAGATTGCCAGACCTTTTCTTCTGAGACAATGGAGGGTAAAGTGAATTGCCCAAGGCCACAAGGAGTGCCAGTGGGAACTAATCCTAGATCACCTGGGTAATAGGTTGTTGCTCAAACCAGTAGGCTACTCCTCCACTCTGTAGAGACTATTGCATTGGAGACATTAGAACCTGTAGTTATTGCCATCTAAGATGGATTTTGTAAACCTTATCTGTGAGATCTTTTCTAAACTAAATAACACTAACCTGTTTAGCCTTTATTTATGAAGGAACCATTCCATCCCCTTAACAATTTTTGTCACTCTTCTTGACACCTTTTCTAGCTTTATTACTTCTTTTTTGAGATGTGGTGACCAGAACTGCAGACAATAATCCAGGTGTGGTCAACCATCCCCTGTTTTGTGGTAGCTGCAATAGTTTAAAAGTCTTTCAGTGTTATGAATCTTGCCTAGATTTGTTCTGGAGGTAATAGCAGCAATAGCCCAGAAGTCTCTTGATATGCATGAAATTTATTTTTTTTATAAGCAATTTATATTGTAAGTTCATGGTTTTTAATCATGCATGATGCCTAATGGCTTTTTTAGGAGAGTGTGTTTTTTATTATATATTTTTATTTCATTATATTTTCTTCATTTTTATAGCCATCCATTTTTATTATTGCTAGTTGACATTGTTGTTGTTAAGTGCCGTCGAGTCGGAGTCGGCTCATGGCGACCCTCTGGATAGCTATCCTAAATTGTGTTCGGTCTTCAGTCAGGCGGCTCATTGACGACAGACTGGTACCCGTAGCTGCTGTTATTGTAGCGATCCATCTCATTGCTGGCCTTCCTCTTTTGCGTTGACCTTCTATCTTGCCAAGCATGATGTCTTTCTCTAATGATCTCTCTCTTCGCATGATGTGTCCAAAGTATGAAAGCCGAAGTCTTGTCATCTGAGCTTCTAAAGAAAGCTTAGGTTTGATCTCCTCTAGTACCGACTGGTTTGTTCTTCGGGCAGTCCATGGTATACACAGTATTCGCCGCCAGCACCATAATTCAAAGGCATCAATTTTCTTCCTGTCTGTCTTTTTCACTGTCCAGCTTTCACATCCATATGATGTTATTGAAAATACCATGGCTTGAACAAGTCGAATCTTTGAATGGAGAGACACATCTCTGCTCTTGAGAATCTTATCTAGGTCTTTCATAGCCATTCTGCCAAGAGCAATGCGTCGTCTGATTTCTTGACTGCTTGTTGCTTCTTTATTGATAGTTGATCCAAGTAGGTTAAAGTTGTTCACAATTTCAATTTCTTCTCCTTCAACGATGAACCTGTTGATTATGCCAGTTGTCATGATCTTTGTCTTCTGTACATTAAGGTGCAGGCCCATTTTGAGACTATGTTCTTTGATTGTGAGAAGCAAATGTTTCAAATCATCTTCGCTTTCAGCCAGTAATGTGGTATCATCAGCATAGCGAAGGTTGTTGATGAGTCTTCCACCAATCTTCACACCTCTGTTGTCTTCATACAGTCCTGCTTCTCTGATGATTTGTTCTGCATATAAATTAAACAGGTAGGGGGAAAGTATGCAGCCTTGTCTTACACCTTTGCTTATTTTAAACCATTCTGTTTCTCCTTGTTCCGTTCGAACTGTTGCTTCTTGATCAATGTACAGATTACGCAAGAGAACGATCAGGTGTTCTGGTATACCCATGCTTCTTAATGTGGCCCAGAGTTTCTCATGGTTTACACAGTCAAAAGCCTTGCTATAGTCGATAAAGCACAAATAGATATCCTTTTGGTATTCTTTAGTCTTTTCAAGGATCCATCTCACATCCGCAATGATGTCTCTCGTTCCTCGCCCTTTCCTGAACCCTGCTTGCATTTCAGGTAGTTCTTGTTCTAGGTATGGCTGTAGTCTCTTTTGAATAATCTTCAGTAGAATCTTGCTGGCATGTGGGATCAGAGCGATTGTGCGATAATTTCCACAGTCAGTTGGATCACCTTTCTTTAGTATTGGTATAAACACAGATCTTTTCCAGTCAGTTGGCCATGATGTTGTCTTCCATATTTCTTGGCAGAGCCTTGTAAGTACGGTAACAGCTGCATCAGATTGCTGCAATACTTCTATGGGAATGCTATCAATGCCTGGTGCTTTGTTCTTTGATAAGGCTTTCAATGCTGCTTCAACTTCTTCTTTCATCACCAATGGTTCCTGATCATAAGGTATAGGTTGAAACGGCTGTTGGTCCACTTGATCTTTATCATATAAAAACTCTGTATATTCCTTCCACCTTTTCTTGATCTTCTCAGCATCATTCAACATAGAACCTTGAGCATCTTGTAACATTCCAATTCGGGGCTGGAACTTTTTCTTTAACTCTCGCAGCTTTAGGAAAGCCGATCTTGTTCTTCCTCTAATAGTTTCTGCTTCTATTTCCTTGCAAGTGTCATTGTAGTACTTTTCCTTGTCCTGTCTTGCTGCACGTTGGAAATCTCTGTTGAGTTCTGCGATTGTCTTTCTTTCTCCTTTGGCTTTAGCTTCTCTGCGTTTCTGGGCAATTTTCAGAGTTTCTTCCGTCATCCATTTTGGCCGTTTTTGCTTTTTCACCTTTTGTAGAGACTTCTCGCTTTCTTCCAGCACAACCTTCTTGATGTCATTCCATAACTCTTCCGGAGCTCTGTCATTTGTATCTAAAGCAGCAAATCGATTTTGCAGGCAGTCTTTAAATTCCAGTGGTATATTCTCAAGGTCATATTTTGGTGCATTCATGAGTGGTTTGCTCTTTTTCAACTTTAGCTTGAGTTTGCATACTAGTAGTTGATGATCTGTACCACAGTCAGCTCCAGGTTTTGTCTTTGTTGATGTTACAGAGCTTTTCCATCGTTGACTTCCACAGATGTAGTCAATTTGATTTTTATACAATCCATTGGGTGAAGTCCATGTGTACAGTCGTCGCTTGTGTTGCTGGAAGAAGGTGTTTGAGATGAATAGATCATTGGTCTTGCAGAATTCTATCAATCTTTCTCCAGCTTCATTTCTGTTGCCAAGTCCATATTTTCCAACTACTTTGCCTTCTTCTTTGTTGCCAACTTTTGCGTTCCAGTCACCCATGACTATCAGGATATCCTGTTTGCATGTTCTGTCAATTTCAGCTTGTACTTGTTCATAGAACTCTTCAATTTCATTCTCTTCTGCAGCTGTTGTTGGGGCATATACTTGAATTATAGTTGTGTTGATAGGCAATCCTCGTAGACGAATAGAGATTAAGCGTTCGCTGACTGCATTGTATTTCATTACAGTTCTTGCAAGTTTCTTCTTTATTATAAATGCAACACCATTTCTTCTTTGTCTTTCATTTCCAGCATAGTAGACCATGTGATCATCTGATGCAAAGTGCCCGATGCCAGTCCATTTCAGTTCGCTGACACCCAACAGATCAAGTTGTACACGTTCCATTTCATTCTTGACCACCTCCAACTTCCCTTGGTTCATGCTTCGTACGTTCCATGTTCCAATGTGTAAGACATCTTTACAGCTTCTGACTCTCATTTCATGCGCAGCTACATCAGCAGTCAGACTTCCCGAGGGCTTTGATCCAACCACATCATAAATGCTGGCTTTACTCTGAAAAGTCTTCAGCTCTTCCCCAGTAGCTAGTTGAGTGCCTTCCGACCTGGGAGTCTCATCTTCCAGCACCATAGCACAATTTGTTTTGTTGTAACTATCCATTGGGTTTTCATGGCAAGATACAGAAGTAGATTGCCGGGCCTTCCTTCCGCGCAGTTTAAGTTTGGTGTTGTTGCCGTTGTCACAGAAATGTGATCCTCCGCCGTCAACACTATCCCATTCTGCTGCTGCCCAGATGGGTGGTTTGTCTTCGTCTGGCACCTCAGCTGAGACCTGTCCATCTTGGGAGACCCTGCCAGTAGTTAAACTACCGATAGTTTAGCTCTCAGCATCACTGATGCACGCAAGCCCTCACAGCACGACAAGCTGCAAACCAAGTGACATTATGAGGGTAATTTTATAACCACATGTCTAGCTTAAGGCAGCCAACATGTAGCTACTTAGTGTAAGTGGCCGAAAATGTGATCATTTACCCATGCCCTAGAGCTGGCGTAAATGACTACACCTATGTTTTGGAAGTGCGTGCATAAATTAAGGTATTCTAATCAATCCACATACTTGTGTGCTCTGCCCACACTCTGCACTCTGCACGCTCATAGTAAAAGTATGGACTATGAAATGAATGTGCATATTTTTACACTGGGCACAATAACATAAGGGGCTTTTTATGTACGTAAATGACTCAAATATCCCTTTTAGGCACCTATGTTCCTGGCTAAAAGTAGGCACCTCCTTATAAAATTGCCCCTAATATATAGGGTTTGTGTCCCTTGCTCAGACTTAGGGCTATGTTTACTAAACGTGAATAACGCGCGTAGTATGACGTTAACGACCGTAAGTGCCGTATAACACGCGTACCGACGCGCTAACGACCGTTAACGTCATACTACGCGCGGTAACCGTAGTTAACGATCGTAAAGCTCCGCGGCGCGTTAAAACAGCGCAGAAGGTGGAGAGTGGGCGGAGAGAAGGGGTCAATGGGCGGAGAGTGGGCGGAGAGAGGCTCCCCTCATACTAACGCGCGGAGTGTCAGAGCTCACCTCCAACGCAAATGAAAACCTGTCGTTAAAGGCATTTAAAGGGAAGAGAAACCATTTACGTCAGCAATGTACAGAAAACCGGGGAAACCCACAAAACGTGAGCAGTGTGATACATGTGCACAGAACAAAATATCACATAAAACGATAAAAATGACCACAAGAAACATTTTAAAAAGCAGAATTCAGCTGGGCAACAGTGATAGCAATGGGCAACAAGGAACAACACTCCCTGGAAAGCACCAAAATAAAAGGAAATGATGTGTGGGAGGGTCTACGCTCCGCAGACCCTTTCAAAGAGCATTACATTGTAAAGGAGCTGTCCTGGGTGTGTGGTGTAATGTTTCCCAATGATATCATTGTTGCCCAGCTTGGTTATGGGTGTGTGCCCCTTTTGTGAGGTCATTTCTGCGGTTTATGGGCACCTTTGTCTGCATACAAGGTAAATGAGGCCACAGTAAACCTGTTGCAGAGCAGGGTTTCTGACTCGTCAGGCTGGTTTAACTAACTCCAGGGACTGCACAATCTCTGTGGCCACAGTGTGGTGCAACAGACACAGCCAGTGCCTGTAAGACCAGAGGGTCACAGGTTCAAATCCCAGTTGGGGCTCCTGCCAACCCAGTCCCCATAGTTCTACCCACCACTAAACAGTGATAGTAAAGACACTCCTGTAGTGCAGAGAACATACACATGGCCTATATTTTACCACACCAAACACAGACACCAGAAACAGGCACATTACCTATAGCAGAGTCCCGCAAATGCAGTCCTGGAGGGCCCCACAACATTCCGGTGTCATGCTGCCTCTAATAAAGATGCCTGTGCTGCATAGCTATGCACCACCCCCATGGTATGCAGATGTAGCTCATGCATATTTATGAGAGACAGCATGAAAACCCGAACAGTGTGTGGAACACCAGGACTGGAGTTGGGGAACTCTGCCGTAAAGCAGCAGCCAACAGGGCCACACACCCACCCACAGGCCCCATTGGCCAATGCCAGCTGGAGAGGCAAGACATTGGGCCCTGCCTGTATCTCCCAATACTAGCAGTTGCATACCTTAGCAATGCCACCCTACACCTGGGTATATGGTACACAGCTATCAAACGTTTCCTCTGATAACTGGCAGATAGCAATTCCTACGTTAAGCACATTTTGCTCATTGAGCTCCACCATAACAATCATTCTGATGTCTGCGGTGTGTGCTGCAGGTCTGGTCTCTGACAGTGTTCACAACCCTGGGGAGTGACCCCCCAGCAGTCTTGTGTACCATATCCATGCCTGTACTATGCCCAGGACTGGTGTGGTGGTATGGCTGCTGACCACCTCTATAGTAGCACAATGCTGGCATAGGTGTGGGGGTGGCTGTCTGTCTATCCAGTGTGTGGTGGCTGCAAACACCTTCAACAGCCCACACTGCCAGCACTGTTGCCAGTATTGGGCTGCCAATGTGCATAATGAGGAGCAAGGTACCATGGGTATAGGCCGGACAGGGTGGCCTGGCCAGGGTGCATCTGCACAGGGCATAGGGCAGTGACAGGCACATTGTAGTGCCCGGCCACCAACTACACAGACAGGGTGACCTCAGTATATCCTGCTGAGAGATCACTCTCACCCTGACTGTGCAGTGACCACAGCATGGCTAGGCACTCCCATAGTGCTATCTACTATTTCTCTCATGTGATACATATGGGTTTCCTTCTGGGGCCCAGTCACTGATGTATCTGCCTGCTGTGTATGCTGACATCCCAGTTCTGGGTGCAGGCATCTCCACTGGGCACTAGCAGACTGTTTGCAGCTGGTAGGTGTTGTGATGGAGTGGCTTGCAGGGTGCAGTGGCTGATGGCTTGCACCAGGGGAATATCAGATAGTGGTGGGGTGCAGCATACCATATCCAGGCCTAATGTCTGTCTGCTATTGTGTTATGGCTGTGTACAGAGCTGCATTGACTGCCCTGTGGGGTGTCTGTTCCCCAGCAGGACTGGGGTTCATGTTCCCCTCTACTGCCACCGTTGCAGCACGGTAGACTGTGGATCTTTTGATAGGAGACCCTGTTTGCCTCCCTCAGCCCTGGGGGAGGGGTGTGGTGGTGGTGCATGGGGGCTGTACCTGACTGAAACAGACAGAGATGTCCAAGGTGTTCCTGCAGAAACTACCTATCTCACACAGTAACACTGCTTTGGACCTGCGCTATGGCCGGTGCTGTGGACCTAGTGCTGGGCGCCTCACTGCACCCTCAGGGTGAGCACAGTACCCGCACAATGTGACGGTGTGTAGCTGCTCTGTGCCAGTACAACACACAGTCGGTACCCCCTACCAGGCCGAGGTGCTGTGGGGGTGCATTCCCCATGGTGTGTATCTGTGGACAGCTGCTTTGCATGTGCAGTGCATCATGGGTGTGACTGGCCCAATCCAACCCTGTGAAACACCAGCACCTGCTCACAGGCTCTGATAAGCCATAGGCCATCACACGTACATCTGTTAGCATAATGCATAGGTGCAGGACGCCCTACAAAGTCTGTAATATAAGATGCCCACACTGGTAAAAACACACGTACCCACGCACGTAAGCAAACACGTACCCACGCACGAATGTACGCACGTACCAACGTACGTGGCTAGGCACATTCCGAGGGTGTTTTTCTGACACCAATACTCAGCGTAACGAAAAGCATGCCTCCTCTTTCCTTCTGTAATGTACAGGGTGATGCCTGAGATAGCCTTCTGTGTTAGGCACACTGGGGGCTCGAACCCATGCTGCCTGTAACAGCGGTCAGTACCGTAACCATTGTGCTACAGCTCTGTTTCAGTGCTTTGTGTCTGTACGTCTTCTTATGCTTAACGCGCAGTAACGTGGCACGGCGCCCGGTAGCGCTCGTTAATTTTGCTAACGCACGGTAGTGTTAACGATGTACCGCCCATGTCCTTATTTGGGGTTTCTTTCACTACCGCGGCTCCTACCGCGAACTGCACTAACGCGATTTAGTAAACATAGCCCTTATAGTCATAAGTGGGTCAATATTTAAAAAGCACTTTGATGTTCAGCGCTGTGCTGAACATCTAAGTGCTGCTTTAAAAAAAATTCAGCAGCATTATATGTATAGCAGAATATCAATATTTCACTATATGTATAATGCTATATGTAGAACAAGGAGGACGGGGTTGGGGTATTCTGGGGGTGGGGCCAGAAAACCTTATAAATTACTTGTACAGGTGCCAATATTCAGCCCCTATAAATGTGTGAAGGCACATTTTATGAATGATGTTTAGGTGTAATCTGGGAAATGCAGGTCAAAACACAGGGAAAAAGGCTGGCCAAGCCAAATATATATAAGTATCCATGTAGTATGTCTTGTATATAGTTACCCCGGTTATCCAAGTTATTTATGTCCTGTTACCTGTAAACTCATACGTGTTGAATGTACTGAGCATTTTGTTCCATGTGAACCGCGCTGATGATGAATAGTGCGGTATATAAGAGACTGTAAATAAATAAATAAATAAAATAAATAACTTATATGTATGAGCCCCAATATCTAAGTATTCTTCATATACATACATGCATACTTATATGCACTAGCTTTACAGATAGGAGGTAATTCTGTAAGTATCAGCTAGATTTATGTGCGTATTTATGCAAGTTAATGGCACCTATTCTATAAAATCGAATCCGCTCAGATTTAAAATACTAGTGTAAGTGGCCGTGACTGTGCATAAATGAAGCCACAGTGACTGTAAGATAGGTGCAAATGACCATGTACCTCTTATGCACATTGGGCTATATTTTATAAAGTATACAAGTAAATTTACACTCTGTGCATGCACCATCCAAACTCTAGCCCCGTGCATGCCCAAAGTGCGAGTCTGTGCCACTTTCAGAATAGCGACTGATTAATCTCCGCATGTAAGTGGTCATTACACATGCAAATCATTAAAATATCATCTCTCTTCCTGTTGTCAATCTTGGCACATTCATTTTCTTTTTCTTAATAAAGTGTTTCATTTTCAAACAAGAATGCCAGTTTTTTCCACTAAGAAACTATTCTATTTTTCTACAACTGCAATTAACACTTTTAATATTTTCCCGCTACCCATCCTTTTATGTTCCATTTTCAATTATTTTACTTGCAGTTCCCACTGATTCATAGTTAACACCATGATCTTTTCCTGTTATATGCAAGAGATTGCATTCAAGTGACCTCGAATAGTAGCTTTAAATGCATCCCAGACTATTGCATCTCCTGTGGTCCCTTTCTCATTGAACAGGAAATACACTGTTATTTGCCTTGTCATAAATTCCTGGATTAACTTGTCAAAAAAAATTTATCATTTAACCTCCCAAACCATAATTTTTCAGACTCTTTGGTAAAGAACAAATCTCTAAGGTATGGAGCATGATCATTTCAGGCAATGAGATCAGTTCAAGCTTTCCCTAAATCTGCTCCAAGAGACTATGGGGTATGTTTACTAAAACCCCGGTAATGTGCGGGCCGCGCTAGTGTGTGGGTGCCATATAAGGAGTGGGCGTTTCTTTCTGAAAAAGAAAAACTGTGATTTAAATATGCGCTAAGGTGCACGGCGCCCATGTGCGCCCCGCACATTAGTGCATGAGAAAGCTGCGCGGGGGGCATAAGTGGCGCGCTGATGTGCAAGCAGAAGAGCAGAGCCACAGCACAATGGTTAAGACACTGACCAATAGTGCAGGGATCAGGGGCTCAATCCCCCACAGTGCCCAATGAAGACAGCTGGCTGAGGCATTACTTTAGGAGCCAGTTTAATATTGGGTGGCATAAGGCGGCGCGCTGATACTTTAGGAGGCATTTTAATATTGTGAGGCACAAGGCGGCGCGCTGATGTGCAAGCACAAGAACAGAACCACAGCACAATGGTTAAGACACTGACCAATGATGCAGGGATCAGAGGGTCAATCCCCCACAGTGCCCAATGAAGATGGCTGGCTGAGGCATTAAGTATTATGGGGATGATTGCTTTAAGAGGCATTTTATTTTTATTTTAATTATCACTACTAGCAAACGCACTCTCAAAGCGTGTTAATATAAGGCGCCCCATAAGGCACATTTTAGAGTGCACTGTCCGCCAAGGCACCCTAGAATGTTGCTTATAGGGCGCTTTATAGGGTGCCGTATGAGGTACCGCAAGGTCAGAGTACTGTTTTTGATGGCAGCACTGTGCAGTGTAAGGAATGAAAAGCATACGTAGGTGCGCTGACATGCAAGGAGGAGCGGCAGTGGAGCACAATGGTTAAGGCACTGACTGTTGATACAGGGGTCATGAGTTTGCTCCCCAGGGTGCCTAATACGTAAGGCTGGCTGAGGCATCAGCTTTGCAATGTACGTTTTGTTTCCTGCAGCACTTTATTTTTATTTTATTAATTGCTGTCAGCAAACACGCCCTCACGTGTCGTAATTGAAAATGCCGTATAAGGCACCCTATAAGGCACTCCATAGGGCACATTATAAAGTGCACTGTCCGCCACGGCACCCTAAGATGTCCCCTATAGGGCACCCTATAAGTTGCATCACAGGATAATGTATAGTGCACCTTATATGGACGGGAACCATAAGGTGCCCTATAGGGCGCCCTATAAAGCGCCTTCAGAGGCACCTTATGAGTACAGTATGCTGAGGGTGTTTTTGCTGGCAGCAAAAATGTACATTAAAAAGAGATAATGCTTTGGGCAGCCCTATCAAATAACCCCACTGTGGGTTTGAACCCATGATCTCTGGCTTCACAAGCAGTGAAGTAACCATTGGACTACAGCTCTATAGCTGCTAACAAGCCCCTGGCTGGCTGCAGAGAGCCTGCACGTCACCACACAGACAGTCTGCTGTGGTCACCAGGATAGGGTAAGGCCACCCGTACCCATGATGCACTGCACATGCAAATCAGCTGTCCACAGATAAACACAAGATGGGGTATGCACCCCCACAGCACCTCGGCCTGGTAGGGGGAAGTGACCATGTGCACCCCCACAGCACCTCGGCCTGGTAGGGGGTACAGACCGTGTGTTTTACTGGCACAGAGTAGCTACACACTGTCACATTGTGCGGGTACTGTGCTCACCCTGAGGGTGCGGTGAGGCGCCCAACACCAGGTCCACAGCACCTTCCATGGCTGAAAGAGGCTATGATGCAGGTACAAAGTAGTGTTACTGTGAAAGATAGGTAGTTTCTGCAGAAACACTTTGGTTATATCTGTCTGTCTCAGTCAGGTGTTGTCCCTATGGAACCCTAGGAAGATTACCACCCTCCTCCAGGGCTGAGGGTGGCAAACAGGGTTCCTCATCAACAGATCCACATTCTACCTCCCTGCAATGGTGGTAGTAGAGGGGACCATCAAACCCAGTCCTGCCGGGGAAAAGACACCCTTCAGGGCAGTCAATGCAGCTCTGTACATAACCATAACACAATAGCAGACAGACATTAGGCCTGTATATGCTAAGCTGCACCCCACCACTATCTGGTATTCTCCTGCAGCAAGCCTTCAGCCACCCTGCACCCTGCACCCTTCAGCCACCCCACGCTCCATAGACCCTTCCAAACATCATTTCTTTTTTTTTGGAGCTTTCCTGGGAGTGTTTTTTATTGTTGCCCATTGATATCACTGTTGCCCAGCTGGATTATAATTTTTTAGAATTTTGTTGTGGTCATTTTCAATTTTTATTTGCTATTTTATTCTGTGCACATGTATCACACTGCTCACGTTTTGTTGGTTTCCCCGGTTTTGCTGTACATTGCTGACATAAATGGTTTCTCTTCCCTTTAAATCGGCTCTAACGCGAGGTTTTCACTCGCAGTATTTTTTAGCTTGATTTTCAGCCCCGCTCCTGTGCGGGGAGCCTCTCCCCTCCCACTCTCCACCCATTGACCCCGTCCCTCCGCCCCTCGGGAGCCTTCCTCTGCCCTCGGAATGCCTTTCCACGCCTCTATCGCACTTCAGTGCGCCGCGCACTTGTGCGGGCCCGTTAGTGCAGCACGCACATGTGCAGGGCACAAAAATGCACTATTAGCGTGCGCCCCGCACAATTGCGCGGTTTAGTAAACATACTCCTATGAATTATGGAGTTGTAAAAAAAAAGTATAATCTATTTTTATGATCTCATATCCTACGTTATTTACACAGCTTTTTTCATATATCTCATCAGAGCAGTCTCTATGTTTTTGTTTTTTTTGATCCCCAAATTTGAACAGTTTAAAAAAATTGATGAACAGTGTAAAATCACTTTCCATATTAATTTGTCTCACACTATACTGTGCAATATAGGGCAAACTTTGCAATAGGATATTTCTGGATTATTAGGGCATATATACTATATGAACAGAAATAAACAGAAACATGAACCTATTGGCCAAGGTTAAAGCATTTTCTCATTTAAAAATGTTTTAAAAAATATATATCCTTTGCTCCCTTGTTAAATGAATTAGAATCTGAAATAATAAATCTCAACACAGTCAGTTTTAATCCCTTGTTGAAGCCAGGATAATCTGGGAAAATTACTTGTGCTTTAAATTTTTTTTATCTCTGTCCCTAAAACATGTTCCTAAAAAGTTTAGGACCCAATTTCAATGTTTATGTCTGGTTTACAGAATTATGTCCAATTTAATGGACAATGAATTTTGTAATCTTACAAATCCATATGTTCTCTTCTGGACCTTAAGAATTAGTCAACAAGATCGTTTTATGGTTCCTTCTGTTTGTGTCGTTAGTTTAACAAAAACACACTCACAGATCTTTTCTGTAGCTAGTTCATAGTTGTGGAACACTTTGCCTATCCAGATTC
This sequence comes from Ichthyophis bannanicus, assembly GCA_033557465.1. NCBI lineage: Eukaryota > Metazoa > Chordata > Amphibia > Gymnophiona > Ichthyophiidae > Ichthyophis > Ichthyophis bannanicus. Next base: position 731,036,871 of record CM066031.1, read on the forward strand.
AAAAAGAGAACTCATATTTGACTTTTCAAAAGAAACTTAGAACATTCTTTTTTGGAAGAGGCTTTTCATAGGATAATCTGAATTTTTATGCAGGGTGATTTTATGAATTTTATTTGCATTTTAGATTACCTTGACACTGTGTAACAATGTCTCTTTTAATGATCATTGTCTTGTGTGATTTGTTGTTGCTAATGTGTATGCAATGGATATGTATGTAGTGACTAATACACTGTCCAGATGTGTGATGATGGGTGCGCCATACAAATCTTGATAACTGAAATGAAACAAAAGTAGCATCAGCCCTCTTTTCTTTTTTAAAGAAAAGGGACCTCTTATAAGAATAATAAAACCTATAAATATAAAAGGGGTGATTTTTAGAAGCGTTCCCACATCCAAAAAGCAGCATTGATACATATAGATTGAATTACACATCTCAATGTCAGTTTAGACCATGTTTTTTGCAGATGTGGGAACGCTCGCCATGTCTAGCCTGTCAGGAGGAGTGGTGGGACGGGGAGTGAGAGTGGTTAAGGCAGGGCCAACAATGCACGCGTGGATTCCCCATTTTAAATTGGGAATTGATGCCTCAATCAAAAAATGTAGATGTTGGCATTTACACCTGCCCCCAGGCACGAATAGCCTGCTGACAGGCAGATTTTAATGCTGATGTCAGGTCCACCCCCAGAGACCTAACCTCAGGAACCCCTCCCCTGGCTACCCCCAGACCCCACACACTTCTCTACCAGTAATCAATTCCTCCCCAAAGCATGCCTCCAATCCATTACCTTCCCCCTGAGGCATACCTCTGATACTCGCTCCCCCTTGCAGCAGTCGATTCCCATCCTCCTGAAGGCCTCTCAACACAATAGCAATATCCGGATCCCCCCTCAAAGACTACTCCCAACAATCAGGGACTCTCCCCACCCCTCCACTCCCAGATTGTCAAACCCCAGGTTATCGGGGTCATTGGTGGCCAGTGGGTGCAAACACACCCACATAACTCAAGATATAACAAATGACTAACGTAGACAGACCCTCCACTACCAATCCATTTATTCTATGCAAAATGCCTTATGCAAAATGTTGTTTATCGCTCCTTGTATATAGTTCCATGTAATTAGTTCTACTACTGTTCTTTGCAATGTTACCTGTATATAGTTTGTGATAAGGAAGCTTATCATAGTTCAGGAAGGAGCTATAAAAGAGGTGAATTGGCTCTGAACAAGCAACCTGTCTTAGCTGGTAGAAATACTAAAACAGAATGTTTTCATAAAAAACTACCAGTCCCAGAATGCACCAGGTTTCAAACAGCCTCTAGAAGAGCTGAAGTGGGGAAACGTGTGTTCAATCAGGAGAGCTATGAGGTAATCCCCAATCACTCATCTCCAAGGGCAGGGCTTGATTCAGCACAGCTGAGCTGTGCTAGGGTGGAGTATCCCTCTAAACAAGTTAAAAGTAAAACAGATTCTACACAGAATCAGATGGAGTGGAGGAACTCAGAGCTCAAGGACAGAGAGAGGAAGCAGCAGCATCAGTGTGGAAGGAAGAAGAGGAAAACATCTTGGAGGTCTAAAGAAGGAGCTCACAGCAGCACATGTGTTGGGAGTCATTCCAGAGGCAAGCATACTCCATTGGACTGGAGGAAGCCAGAGGAGTGGGGTTACAGAGCCAGGAATTCCCAGACGGCACCTGTGAGGGAGACGGCTGCATTTGGAAGGGGCCCTAAGACCAGTGCAAGAAGGTATGTGAAGAGAGACCCAGTGTCCAGGGATCTTGATTGGAAGGCTGGACATAAACGCTGGACTACTTATTGGCCAGGATATCTGGAGAGGAAACCTAACAGTAAAGGAAGCTCAGGTATGAACTCTGATCTATGCCCTAGCTCTTCATCTGGAAGACAGCAGGGAAACAGATATTATCCTGAGAGTGCTCCATTAAGGAATTCCTCTGAGCCAGACCATGATATTGATTCTATGATAGTTGAAGAAGAAGGAGATATTTTAAATGATCAGAATGAATACATGGATTGCTTTCTGTCTAGGCTGCTGTGGTAAAATACTTTCACAAATACAACAACCATCAAAAGGAAATATAACTTGTTCTTTTATCTACCCAGAAAAGTTTACAAGAAAGCTTTAGGGTAGGATTTGAGCCACGTAGAGAAAGTGAACCAGCAAAGGGGTTTGCAGCTGGCTAATTATTGGTAATTAAGCCATGCACAGTTGCACGTGAGCTCTGAAAGGAAACTACTGTTTGTGTGTGAAAATACAAGAAAGTTATCCTTGAAAAAGAACAGTTTTTGGTTACTTTTTGGGTTTTGTTTTTGCTTTTGGAGCACTGCTAAAAGGTATTAGCAGGAGCCCTCAGAAAGACCTTTCTCTTTCCCATCAAGTTCTTTATTCTTTGTTTGATTGCTTAAGAAGTTCAGTTGCTGATATCATGATTTGTTTTTCCTAAGTATAATACTGAAAGCAAGTATCCTTTTGTGTTACCAAGTAAATCTGTGTGGGAGAAATAACCCCATAAATATAATATATTTTCTTTGCTTACACTCGAGCAACACAACTCATTATTTTTTGAACGGCTGATTCTGGTATGAATGGACTACATTCCCCACAATCCTTTGCAAGTCATAATAGTATTTGCCTTTGCCAAGACTGTGGACATTCTCACCCAGTGCCCCCGTTTACAAGTTACAAAAACAAATTCGTTCTATGTAAAGTATACAGAGATATACAAAATTGTGTACTGTTCCATGTAAACCGCCCTTGATCTCTGGAAGGGGCGGTATAAAAGAAATTGATAAATAAATAAAATAAAAATAAACAGAAGCAAGATTCACTTGTTCCTGCTCAGCAAGTGATCGACTTCCAAAATTGCGCCAGTGACTACTAACGGTAATCTCACGGTATTGCCATGGTACCGTCTGTTGTGCGGAGGTGAAGGGGGGGGGATCAGAGGTATGCTTTAGGAGGGTTTGATTACTGGACAGGGATGCATGTTGGGTCTGGGAATGGCCAGGTGAGGGGTTCCTGGGATCAGGTCTGTAGTTAGGAGGCCTGACCTGTGATGCTGATCCGATATGCCACAGAGGGGTGGGGGGGGGGGGAGGGAGGTGGCAGGGAGGGTGTTTCACAGCTGCTTGTCTCCCATGCAGCTTTTTAAAATCACTTTTCTTGCCAGATGTGGAGAGGCACACCTATGCAATCCTGAAGCTATTTTACAAGGGAATCTATGTCTAGCAGAATCTCTTGTAAAATACTGCCATCATTTTCCACATCCTGAGACGGATGTAGGAATTCCCCTCTCCACGTCCTTTCTAAAATGTCATAAGTCTAACCATATTTCTTAAATAAAATGCTTAATTTAATGTAACTTTAACTCACCCTTCTTACCATTCTTTCTTCATTAACAAGCAGTTCTTTCCCTCCCCATAAACCAAATGTTATTATTTGCCAAAAAGCAAAGGGAAAATCCACAGAAAGGAAAACCCCTTAAGCGATAGGCCTGCGTCAAAAGAGACTAGGCCAATCAATTTCCAAATTCAGGCTTGACGGAACTAGGGTGTGTAATTTAAAAATCCATTGTTGTTCTTTCCATTGCAGTTTGGAAAGCTGGTCACCACCCCACGGATTTAAAGGAACGTGATCAATCAGTTCCAATGCAGTTGAGCAAATAAATGTCCATATTGCAAGCAATGTTCTACCATAGGTGCCAACAAAGTAGCCATATGAAGGCGTGAGGCATGTTTGCTGAGGCACATTTTTATCTGTCTGGTGGTATGCCCTTTGCTTTTAGATTGGCTGATGATGATTGACACCAGTTTTTTGATGTCAAACGCCTTCCTTTTAAGGTGTGAGTTGATTGTTTTATATTCAAAGTGCTGATCATTTTTGGTCTTACTCGGGAGTTTCCTGAAACATGAAGCAGAGCCTGTTTCCACTTGGGTTCGAAACGTGCCACGTCATGCGGGGATTCCCTAGCAGTTGTTTCTTTCAAGCGCTCATTTGTGAGATAAGTAACAAAGAAACTTTTTAAGATAAGATGAATAAAAATGATTAAAATGGAGATGGAGACTTTAAGTTAGAGAGTGGTATTATTCCACCCTTTTTTAAAGCATCTCCAACATATATTAATCAACCCATACCTGATATTTATGTTTTATTGGAGGTCTTATTTGAACAATTGTAGTATTTTTTGACCTACCATTTGTTTTGGGTCGTGATATTTGTGATTTTACAAAGAACAGCAAAACATCAAAATTCAGCTATTGAACTACATAACTAATATAAACCTATAATACAGTATTGTATTCCAAACAAGACATCCAAAGCTTAACCTGCCTTCCCCTTAGGCCAGAGCATAGTGTTTATTCAATTACCCTTTTAACAGTCCACAAACTCTAATGGTTATATTCCCAGGCTTTGTCAGCTTTCTAAAACCTAAATGTGATAAAGGTTTTAGAAAGGGTCTTCATTCTGCAGGTCAGTGGGTGGAGTAGGTCAGTTCAGTGTTGTTGTGCTAATGTTCTATGTTTTGGGTTGCAATGTTTCTGTGATTGTATCTTGCTGTGATGTTTCTGGAAGAGGAATGTAATTAAGTTATATCAGAGATTCTCAACCCAGTCCTTGGGACACATCTAGCCAATCAGTTTTCAGCATAACCATATTCATTGTGGTTATCTCAAAACCCTGACTGGCTAGGTGTTTCTCGAGGACAGGTTGTGAACCCCTGAGTTATATAACAAAGCAAAATCATTCACTCGTAGTATCTCTTGACCAGGAGCTGAAGTAGATAAGACTGAATCACAAATTGTGTGCCATCCTTTAAAGCAGTGGTTCTCAACCCAGTTCTCTGGGACCCCCAGCCCAGTCAAGTTTTCAGGATATCAACAATGAATATTCATGAGATAGATCAGCATACAATGGAAGCAGTGCATGCAGATCTATCTCATGCATATTCATTGTGGATATCTTGAAAACCTGATTGGCTTGAGGGTCCTAGAGGACTGGGTTGAGAACTACTGCTTTAAAGTATTATTGCCACTGGTCTCCTCATTCATTTCAGTATCACCAGAAATGGAAAGTTACTGTTACTGAAAACTCTTCATTCATGAAAGAGCTCTCTGTCATCGGAGTATGCACTGAAACATTCTGTGTTAACTTCTCTGTAGTGTGGTGGCGAGACTGTAGTGGAGCCCAGGGAAATGGATAGAAAACAGACATTTACCCCTAAGCAGAAGAATAGTTCAGGGAGTTTTGACTTTGAAACTCCAGCCAAGGAAAAAAAACACACACATAGAGTTGCTGAGTGCAAGCCACGCCCTAGCTCCAAGGCAACCTGGGTAGGTAATGGGGAAAACCCGGGAGCGGAGTTTGAAGCCATAGGGCAGCCCCAGTCATTTAAGCCTGAGGAAACAGGAAGAGAGGAGACAACTAGGGGACCAGGAAGAGAGGAGACAACCGGGGAACCAGGAAGAGAAGGGACATTCGAGGAACCAGGAGGAGAAGGGAAAGATTCTTACAAGGAAGCTGAGAGAGGGAGGTGTTCTAGAAGCAGTCTCAGGAAAGGTTCTCGTTGCAACCAGCACACAGGAAACTACAGCTCTGAAGGAAGCCATGTTGTAGGAGCCTTACAGCAGGCCCTGAGGACAGGAGAGTTTATCCTGAGGAAAGTGCTGTCTTTGAGCAGGGCATGGGCGTGGTCCTGCCAGAACCTGAGGGAAGAGCTTCATCTCGAGGAAAGAGCTCTGTTACTAGAAGTAAGGTGAGCCCATTTGAAACCTTGCATAGTTTATTGAAGGATAAGAATTCCCTCAGCCCTTCCAACATTCCTCAACATAGAAAGAGGTCTCATTGGGAGAAGGTTTTAAAGTTATTAGAAGAAATAAAACCTGAAATCCCACAAGCTGATTCCAGCCAGATGCTAACTGACCCTGAGTATGAGAGCATGCAGATAGAGAACTATGATTCTGATAATAGTTCTGCCGACTCTCAAATGGACTGTTCTTTGTGTGTAAAGCAAAGGTGAAGAAGCTGTAAGGTTTAAAACTGAGAAAACCCAGAAGCTTTGTACTTGCCTGTTCCGCTAGAAATCTTTGGAATGAAGTTGCTAACATTTTAAAGCTGGCAGAGAATGTTCAGAAGCACTGATTTGAATGCTTAAGAAGTCACTACCTAAACGTATAAACAGCCAGAAGTAAAGTGGGTTGTGCTTTGCATAGTGCTCAGTTTGGAAGAGCAGTTATTTGGGCTGAACTGAGCAAGGAACCCTTAAGCTGTATTCTTGAACTCTGGAAAAAGATATACTACTGGTATAACAAGCTGAGTGAAGCAGTTGCTACCGGTGTTACTGTGAAAGTTCCTTTTTCTTTATTTGGAGAAGTATCCTACTTTTGTTGCTGTGTTTGAAAGGGCGAAAGAAGAAAAGAATAAATTTTTCCTGTATTTGCCTTCCACCCTCGGCTACTCATTTTTTTTCACAACTACAATCCCCAGAAGCCTTGGCTCTGGGGAACCCATACTACCAAGGGACAATAGGAGGTACGTCCACTGCCTATAGACAACCCCCTAGCCAGCAGGGGGCGCGTCAGTAGCTACAACATCTTTTAGGATGGTTAGTCCACATTTTTCCAGAACTGCCCAGGCTTCTTGAATATTTTTAACATAAACTTCCTTACTATTTACTGAACAATAAATGAAAAAATGATAAGCCCATCTGTAGTGAATATCCTCCTTGTTTAAATGCATAAGATCTTCGATTCTCATCTTTGCTGAGAGTAAACATGAAAATATCATTGAAAATTTCCATTTTTGCTCTTTCAAATGCAACATTTTTGAGTCCTCTCTCTCTTCCTAAGAGTATTAACAATTATATCCCTAGAGTGTTCCAATCTTTTTCTCAAAAGCCCAAGTAATCTATGAACTCTATCAATTTTTATCTCTTCTTGTTCTTTTAATTGTATTCACTTATCCAGAAGTCTCTGGGGCATGTCTACGAAAGGGATTTGATGCATGTGAATAAAGTTAACGCTCATTAAGTTCCAGACCTGTTTTATTTCTATGGGTGCAATGGCACTTAAAGCACATTAACTTTATTAAACCTTCAGTAAACATGCCCCGCTATGTAAAATCTATAGTTCATATAATTTATTAAAAATTATTATCATGAACAACAATACAACATGTATCATCAATAAAATTTAAGCCCAATAATGAGGAGGTACAAGAATGAAAAACTCATATTCAAAATGAAATAAATTCAAATTTCTCTCTTAATATATCAACCTATCTGGAATAGACTTAAACTTCCAAGGATAACTAAAAATCTATTATTAGTTCCTGGAAATAACTAGATAAATCCGAAAATTCTATTAAAGGAATATATCTAGAAATATATCAAATTTAACACTGGACTATCAGTCTAATCTTCTTAATCTACTGTAAATGATTCCTGAAGATGAGTGGAAAGAAATTCAGAGCGTTGTTCTGGCTCAAAAGATACAAACCACCAGGCCGATGCAGAAAGCCGGCTCTAAAGTAGCTGGTTATCAACTCTGTATGCCTCTATGAAGCGCACCGATAGTGCATGACTTCAGCACTGGCATGCAGAAAGGGGCGCATATGCAAATTAGCCACGTGTTAAACTGGGCACAAATGGCAGATTAAACTGGGAGAGCAAGCCAAACACATGCACGCAAAAGTTGGTCACGTTTGGCATACTTTCCCAGAGAAACAGAGGCACCGTATGGCTAATTAGCATATGCAGCCTGAGAGTATATTGATGTCATTGGGGGCTTCCCTGATGCCTGGATTATCTGAGGCGATGTGTCAAACTTCCTCTCAGATGATTCAGGCATCAGGGAAATCCCACAATACCATCAAAATACTGTTGGGAGGCTAGTGCCCCTGACAGAAACTAAATCCCTGGTGGCCCAGTGACCCCGATCCCCCCCACCCACCCAATTAAAACTAACCCTGGTGGCCCAGTGGCCCTAAACCCCCCACCCCTCTCCCAGTACCTTTACAAAGGTGCGGAAGCTTTGCCCACACGCTCCCGCACCACCATCTTGAAAAATGGCAGCACCTGGGCCCTGCACTGTGCATCCTGGGATGTATTGGGCAGGATCAGACAGCCATATAAGGCATTTTCTACCTTATATGGTAGTCATTCTCTTTTCTGCATTTGACCTGTCATAACGTTAGGCCAATGCAGAAAGACCAATGCGCCCTTTGTGTAAATATAATGCAGACTATAAGCACAAGTTCCGACAGGTTAAACGCAGAAAAGAAACTGACACACACATAAACAGCAAAGGAAAAGCAACAGTAATGCCAAGTGTATTTAAATTATAGGCAAACAAACTGTGCATATTAAAATGGCATGCTAATATTGTCTGTGTCCGATGCAGAGAAACCCATAGAAAATTATGTAACCAGCCGAAGCACCAATATCTTTATGCCTGGGTCTGAGGTGGCTTAAATGCCTGCATGTGCCCCCGACAGTATTTTGATGGCATCAGGGGCTTTCCCCGATACCTGGATTATTTGTCAAACTTCCCCTCAGATGATTCAGGCATTTGGAAAAGCCCCTGATGCCATCAAAATACTGTCGGGGGGCTAGTGCCCCAACAGAAACCAAATCCCTGGTGGCTCAACGGCCCAAATACCCTCACTCCTTCCTGGTACCTTTACAAAGAGCCAAGAACATTGTCCATGCATTCCCGCTCCTGTGCTGCCATCTTGAAAAATGACAGTATCTGGCCCCATGCAGTGCATCCTGGGATTACTGGGCAGGGTTAGACTGCCATATTCTACCTATATGGCAGTCTGACCCCTCCTGGTGCATTCCTGGATGCACCAAGTGAGGCCAGGCAATGCCATTTTTGAAGATGGTGGCACGGGAGTACGTGGGCAATGCTCCTGTTCCTACCGGGAGGTGGTTGGGGGGTTTGGGGCAACTTGGCCACCAGGATTAGTTTTAATTGGGTGGGTGAGGGCAGGGCCGTAGCAAGGTCTGTGTGAGTGGTGCTGTTGCACAGGACGCAAGCACAGAAGGGGGCACTGATATCATTACTGGACTTCCAGGAAGCTCAAAAAGAGTGAGTTATTGAACGTGGCTGGGTGGAGGGTGGCACCAGATTCGTTAGTCGCACAGGGTGCATTTCTAGCTTGATACGGGCCTGGGTAGGGGTTCAGGGCTGCTGGGCCACTAGGGTTATTTTTAATTGGGTGGTTGATTTGGGGCCATTGGGCCATCAGGGATTTGGTTTGTGTCAGGAGCACCAACACAGAAGAAATATCTAGACTAGACTCTTGATTCTCTAACTTCTCATCCTTCATCAAATTGCTAGCCAGGTGGTTCGAAACTTGGAATTTAGCACTGGGCAGAACAGAGTCTGGAATTTCCAAAACTTCTTTTAAATACTTACTGATCATATCTTTTGGTGAAATATTATGAGCCCAAGGGAAATTAGGAAGTCTAACATTTCTTCTTTTCAAAACTTTCTCCATATTCTCAGTCTTACGAGCTATGGTCACTTCAGACTTCAGAATAACAGCACAAGATTCTTGGACAGAAGTAACAACAGATACAGTGAGCGATATTCTCCCTTCTGCCTTTTTACAGTAGGTTCTGTGAGGGATCTGTGGCAAACCAACTTATTCTGTTTTCCCAGTATGTGGAGTATTGATGATCTAGGGTTTGATGTGATATTTGCAGTGCTGGTTTTGAGGTATGGTAGTTTTGTTGTTTGAGCCTTGCCAGTGCTGTTATGAAATGGCAGGTTTGCTGTAAGCTCCGTGTATGTTTTTGCAAGCTTTTGTATTACTTATAATGTGCCTGACACTCAAGGGAAATTGTGTTGCTGTTACTGAGGGCCTCATTTGGTTTGCAGCTTGCCATATTGTGACGGCTTGTGTGCATCAGTGATGCTGACAGCTAAGCTACTGGCAGGGTCTCCCAAGATAGACAGGTCTCAGCTGAGGTGCCAGACTAAGACAAACCACCCATCTGGGCAGCAGCAGAATGGGACGATGTTGGCGGCAGAGTATCACATTTCTGTGACAACTGCAACAACACTAGAATTACCTGTCCGGAAGAAAGGTCTGGCAAATCTACTTCTATATCTTGCCATGAAAACGCAATGGATAGTCACAAAACAAATTGCACTATAGGGCTGGAAGATGAGACCCCCAGGTTGGAAGGCACTCAATTGGCTACTGAGGATGAGCTGAAGACTTCTCAGAGTAAAGCCAGTATTTATGATGTGTTTGGATCAAAGCCCTCGAGACGTCTAACTGCTGATTTAGCTGTGCATGAAATGAGTGTCAGACGTTGCAATGATGTCTTACATATTGGGACATGGAACATACGAAGCATGAACCAAAGGAAGTTGGAAGTGGTCAAGAATGAAATGGAATGTGTAGAACTCGATCTGTTGGGTGTCAGTGAACTGAAATAGACTGGCATTAGGCACTTTGCATCTGATGATCCCATGGTCTACTATGCTGGAAATGAAAGACAAAGAAGAAATGGTGTTGCATTTATAATTAAGAAGAAGCTTGCAAGAACTGTAATGAAATACAGTGCAGTCAGTGAAGGCTTAATTTCTATTTGTCTGCAAAGAATGCCCATCAACACAACTATAATTGAGGTATGTGCCCCAACGACAGCTGCAGAAGAGGAAGTTGAGTTCTATGAACAAGTACAAGCTGAATTTGACAGAATATGCAGAAAGGATATCCTGATAGTTATGGGTGGCTGGAAGGCAAAAGTTGGCAACAAAGAAGAAGTCAAAATGGTTGGAAAATATGGACTTGGCAACAGAAATGAAGCTGTAGAAAGACTGATAGAATTCTGCAAGACCAATGATCTATTCATCTCAAACACCTTCTTCCAGCAACACAAGCGCCGACTGTACACATGGACTTCACCCAATGGATTGTGCAAAAATCAAATTGACTACATCTGTGGAAGACAAAGATGGAAAAGCTCAATAAAATCAACAAAGGCAAAACCTGGAGCTGACTGTGATACAGATCACCAACTGCTAGTATGCAAACTCAAGCTAAAGTTGAAAAACAGCAAGCCACTCATGAATGTAGCAAAATATGACCTTGAGAATATACCACTGGAATTTAAAGACTGCCTGCAAAATCGATTTATGGTTTGGATACAAATGATAGAGCTACAGAAGAGTTATAGGATGACATCAAGAAGGTTGTGTTGGAAGAAAGCAAGAAGTCTCTACAAAAGGTGAAAAAGCAAAAACGGCCAAAATGGATGACTGAAGAAACTTTAAAAATTGACAAGAAATGCAGAGAAGCTAAAGCCAGAAGAGAAAGAGAGGCAATCGCAGAACTCAACAGAGCTTTCCAAGGTGCAGCAAGACAAGACAAGGAGAAGTACTACAATGATACATGCAAGGAAATAAAAGCAGAAACTATTAGAGGAAGAACAAGATCAGCTGTCCTAAAGCTATGAGAGAGTTAAAGAAAAATTCCAGCCTCGAAATGGAATGCTACAAGATGCTCAAGGATCCATGTTGAATGGTTCTGATAAGATCAAAAAAAGGTGGAAAGAATATACAGAGTCATTATACCATAAAGATCAAGTGGATCAACAGCCATTTCAAACTGGACCTTATGATTAGGAACCATTGGTGATGTAAGAAGAAGTTGAAGCAGCATTGAAAGCCCTACGAAAGAACAAAGCACTGGGCATTGATGGCATTCTCACTGAAGTATTACAACAGTCGGATGAAGCTGTTACCTTACTTACAAGGCTCTGCCAGGAAATTTGGAGTCTGGTCACCTCTTTCATCCCTGAGGCTCTCTTCTATGGATCTGGACTCTGCCTTACAGCCATGGCAGAAGCCGGTTGCTGATATAGCACCTCTGTAGGAACCACAACTTAGGAAAACAGGTCTGGAGGGCATAGTGCATTGCCAAGAAAGCTGCTACATGCCCCTGCTGAATCCAGTGATATGGCTTCTTTACTGTCTTTTTTGTTTATTTGTTTTGTTTTCTTTTTAAGTGCTACCTTAAAGGCAACCCAAACAAACTGAAACAACAGAAAGTAAATTCTCTTCAAGTTTCTTTATCCTCCCCAGGCCCACAGAAAACAAAAAAACAAGTGTGAAGAGACCCGCAGTATCCGGCCCGACCCTGGACTCCTCCCTACATGTGGCAGTGGCTGCCCATAAAATGGCAGCGGTTCACGCACAAGCCAGGAAGAAGCTGCTCTCAGCTAAGGCTTTTCTCTTCCTGCTGTGGCCCAAAAAACACTTTGCAGAAGTACCCGAGCTGTGCAAGCAGGAAATCCCTGTGCTCGCAGCAGTGATCTGGTGCGAAGAGTTCCCGATCTGCTGCTTAGCTATACTCAGAGCGTCAGTGGCGTCGGGCCAGAGAAAGCATGCCCAAATAAACCGGTAGATGGGCTTGCTGCAACCAGCCACTCCTCACTCCCTGAAGTGCCGGGAGCCGCTGAAGTGGAGAACTCAGCAGGATGGAGTAGTTACTTTCCCTGCTAAGGCTTTTCCTGCCTGTCCCTGTTTTCTCTCTCTCCCTTGTGCCAGTTCTCCACTGTAAAACATCCTTTCCTGTTGAAATTAAATACAGCTTTTTCTTTGCCATTTAAAACCCAATCAACTTCTTAGTTGTCCCTTCAATGAGTCCTAGGACAGGGATCACATCTCACCAGCTGCTTGGAGACTGAGAGGCTGGGGCTGGTGGGAGGTGTCAGCTGTCCCTCTACGGTGAGATCAGAAAGTGTGACATGCTCAGTCTCCAAACTGCTGCTGAAAGGCTACAATCCACAAGTGGGGACAGAACTGGAGCAACGATAAGGAAATCTGGTTTGCTTGGTATTATTATTATTAATAAAACTTGCTATACCGCTCTAGGCCAGATAGCATTCGAGCGGTGTACAATCGCTAAAATAATTAACACGAGAAAAGAATACCAGTTGAAAATAGGAAAGGGAGAATAGCACAGGAAACAATAAAGTAACCTCCCACTCTAAGCAGAGTAGTCGCCGAAGACCGCCTTAAAATAATACGTTTTCAATAATATGTTGAATTTCTTAAGGGCAGACTCTACACATATGGTTGGGGGGGGGGGAGGGAAGGAAAGATGGGGAATTCCAAAGAGATGGAGTCAAAAAGTAGAATGCCATATGTCGAGATTCTTCCATGTGAGCTATATATCCTGGTGGAATGCTTCAGGTAATTCATTTCACTGAAGGTGATAGCTCGGCTGCATAGCAGATGCTAGCTTTTGGGATGGGATCTGTTCTGAAAGAGAAGAAAGCAACCTAGCTAGCCATATCATGGCAAGTCAACTTCTGCAATTCAAGTCATCTATTGGCTCAGGTCATTTTTTATATACCTGCCATCACTTTTTTAAATAAAGCTGTGGCTGCTGAGTTAACATACAACAATGCATCTTGTTTTTTGTATTTATCAAAGAGAATTCTGTTTCATACTGTGGAGGTGAATGCTGAGCAGAATATGCCTACATATGTTAATTTCAGACAATGAGCCTGCAGTGCATGCGAGACTCCCATTATATGGCAGCAGGGCTTATCTGGCTCTGGTCCTCCCTCTCCTTTGTCCTTCAGGTGCTCACATTCCCTTTCTCCTTCTTAACATCTTTTACTTTAGAATTCCCACTGGTAATGGAAGTTGCAGTGAATTGTGAGGTCACAATGGAGGCAGGAGACAGGGATGAGTTTCAGACAGGGGACAGGCATGAGGATACTTAGGGGCTTGTTTACAAAGCCGCGGTAGCGGTTTGCGATCGTAATCGGAGCCGCGGCCCCATTGATTTCAATGGGGCCGCGGCTGCGATCGCGATCGCGAACCACTACCGCGGCTTTGTAAACAAGCCCCTTAGCCTTTTACCCAATCTACCTAGAACCTCACTGAGTGTTCACAACTTGGCTATGTGCTCTAGGAGGGAGTACCTGAATATAGTCTCCATAAGTTTTCCAGAAGAAAGATGATCCACTCAGCTTTCCACGGACCCCTTCACAGTCTTTTTGGTATTCCTCCATTGCCAAAAAGATATCCCACTTGTATCCACTCAACAAAGCAAAATAACCTTTGGCGACCAGACATGATTGCTAAACCAGATTCTCCTGTGTACCCCCTTAATCCTTAGATCCTTACACACATCAAAAAGCACCTTATGAGAATGTAGTCCCACATGCTGAACAATCACCTGCTCCAAACATCCCATCACTTTCTTCCAAAATCTAGTAACTTTGGGACAAGTCCAAAACATACGACTCAATGTAGCCCTGTTCTTACCACACTTCAAACAATTTGGTGACTTTGCACATTCAGCCCAAAATGTCTTTACAGGAGCAAAAAACACTTTATGAACCAACTCCCACAGTTCTGCATTTACTACTAATTGGGTTATCACCTTAGTAGCCTTAAGCAAATCCTGCCCAGTCACAATGGAGCCCTAACCTTTTATGCCTTTCCTCCTAGGGGTAGCCTTCCATCCCCTTTGCCATTTTTGTGGCTCTTCTTTGTACCTTTTCTGATTCTACTATATTTTTTTTAAGATATGGCAACCAGAATTTGCTTTCAATATTCAAGGTGCTGTCACACTGTGGAATGACTGTTGCAGAAGAAGATGAGATGATGAGAATCAGAAATAATAGAGGACTGAAACGGAAACACTAATCAACAGATGAGTTTCAGTCCTCTATTATTTCTGATTCTGATGGCCTCATTCTGGTTGTCTCTCTGAGAGGAAACCCCCTTCATCAGAAAAATGGCGATTAAAGCATTTCTTGCATTCTCAGCATCTTATGTGTGTGAGGCTGCATCTCTGCTATGAACACAGTGACGAGCAAGAACGGATCATGACTTCAGACACAGGGGGAGGACTTGAGGGTATACCTGTCAACCATCGGCCCTGGGACAAGGGACATCATGAAACATCACCAAGCACAGATTGCCACCTGATTGATTTATTTTTTAAAGTAACATAATATTTCAAATTTTAGTTATTGAACTTTAAACACAATTTTAACACTCATTTTTTAAATGATAAAATATATCCTTAAAAGCTGATAGTATGCCTTGACAATTTTAGCGCCTTCTCATTGTGCCATGAGATGAAAGGTTGAAAATCGCATTCTATATGCCCCATTTCAGGGGGACTTTATTTCTCTGGAAGCCCCAGCCCAATCTGGCCCATTTTCCAACTTGATGTGTCTTTTTATTGGTTTTTCCTCCATGCCAGATTGAGGCCTGCTCCATTAAACGTTTAGAGAGTTATTTTGCTCCCCCCAGATGGACAGACATTTTTCTACCCCTTATGTATAATGTCTTTCTGACATTCTGTTGGATTGGAAAGAATAAAAATGTTGTATACCTCCAGAAAAGTTGACGGGTTAGATGGTATTGTTGTACCTGTTCCAAGAGCCAGACTCAAAGGAAGAAATAAAGCCAATTTATTTCTTGCCTTTCAAAACTGTGGAGGATGGCATTTGGATTAAAATCAAGTAGCAAGATAAAAGGTAAGTTAACAGTATTTGACAAAGCCCTGTATGAGATACTCTTGAGGAAATTAAAAATTCATAGGATAGGAGGCAATGCACTATTGTGGATTGGGAACTGGTTAAAAGAGAAAACAGAGTAGGGCTGAATGGTCAATGTTTTTCAATGGAGAAAGGTGAATAGTGGAGTGCCTCAGGGATCTCTTCTGCGACCAGTGCTTCTTTAACATATTTGGAAATGGGAACAGTGCTCACATTTGCAGATGTCGCAAATCATTCAAATTTGTTAAATTACATGTTGATTGTGAGAATTTGCAGAAGGACCTTGGAAGACTGAGAGACTATCCATCTAGATGGAAGATGAAATTTAATTAAGACAAGTACATACTGATGCAACTAGGAAAGAATAACTCAAATTATAACTACTACACGAGGTTGGTTCCCAATTAGGAGTCATCAACTAGGAAAAGGATCTAGGCATTATAGTAGATAATTTGTTGAAATCTGTGTAGTGTGGTGTAACAGCCAAAAAAGTAAATTTAGATATTTTTTCATGTAATGCAAAATTAAACTCTAGAATTTGCTGCCAGAGGATGTGGTAAAAGCATTTAGCATATTGTTGTTAAGTGCTGTTGAGTTGATGTTGACTCAAGACTACCCTGTGGACAGGGCCGGCCTGAGGGTTTCTGCTGCCATGGGCAGGTCCTCTGTGCCATCCCTCCCCCTGACTGTGGCACCACCTAGCCCACCATGCCAACCCCCCCATCCATTTTCTCACCGGGGGGAGGGAGGGGATGGTGTCATGGCATCTCTTCTTACGATGAAGGGAAAGTTCAGCCACCACTTCAACGCATCAGGCCTCAAAGTGCCCTCCATGCATATGTGCTCATGGCTTGCTGCTCTTGCCCCCCTGTAACAGAGGGGGCAGTAGTGGCAGGCTATAGCTGTGCGCATACGTGTGGGCATTTTAAAGCCCGCTGCGGTGCTGAATTGCCGCTTCATGGGGGAGGGGGTAAACCAGACCATCCACCAGGATCTGCTGCCCTGGGTGATCACCTAGATTGCCTCGTGGATGGGCCCGCCCTGCCTGTAGTTGTTCTAAACTGTGTTCAGTCTTCAATCAGGCAGCTAATTGTTGATAGAGTGGCATCCATAGCTGCTGTTAAAGTATTGATCCATCACATTGCCAGTCTCTCTTTTGTATTGACCTTCAATCTTGCCAAGGATGAATTTTTTCTCTAATGATTTTTCTCTTCACATGATGTGTTTGTTCACAGTATGAAAGTTGAAGTCTTGACATTTGAGCTTCTAAGGAAAGCTTAGGTTTGATCTCCTCCAGTAGCGATTGATTTGTTTTTTGGGCAATCTATAGTATGTTGTTGTCGTTGTTAAGTGCCATTGAGTGGGTGTCGACTCATGGCGACCCTCTGGATAGTTGTCCTAAATTGTGTTCGGTCTTCAGTCAGGCGGTTCATTGTTGACAGACTGGTACCCGTAGCTGCTGTTATTATATCGATCCATCTCTTTGCTGGCTTTCCTCTTTAGCGTTGACCTTCTATCTTGCCAAGCATGATGTCTTTCTCTAGTGATCTCTCTCTTCGCATGATATGTCCAAAGTAGGAAAGTCGAAGTCTTGTCATCTGCACTTCTAAAGCAAGCTTAGGTTTGATTTCCTCTAGTACTGACTGGTTTGTTCTTCAGGCAGTCCATGGTATACACAGTATTCGCCGCCAGCACTATAAATCAAAGGCATCAATTTTCTTCCTGTCTTTCTTTTTCACTGTCCAGCTTTCACATGCATATGATGTTATTGAAAATACCATAGCTTGAACAAGTCAAATCTTTGTATGGAGAGAGACATCTCTGCTCTTGAGAATTTTGTCTAGGTCTTTCATAGCCATTCTGCCAAGAGCAATGCGTTATCGGATTTCTTGACTGCTTGTTGCTTCTTTATTGATAGTTGATCCAAGTAGGTTAAAGTTGTTCGCGATTTCAATTTCTTCTCCTTCAACTATGAACCTGTTGATTTTGCCAGTTGTCATGATCTTTGTCTTCTTTACATATACACAGTATTTTTTGCCAGCACCATAATTCAGAAGCATCGTTTTTCTTTCTGTCTTTTTTCTTCACTGTCCAACTTTCGCATCCACATAACAATATTGAAAATACCATGGCTTGGACAAGTCAAATCTTTGTGCAGAAATACATCTCTATCCTTGAAAATCTTATCCAGGTCATTTAGAGCCATTCTACCATGAGCAATGCATCAATGGATTTCTTGACTGCTTGCCATTTCGATATTGATTATGGATCCAGGCAGGTTAAAGTTGTCTATTATTTCTATTTCATCTTCATCAAGGATGAGATTATTGATTTTGCCAGTTGTCAGGATCTTTGTCTTCATGTTACGGTGCAGGCCCATTTTAAGACTATGTTCCTTGATCTTGATAAGCAGATGCGTTAGATCACCAAACTTCACACCTTGGTTGTCTTCATATAGTCCTGCTTCGCTGATGATTTGTTCTACATATAAATTGAACAGGTATGGGGAAAGTATGCAGCCTTGTACTCCTTTGCCAATTTTAAATCATTCTATTTCTCCTTGTTCCATTCAAACTGTTGCTTCTTGATCAATGTAAAGGTTGTGCGTGAGTACTATTTAAGTGTTCTTATGTACCCATGTGTCCCAGTTTTTCATGATTTATCCAATCAAAGGCCTTATTGTAGTCAATGAAACACATGTAGATATCCATTTGGTATTATTTTGTCTTTTCAAGGATCCATCTCACATCTGCGATGAGGTCTCTTGTTCTTTGCCTTTTCCTGAATCCTGCTTGCACTTTGGGTAGTTCTCGTTCCAGGTATGGCTGCAGTTTTCACTGAATGATCTCGAGTAGAATCTTAACTGGCATGTAGGATCAGAGCAATTGTGTGATAATTTCTACAGTCAGTCAAATCACATTTCTTCAGTATTGGTATGAACATAAGTCTTTTCAGTCAGTTGGACATGATGTTGTCTTCCAAATTTCCTGCAGAGTATTGCAACAGCTGCATCTGATTGCTGTAATACTTTGTTGTCCTGTGCTTTGATAAAGGAACCAGATGATCTACATAGGGAGTCCAATCACAAACAGCTGGAGGCTCAAGAATTGGGAGTGGGGGCAGGGGGGTAAGGACGGTAATGGGCTATTGGACACTCTCCCTTCGCGCCTCTCAAAGCCTGCACGGAGGGAGGGAGGGACGGACGGACCGATTGATTCAGCTTGCAGAGGGGGCCCCGCGGGTCAGTCCATGCTGCCGCGGCAGCAGAGGGGGCCCCGCGGCAGCAGCCAGCAGTTTTTTTTTTTATAATTAAATTTTACTTTAGGCCGATGGGGGGGGGGGGTAGGACTGGTAATGGGCTATTGGGGGGGCTGGGGCTGGGGCTGGGACTGGAAATGGGCTGGGGGGGTTAAGGCTGGAGGTGGGCTGATGGGGTTAGGACTGGTAATGGGCTGTGGGCTGTTGGGGGGGTTAGAACTGGTAATG
The DNA here is from genome assembly GCA_033557465.1 of Ichthyophis bannanicus. Taxonomy (NCBI): domain Eukaryota; kingdom Metazoa; phylum Chordata; class Amphibia; order Gymnophiona; family Ichthyophiidae; genus Ichthyophis; species Ichthyophis bannanicus. The sequence goes on from CM066031.1 coordinate 731,055,915, forward strand.
GGCTATGGGGGGGGGATAAGTGGTAATGGGCTGTGGGCTGATGGGGGCTGTCTGGTAATGGGCTATGGGGAGGGCTAGGACTGGAAATGGGCTGGGGGGGTTAAGACTGGAGGTGGGCTGATGGGGTTAGGACTGGTACTGGGCTGTGGGCTGTCGGGGGGGGTTAGAACTGGTAATGGGCTTTGGGGGGGTTAAGACTGGTAATGGGCTGTGGGCTGATGGGGCTGTCTGGTAATGGGCTATGGGGGGGCTAGGACTGGAAATGGGCTGGGGGGGTTAAGACTGGAGGTGGGCTGATGGGGTTAGGACTGGTAATGGGCTGTGGGCTGTTGGGGGGTTTAGAACTGGTAATGGGCTTTGGGGGGGGGTTAAGACTGGTAATGGGCTGTGGGCTGATGGGGGCTGTCTGGTAATGGGCTATGGGGGGCTAGGACTGGAAATGGGCTGGGGGGGTTAAGACTGGAGGTGGGCTGATGGGTTTAGGACTGGTAATGGGCTGTGGGCTGTTGGGGGGGTTAGAACTGGTAATGGGCTTTGGGGGGGGGGGTTAAGACTGGTAATGGGCTGTAGGCTGATGGGGGCTGTATGGTAATGGACTATGGGGTGCTAGGAATGGAAATGGAATGGGGTGGTTAAGACTGGAGGTGGGCTGCGGGGGTTAGGATTGGTACTCGGCTGTGGGCTGTTGGGGGGTTTAGAACTGGTAATGGGCTTTGGGGGGGTTAAGACTGGTAATGGGCTGTGGGCTGATGGGGGGCTAGGACTGGTATTGGGTTGGGGGGTTGCTAGGACTGGAAATGGGCTGATGGGTGGCTAGGACTGGAAATGGGCTGATGCAGGGACTAGAAGGGAGCGGGTGCTGGGTGAGGCTGGAACTAGAAGGGAGCTGATGTTGGGGGAGGATTAGAATGGGATGGGGATGGAAGAGTAAAATGGAGAAGGGAAAAATATTTTGTGTGGGAGGGATAAAAAATCTACAATTGGCCGGGTATTGGGAGAGTAAGTGGGGATTGAGGATGGAGGGGTAAAATTTGAGTGGATGAAATAGGAATGAGGAAAGAGCAAAAGGAGAAAGATTAGTATGTTAAAGCAGATGTAGAGAGAGAATGGAAAAAAACTAGAAGAGAGAAGAAAGGACAAATGGACAGCAGACGATGGAGAGTTAGCAGAAGACACGAAGAAACCAGAAGAAAGTGGCTGGAGCAATTGCAGCTGAAAAAAATGCACAAAAGGTAGAAAAATATCTCTTTATTTTGAATTTATTAATTGGAATATGTCAGCTCTGTTAAATGTGCATCATTAACTCTGCGCTTTGTTTAGTACAAGAGCAAATTAATGTATAGTTTTATTTCTACAGTGTTGTACATTCCAAGTTTGGCTTTTGGGATTCCCAGTTTAATTATTGTCTTCCTGTTTCTAAATTGTGATTCCTTGTTTGGTGATGGTCTATGTTCTGCATGTGTAACTGAGCTGAGGTGTTCTGTTTATATAATTCCTATTTGACATTGCCACTTGTTCTCTTTCCCCAGTAGGTCATGTATTGTTGTTCTCTGAAATGTATTGGTTTAATATTTGCAGTGTTGCCTTTTGATTGGTAGAGTATGGTGCTTTGTGAGTCCTGGTAGTGCTGTTAGGATACGGTGGGTTTGCTATGGGTTCTAAATGGGCAGTGTTTGTAGTAGCTCCTAATGTGTCTGGCAGTTGGCACTGGATTATAGTAATGTAGAAATCTTTTAGTCTTTCTTTATCCATACACTCATTAAGAGGCACGTTTACTAAAAGTTAGTATATGGTAACATTATGCAAATATTTATGCAAATGAGGCCCCTTATGCAAATGAGGCCCCACACCCCCCTTGGGCCGCCCCTGCTGGAGGCCCACAATTTTTGTTGGCGTAGGGCCTCACTCAAGGTAAATCCGGCCCTGAATAGTAGGTCTGCAATCTCATATTTCAGTTCTTTCAACACCCTCGGATGTATATCATCTGATCCAGGTGATTTGCTACTCTTTAGTTTATCAAATAGTTGTAATACATCTTGCAGGTTTATCAATATTTCTTTCAATTCTTCCAATACATCACTTTTAAATACCATTTCAGGCATGGGTAACCTCCCTACATCTTCTTTAGTAAAGACTGAAGTAAAGAATTCAGTCTCTCTGCCATGGCCTTGTCCTCCCTTAGTGCCCCTTTTACCTCTCTATCATCTAATGGTCCAACTGAGTCTCTCACAGGTTTGTTGCTACAATTGTACTTTAAAAAGTTTTTCTTATGTGTTTTTGCTTCCACGGCAAGCTTTTTTTCAAATTCTCTCTTTGCCTCCCTTATCAATGCCTTGCATCTAACTTGTCAATGTTTATGTTGTTTTCTGTTTTCGTCATTTGGCTCCTTTATCCATTTTCTGAGAGATGGTTTTTTGACTACAACAGCCTCTCTGACCTCACCTTTAAACCATGCTGTCAGTTTTTTGGCCTTCCTTCCACTTTTCTTAAAGTATGGAATATAACTGGTCTGGGTTTCCAAGATAGTATTTTTAAACGCCCATGCTTGATGTAATTCTTCAACCTTTGAAGCAACTCCTCTTAGTCTTTTCTTAACTATTTTCCTCATATTATCATGGTCTCCCTTTTGAAAGTTAAAAGGTAGTATTGTGGATTTCCTTGCCATCCTCCCTCCATTTATTAAATCAAATATGATCATGCTATGATCATTATTGCCAAGTGACCCCACACTCTTATCTCTTCCACCAGATCCTGTGTTCCACTAAGGACTAGGTCCAAAATAGCTTCTCCTTTTCTCAGTTCATGAACCAGCTGCTCCAAGAAGTAGTCATTTATTTAATCTAGAAACTATCTCCCTAGCATGTCCTGCTGTGACATTGATCCAGTCTATCCTGGGGTAATTGAAATCACCCATTATTACTGTGTTGTAACTTTTGTTTACTTCCCTGATTTCTTTTAGCATTTCATCATCCATCTGTTCATTCTGGCCAGGCAGTCAGTAGTACACCCCCACTGCTATTGCCTTCCCTTTTTTACATGGGGATTTCTATCCATAGAGATTCTATTTTGTTTCCTGCAAAGTCTTTATCCTGTGTGACTCAATGCCCTCTCTAATACTGAGCGCAATCCCTCCACCAATTTGATCTACCCTATCATTTTGATATAGTTTGGACCAGTTGTGAGATTCGATCAGAACAGGAACCAATTTAGATTGATCCTGCCATTGAAGAACTGAGCGGGTGGCAGCACTGCATGCTTGGGTTTCTAGTGGCCACCGCAGGCAGCAAATTCTTGATAGACCAGCAGCCCAATCCCCTCACCTGCTAGTGGTTTGACGGCATTGGGGGCTTCCCCCGATGCTGTCTAACCACTGGCGGGTAGG